>OX578134.1:129638751-130256251 GCA_951213105.1 Amaurobius ferox
TGCCTTAAAATGGTGATTTTAGCCTTTATACTCGTATAATACATAGCAACTAGTACAGCATTAGTACAATGCAAACGTTCTTAAATATTTAATTTGTAACATTTTTAAAATAAGTTTCATTTTATTTAATACTTTACAGGAATTAACGTCGAAAAGGGTCGTCATAATCAAAAATTGGCTCGGTTAAGTTCTGTCACGTGGTCGATAGTTTGATTGCGCAAAGATTTCGCCTTCTAGATCGTCTGGAAAAGGAGAATTTGAAGGGTCTCGAACGACTGAAGGGTCGCAAAAAACGACATTTTCTCGGTTTTGGGGAAAAGGTCAGAATAAAAAACCAGGTTTCGTTAAGTTTAGCACTGTAGCTACTAGTATAGATATGCAAACATTCTGTCTTTTCAGTTCTCTATGTCTGGAAGTGTCTGGAATGACACAAATACTTTAGATAATTAATTGATAGATAATAACTAAAAATACTATTCATTTGGCATTGTATACAAGAACAATTTATAAAGCTATTTTACCGCTATTAAAAGATAATGTTTAGAATATTGAGAGTATTTTTTGTTTCGCTCTCATTGGAAAAAGAAAATATTCCTTTCCAAACCCAGTTTACTCGTGTCCCAGGAAGCTCACAACTTATAAATCTATCCAAATCCCAATGTCCGATCTTTGATTCTCTAGCATTACTTGTTTATAAGTACTAGTGCAATTGTTGGCAACTGAGTTTCCACTCAATTTTCCATATATTCATACTCCATATTTTTCTGTACCCTCCGATTCCACTTGTGTCACCATCAGTAAAACACTGTGTTTAATCAGCTACACGTCTGTCACAATGACCAATAGGACGCTTTCGACTTATATGTCTTAATATATGTCTCTTTTTCGTCCTCTTTGCCCTTAGTTCATACCGTCCTTTTCCCACATTTATTATATTATTATTGTTCCTGGAACTATGATAGTATAATCAATGTTCCTGAAACTATGATAGTATAATCAATGTTCCTGGAACTATGATAGTATAATCAATGTTCCTGGAACTATGAGAGTATAATCAACGTTCCTGGAACAATGCTAGTATATGGTTATTTCTCCACAAAAAGTAATTCTACTAATATTCTAAGCTTTAAATACATTAGAATCTAATCTTGTGAATTATTAAAATATTTCATACGTCTCTACGGTTGACCATCTGCGAACACCGCGTGCTGTTGGTACATTTCGGGCGCGGTAGCCCGGTGGTTTGCGCGCTGGATTTGCACGCTGCCACAACTACCGCCGTGTTCATGCGGAGTACGATCACGTTAAACATGTGGGTCCGTAAGTCCTTCCTAGAGGTTGGTGGTAGGGGAATGAGAATACGGTCCCTGTGGATGCTTCCCCACTGGGTTCCGGTCTAAATTGGGTGGCACTTCCCGGCCGTTCAAACAGTTACATTACACCTTTTTCTGATTCCCGGCCGTCCAATTAGATACTCAAGTCCTCAGGATGAGTCGGACAGTCTGGGTCTTCTACACCTTTCTGGTAGGTCGGGTGGTCTGGGTCTCAACTCTCAACAACAACAACGTCCCTACACCTTTTTACTTAATGTACCTGAACATGAAACTTCATGGAGATCATACATACGAGTACATACGTACAAAGAGATGAAAATATTTTCAAAAATGTATGCTAAATGTGTTCAGGAAGTCCTAACTCGTGCTTTTTTTCGAAATCTCAAATTCCAAAAGTTTGGTAAAAATAATAAACTCTTTATACAGTAATATATGAAAGTAAAAACGTCCCGGAAATTTCGTAGATAGCGTTATAAGCATGTTTTCCATGAAACTAAAACGTAATTCTAGTAAAATATTTCAAGTTTTCATTCTTTCTCTTTCATTTCTCCGTGGATAGATACATGACTTATTTTTAGTCAACTGGAAATGCGCAGTTTTAACTTTTAGGATTCTTAAATCTCTTAATTAATGTTTGGTCTATCTTTTTCTTTTTCAAACAGCGAGTTTTCCAATTTGCACAATTTTTCAACATTTGAAATAAAGCATAATTCACTCTAAATCAGTTTTTTCTTCACCGTAAATGTGTTTAAAATTATACATTGTTAATAATCTAAATTTAACGAGTTTGAAACAAAATATCGAATATCAGTTTCTGTATAACGACAAATAATTTAATATGTGCTCATACATAATTTTTTTGTGTGAGTGTAAAATTACAATAATATTTTTATATTTTCTATAAAGCGGGAATGCATTATAACTAACTACCCTATAAGTGGCTGCATTGCAATTAGCATGCAACATTATTAGCGGGTTCAGACTGTAAGGTACATGAGTACATGATTTAGCCCATTTTCAACTATTAGGCAATTGATATTAGTCCAATAGACAATTGGTGTTAGTCCTGGTACACAGCTGAAATCGTGAGACAGAAATTGAGAAAAAATACTTTAGGTCTAACATTTTGTTGAAATAGTGGCAACACCGCCAGACTAAAAATTTTGGGGACTATATATATTTCAAAAGGTTCATAAATTAAGGTTTTATAAGAGTATATTACAAAGGTTGCACCCGAGAGCTTTGTAAAGATGAAGAAAGAATATCGGAGATCTGTCTCGATGGCCAGGTTATCCTTCTACCATCCATCCGCCGATACAAACTGAAGATGCTGGTAAGCCATGTTTCTTTTCTGGATAAAATCTCTCTAATGGCCGCCAGACATGATGATACTATAATTCGTTGTAACTAATTCCCCTCCTCTTCATACGTTTCCCCTTCATACGTTCCCCTTCATACGTTTGAACCATCACATTTTATGTCGTATTCCTTATGGCTTTTATTTGTTAAATAAATGTCACCTTTAATGTTTATAAGCCATCATGATTATTTTCAAACATTCTACGGAGCATAAGTACTAATATCACTTGACGATTTGCTGTATGCTCTTATCGAAATTGGTATCTGATGGAATAAATCGTAGGACAACTATAATATTTCTTTATGCATAGCAATGTATACTTTCATTCAAATACTCTCAAGAGTAGATTTCTAAATGTATGCTCATCCTCCAAATGACTGCCGTGATTAATGCACAATTTGGAGATGAACGTACTGTCTAGTTTAGAGTAAAAGTCTACTTAGCTCGCTGCCCGAAAAAAATTAGATAACTTTACATCTGGTAACGTGTAAATTGTAGATGTATAACCTTACTTAAAAATCCCAATCGGACTAAATATTTAATATACCATCGGTTTCCTTATAAAACACAGGGTGCTGATTCCTGCATAAACGTACCATGTTGAGTAATACAAGGTAGGATCAAAATGTTCAGAGACTGTGCTGATATCTTCAACCCTGATTGGAGAAGAGAACTATTTTACCTTGGCTTAGAGGCACATGTGACGCGAGATGTGAAAAGGAGGAAGCATGTGTCTTTCCAGACAATGCGTGTCAGTAAACTGTAATCGTTCGCGTTCGTCGAAAATGGAAATGGTGTTTGAAGAACAATGTGCGAATATCAAATTCTGCCAGCGTTTGGTGAAAGCGCCGACAGAAACATTGCACCTGCTGCAGCAGGTGCAGGCGACTACAGTTCACTGGCAAGCATTGTCTGGAAAAACTCTGCACTGTGGATCTGCTTCTTACTTTTCACATCTCGCGTCACATGTGCCTCTACGCCACGGTAAAATAATTTCCCTCTCCTCCAATCAGGGTTAGAGATATCAACATAGTCTCTGAACTTTTTGTTCCTACCGATCCTACCTCGTATAATTATCTCCTGCTCTGAAAAAAAAACAGTAGCGGTGTGTAAAGCCCTTTTGTTAATACTACACTATAGTTTGTTATCAAACCTCCATTCATTTTAAAAATTATATTCAGTGATATGCTGTAGTCAAAACTAAGATCTCTCATTCTCAAGTATGCTGACCCATGCGTCATCCCGGCAATTATTTCTAAGACTGTACATGCTTTCTAAACATGTTTTGAAAATCACAATATATAAGAATATTTGTATAGGATAAAATATGGAAAGTCATGCAGATACCTTTCTCCACTTCTTACTTCATTCAACACCTTGTTATCGAAATTTTAGCATATAGATAGTTCCTCTTCTTTTGGTATTAGATTGAAAGAGGAGTAGAATTGATAAACGAAAATAAGCCAGAGTTTACAACATCAAACTTTTGATAGCTTCTATAGAGGAATCTTTGAATTTTCCACAACAAAATAATACAGAAACGATAAACGAGTATTTTAAGATATGTAAAAATCATGTCGAATATTAAGTTTTAAAATGATAAACGGTTATTTTAAAATTAATCACTGCTTCTATTTCCCCAAACTTTAAGAGTTAAATTAATAAATTTCTAATAACCATGATAAATTAAACATTCATGAAATAAACATGAACAAGTTATTTAAACTATGCCTAAACGATAAATTACAGTAAAGATATAAGACGGCGTATTCTATAAGACTAGAAAATAAAAATTTTAGAAGCTTATAAAAAATTTAAAATAATGAATAATAATGATAAGTTACTCATTTTAAATTTCCCATATAATTTTTTTGACGCTATGTTTTTTACAGAAGTGGAAAGATGTGCTGTTTGGGGAAAATATTGAGCGTATTTTTCTAAATCTCATACTACATTTTTTCATTTTGTCAACAAAGTATGTATTGATGGATAAAATTGCATATATGATAGAAAAACTGGAAAATAGAATTGGAAAATACATCTGGAAAATAGAAAAACCGGAACTTTTTTTATGATCTACAGTTACTTATGTACAGTTATTAATGATATACAAATATTTTTCTTTGTAATTTAATTACTTTTATTGGTATCGGATTTTTCGACGAACAAATCTTGTTTCACGGTCACAGGCTGTGTACAAGAGCTCATGTTCGTCACATCATGAACGATTTACAGTGCCACTAAAGGACGTAGAGACGTTCAAAAGCTCTTTGAATTTTTTGTAATTTAATGTACATCATTGATGATGCTGATGCTACCAAATAATTTGGTTATCTTTGTTATATATTTTTAAAGTTTTTAAAAGATTGGCGAATTTCCATTCTTATGAATGGAAAATAGAAATTTACCAAAGCAAATTCTAAAGTGTCCAAATTGCTCCTACTCGTGTCAGTCAGCATGTAAATTGTGTATGAATTTTGTCTGAAAAACGAAATGTATGATTTTTTTCTAAATCAGTCTATATTGACAGCTTACATTTTTGTGCAAATACGTGGCGTTATTTTATTTTAGTGCGCTCTATAAAGACATAGTATAGTTTAAAAAGATATATTTTGCTGTTGGTTACTTCTATCTTGCTTTTCCTACAACGTACAATCCATGTAAAAATTGGCAGGCTGACAATAAAATAGTCCTAACCCTCACAGCACAGATCGTCACATGTGTGACAGTGACGTTGTAGTCATGTGACACTTGGGTCACAATGTGACATCATATTTGTGACTTCTATGCGACGTTACGTATTAGCAACTTTGTTACTTTGTTGTGACTATATTTTGTGATGTTTCCACAATTTAATTAACACGTAACAATGTGACGACATTACAATTGCAATTACAATGTGACGTCACAAACAAGTTAACATGCGACGTCACAAATGACCATGAAAATGACCAAAATGACTTCGGTGTGACCTCAATATGACATTGCCGAGACGTACTGTGACGTCCTGTGACGTCCCAAAGTCACAGTGTGACGTAAATCGTACATCACTGTGAAAAAAAAAGTGCTATTGGGGAAGTAAATATCCGAGTAATGCTAGCAGCACTGTAAAAAATAAAGCACCTAAACACACACACACACACACACACACACACACACACACATACTTTCACACACACACACACACACAGACATCACTTCAAAAATGTTTGATTCGTGATCAGGGATGCTTGAAACGTGCTCTCCCGTCGAAAACTCGTATTCGAATTTTCGACCCCGTCACAATACTTTCCTTATACATTATGTATATAAGGGAAATAATATAATTGAAAAATAAAAATATAATTGAATCTATCATATACTCCAAAATGAGTACATAGTATTTACAATTATGTTTAAAAGTGATTCTCCCATATAATCATAAATGAGTACATAGTATTTACAATTATGCATAAAATTGATTCTCCCATACTCATAAATGAGTACATAGAATTTACAATTTGAACCTAAATATACTTAAAATTTAATTCTTTGATATACTCAAAAATGAGTACATGCTTTTTTCAAAATCGAAACATGGTTACTCGGAAATATTATAAGTATGCAAAGTGCTCGAAAATGAGTACATTCTACTTTTTTTAGATACCCATTCTTAGCAGTGTGAGTCCGAATTAAGGTTGTTTTTAATTTCTACCTTTCATATTGATATATGGTAGAAACACAAGTGCCAATAAATGTTCAAAATAGATGTTCATATTTTAGGATCCCAACCCATCGCTAAATGCAAAGGGGAAAATTAATTATTGGTCTGAAACGGTTAAACATAAATGATTGATGCATTTTCACAGTTTGTACATTTTCAAATCCAAAACAGTTAATCTAAACAGATATCATTGCATTTTTATTTATAACTGTTGTTGTTGTTGTTGAGACCCTGACCGTCCGACCTACCAGAAAGGTGTAAGGTAACCGTTTGGACGGCCGGGAAGTGCCACCCAATTTAGACCGGAACCCAGAGGGGGAGACATCCACAGGGACCGTACCCTCCTCCCCCTACCACCAACCTCTCGGAAGGACTTACGGACCCACATGCTTAACGTGATCGTACTCCGCATGACACGGCGGCAGTTGTGGCAGTGTGCAAATCCAGCACGCAAATCACCGGGCTACCGCGCCCGAAATATGCCAACAGCACGCGGTGTTACCAGGTGATCACCCACCCAAGTACTAACCGCGCCCGATGCTGCTTGACTTCGATGATCTAACGAGAACCGGTGTTTTCAGCACGGTAGGACAGTTGGCTCTTATTTATACCTGTGTATTTCTTAACATGATAGCTAAGAGAATTGAATGGCATAATTATAATAAATACTCAACTAAAGTAGGAAAAATAGGTTTTATCATTTATTGTCAGCAATCAAGTATTTTAATTAACTATATAAAATTACCAAAATAGACATTATCAATTAGCTCAAAAAAGTCATGCTTTTGTTGTCGCCGATATATAACAAAATAGGGCTAGTGGTAATAACCCCTTATTATCTAAACAAACGCATTGACTAAACTATGTCTTCACCTTACAACATCCCCTTTCCTAAATCCTGGATAAACCATGGTCGCAAAGAATATCTACCATATAATATTAGAGCTTTTCTTAAATTTATGACAGTTGTGTATCCATTTCGAACTGATTGAGCTTGTGCAGTAAAAAAAAGCTATGTTCGTGATCCCTCTGGTCTAAATCGGAGCGTTATGAAAGATGTAAACATTTTGAACGTTTATAATCTTCAAACGTAATAAATACGAATGTAAATAATTTTTACCTGTTTATTGAAACTTTAAGTATCATTTATCACATAAAATAATCTCAATATTTCAATATTTTGAACTTTTATTTCGAAAAAGAAAAATGTTGCGTCTAGGCGAATTTTTGTTTCCCTTGACTTACTTTCACACGAAATACCTTCTAAACTCTTAAAGATAAATACAAACAGTAAGGAAGACACACGTTTTCAGTAAGAAATTTAATTTTGAGATTATCAACATTTCTCACAAAACTTTTATAATCTTAGAGCAAATTTTGTCAAATGGAAGAAGATTGAAATTTTTCGGTTTGAAAGTATGTAATGCTTATTTCTCTAGAACTAAATGTGCTGGCTATAAACAATAAACAAGCTCATGTTGTGTGTTTTCCCATCTCGTGTGCTTGACTTTGTTGATTATCTAGAACTGACAAAGAGTATCCTTGAAACCTTTCTCGGCCGTTTCCTTGAAACATTTGTATGCTGAATTTATATTTTATTTGCGCTTAAATACGTGAAATTCTACGTAAACTTCTACTTCACATTCAAATAATTAATCTCTAAACAAACTAAAACTTTTTATACAAACAATTTCATACATATATTTTTTAATTTTAACTGAGTTTCGAACTGAGATTCCAGCAATTTACAATGATTCATACTCTAAATGATATTGTTCTTAAAACATATTTTGTTCCCCTAATAATTATGGATAAGAATCAATCCATTATTTTCACTAGTAAAATTGATGAATATGGCATCCTGGTCCCGTTCGTAAACTAATTCACAAAAAAAAAATTACAGTAAATATACGTCCAAATGAAAATGCTAAAATGGTAGTAGAAATTATACCTCTTCTAAACAATAGAAAAAAGAAAATCATTAAAAAGTAGAATATAATTAAATGGAATAGAATTAAATAGAAAATATATGAATTTGAAAAATATTTGCCTGAAGCAGATCACCTAAGAAATTGAAAATATACACATAAATTCCGGAATTTTCTTTTTAAAATATGTTTAAATCAATTTCTTTATTATAGATTGAATGAAAATCATCTGTCTTATAAACACATAAATTAGTTACATTGTTAAGCAGCATAATATAATTTCCTTTGAATAATGTTTTAGAAAATAATCGTATGCACTTTGCTATTTCTATAAAATAGTTTCTTATTAACATCACCTTGAGCCTACAAACTCAAGACATAGAAGGGGTCTCCGGCAGTATAGTAGAAAATAAATATACCAAATTAAAATAAAATCCTTCAAAAATTGCTGATTTGCATACGGAACAGACAAGCAAAGATATAAGCAAACAAACAACAACAAAAAACTATCGTACTTAAATTTTAGACGTTAATATCATTTTGAATAGGAAATTGAGCATTATATAAAACAAACAACTTTCATTAATTTCATCGTTAAAATTTCGAATTTTCAGTCTGAGAACAAACACCACGTGCAAGATATAGATATTTTTTCATACACACAAAATGCTTTTGACTTGATGGGCGATGACTGTTGAACTTTTCTCCATGTGTTCACGGTTCTTTTGTAGCAAAAAATAAACAAAACTATCTGTACAGAGTAAAAAATGTTGAAACTCACACGAAGACATTTTCTTTCCATGGCTTCTTCCACCCCACCCTCTTATCGAAAATTTTCCCCAGACGAAAACGGTGAGATCTCTTTGGATGTTATTACAAAAGGGAACTGCAATCCGTGGAAATATTGATTGATTCTATAGAATTTCTTGATCCTTCGCAACTTTTTTTTTCGATTCCGATCAAAAAATATATGTACTGATAGAAAAATATATATATGAAATTGCAAAAATAATAGGGCAGTAGGAAAATGGAAAGTATCTGTAACAATTCAAGTCATATTCTAAAAAAATATATCGATTTGCTGGAATATGTATTTATAATTGGTGGGTAAATATTTTATGAATCCTGGCCAAAAAGCTAAACCTATGTTGATATTGTTCTTATGGTTTATATTAACGTTAAATTTGCATTTACTATAGAAAAAAATGTGAATTCTAGTTTGTTATTATTTATTATTTTCAATAACCTTTGGAAATTATTGTGATAATTTGCTTCAATGACAGTTAGTTACAGAGATTATTATTTCTACACTAAGAAAAACATGCACCCACTATTTTTATTGAATAATGAAACCCTACTTCCTGTATAGAAAAAAAAATTACTTGTTAAATAAATAATTCGACAGTAAAAATTTCCTACCAGTATGTTTGGTCTATATTGAATTAATTTCTTTTTGTCATTGTAAACAATTGTTCGTACACTGTAAAACATTTGCAAGCATATTACTGAAAGTTTCAGGGAAACAGTTGCCCGTAATGAGGAGTAAGATTCCTGATATTTATGATAAAACACACACACGCACACACTCATATATATATACATATATATATATATATATATATATATATATATATATATATATATATATATATATATATATATATATATATATATATATATATATTAGTATATATATAGTAAGTTTGAGATTGCTTACATAAAAAAACTCATACGTAAAATATGCAAACATGGCGCTATGCTGTTCTTGTACAACGTAATTACAAATATAATTTCTAAAAAGAATACCTAATACACAGAATAGCAAAAGATGAATGTGAAAAGCGAAAAGTATCACAAATGACCGGGGAAAGTTTTGATCCCCTCTCCGGTTAAGCAATTCTGATAATAGTTTAAATTATTTAGACTTATGTATTGATAAAGTTAACAATAAAACATTCTTCAAGATTTTTAATAAAAGAAAAAATTTTAAATTTAAAATAAACTTCATTACAGCTTGGTCAAGTAATTTTTATAAAAATGTTTTTCGTAATATTATTATTAACCAATTGATTAGAAATAAACATTTGAATAGTAGGGATAGTGATCAAAAGCATCACGATACAGAGTTTCTAAATGAAGCAGTAAAACACGGTTACCCCATGGGCTCTGTAATCAAAATACTTACAGAATTCACTGGTTTAACTGTAACTGAATGTAAAGACAAATATCTAAACTGCTGAAACAGAGTCATACATAATTGGGAAGACTCACGAGAAGAAAGTATGGATGGTGTTGAAATGGATTACAAGTTAAAGATTGTACACATTGGACAGTTATGGTAAAAGTTTTGGAATTTGTAGGGACAGATTTTTAATAGACACGTTCATATGTTAGCACATTGAGTGACTTGGTAAGTTTTCCATGTCTATTTCTTCTAAAAGTTTTGACTTTTTGCTAAAGGTTTTTGCTGTTCGGTTGTTGATGGTAATAAGACCATTCTATGAATAAGTATCGTAAGTATTCCGTGAGTGTTTCCATGGCTTAAAGCATTGCTTAACCGGACAGTGGGGGTCACAACTCCCACCAACCATTTGTGATACTTTTAGTTTTTCACATTCATCTTTTACTATTCTGTGTATTAGGTATTCTTCTTAGAAATGACCAAAATCTAATCAGAATCTAGGTAACCGATAGGTGACCGATAGTAGTAGACCGATCTAGGTAACCGATAGTCTACCAAATTTTGTGAAATTTGATGCATTAGTTTTTCAGCTACAGTGTATACATAAATTGCAAAGACATTCATACAGACACACACTTTCCCGGCCGTCCTTTCTGTTGCTCAAGTCCTAGGATAAATCGGACAGCCTGGGTCTTCAACACAGACACACACACACGGACGTTACGCTAAAATACGCTGGATTTTCCAAGTTTCAGAAACATGTATATCCGT
The DNA here is from genome assembly GCA_951213105.1 of Amaurobius ferox. Classification (NCBI taxonomy): domain Eukaryota; kingdom Metazoa; phylum Arthropoda; class Arachnida; order Araneae; family Amaurobiidae; genus Amaurobius; species Amaurobius ferox. Next base: position 129,650,030 of record OX578134.1, read on the forward strand.
CGAAAACTCGAATTGCGAATTTTCAGCACTATTTCAATAATTCCCTCATAGATAATCATGTTTGGTAGGAAAAGTAAAAGTAGGTATTTTAAAAATAATGGTATTATTTAATCTAAGTTGCAAGTTCCTAAGTTAAAAATGCAAAAATTTAATTTTTGAGAAAATATTTAAGTAATAGATCTGTAATAGCATGATTAGAAGATGCAAGTTATTGTGTAGATCAAAAGATATTTCTGTTTATAAATACGTTTTTATCATATGGTACAATTAATACTATATTTATTACACTGTAATAAATATATGGTGGATCGTGACGGTTGGAGAAAATTATAAGTAGCTATTGGCTTGTAGAAGTCTGCCTAGGCTTGAAATGGACTACATCTTCTTGTATGCAAGAAGCTTAACCCTCAGAGGGAGAATTAATAATTAATTTCCCTAATTATTGTAATGTGAACTGCCAAAGTTCACCCTTTATTGGTGGAAAATGGGATATAACTGTCTGCCTTATCTGGCACAGTTATAAACATGAATTCAGATAGCTGGAAAATGGAGAAGCAGCAAGATCAGTTTATTGGAACCGGAAAGACCTAAATTGACAACGTTTGAGAAAGGTCTAAAATAATGAACCTAAAATTAAATCATCATTACCATCAATGGCTCTACAGCCTACTGTGGCCCTTGGCCTTCCCCAGACGATTCTTTGACGATTGAATTAATAATGTATAATTTCTTAATAATACAGATGCACTGAAAAAAAAATCTTGAAATTCCTTTATTAAAATGGAATTGTTTGAAACGCTATTTGCTTTGTGTTACGAAGAATAAAACTTTTCGATAAAAGAAATCGCTTATCAAGAAATCCATCACAAACATATACACTCTACCCATTGTGAGACTTTCTTGAGTTGCAATATCCTCCTGAGTAGGGGTAGGGTGGGGTAACAGAACAGGAAAGAATCCGGTGCGGGTACATAGATTTGTCTTTTTCTAGACTTCAGATGAATTCAATTCCATCAAATGCATCCGTATTCAACACCTGGGATTGGATGGGAAGTTCTAAGTTTGAAAACGTATCTTAGTAGTATTTATCTCCAAATCGAATTTAAACTGTAACAACCTGCCAAAAAAGCTCTACACATTAAGTAAAACATTCTGCAACCTTTGCTCATATTTTTCAGCTGCTTTGCTGATAATTTCGGCAGACTAAAAGGGGAAGACACAAAGATATCATATATAATATGGATAATATAAAGCATTCTGTTAATGATTTACATAGATCTTTTGTTATTACTTATGTAGATAAAGCCTCTAATAATTATGCTATTATTTGTAAAAAATTCTATATTCAATATCTGCTAGATTATTTAAAAAATAATAGTCTATTTAAAATTGATTCACACTCTCTTAATAGTATCAAATTGAAAATTATCAATATGTATAGTGATTTAGATATTAATAATAAATTTTTGACATTTCCATATATTGTGCTTATACCTAAATTTCATAAAAATCCTATTAAATTTAGAACTGTTACTAGTGGTCATAATTCATACTCTACCACTGCTAGTAAATTATTACTAAATTATTTAAATGTACTAAATAGCAATTTACGAGATTCTGGTGATAGCTACATTATTCTAAATAACAGTAAGGAATTAAAAAATAAATTAAAAACGCATGGTAAAATAATAGGATTTCAAACTTTTGATTTTAAAGATCTATTTAATAATATTAAGATCACTGATCTATATGATGTCATTTTAGCTTTATATAATGCTTATATTACTAAACATTCTAATCTTACAAAATTTACCAATTTTCCTAAGCTTCTCCATTTTGTTCTTTTCAATAATTATATCTTTCAAGGTAATAAATTATACTTACAAGTCTCAGGTGTTCCACAAGGTGGCTGTAGTAGCAGTATGTTAGCTAATTTATACCTATATCATTATGAAAAATTCTTTACTTCAACTGATTATAAAATTTATAGATATGTAGATGATCTGATTTGTCTTGTATTTACTGATAACTATGTCATAGATATAGATTTCTATCCGGATAATTTGGAATTAATACCTAATGAAACTTCTATTAGTAATAATGTTTATTATTTGGATTTAAATCTAATTATAGAACCTGCTCATGGGATAGTTACTAAATTATATGATAAAAAAGATTTTTTTAAATTTAATATTAATAAATTATTACCTTTTAATTCCTGCAACTCGATTCAATTGTTTAGAAATATTATACTTAATCAACTTTTTAGAATTTATAGATTATCAGATAAAAAATTTCATGCTTTGCACATTAATAACCTCAAAATTACCAGTAAAATGTATCAATATCCTGCATATTTAGTCAATAGTATAGTTAATAAGTTTCGATTAGCCTAAAATTCTCATATTCTCCCCTTATTATCTTATTTTAGCCGTACTTCTTCATTCTCCTGCAATTATATTTTCATCTTTTTATCTCGAAGCTTTAACAGTTGAATAACTCATTTTATTGCTTTTGCGCAGTACTGTTTTTATTACTCTCTTTGGCAACAGCAAATCACATCTTTTCATTTTGGCATATGGCAACGATGATCCAGTCATATTTTGCTCGTCATGGTTGCACTGAAGAGGTGCGTTTTGAGGTATTTATGTTTCCTTTATTGTTCCAATCTTTATGCTTGTCGTCCATATAACACAAGTTTATAGATAAAATCTATCTTGTGTTTCAGAAACAAGCATTTTTGTGTTCATTTCGAAAAGATATATGGACCCGATGAGAATTTTTTCGAAATGAACTTTTCGTAAGCCTAATCTCGTAAGCCTAAATCTCCTCCATGTGCAAGCTTTTTTGCTTGATTTTTTTGTTTTCTTATTTGCATTCCTCATTTTTGAAATTTGTTGATTGTCTTTGTCCTTATGACTTGCATTATGTTTTATTATTTCCTCTTTTTGTCTTAATTTCTTTGTATTTGTAGAAAATTTTGGAATAGTGTATTATGAGTTACTACATACATTCTAACTTTGGATTTAATAATTTATTTATATATATATATATATATATATATATACATATATACAAAAGAAGCGCTTTGGCAGACGATAATTAGCAGAATATTTCAGAAATGAAACTGAAATTTTCATGAAAGACTTTGTGTCTTCCCTTTTTAGTCTGCCGAAATTATCAGCAAAGCAGCTGAAAAATATGGGCAAAGGTTGCAGAATGTTTTATTTAATGTATAGAGCTTTGTGTAGAACTACGATACGTTTTCAAACTTAGAACTCTTCCCATCCAATCCCAGGTGTTGAACAGGGATGCATTTGATGGAATTGAATTTATCCGAAGTCTAGAAAAAGACAAATCTATGTACGCGCACTGGACTCTTTCCTGTTCTGTTACCCTCACCCTACCCCTACTCAGGAGGATATTGCAACTCAAGAAAGTCTCACAATGGGTGGAGTGTATGTGTTTGTGATGGATTTCTTGATATGCGATTTCCTTTATCGGAAAGTTTTATTCTTCGTAACACAAAGCAAATAGCGTTTCCAAACAATTCCATTTTAATAAAGGAATTTGAAATTTTTTTTTTGCAGTGCATCTGTATTATTAAGAAAATATACATTATTAATTCAGGCGTTTAATTTTAGGAAGCGGGACTTTTACCAGCAGTGGGTCTTTCCCCCTCATATTTGAGGCTGGTTTGCACAGATCTGTATGTATCAAAAATTTTAACCACATGGGATCTGAAATAATCTGCAAAAATTATATTAGTTTTGAAATCCAAAACAAAATTATAGCCGCAAATCACTGCTGTCATTTATTAAGAATTATTGGGAGAAAAAAAATGTACAGCTTTATAAAATATTTATTACATTTACATTAATTTATGTTTCAGAAACCTGGACTCTTAACAGAACATTATGAAAAAATACTTTTTTGGAAAAGAAAATGCAATTTTGAACTACTCAAATTATACAAAGATTCTGACATAATTAAATACATTAAAATTAACTGAATGAAATGGACAGGACATTTGCTAAGAATACATAACAACAGAATCACTAAGAACAATTTTATGTCCCCACCTAAAGGAAAAGACCTAGAGGACGAGCGAAGTTGAGATAAATTGATTGTGTAGACAAGGACTTTGAGGTGTTAAATATAAAAACATGGAGAAGCATTGCTCCAAGGCTGACAGCGTGAAAGAATCGTCTGAGGAAGGCCAAGTGCCACAGTAGGCTGTAGAGCCATTGATGGTAATGATGATTTAATTTTAGGTTCATTATTTTAGACCTTTCTCAAACATTGTCAATTTAGGTCTTTCCGGTTCCAATAAACTGATCTTACTGATTCTCCATTTTCCAGGTATCTGAATCCATGTTTATAACTGTGCCAGATAAGGCAGACAGTTATATCCCATTTTCCACCAATAAAGAGTGAACTTTGGCAGTTCACATTACAATAATTAGGGGAATTAATTATTAATTCTCCCTCTGAGGGTTGAGCTTCTTGCATACAAGAAGATGTAGTCTATTTCAAGCCTAGGCAGACTTCTACAAGCCAATAGCTACTTCTAATTTTCTCCAAGCGCACGATCCACCATATATTTATTACAGTGTAATAAAAATTGTATTAATTGCACCATATGATAAAAACGTATTTATAAACAGAAATATATTTTGAAATACACAATAACTTACATCTTCTAATCATGCAATTACAGACCTATTACTTAAATATTTTCTCAAAAATTAAATTTTTGCATTTTTAACTTAGGAACTTGCAACTTAGATTAAATAATACCAATATTTTTAAAATACCTATTTTTACTTTTCTTACCAAACATGATTATCTATGAGGGAATTATTGAAATTGTGCTGAAAATTCGCAACTCGAGTTTTCGACGGAAATACATGTTTTTGAAACTTGGAAAATCCAGCGTATTTAAGCGTAACGTCCGTGTGTGTGTGTCTGTGTTGAAGACCCAGGCCGTCTGACTTATCCTAAGACTTGAGCAACCAAAAGGATGGCCGGGAAAGTGTGTGTCTGTGTGGATGTCTTTGCAATTTATGTATACACGTAGCTGAAAAACTAATGCATCAAATTTTACAAAATTAGGTAGATAAATCACGTATCGGTTACTTAGATTTTGGTGCGATTCGGTAAAATACTTGCCAGTTTTGTGAAATGGTCCTCCAAAATCGTGAAAATCTATATCAAAAGATTGCATATACCCAAATGCATCAATTAAATGCTTCTTTTATATGTCATTTTTTAAAACGAAAAGTATAATATCAACTGCATATCTCTAGGCCAAACCTGTCTCGAGATAGTTTAGATTCACCAAGTCGCCTATGACAAGACATTTAGTTAACAAATGGGAACGGAAATTGAATTAAAATTATGAATTCAGTGAAATTTCAAATAATTATCCATATTATTTCGTACAATTAAACTCAATTTAATGAATTGTGAAATAAATAAAGATAAAATAAATACGTATTTGTAGGGAAAGTCATGTGATGCCCACATCAGATATTTTATCTGTTTTAAAATAGTTGTAGAAATTTTATAAAAACATGTTTTACATCGATCCAGAATGCTTTCCTTGGTATCTTTTAATTATTTATTATTATTTTTTATATCAAAATATTATATAAAATGATAATCATAAATTATTTCTGTACTGAAAATGCTATATTTCACTTAATATTAAATAACATTTTTGATATATTATGAACATAATTTTGATCCATGAAATTTTTACATTTCTTTTTCGTTGCGTACATAATCGTTTTCTTCTCTCGCCCTCTCTCTCTCCCTCTCTCTCTCTCTAATGTCGAGATTTATTTCATAAGGCTTATTAAATGAAACAAATATTGACGTCGATTCAGAAAAATGGCAGAGAATTCAAAATAACGGAATCAAAATTGAAACGACTTCACTCAGTAAATGTATAATAAAAAACAGTTTTAGAAACATATTTCGTCTTTCTGCCTTTCAAAATTTATATTTTGATCACCTACGATATTTGTAAAGTAACCAATAATAAGATACATAAAATAAAACCTCCCTTTTTTACAAAGAAAAAGTAAAACAACTCAGTTCTGACCAACAGGTCGACAAATTGTATTACGTGCTTTCTTTCTGTTACTTTAATAATCCCAAAATGGAAGGAATCACTGCGGCAATAAACGAACTTATGTTATTCACGTGAAGGCGAATAACCAATTTCGTAATTCTTTACGCTGAAAGAAGTATAACATTTAATATCACAAGGCCATTAAAAGGATATGTGACCTTAATGCACACCGTAAATATTAAATTTACTAGTTGTTATGGTCGTCAAATATCGACGTGTTTAGAATTACCAGGTACAGGGATTTTGGCTTTCATTTGTTATTTAGTATCATTGCTATTTAGTTTATTGTTATTTGTTATTTAGTTTATACCACACAGGAGTCAGTGTGCCGTTTTAATTTTATATTCGCAATGTAAGTTAATAAATAAATCACGAAAATTAACAGTTTGTGACATTAAAATCAGACATGGAGTTCCGGTGTATTTCTTAAAGGGAATTAACAGGACATTAAATGTAGCGTCGGTAAGTCTAGAGACAATCGAAAACCTTTTCGAGAAAACAGTTTTATTCCTGAATTTATAGCAAGTCCAAGGGTGGTTGGTCCCACCGGATATCTCACTCTGGCTTCGCCCCAAGTGCCAGAGGAGGTGCTAACAAAATCATGCTCTGTGAATCTCTCGGAACAAACTCAATGACCAGAGTGTTTATTAGTTTTGATAGAAATTAAGAAATATAATAATTACAAAGGTTAAAATTATCAAGTGTCACAGATGCGTTAAATTACAAATATAATCTCTGTAAAATATTCCTGTAGATAAAATTGTTTTTATTCAAGGAAACAATTAGGTAATATGGTGCTGGTCACAAAGCTAATAATGAGTTCTGCAGCTATCGTTAATACCTCAGTTATAGTTGGCTGACGAGCGTTTTAAGTGATTGAATAGATGTACTCAAGAAAAATTGACTTTTTAGTCATAACTTAAAAAGTGAGTTATTACATGAATTCAGATATGGTTTAAAATCCAAAAGGGTGAATCAGAATCCACTGAACAAAAGAAAGCAGTGGGCTTGAGAAACAAGTTTCGAGGTGGGAGAGCGATAGCGTACCTAGCAGTTAGGCAAAAAATTCATCAGTAATCAGGTAGAAAATAGGCATATTTATAATATTTAACTAGTATTGCACTCAAGACACAGAATGCAATTTAATTCATACAAAGCAAAAAGCACTTACAGTGCTATTCAACTGATATCGAGTTTGAAACGTTTCATTGACATTATAACGTTGGATATAACGTTGGACATAAAGTTCAATAAAATGCTGATCTCTTGTTTCCAAACAACTTTTACTTTCATCTATTCTGAAGGAATCTCCTGCAATACTTCCGACGGTTTTCGAATTCCGGTAACTTTTTCTTTATTTACACAAATCGCTTTTGGCGAAACTCGATTTATCCCATCTTAAGCCATTACATTCTCTTTTTCAGTTTGACTGAAACGTAGGTATACTTGGAAATATTTGGAATAATTGAGAAAATCCCGATAATTTACGTTTACAGCTTAAAAAAACATTTTATAAAAGTTGATCAATAAATCACGAACCAATATTAAATTAATATGAATTATGAATTTTATTTTAATATTATATAATATTTATATGTTCACGCCAAGCATCTACTCCACTATAGAACACTTATAACTGCATTTTCAATGCAGTACTACCGAAACCACGTAGTGAGGCAGGATTCACTATATTGATAAAATATCAACATTTTGCATTTGCTCGTTTTTTCTGACATATTGATCAAAATGCAATACGTCTAGCCAAATGAACGTAATGAGAATTGACTTCTTTGACTATTTTCACAGTGTGGATTTCCACAGTATCACAGAGGGTATGAAGCTTCAGGATGACCTGGTCGTTGCTTATCCTCTCTAACTGCTTAAGGAAATGTTCTATTAAGGCCTTGATTCGAACTAAGTACAGTCTTTCTATCTTAAGCGTATTGCATTCGACGATGGATGTAAATCGGACTACTCGTATTATTCTCTTTAGTTCGAAATCAAATTGTCAAGGTCATCTCGTATGTGTTTAAATGGTGTAGTTAGTTACTTAATGCATATACAGTATATATTGAATTAAATTATCTCATTTACCCCATCTCTTTATAATTGTATTCACCTTTAATATAAAGACTCGCAACTACATTTAAAACAAAAATTCATGAAGGAGACTTTATATTATGGCATGTTAGCATACTCATGTGAATTTTCGGTAAAAACGTGGCACCTCCAGAGTCAAATATGGAAATCCTTGGTGAAGCTCTATCTCCGTCGAAATTTCATCCCAAATACATATCAGCCATCAAAGCTCTGAGAAATAGATGTTGAAAGGAAAAAGTATATTTTTAAAAATCAGAACTGATATCTTTAGAACCGGAAGTGGAAATATCCTTAGTGAGACCCATACTCGCACTACAATTCGATGATAAATCCATATCAATCATACCTAGGCTCTATATATAGCCGATTCTAAGAATATATGTTTCATGGTGAAATTTTTAACCAGAAGTAAAAACGGACCAGAATGTGAAATCTTTATCGAATCTCCACCCCCGTTAGAAACTTGATACTGAATCCATAACAGTCAGCATCTACGCTCTGTCTATAGCAAATTCTGAGAATAGATGTTTCAAAGAAAATGAAAATTTGTGAACTGAAATTTGAAACATTCCAGGCGTGGAAATTCTTTTTGAAACTCCCAACATCCTCTGAAATTTGATGATGAATCCATATTAGTCATTACCTAAGTTCTATCTATAACTAATCCTGAAAAAATAAATTCCACTTCCAGACGCAGAGTGACTAGTAGAAAAAGACCCAGAAGTTGTCCTGTTTGCTTGTATAGATTAATCAAATTAGATTTTGAGTAATGAGGATCGGGCTGTTTTCAAAATTATGTTCTTTTTTAATTCTAGAATAGATCGGGCACTAGCTTAGATTACTGGCCCATATTTAAAACAAACCATGCCAATAATTTTTAGAGTTTTCTAAATACTGATAATTTTTAAGAACATATATGTAATGTCGATATTCAAATCGAATTACTTTTATGTAAAATATATAAATTTATGTATTATATTTCTTTTTATACAGCTCTGTTACAGATTTTAATTCTGCCTTGAAAACCCCCATTTTGTCGTTTTATGTGTTCTCGTGGAATATATATTATTCTTAAACCGAAATTAAAATCATTTCTAACATATTATTTAAAATGTACGAGCGCTTTGAGAGTTATTTCTTCTGTTGAGTTCAAGGTCTTTTGGCAGTCGAAAATGGAAGTGCCAATGTAAATAATTTCATAGTTTCTATACATTTATGCTGCAGACGATAATGAAGTATTGCAACGCTTGTTTATAGCAGGTGGCTCTCCAGATATCCTGTCGAGACATACTGGCGTTTGGCCGTGAGAACCTTTCTCGGCGGGAAAGATCATCAATGTTTTCTATTGGCTGTGACGGACTGGAAGCTTTCGTCCAGGTCCGTGGAAATGTTGACTGAAAAGGTATAAAAAGCCGTGCACACCTTTTCTCGCTCTCTTGATACTTGCTCTTCTCGCTCTCTGCTCTCCTCTGGACTTGGCTGGTTAGACCTCGTGTAGTACGGACGCTCGACCAGACCTCTTAGCCATTTTGTCACAGCGATCTCTCTCTCAGATCATTACCTTTCCTGACTCTATCATGGAGTCCGGAACCTCGTTGATTCCGACAGACAGAGTACTTCCTGACGATGTTGCTGCCATGCTTGAAAGATTTCGTGCCGGAGACCTTCCTAGATTACCTCCTGACACCCCTGGCTCCATGCAGCAGTCTCAAGACCAATGCATGACATTCAAATTCCTGATGAATGAATGGAGACTCATCCAAGCCGGAGATCCTGAAAGGAGTATCCAGACTCTAAAGGGTATGTGTTACTCTCTCTTGAATTTTTTTGAGCTGCACCCCCTTGCAAATGAGCAAACCCCCTATTTTAACGAAATCAGGCACTTTGCTGAGAAAGAAAGTCTTCTAACCCAGGACTCAACTCCTGCTAATCCTGCCTTACTAGGCTTAAATTTAGATATTCTCAAAGCTAATAATCGTCTCGGGGATACTCCCCAAATCCTAAACCCTAATCTTAATGATGTAGACTCTAATAATGTATGGGATAATTCCCAAAAGTTAAACTCAAACTTAGCTCAATCTGATAAAGCACCTAATGCTCCATGGGAAAACTCCCAAACTCCTAAAAACAATTTAAACTCTACTCTTACCTTGGGAAACTCCCAAATAACTGAAATTGCCAATTCAAATACTTTAAAACCAAATGATCCTAATATTGTTAATGTAAATGATTCTTCAGATGAAATGCAGGATATGGAAGGATTCTCTCAACCTCCCCCCAAAAAAACTTGCCGAAAGGCCACACTTATAACTTCCGCTGAGACAGCCACAACAACTCGCAACGCTTTCAATGCTTTAACAAATACAGAAGATCAGGATTACGAGGAAAATGCCTCCGCCAATAGGAACTCTTCCAATATGGACACCACTCCCGCACCTGACCACACCCCTGCTGCCTCGCAAAATCATGCTTCGGAAAACCCTTCATATGGATACGCTCCCCACCCTGAACCTTTTTATGTAAACAGCCCTAATAACTGGAGGGAATTAGTTAAAACTTTAAACTCAAAAACTACAAGCCCAGTAAAAGCCCAACTAGCGGGCGAGTTTATAAAAATCTACCCCCTGTCAATAGAAGATTTTCGCATAGTACAAAGACACCTTGTAGAATCAAACATCGAATTTCACTCCATTAACCTAAAGGCCGACAGGCCGATTAAAATTTTATTAAAAGGTCTACCCCCAAATTCACAGATAGATGAAATTGCCCATGAGCTTAACTCACTAGGTTTCAGCACCCATCGCATATCACAACTCAAAGATTACCGCACCAAAGCCCCCCTACCCATCTTTCTGACCTACCTAAATCCCACTAAGGGATGGGAAAAAATCCGAGAAATCACCACCCTCCTTGATATGACAATCAAAATAACAGACTTTCAATCCCGCGCAGTTAAGATGTGCTACCGTTGCCAGCGGTACAACCATAGTAGTGACTGCTGCCGTCTTCCCCACAGATGTGTAAAGTGTGGAGAAGGTCATCAATCTAGAGACTGTACTAAACCCATTACAACTCCCCCTAAATGTGCAAACTGCCTTGGCCCCCATACGGCAAATTACAGACTCTGCCCATCAAATCCGTACAACAAAGACGCTTACATCCCGGGACCTTATGTCCCCCCCCCGCAACTCGCAACCCGCAACTCGCGCCCCTGCACCGCAGCCTAAAGACTTCCCACCCTTCAGACCTACATCCCAAAAAATCATCCCCACTCAAAATGCTACTCCAAATCAGCCCACCCACATTTCAAACAAACAAATTCCTGCCCAACAAACCACCACCCCACCGCCCTCGACTAAAACCTTTGCCGAAATCACCTCAACCGCCACTGAGAAATCTACTCCCATTCCGGATAATCAAAACTCAAGACTAGCTAAATCTCTCGCGAAATACACTCCAAAAAAAACTCCCCTTACCGACCCAAATAACTTACCGCTGGCAAATCTTTACATACATTCTTATATTACCCCCCCTCCCCCTGTTCCTGACACCATTCCACAAAAATCCTCAAACCACTCTGAAAAACCAAAATCAAATCTTTCATAACATTTTACTGAGATCTTAAGCATTTTCACCGAAATCAAAAATATATTTCAAAGCTTTGACATCGATACGACGAAAATTAAAAAATTCATTGCCCAAATCCGCACTAGCTTCAATGAAAACTCAAACCCCCTAAATAAACTTTTTGCGATCCTCACTGCTCTTGAAGAAGTCTTTTGTCCTGTTTCTAACACCCATGATGAATAGTACACAACATACCCTTAGGATCCTCTTCTGGAATGCAAATGGACTTACTGGCAAAATCACAGAATTCCGCGACTTCATAAATTCGAACCCATTTGAAATCCTCCTAGTACAAGAAATAAAACCTGGCCGTCATCCTCCCTCCCTTAAAATTCCAAATTATAAACTCTACTCTGCCTACAGATATCAAAATGCCACCTCCCCCTCCCCATATGGAGGAGTCTCTATCTATGTCAAAAACAATATCCCCCATTACGAGCTGTCTTCCATCAATTCCAACTTAATAGAAAACAAACTTATAAAAGTCACCCTTCCAAACCACCCACCAATTGTTATTGGTTCTGTCTATGTCAAACACAGTGGCTCTGTCGATATTATCCCCGACCTTCAAAACATCCTAAACTCAAATCTCAGAACTATCCTAGCAGGCGATTTCAATGCCCACCACCCGTCTTGGAACTGCCGCCGCAGAACTCTTTTTGGCACTCAAATTCATAACTTCACCTCGACCAATAATATCCATATTGCCGTACCTACTAGCCCCACCCACTACTCTCTCACGGCTGCCCCCTCCACTATTGATTTTGCCCTTTTAAAGAATATTCACTACCCTCACACCACTGACACCCTAAATGAACTAAGCTCTGACCACCTCCCTGTCCTTCTTTCCCTAAATTTAAATACCCTCCTCCCTGTTTCCAATCTCCCTACCTTCACCAACTGGAAAAACTTCAAAAAATCACTCAAAACGTCCACCCTTTTAAATCCTCAAATTAAAAGCCCGGCTGACCTTGATTCAGCTGTAAGTAACGTAACTCTTGAAATTCAACGGGCCCTTTCGGATGCTACATCCACCCGCCCTGCCCCCCGCTACAACCCACTTCCACCCCACATTATTAGCCAAATTAAAACAAGAAACTTCACTCGCAGGCTATGGCAATCTACCAGAAACACCCAAATTAAAACCCACCTAAATTCATTAAACCGCAAACTTAGAGCGGACATCAAAATTTTCAAACAGCAAAGCTGGAAACATTTCATTGAATCCCTTTCCCCCGAAGACAGAACCATATGGAGAGAAATAAAGCGTGTTAAGAAACCTTTTGGCCAGATTCCCCCCCTCCGCTCCGCCACAGGAATGGCATTCTCAAACCTTGAAAAAGCCGACATTCTTGCTAAAACCTACAAAAAACAGTTCAAACCCAATAATTCTACTAATAACACCCACTTTCAGGCCCAGATAACCCGCCAAGTTGAAAACTTCATGAGCCCCCCCCCCCCCCGCTTTTGGACCGCATCACCCCTACCACCCCGTCTGAACTTTTCGATATCATTAAAAGCTTTAAAAACAAAAAAACACCCGGACTAGACAGAATCACAAACAAAGCCTTAAAATTTATTCCCCTAAATATCCTCTTTTACCTCGTACACATCATTAATGCCATACTTCTCTTACACCACTTCCCCGACCAATGGAAAACCGCGATTATCATACCTATTCTCAAACATGGCGGCGACCCCTCAAATCCCTCTGCCTACCGGCCCATTTCATTGCTTTCCTCCCTTAGCAAACTGGCTGAGCGAGTTATTCACAACCGCCTTTTTAATTTCATTGACTCCAACAATATTATCATTCCCGAGCAATTTGGTATCCGCCCTGCCCATTCAACCACCCACCAGCTGTTGCGTGTTGTGGAATTTGTCTCTGACGCATTCCACAACAAGCAATCAGCTGGAGCCATTCTTCTCGACGTAGAGAAAGCCTTCGACCGTACGTGGCATAAAGGACTCATCTATAAACTCATCCAAATTAATGCCCCCCCTCCCCTAATTCAAATCATAAACTCATACCTCCAGCACCGTAATTTCCACGTACGGATCCTAAACACCCTTTCTTCTAAAAATCCTATCAAAGCAGGTGTCCCTCAAGGCTCTATTCTTGCCCCCCTTCTTTTTAATATTTTCGTTAATGATACCCCCCGCGCACCCCATTCCACCCTCTGTATGTACGCAGATAATACATGTATCATCTCCGCACATCGGAACGTAAATTATCTACATTCTAACCTCCAAAATCATATTGACCTACTTGAGACCTACTACAACCAATGGAAGATCAAAATTAACCCCGTCAAATCATTCGGAGCTCAGACTTCGAAGTGTGAGGTTGTGATTTTGCGAAGCTGCTGCTTTTACCTTGTGGTGACTTTCCTGCTTACGCTTGGGCGTGTTATATCAAGTTACGATAGAACACGTCGGGCTAAGTAATTATCATCTTTATTGTGTGCGGATTTCCGCCATTTTGTGCTTTTCGTGCTATCTCAACTTTGGATTTACCACGTGTGCCTTACACGTGGTAGTGACCTTTTGGATTGCTCTCAACTGACGTTATGGATTTGGACAAGGATCATCTGGAGCTTACGAGGATTACTGCAAGTGAGCTTGATGGAGATTGTGCTCGGCCTCTCAAGGATGCCATGAACTTATACAGCGACTCTCTGCCGCAGGATGGATCGTGTTTCACGTGGCCAACTGATGTGATGCAAGTCGTCAACTTCTTAGGACTGGTTATCTACACGCTGACTCTGCATATCAGGGATATGCTCAAGAATGGACTCATCGAACTGGAACAGGACCAAGTCTCCCGGATTATAGGTTCGTTCAATTTTGTGTATTCTTTTCTGTCTTACCGTGACATGACTAAATTTATGGATAGTGAAATGTACGTAATCTTTAAATCACTTGAGGATAGTAATGTATGTGTTAGTAATGTTGTAGTTAAAGCTAAACTGCTAGAAATAGGATTAATTAATGAAATTAAACTTTCTGACAAAACTGAAACGGTTGTAAATCCATGTAAAAGGCCTAGGATAGAGGAGTCTCCCACTAAGGGAACGCCTACTAAAAACCAGGATGGAAACTTAAAATCTAGTGATAGTGTTGTAAATGAAAAGGTTAGTGATAGTGTTGTAAATGAAAATGAAAAT
Source organism: Amaurobius ferox (assembly GCA_951213105.1). Classification (NCBI taxonomy): domain Eukaryota; kingdom Metazoa; phylum Arthropoda; class Arachnida; order Araneae; family Amaurobiidae; genus Amaurobius; species Amaurobius ferox. The sequence continues at coordinate 129,665,063 of OX578134.1, forward strand.
GTTAGAACTAGGACTTATGCTGAAATTGCTGCACAACCTGTGCAGTTTAAAAGTGCACCTAAACCTAAAGCGGTTGAAAATAGTAATGTTATGAATGTAGAAAAAAAAGAACCAAAAGCAGAGTGTTTCTTCATAAAGTTTAGAGACAACTACCAGGCTCTCCTTAAAAAGCTAAATGAAATTACAGAAAATAAAGTATCTGGAAAATTGACAGGAGATATGCTCAAACTGATACCCAATGACGCTGACTCCTATAGGGTTGTTCAGCGCCATTTGTCTAGCGAGAAAATCCCCTTCCATAGTTTAAACCTCAAAACTGAAAGGCCGAAAAAGGTAGTTTTGAAGGGGCTACCAACCAGCTATGACATTGAGGAGATAAAATTGACTCTAACATCCAATGGATTAGATGTAGTCCGGGTTTCTCAACTGAGAAACACCAAAACCAGATTACCCCTGCCGATCTTTTTAGTCAGCCTTAGGCCTACCGATGACTGGCAGAGGGTCTACAGACTCACAAGATTAGGGTACTTGGCTGTGAAGGTAGAGTCCTTCAGAGCTAGGGGCTTTAAAATTTGCTACCGGTGCCAGCAATTCAACCACTCATCTGAGAACTGCAGTATGCCGCCAAAGTGCCTGAAGTGTGGTGAAGGACACTTCACACGAGACTGCCAGAGACCTAGGACAGAGAAGGCGACGTGTGCAAACTGCAATGGAGACCACCCGGCGAACTTCAGGCAATGCCCGAAGAACCCCTGGAACAAGGGAAAGGCACCGGGGTATGCCCCCCCTCCCCCAAAAAATCAGATACCCCCTTGGAGGCAAAAGGCCCTCGGACCAAACCCCCAGGCACCCACTCAGGGCTCCTCACACATAGTGCCACAGTTAAACAGGCACCAACCTACAGCACCTACCAGATCGGTGCAAGAGCAGGCCCCCAAACCTTCGACCTCCAGAGAATTGACTCTGGAGGAAGTTAGAGCAGCTACAGCTGCAATTAAAAAGAGATCGGAGTTAGAAAAAGCCAGACAGGCAAAGGATAGACTGGATGGGAAAGTTAAGGAATGGAAAGATACTAAACGAGTCAGGGAGGAAGAAGAGCTCGCGCAAACCCAGCTGTTAGCTAAAACGGATGGAAAAAAACAAAAAACTATCGAGTTCCAAAAGGACACTCACAAAAAAGTGCAAACCGCGGTTGAGGCTGAGGAAATGGAAGCCGAGACTGAACATGCTGATATATCTGATGCTGAAAAGATGGAGGATATCCTCAACCTCATCAGAGGATTTATCAGCATGTTTAATCTAGACGACATAAAACGTCTGTTGATGCAGTTCGCAGAACTAGTGCAAAAAAAGAGCGATCCAATGGTAATGGTCTTTGAGGCCCTTAAAATAATCGCGGATTTTAAAAGTAACAGTGAGAATCAAACCCGTCATGGCTAGGTCCCAAAAAGAATCCTTTAAAATAATATTTTGGAATGCGAACGGCATATCTCCAAGAATAAATGAACTTAGGAACTATGTGAACGAAAATGAAGTAGACGCCTTATTAATTCAGGAAACTAAAGTTAGAGAAAGTAAAAAACTAAACATAGCCAACTACTCTGGTTATCATAATCTTAGCTCAAATACTAATGCTAGAACGCCCCATGGAGGAACAGCAATATACATTAAAAGAAATATTCCCCACGAGGAACTAAAAAGCATAAATCTTCAAAGTATAGAAAATACTAGTATAAAAATTAAAATTAATAATACTCGCCCGTTTATCCTAACCTCAACATATGTCAAAAATATGAGTAGGGTAGATGTAGCTGCGCAACTGGAACTGCTTTTCGCGCAATGTCCAAACACGATACTCGCAGGCGACTTCAACGCACACCATCGAGCGTGGGGCTGTAGGAGAGCCAATTCACGCGGTACACAGATACACAGACTACTGAACACTACAAACACTAACATTATTGTACCGTCGACACCAACCTGCTTCTCAGGCGCCAACGGCTCATTCATAGACTTTGTCCTAACGCGAAACATAGATTACGCTCACACTATTAGTACCCTGGATGAATTTGACTCGGATCATCTACCGGTACTGGTGACATTCGACCTGAACACGCCTCTTCCAGCCTCTTTGGGACAAGAGAGGGTCAACTGGGAAGTATTCAAAAGAGCACTCTTCGAGCCGCACTTAGCAGTACCTAACATAATGAGCACGGCGGATATTGACTCCGCCACGCACACACTCACAACAGAAATCAAGAGAGCAATTGCCTCTGCTACAACACATCGTGAGTCTCCAAAAATGCCCACACTTTCCCACCATGTCAAACAATTAGTCAGGCAAAGGAATAGAATACGTAAGACATGGCAGGCTAACAGAGACCCCGCCCTTAAAAGGGAGCTTAACAGACTCACGTGCAAAGTCAGGGAAAAAATTGTCGCAGAAAAGCAGCAACAGTATAAAGAACTAATCGAATCCCTTAGCCCAGAAGACGTATCGCTCTGGCAATTCGCAAAAAGACTCAGGAAACCTCAAATTAAGCTCCCGCCACTAATAGATGGTGCTAAAATCGCGTACTCAGACGAGGAAAAAGCCGAGGCGCTCGCAAGCCATTATGAAAAACAATTCCAACCAAACCACGATATAATATGTCAGGACACCCTAAGAATGGTTAGTCAAACTTTAAATAACTTCAGGAATTCCCCAGTAACGGCTGAGACTGACCCAGCTACCCCGCAGGAGATAGTAGAAATTATTAAAAATCTCAAAAACCGTATAAGCCCAGGGCACGACAAAATCAGAAATATTGCGGTTAAAAACCTACCCTTAAACGTAATATGTTACTTGACTATCTTAATAAATAAAATATTAAAACTAAACTATTTCCCCAAAGAATGGAAGGAAGCGATAATTATAACAATCCATAAGCCTGGTGAGGATGCCACAATTCCAGCCAACTACAGACCAATTAGCTTGCTACCGACACTTAGTAAAATTACTGAGAAAATTATTCTTAAGAGACTGAACACGCACCTTAGTGAGAATGACATTATCATTCCGGAGCAGTTTGGATTTCGGCCAAAGCACTCCACCACTCATCAATTGCTGAGAGTGGTAGAGTACATATCTTCTGGTCTCAATAACAAGACACCCACAGCTGCGATTTTTCTGGACATACAAAAAGCCTTTGATAAAGTATGGCACTGTGGATTAGCGTACAAATTGATCACTCTAAAAGTCCCTGACGCTCTTGTCAAACTTTTAATCTCATACTTAAATAACAGACACTTTCAAGTCAGAGTAGGAGGTAACTTATCTACACCCAAGCTCATTAAAAGTAGTGTACCGCAAGGTTCTATCCTGGGCCCGACACTCTTTAACATATACCTGAACGACATCCCTAGGACTCCAAACACAGAGCTGGCACTCTATGCAGACGACAGTGCGATACTTGCAAAACACCCCTATGTCTCAGTAATGCACAGACAGCTACAACAACACTTAGACATACTCCAAACTTGGCTGGAAAAATGGCGAATAAAATTAAACCCCAATAAATGTCATTGGATTTATTTCTCTAGAAAACGTAAACCTCCGCCGCCTCTGTACATAAACAACCATGCCCTAAAAGCGGAAAAATCTACTAAATACCTAGGTGTAACGATAGATTCCCACCTAACCTGGAAACAGCACGTAACGAACTTAATCAAAAAAGCGTATATGGCCACAGGAGCCTTATACCCAATGATAGGAAACGGAAATCTAAGTTATCAAAATAAACTTCTAATTTATAAATCGGTCATCCGCCCGGGAATGCTGTATGCAGCACCCGTATGGGGATATGCCTGTAAAACTACAATAGACCTCCTAGAGACAAAACAAAACAAAATCCTACGGATTATCAGGAAAGCTCCCAGGTACTTAAGAAACTCGGTAATTAGGAATGACTTCAAAATAAAAACTGTTAGAGCCCAAATTAAAAAGCTAGCGCTTAAATTTTACAGAAATTTGCCATCCGTCCCAAACGAACTGTTATTCAATCTGCATGACTATGATCATCGCAAGGCCAAATCTCGTAAGAGACCCCGCGCTGTTCTAAACATCGATAATCGGAATTAAAAGATCCCACCTCAAACATCTGATTTTTAAATAAAACTCGCGACTTTTATTTTATAAAAAAAATATTCTAAACTCTAAACTGCCAAAACGCTAGGTAACCCTTAGATCTGCATCAACCCCCCAAACTGCTTAAACTCTAAATGTGCAACAAACTGCCACACTAGGAGCTAGGACAAATAATAAAAAGTAGTAAATAAAAACCTCGAACCTCCAATTAGGGTCACTGAATTAATGTCACAGTTTGACGATAAGAACCACATATTGAAACTGGAGATTAAAGGCGCTTCGCGCCTGGTGCTCTGTCTTGTACGACACTACTACTATACCCGTCAAATCGCAGGCCATCTTTTTCTCCTGGAAAAGATTCCCACCCCCTCCAATTGAAATCCACGCTCAGCCAGTATGCTTCGGCCGTTCTGCAAAATATTTAGGAGTGCACCTTGACCAGGCCCGGCTCTAGGTATTTTGCCGCCCCAAGCAGAAAGCAATTTGGCCGCCCCCTCCCTGAAATTCAATTTTCTATTAACCTTTATAAATGCAATAGAATAGAGAAACACTGCTATATCGCCAGTTTTTAGTCAATTTTATTCCAAATGTTTTTCAAGTGAATGGATCTTTCGTAGGATTAAATCTTTTGATTTTTTCCGTTTTAAATAAAAACAAAATGTGCAATATCTCAACGAAATATATTAGCATCATATAAATGATGCTATTTAATTTTAGATTAAAAAAATCTGTTTTCTGATGCATGTCTTTCCATATATATTAATACATTTTATTATTAAACATATTTTATTATTTAATCATGAATGATGTGTGTGTGTCTGTCTGTTCCAACTTCTTTGATGGCATTTCAACATACTTTTCTATGTCCTAGAGAGCTGACATTTGATATCTCTAGGACATACTATAAATAATACAACAGCGTAGTCTAGTAGAGCATTTTAATCTATTAAAGTTTGTCACATTCTCGAAAAATAGAACCAGTATTTTTTTTCTCTATGAAATGGCCATTAATATAAAATAGTTAAAAAAAGACTTGAGGGGTTGTACCGAAGATATGTCCGCAACGTAGAATACGTCTTATCAAATGGCTGTTTGTAAATAAAGCAATTGCTTACATAAACATTTCATTTATTTCTACAAACTACCAACTGTGGTCTAATAAGTTATAAAGTTATTTATTACGAAATGTTAATTAAGCACCAGAATAAAAGAAATAAAATTTAGCAATTTGATTATCGCTTGATCATTTTTATCTTATTTCGCATTCGATCGCATTCATCTCTTGAGCGTGTCACCCCTCACAACACGCGTACATCCTCGGCCTAACACTTGGTACCACTGCCGTCCCCCTCCGACTATTACACGCCAAGCTACAATCCTTCAAAATCTCACTCTTTTTCGTCACACCCGATTTGCTGACATAGTCCCCATACCAGGCGCCGACAAAGACGTTATCATACATCAAAAGTATCCAATATTCAACACTATATATATATATATATATATATATACAATAAAAATAATTTGAAAATCCAATGAAAGAATAGAAAGAAAATGAAATATATATATATATAACACTGCCAAGTTTAACTGTATAAATTGAGTTCAATTTTTTTTGTACTTTGCAGTAGAATTAAATGATTTTTTTTTTAATTTAGAGTTCCCATTTATCAAAGATTTCTTATGATTTGCCTCCATTGAAGCTGTTATGAATAAAATCATTTAGCCGAAAATCAAAGTTTCTATATTTATTCGTTTTTAGAAAACAATTGCAAAAATGAAAGCTTCTCTCATAACTAGATATGGCTGAAAATCAATAGGATTTTATTCATACCGATTTGAAACACACACATTTTATTGTGCTGTAAATGGTAATTTAAAAAATGAAATATTACATATAAAATTAATAATTTTGTAACAAATTATAATAGAATCATTTAAAAAAAATTTTTTTTTTAATTATCGAAATAAGAAAATTTGAAGATTCTAGCCTTAAAAAAAAATAAGAAGCTGTCAGTTATTGATTGTATACCAAATATATTTTAATTTGCTTAATTTGTTCGATAAAGTAAAATTTTTAATGAGAACTTCTAACCAATGGTATTCATTTACTCCCTGTTAAAAGTAATTGCAAAATTTGTAATAACTTAATAATACTGATTGTATTTAATTTTTTTATTTTTCCTGTTTCAAGTAAAAAATGCAAAATATCTCGAAAACGGTGCGTATTAGCGTTCTATATAAATGATAATATTCGCTTTTCAGTGAAAATTGAATTAAATATTTATTTTTGTAACATTTTTAAGCATTATACTTTTCATGCTCATCTTATTTTTTATTTTAAGTTCGAAAAATTGATGGCTTTCTTCTGTCCCATTCACCCAAAAATTAATGAATCTCTGATATTTATTGATTGAAGAAGTATTACTGAATTGTATTCTATTTTATTGATTTGTTATAGAGATATCATTGCCAAAGACTTGGTGTTTCTTTCAGAAATACATTTGGGAGGGCGAACCCTCTTCCCGAAACATCCTCCACCCCACCCCACGTCGCCCGATACATTTTATGTTACCGGACCAAATGCTAATAAATTCAGAAACTCACAAAATACTTTTTGTGCATTTAACCTAGTTTCTACTTCTTATGTGGCAGCATTTGAATTATTTTTACAATTTTATTTCATAATTGACTATTTTCAGAATGAAATTTTGTAGTTATAATTCAATTTACATTATTTTAAATTTTTTCTTCTTGTTTAGCCGGAGCAAGTTTTTCTCGCAATGTTTAAATACGTATTTGCTATACATATTCATTACTTCCATATATATATATATATATATATATAATAATTACTTCTATATAGTAGTTAAAATTATATTAGATAATTTGCCCCCTTTGAGATTTCATTTTCTCTCTTCCCCTCAGACAAAATGTCCTGAAAGAAAAACTGCACAGATGCAGATATCATTTAAAATATGGTTAATTAGTATTCAAGGATGCTTAACACTGATAAATTTATCAAAATCCGAGAGTCCGATGTTTGATCCCCATCACAATACTTTTCCTTTTCTATGTGTTGCAGGAAAATAAATTAGATATAAAAAGGATATTTTTGTAACTCTTGTTGTGATATTTATTATACTTCCCTCGCTAAATAGAAGTAAGTACTTGCACATATCATTTTTAAAAATCTATGCGCTTTTGAAGGGACTAATTACAAAACACAAAATAAATATTCTTTAGTTTTTTGTTGTCGATCAGTCTGTCGGTCAGTCTATCGCTAAATCGAGGTACCCTGCTGTTCTTCGAAACTACTGAACCAAATGAAGTCAAATTTTGAACATAATCAGGCTGTTGTTACTCGATACAGTGAATAACGTCACGATTTATTATTTTTTTAATTTTTCACTACTCATTCGCAATTTGAGCAAATGTCGTTTTCGTAACATTACAATACTACTACTCAATCGACTGAAATAAAATTTTCTGAAAGAATATGGCTTGTTATATGCTTGAAAAAATATTCTAAGAGGACATTTCTATGCGCCACACTGCAAGTATAATATAAAAAATATAAGAAAAGTACATGCTTAAAATGCAAAAATTAAAACTTCCAATTAAATAGTAACATAATTGAAGTAATTTAGAAATTTAAGAAATTTACAGTATTTTTCGTTTACTTCTTATTTACCAGAAAGAACGAAAATTCTTTGAGGTTCATCATCTTTTTCTGATGACTTAAAATAAAAAATTAGAGTTCTACATGTGAGACAGTTGGCTTAGAAAATAAATTTTGATTGATTTCCAATTAATTTTAAAAACTAAATTCCTCCCTATTAACTTTCATTGTAAATACTCCAATGCTAAAGAATGTTATATTCCATTGAATTTTTACTCCATAACTTAAACTCAGAATATAATATATGTAAATGACATTTTTATGATCCGATATATTTCGTTTAAAGAATTTAAGTTTATAAAATACAGAGGTTTTAAAGCACCGACATGTGAATATGTTGAATATTGTCTTTGTTTTAAAAATTACCCCATTCAAATTATAGTAGTTATTTTTCAAATTAAACAAAGCTTTAGCTGAAATCCTGATAACCAAAAATTTGAATAATTAAAAAAAATGGAAATTGCCCGTAAATAGCGTAAGTAATATTGATATAAACTTTCAATTTAAGAAAAAATAAATACAGTATTAGTTAAGGAAAACGCACACAGAAAAAAAATCTGAAAATTGAGCAAAACGAGGAAACAATTTCTAAGAACTTTCAAGGAGCTAAATTTAATATAACATCTTAAGGACAAACAAACACTGATCTGTGCGTAAAATTTAAATTATTTTTAGCTAAAAAATGACTCGATAGATGCTGTATATAAGTCGTTATAACGAAAACTACCACAAGTTTTTAAGAATATACCGATTTTACACATGGAATGTAGAATAATATGAATCCCCTTGATGGGGGAGGGGGGGGGGCGGTCTAATATGTTATATATGTTAATAGAAACCATTTTTAAATCATAAAATAATTATATCTTGCTTACCTTAAATTTTAATCTTGCATGAAATGCTAGATGAATATTTTAAATAATATCAAATTTAACTGTATAACATTTAGAAAGCAAAACTATAAACTATTCTTTGCGGCAAGAAAAATGATGTTTGACATTTCTCACCGAAACGTACGACTGATTCACCCCAGAACAAATCTCTCGTAAAACAAAATGATTGATAAACACGTTTCACAGGCCGATGGGGGTGTGTATGTCCCATAAATTCTACAATGATCCACGGATGTCTCAAGATGTCTTTTGAGACCTGTCCTCGTTTAGTTTTCTAATTACTTTCAATGCGGACACCTGTTTCGGGATAGATGTGAAAGAAGTCCTTTATTTATGGGTCTGGGTGATCGGGGGAGATGATTTCCGGATTTGAGCTTAGGAGAATAATTAACAAAGGATGGGTATCCTGGCACGGCAATTCTAGGTGGAACCCCATCGTTTCAAGCAAAGTGCCCTCTCTCATCGGATTTTTTCATGGAATAGTTAACAAAAACCAGTTTCACATAAAAGCTTTTGCAGTTCACAGATAATGGTCAATATGCCGCCCTAGACGTACTGTTGATGGCTGGTACTGGACGCCCTGGGCGCTAAAGAAATTAGCTGTTACTTGTGTTGCAAGATAAACAATTAGGGGCGACATACTGGAAGTGATCCCATTTAGCCCTCTGGGCCTCTTTTTTCACGGGGAGAATGAAGGAGAGCCGTTTTCACTCCTTTATTATCTGGGACCAAATGTTTAATATTTTTCTGTGTTTTTGTTTTGCCTACATCTGCACTTGTAAATGCTGTTGTTCGCGCCCCAGAACTTTTTACTTTTTTTTATTTAGAATATTTTTTTATTAAGAATTTTTTATTTAAGACTTTTTATTTATGTTGACTGAAATGCCGCCCTTAAAATGTGCCGCCCCAAGCAAGTGCTTTCTTTGCTGGTGCCTTAAGCCGGCCCTGACCTTGACAGCCGCCTCACCTTTAATGATCACATCAGCCATGTCACCAAAAAAGCCAGAAAACTTGCCGGCGCCATGAACCACCTCCTCTATTCAAAACATTTAGACCTCAAAAATAAAATTCTGCTATTTAAAACTATTATCATCCCCCTCCTACTCTACGCTTGCCCTGTCTGGGGCTTTGCCAGTAAGTCCAGTCTGAACAATATCCAAATTGAACAAAACCGCATACTTAGAACCATCAGAAGAGCCCCAAGGTATCTGCGAAACGACGTAATAAGAAATGACTTTAATATTCCAACAATCAAACAAACCATCAAGAATATCTCTTCCAAATTTTTTCAAAACGTTCCTACCATCCAAAATGAGTTACTATTTACCCTAACTGATTACGACCCTCGTCGGCAAAGAAAGCGTCCGCGAGCTGTCCTCTTCGAGCCCCCTTAGGCCTTATAATTCCTTATGCCTTCCATTTCCTGCCCCTTATTTCATCTGAACCTTTTATAGTTAAATATTTTGTCTCAAATTTAAATATTTACTAAACTGGAGCTTTAAATCTATCACTGTATCTTAATCCTTGCTCGCTCCTGCTCTCTACCCCCTTTTTCTTGCCGCCACTCACACATAGATGGCAGCACTAGCATTGCTCCTCTTTGCATTTTTCTCATACCTGTGCAGCTCATGAATTTCAAGAATATCATACAAGAGTATACCATACCGGAGGTTTAGGTCTTATCGACTCGGTACTCCAATCAACAACCCACATTGCGTACGCATACGCATTCTCGCTCTCTTACTCTTTATGCTCTTCTGCTCTAACGCACTTACGACTCTGTAGGCAGTTCACGATAGCAACGCTCACTCCGGATCTCGGGAGTCTGACCTCCAGGCAGATTCCTAGAGATTCGTGAGCTGAGGAATGATGCCTTTCTAACGACCATTTTATGGTGCGATCCCGAGGTTAATACCGGGAATGAAATAACGTCGAAACTGCACGTAGAGCGAACCCGATGCTCATTCCGGGATTACTACCAAAACATCGAGTGGGCTTGTGGAATGCTCCCGAGGCTCATACCGGGAAGGTAAATCGAATCGTCGCTACCCGAGTAGTACTAGTTAATGATGCCATCCATCCAGGCTGGGCCATTCTAGAGAAATCTTTGAATGTGTGTGCCGGCCTTTCATTCTGAAACACCGATTCATCGCCGTGTGGGTGTGTGGCTGATGTGAGAACTACTACCTTACTTACAACGCCTTGATGACCGGGGTAAGCGACTTTTAATGTATAATTCCATGAGAGAGAGATCGTAACGGAGAGTGAAACCATCTGTTGAGTTTTGTAACTTCAATTCAATGCTTATTCTAAAATTTAATTTCTGTTTGATTAATTTTCAAAAATGCTTTATTTTACCTCTCAGAGTGCTCGTCCTGTAATGTGGCCATACCTATGTTTGATATCAGTATGATCTGTTGTTTGCCACTTAGTATTGCATTATGTAGAAGTATGGAGGCTTTAAAGCCAGTGGCGTTCTGTTAAAATCTGCGCATGTGTCCAGTGGTGTGCTGAAAGATTCAGCTGTTGTATCTGATATACAAATTGAATTTAACTTCTTAAATAAATGAAAATTCATTTTAACTTCAAAATTCTGTGTGTTTATTTGTGTATTGAAATTCCTTTTGATTTTGGTGAAGAAGAAAGTTTTTAAAGGTAAGGTTTTGATTTTGAATGTTTTCAGGTTATTTAGGTTCTTCTGGGCTGTAGGTCATCGCGGAGATTTACTTCTCCCGACAGGAGTGTGTGGACCTGTGTGGGTTATTTTTGCGGCATTTTTCGATCATGGTTTATGTAGTGGTGCTGGTGCTGGTGTGGCTAAATTCCAAATTAAGAGGTCACGTTTCATTATAAACCCCGCCATTACAAAAATTTTTAACCAGAAGTAAAAACGGACCAGAATGTGAAATCTTTATCGAATCTCCACCCCCGTTAGAAACTTGATACTGAATCCATAACAGTCAGCATCTACGCTCTGTCTATAGCAAATTCTGAGAATAGATGTTTCAAAGAAAATGAAAATTTGTGAACTGAAATTTGAAACATTCCAGGCGTGGAAATTCTTTTTGAAACTCCCAACATCCTCTGAAATTTGATGATGAATCCATATTAGTCATTACCTAAGTTCTATCTATAACTAATCCTGAAAAAATAAATTCCACTTCCAGACGCAGAGTGACTAGTAGAAAAAGACCCAGAAGTTGTCCTGTTTGCTTGCATAGATTAATCAAATTAGATTTTGAGTAATGAGGATCGGGCTGTTTTCAAAATTATGTTCTTTTTTAATTCTAGAATAGATCGGGCACTAGCTTAGATTACTGGCCCATATTTAAAACAAACCATGCCAATAATTTTTAGAGTTTTCTAAATACTGATAATTTTTAAGAACATATATAAAAGTACGTAATTATGAACATATATATGAACAATATGAAAGTACGTAATTATGAACATATATAAAATACGTAATTAGATACATCTATGGTTACACAAGTTTTATTAGTGTAAAAAGAAAACAGGTCACATTTCAGCAGGATACTGATGTCTATTCTAAGGTGAAATAGGTAATAGACAATATTCTGGAGAAGAATTCGTCATCTGATTGATCTCAACAAGATAGCTAAATTTTTAATTATTTTTTGCTAAAATATTTTATTTTATTAATATATTGATGTTTTATCCTATTTTAGTCACGCTGAAAATGTGTCGAAATATAGGGCTTATATAAGAAATAACAAATTTCTGCAAATTGTACAAAGACAGATGCATAACCAACATATATTTTATTTCATAATTGTAGATACGGCAAAAAACGAATTTCAGTGTTAAATTTTAAAATATTTATATTCGATGTTTTATAATGCTAACAAAATTTTGATTTTATTCTCCTGCGGGAAGTAAAGGTTAATGGCAGTAGTATTTTGCGTACATATTTGTAAGTAATAGCAGTAGAATTTTGTTTACATATATGTAACTACATTTGCTCAACTTTTCTTAACTCACAGTTACAGTTTAAGCACTTTTCGCCTACTTCACTGAAATCTAATTCCAAAGGCTTCATTGTCACTCCATCTCTACACATAAAGTTCAATAAAATGCTGATCTCTTGATTTCCAAACAACTTTTGTTTGGAAGAATTCTTTTGCAATACTTCCGATGCTTTTCGAATTCCGGTTACTTTTTATTTACACTACTTTCGTCAAACTCGATTTGTCCTTTCCTAAGCTCCTTATTTCTCTCTTCGTGAAGCGTTAGTGTATTAGAAAGAATAATATATTTTAATATTTAAATATTAAATATCATATGAAATTAGTAAAACTTAATTTAACAATGATGATTTAACAAGGTTTTGCACTCGTGGATAATTACCATTTGTGGAAAAATTTCTTGAATGCGAATATGAAAATGGGAATTATTCATATGCGAAACTCGAACCTGTGGCAATGATTGAATGCTTTACTTGAGGAAACGGATAATATTTATGTTATTCACTATAGAAATCACAAAAATTATAGACTAGAAGCTTGCTACACGACGTTAAATAGAAAATCGAACTAAAAGTGTCGAACACGTGCTCTGTAGATCTACTTCTTATATTTATAGCAACAGATAATAATTATTATATTCACATGGAAAAATACTATCATAAAATTGAATGTATTTAATGAAAATGTTTAGAAATAATATAAAAAATAAAAATATTAAAAAAAAAAATTAAATTTAATAATAAATAATTTTAAATTATAATATTTATTTTTAAAAATTTTAAATAATACACTCTTTTGCGAAAGAAACAAAGCACCATGAAGAAAGTGACTGTTTTTATTGAAATTAAATGTGCGTACAGCTCATACACAGGTAATGAAATGATGACAAAATCAAGGCCGCAGGGCCCATCAATAGTTAGCAATAGCACATCGAGTTTTCAAATTAGTAATTGCTGAACCCCCACTCCTTGGCGACAATGCAGGCTTGTATACGTCTAAGTAAGGAGTAATAAAGTTTTCTAATGTTATCCTGCGATACATTCTGCCAGGCATTCCTCAATTCTCACTCTAGTTCTGCTACATTTCGGGATGTCCGAATCTGGCAGCTTAACATGTCCCATACATGATCGATTGGCGAAAGGTCTGGTGACCTTGCTGGAGAAGGAACAGAATCAACAGCACGGTGATAGTCCAGAGATATGCGAGACGTATATGGAGTGGCATTATCGGCCCCAGAATGATGTGCCATGAAGGGTAACGCAAACTGCTGTAGGATTTCATCAACATATCGTTGAGCTATTAAAGTTGTACGCAAGAGGACTAGGGGCGACCTTCTGTCGTAAAAGATAACACCTAACACCATTACACCAGGGGTAATGACTGTGTGCCTGTGTAAAACAATGGCTGATTGGGACCGTTGGCCACTGGCACCTCTACACACGTACACACGTACCAGATCGTCATTTGTTGAAAGACTGAATCGTCAGACGCCAGTCTGCTGGCAGCCATGATGTTCGGCTACTACACCACTCCAAACGACACTGTCGATGTTGTGGGGTTATGAGCAGACGTCTTAAATGCCGCTGTGAGCGCAACCCCACCTCAGCCAAGTGTCGTGAGATGGTGGAAGGTACCATGGGTGATATGGAAGAGTCTGTAGCACGTTGGAAGGCGGGCAATGATGTCGTTTGGCCAGTTCGGGCCTCTCGCACAATTATCTGACCTTGCCTCGCATTCGTGCACCTTGCCCTTCAAGAGCCTTCATTCAGTCGAGTTCCTTGCAGCAACCATTGCTGCCAGCACCTTTGCACAGCAGTGTCCGTTCGGTGCAGGTGGCGGCCTATTGCTCGGTATGACCAGCCAGCTTCACGCATCCAGACTATACGACCACGGTTAAACTTGTCTAATTGCTTATATGGTCTTCGGCACGTCGTAACGGCATTATTGGTTATGTCTCCACAGAACTACAACGCGGATAAGGAGCAAAGATAAACCGTCCCCATTTTTAACCCGTTTTATAGGATGCTATTTGTGCAGTAGAAAAGCGCGCTATGACCGAAGTTAACACTCATTGGTCTTGCAAATTTACTAATTTGCATATTTGGTATAAAGGAATTTGCATGCGAAATTTCGAGATGATCGGATTATTTTTTAGGGGTGCTTCTTTTTTTTGTGAAAGAGTGTATGTCCGTGAATATAGTGATATTTGCGTACAATGTATTTTTTCCCAGAATAAACCAACCAAATTTATCTTTAAAGCACACATTAACTTACCCAAGCTGTAAAGTAAATCATTATTCATTGACCACAATATTTATCATTTAAATTATATCTTTATTTGGGTTGTACTAAATTATTAAAAAATACATTTAAAAATTATACTTTATTTAACAAAATTTAATTTAATCTCTTTTGATAATAGGTCTAGGAGGTGATGTGAGACCTGCAATACTTTTTGAAATATCAAAAAAGATCTGCGCTTGACCTGATTGTAATGATATACAGCTTACACGTACCTTTTTGTAAATTTACACCACAATAGAGATTATCGGATTTGTCTTGAGGCACGTGGCCCTTATTATCTGGAGTTGATTTCTATATCACTAGTTTTAAATTTTCGTCACAGTGGACATTTTATTGTCCCCCATTTCGAGGATCTTCTCTAATTTGCTCGTCGTCTTCATATCTCAAAGAATTTTTTTAACTAAAGTCTTTCTGTCATTAGGTACGCTTAGTTTAATTTGTATATTGTTTCGAGGAGGCACGTCTTCCCTGGGTTTAATTGGCCTTGCTTTTTATAACAGCTAAGATCCGGTCCTGTTTCGAGCCCTCTTTTTGATGTAGATCGTTCGAGTCTTGGTCTGAAGAATAGTTTACGTCCATGTAGACATCGTGACTTCCCCATTTGATAATACCATCATCAATTTGTGAATTTATGAGTCGTGTATCTCGTTCGATTGGAATGTCAATCTTGGTGCTGTGAGACCAGAAATTGTTCTCACATGTGACATTTTTATTTGATTATTTATGGTGTCCTTTAAGGAAAAGAAAGCTTGAGTCTGGCTGGCGCCGAACTTTACGACAACTCGAACTTTTAGGTCAAATGCTATAAATTTAGGTGTGCCAGGCCACAGGGGCTGAGAGGGGCTGTGAAGGGATGCCATTGGGTTCAGAAGAACCAATGAGCGCCAAGGGGAAGAAGGGCGGAGCTACCTCTCCCCCCACCCCCCCGCCGAAGGAACAGAAGTCAAAAACAGATTTACGAAATGAGCGAAGTGAATATGACCTAGCAGACATGACTTAGGAGTTGCAGTTAGAGTACGAGTATTTACACTGTCATGACTTAAGAGTAAGAGATGTGAAAATCAGTCGAATCACGAGTATTACACAACCATGACTTAGCAGTTGCAGATATGAAGTATCAGTCGAAGTGAGATATACGAAAGGAGCCTTGCAGAGATGACTTAGAGGTTGGAGATGCAGAGATGGAGATCAGACATGAAAAGAAAATAATCACGAAGTTTGATTTAAGTACGATTAGGAGCCATACACCCCAGAGTTGTGGCAAGAATGATGACAAGCCCAAGATTAAACTTGAAGGTTAGTACTCATAATAACAGGTCTTAGACTCCCTCGTAAAACTAGCATTTCTGGTCGCATATATCCCCTCGCTAAAATAATTAAATGAAAATTGATATTTATGAAAATTGGTGCTTTTGATAAATTGATATTGTTAATAAATGATATTGTTTAAGTTTTAAAATAGTCTAATCTTTTAATATTAATTAATAATTCTTTTCAGGACTTACACAAAAGGTAAAAATAATTGGAGGGTTTATTGCGGCACAACAACGAGAGATGTACGTTTAAATGTTAATTCCACTAATGAGTTTTAACTGCCATGTCAACGATAAATAATATAATTAATAATATTTAAAGGTTAAACTAAAACTTGTTCTTCTATTTTATTTTATGTGCCACAGGTGCCAATTGGTTTGACTCCTTTGTTCAGCTTGTTTTCACCACGACGTAATACTTGGATCATATAATGCTTTATTTTGTTTCACAAATACATATTTGAGTAAGAAGATTTACAATAAAAATGCCATATTCGCTCTATATTCTCTTCCATACACTTACTGGTTCGTGTTTTAACCGAAGAGTAAGGTCAGTCAATTTTTGTCTTTACCTTATTCGATTCCATTCTTTTAGACTTTTTAGTAAAGATCATTATATATATATATATATATATATATATATATATATATATATATATATATATATAATTATCATTACACCTTGGTCAAGTAATTTACATAAAAATGTTTTTCGTAATATTGTCATTAACCAATTGACTAGAAATAAAGGTTTGAATAGTAGGGAAAGTAATCAAAAGCATCACGATACAGAGTTTATACATGAAAAAGTAAAACATGGTTACCCCATGGGCTTTGTAATCAGAATACTTTCAGAATTCACTGGGTTAACTGTAACTGAATGTAAAGGCAAATATTTAAACAGTTGAAACTGTGTCACAGGGAATGGGACGACTCACGAGAAGCAAGTTTGGATGGAGTTGAAATGGATTACAAGTTAAAGATTGTATACATTGGACAGTATAGGTAAGAGTTTTGGAATATGTAGAGACAGGTTTTTGATAGGCACGTTCATATGTTAGCACATTGAGTGACTTGGAAAGTTTTTTCATGTGTCTTTCTTCTAAAGATTTGACTTTTTGCTGAAGGTTTTTTGCTATTCGGTTGATGATGGTAATAAGGTCATTCTATGAATAGGTATCGGCTTCCGGGAGTGTTGCCATGGCTTAAAGCATTGCTTAACCGGAGAGTGGGGGTCACAACTCCCCCCGACCGTTTTTGATACTTTTCATTTTTCACATTCATCTTTTGCTTTTCAGTGTATTAGGTATTCCTTTTAGAAATTGTATATATATATATATATATATATATATATATGCGTGTGTTTCAAATTTGCTCAATTGTAACTCATTAATTGCTATTACACTGCTCACAACTGAAATCGCAATACCATAGAGTTGTAGGTGTAGCTTTATGTTAATCAGGAAATGGAAACACAGCAAGTCGAGTTATGCAAATGCTCACAGTTTCGTTACGCATTGCGACGTAACATCTTGCCGAGTCGCATAAAAGCGTCAGGTTAAGGAGGAGCGACAACGGAACGACAACAAATAATTGTTTTACGTGTGGGTGGATTAAGCCTTCGAATGATCCCTAAATTGTTGGATCGTAATATGAGCACAGTTTAACGGTGTGTGTTACTGTTCGTGAAAGACAACGAAGCTTTGTGAGGGAGAAGTTTACCACAGCCACCGTGCACCGGCCGCCCAATTAGCTGCTCAAGTCCTCGGACGAGTCGGACGGCCTGGGTCTTCAACAGCTACAGTGCTACAACGAAATTTTTCTCATACTCAAGTAACGTGGTTTTGACGCAAACAATTCGAAACCGTTTGTATGACGCAGGACTCCGAGGTAGATGACCTTTCGACACCTACAGTTTCAACGTGTTCACCGGTTACTTGGCATCCAGTGGTGTCAAATGAGATGCAATTGCTCGACAGAATGGCGAAACATTCTGTTAACGGATGAATCACGCTGTTTTGGCATGCCAAATAGCCGTACTCGAGTATGGTGGCGTTTTCAATTCAACAACGCTACCAGGAAGCTTTTTCTATCAGTCGCCACCCAGCCCCCCTAAATGGTACCATAGTTTGAGTGGTATAACATTTGGTGGAAGAACATCTTTGGCACATGTTTCTGGCAGTATCACGGCCCAACGATACATCTCTGACATTGTGAGACCTTTGGCACAGACACATCTTCCAACCAGGCCTAGATTGCTTTTTCATTAAGATAATGCCAGGCCACATACTGCACGGGTAACTATGAATAGTCTAAAAGGTTTTGATATCCTGCCTTGGCCAGGATATTTTCCGGATTTGTCTCTAATTGAGCATATCTGGGACATCATGGGTCACTGATAAAGAGAGCCCCAATTCCAGCAATGTTCAGTTACAAGCCCAATTGCATGCTGTGTGGCATGCCATCCCGTAGCACACCATTGGCCATCTCATTGACGGGATGCCTTGTCGTATTCAATCCAGTATAGCAGCTCGCGGTGGGCTTGTTCCATATTGATCTAATGTCAATAAAGTTCCATGATTTCATTTTCCAGGTATGATTTTTTATCACTTGCACATCTCCATGTTATAATTATATTCTGTAAATTTCATAAGAATACATCAATTTCTCCATGGTGTTGCGATTTCAATTGTGAGCAGCGTATTTTAATTTTATATAATTTATCAATGCAAATATACAATTATTTGCATTTCGCATATATGCAGCAATAGTGTATCGCTATAATATATAACCTCTTAAATTACCCTATTAGGCTCAAAAACAATTTCACAGAGATCATTTATTTAACGGCACAAACTTTTATGCAATTTAATGAAACTACAGTGCATTAAAAATATAAAATTCACTATTTGACATATTAAGATCGAAATAACCCGTTTCAGTGAATGTATTACAGGGTAAAAGTTCTAGAAACAAATATGACTGTTTGCATTTCAAAACTACACCTTTATCCTTTACGTTATGATAGGCAACTGAACATTTATTCAGTCATTACTGTAAAATCAACGTTTTAGAAATAAGCAACTGGAAAGTAAATACCGGAAATTTTGTTATATAAGTCATAAACAAATAAAGAACTTAAAGCTCATAAACAGGTAAGAAAATTACCTTTCATTTTGCTGTTACTGTAATTTAAAAATACAGTTGTCTGGTATAAACAATCTTATGCTCTTTACGTAAAACGAATAACAATTTACATAATTCTTTATGCTCAACAAAATAGAGCATTTATGACCGCAACAGCTTAAAATTGATATGTAGCCGTAACGCATGAAATAAATATAAAATTCATTAAGCTTAATCCGAAAGTCACCTTGTGGTAACTTACTGCTTTTGTTGTTATGTTGTTCTTGCTTTTATGTTGGTAATTTTCTAAAAGAGTTTATTTTATGAATAAATTGTTAAAAGATCTATTCCTGGAAGTGGAAAGAGAGCAAGGGTAAACCCATGGAATTATTTAAAGGACGCGAAAGTATCTAGAAAAATATGATGTATTCAATATATGATTTTCGCTACGAATTGAAAAAAAAAACTCGAAGAGAGAGAGTGATGTGATAATTGACATTAACTTTAATTATGTACACTTATATCCAAAATGGATGCGCGAAAATTATTTTTACTTTCTTATAGGTAGTATTGAGAAACTATTGGTTTCACGAAAATTTTCGATTTCGAGATTTCCATGCCGATATATGTTTTATAATCCCCTGAACACGTTTTGACTGTTTCTAGAGTGATGTCTGTCGAATGTCTGTGATCGATTTTTTTGTGTACACTATGGCTGCCACAAATATTATTGGATTTTCACTAAACTTTATACCCGGCTTTATTATTAAAAAATCTATAACTAGATAGAATGCCTTTTTTTAAATTCGAGCGAAAACTTTGAAATGTATTCAGCATTTTATATTTCTTGAACATGGTAGCATAGGATAAAATGTGACATATTAATGAATAAAATGGATTATTTATGACACAATAATCACGATACTTAGTTTCAATCATTATTTACAATACAATTTTTGTGATTGTAGCGACATTGATCTCCCTCGAGGGGGGGGGGCAAGTTCCCCGGGGATACATTGTCAAGTATGGTATTAATTCAAAGATTTTGTCAAGCATTTTAATGTGAAGGATAATACGCTATAACTGTAATCTTTTGGTTTAAAGATACCGATTTTTCAAAAACTTATTTGTAAAATTTTGGGGGGGGGGGGGAGAGACCACAAGCTACTTAAAAATAGATTATGGTACTGGAATGTCGAGTTAAGCCGCTCTCCAGTTAATTGAGAATGAAATAATCACTTGATGGAATTTAAAGAAAATGGGCCTAAAAAGCACATAGTTATAAAGAAAGCAAACATAATAATGAATTGCAAGACAATTAAAAATTTAATATAACTGAAAACAATTTAGTTTAAAATGAAAAAAATAAATTTCGATAGAAGCACATTTTTTAATTTTCTAAAACACGAATCTACTTTTATGCATTCTACACACATGCAATAAGTTTAATATGTGTTGTAGAAAATTCAGGCAAATTTCAACGTAAACTGAATTATATACAGTTATATTGAATTCTGAATTTTCATACGATTCATTAATATGCTTGGTTATGTGTTTTTATAATTTTTATTTCTTGGTTATATGCTTTTAAAAGCTTAATTAAGGTAAATTACATTCTGTTAAGTGATTAATGTTCGGTTAATTACTTAAGTTAATTTTCAATGTTTTCAGATGATAAAATCATAAACATGTGTAAACATTAATTATGGATATAAAATTAGATAAAAACAAAATATACTAAATGTGTTGTTCATACCAAGAGTTAAATAATAAAAATTGCATAAAATAAAGGCGTTAAAGTGTTTAATTTTTATAAACTTGTAAATTAATAGTTTATTATGGTGCGTAAGAATTCTGTAAGTTACTCACCAAAATGTGTAGGTCAAATAATAACAATTATTAAAATGTTTACTCTACTGAATTAATTAATAACAATTATTAAAATACTTACGCTACTGAATTAATTAATAACAATTATTAAAATACTTACTCTACTGAATGCTTACTCTACTCATGCTAAAATACTCTACTGAATTTAAATTACATATGAATCATAATTTATCTAAAATGATTTTTCCCACTGCACCAAAATATATATCTAGCATTTAAACATGTATATTATTATTCCGTTGCTTTATTGTTTGCCTATACGAAATATTATTTGACGTAAAATTTTAAATAATTGATAACTATAAATTTTTGCCATACTGCAAACAGAAAATATTAACTTTTCTAAACTGGAAAACTTTTTAAAAATTTCATGAAAGTACATATATTTCATTGTAAAACCTGATCGAATTTCACAAGTACTTTTTACTCACAAGACGTGTGTCTGGTTTAGTGTGAAATATAGCTTCCGACAAAATTAGAAAGTATTGGTCAGTGTGTTTGGGCGTTGCATTTATTTTTCACGAAAATTCTTTTCAACGAGAGGCAGAACCAAGTTATACTTATTTTAAACTTAATTTTAAACTTTTTTACTTAATTTTAAACTTTTGCATCAAAAATTCTGATTATCTTTTACAGAAAATAAAGCACATCCCCGTAAATTTCCTGCGCTACTTCTGATGCTGTTTGATAGATCAATACAATAAAGATCACTCATGCATAGAGCATTGATTATGGAACATCCAACTGAAATGCAATTTTATTTAAACATCTCTAAAATGAGATACACACAGCGCTGATATTTTTTAATTATCACAATTCTTCAATAATTTAATTTACTTGGAAACTAAAAACTTCAACAAAAAAGGCAATACTATAAAATCGTCTGATTCTATATGTAAAATCCATGCATATTTCATTCATATCTCTTATATTCTAGACACCAGAACTAAATAATTTGACGTGAAAAAATTCAGCTATTCTTATACAATTCATCTTAAAATCACTTGACTTGTTTATATTCTGTAACCAATAAAATTAGGCTTCTTTGTAGAAATAAACAAAGTTGGATGATCATTTAAACTCAAACATATTGTAATTGCGTTGTCACAGAATGTAGAAGCACAAAAAATACGCAAAAATAAAACATACAACACTAAATATAAATGTAAAATATCCTTAGAAATCACGATCTTGACACATCGGAAAAAAATGGATACCATATTTTATTTTGCAATAAGTCACATGATCTCTTCATATATCATAGGTGTAATTATTTATTTAATTTTTATTTAAAAAACTAAACATATTTTTCTGAAATTTTTTCTATATTTTTGTAGGATAATTTGAATATTTCCTAAAATTTTCGAAGCAATTTGCGAATTTTAACTTTGCTTAAAAGAAGTTTACAAAAGTAGATCCCATAGGGTTCAATGTATTTCACTTTTTCAATCCTGGTTCAATCCAAAATTAATTGGGTGATATTATTCATTTACATTCCCATACATCCCACAGACGGTCTCAACTTCATACTAAAATTTCATTTTACAGTAGTTATCGTGCGAACAGAGAGACAGACAGAATGAATGAATAAAGACATAAGCATTTTTCAACTATGTAGGAAAGTGTTAATAAAAAAACTCGATTTAACAATGGATTTAGTTAATGTAATAACCAAATTGTTGAAATATTCGAGTGTTTCATGACTGGTAACTAATTGTATATGAGCAACATCAGATTGCATTAATGAAATTAAGTGATCTCCAATTCCATTGAAGGAACTTGTAATGTATTTATGTAAAATGTGCTTAAATTTAAGGTACATAATGTAATTTTCCTTTTTATAAAATTAAGCAAGTTTTATTAATAAAAATTCTGATGTGGGCAACACATGACTTTCCTTATATAATGCAATGAATTTACTACTTTTACAGTTTAAAAAATGTTACTCTTATAGTAGATATTATATTCTTTTATAGTATTATTTCTTTTATACTTATATTCTTTTATACTTATATACTTATATTCTATTATATGATACTTATATAGTAGATACTTATATTCTTAAACATGTCGCCAAATTGGCGACATTCCGCTAAATTCGTCGCCATAATCTCACCAAGCGTTATGGAAGGAGAAATAAGTTATTCATACAGCAGATAAAGAACTACTGGCGTTTAAATACAAAAGTATTACTCAAAGTATATTTTCTAGTGAATGGAACAAGTTTTAGATCCACGAGAATGATGTCACCAAATTTATCGCATGATATTACATATGAAAAGTGAACATGTTTCTTAACAGTTAATATTTTTCTTAATTTATGGGACTATTTGATAAATGTATTTGAAAAATGTGCAATATCTCGAGAACGGTTCGTGCTAGCGTTCTAAAATTTATATCAATCGTTTACTAAGAAAAAATTACATAAGAAATGTCTATTTGCGTAACTTCATTAAAGGTTTTGATTTTTTGATGATGATTTTCATTTTACAGTTCATTTCACTCGAAAATTTAGGAGGGTTCTGAACATTCAAAATGTTCAACCTCAAAATGTTCAATTCGTGATCCGGGATGCTTGAAACGGCTCTCCCGTCTAAAACTCGAATTCGAATTTCCGACCCCGTCACAATACTTTCCTTATACATTATGTATAGAAGGAAAGTAAAAATGAAACATAAAAAATCAACATTTTAGCTCATGTTTTCATCGATGCGTGTTTCGCAGCATGATTTTGAATCAAATTTGAAGTATGGAAATTATATTTGTAATAAGTCATACCCAAGAATCACACATACATTGATTGCAAAAACTTATTCTAAATAATAATAACCCTAAGGGCATTTTAGCCAAATTGATATGTTCAGTATATTACAGAAATTAGAACTTTTGAATTATGATCTATTATGCTTTCTCTCGAAATAAAACGGTACCGCAAAGTTACGTGGGGAAAAGTAGTTCCTTATTCAGGTATTGGTTATTTTGTATATATATATATATATATATATATAAAGGTGCGTCTCAGAAGTGTAAGCATTAGATATCAGAAGAAAAAATACACTTTAGTATAAGCATTAGATATCAGAAGAAAAAGAAAATAAGAAATGCAATTTCATCTCTATATATTTAATAACGGCTAATAAACAATATAAGACTATGAACACACATGTTTGATTTGAAGGTTTCAAAAAACGAAGTAAACACAAAAAAGCATAAAAAACTTGTTTCAAAAGTTTATGCACAAGTAACAAAAAATGATGTTATTTAACGAATGTGATGTCCATTTCGTTTCAAAACTTGAAAAACACGATCTGACATTGACAGAATAAAAGAATGAATAATTTCTGGGTCTAAATTATACCAGCAGTTTTCAATTTCACACTTTAATTCGGCCAAAGATGAAAACTGTCGCCTATTTGCATAAATTCTTTTTGATAAGATTCCCCAAAGGTTTTCTACGGGATTCAAGTCGGGATTTTTGACCGGTCAATCCATAACCATAATGTTATTACACTGCAACCAAAGTTTCGTTGACTTTGCCGCATGAATGGGTGCATGGTCGTGCTAGGTGGTAGTGTATGAGAGCATGGTCGTCTAGCAGGACCAAACTGAACTTGGTCCTGCTGGATTCACAGCTTCTGGTAATATGTGATCCTTTGTTGGTAATTTAGCACATTTTGCTTACAGTTAAGAAAGGCCAAGGATAACGTACCATTAAAGCAAAACACTATCCAAACCATCAAAAAACGACTTTGATTTCGACTGAGAAACACTTTCGGTTCTTTGGGCAGGTCATGTCACTATGACGCCCATCCATCTGAGCTATCAATATTCCATTTCTTTTCTTCACTAAATATAGCAATTATCCATTGGTTGTCCCAGCTCATGTGTTCCCGAGCCCATTCCATACGACGTAATTTATGATTTTCAGTTAAACTCTGAATTCGCTTCATACGTGTGAGCATTATATTACAATCACTTTGTAAACGACTGTGAATAACAAGTAGATCGAGGCACTTTTAAATCCGATTCATTTTGTATTTCAGATAACGACAGTTCTGGATTCTATGCTAGACGAAAAAGTTGTCTGTCATCTCGTGAACGGGTGTATTTTAGACAGTCTGATCTATCTTTTACTTTATAATCACGCCCATTTTGTAGAACAGAGCATAAATCCCTCGTTTTGACCGATTAAATATTTTCGCGATATCAAGAACAGACTTTCCATAAGCTTTTAATCTCCAAATTTCACACACTTCGTTCTTTTGTAAACTGTTTCATACGTGGCATTGTAATCAATGGTGAGAGGTGAAACGCAGCAATCTTATTGGGCAAACGTCTGCAGAACTGTTTTATACAGATTACTAACTTATTTGCATACTTAATTTTGATTTTCCACGTTTTTAACACTTTACAACATAGTTGAAAAGTGTTTATGACTTTGTTCATTCTGTCTGTCTGTCCGTTAGCACGATAACTGCCCTAAAAATGACTTTATCAAAATGAAATTTTAGAATGTTTTTCAGACAGTCTGTGGGACCTATGGAAATATAAATAAATAATATCACCCAATTAGTTTTTTATTGAACCCGGGTTGAAAAAATGAAATACATTGAACCCTACGGGACCTAATTCTTCAAACATTTTTTAAGCAAATTTAAAATTCACAAATTGCTTCGAAATTTTTAGGACATATTTACATTATCCCACAAAATATATATAAAAAATTTCAATGCAATATGTTAAGTAGTTTCTAAATAAAAAATTATTTAATACAGGAAAAAAAACAAATTCAATTAAATTCTGACTTTTAGGATATCCTCCAGAAAGAAACAAGAAAGATCAATCATGCTTAAAGCATTGATTATGTAACACTTTCCAACTTCAATGCAATTCTATTTAAACATGTCTAAAATGCAATACATTCCTCGGTAATATTTTAAAACTTATAATACTACATTAATTTATTATATTTGAAAACTTAAACCTTCATCGAAAAAAATGAACTTCATTCAAATGACGGCATTGAAATATAAATTGCCTGGTTTAAACATCTCTAAAATGCGATACATTCCTCGGTAATAATTTTAGAATTGTCATAATACTACGATAATTTATTATATTTGAAAACGTCATCAAAGATAACTGAAATTCATTCAAATGACGTCATAGAAAAAATAACACGCCTGGCTCTCTTTATAAAAGCAGCATTTCACTCACAAATAATTTCCCATCCATGTCATTCATCACAATACTATAATAATTTATTTTATTTAAAAATTAAGACCATGGAGGTACAAGTAATTAAACTCTATGCATAAAACTTCATAAAAAAAATCGTCCTTCTGTTTGTAAAATCAATGAATATTTCATTCATATCAGCTATTCAGACTCCATGAACTATATGATTTTGTGTTAAAGAAATACAGCAACTCTAATACAACTCATTCTACACGTTTTGCTGTTTACATTTTACATAGGTGAAAAATAGGCTTCGTTGAAGAAATAATCAAATTTGGATGAGCATTTAAATTCAAATATATTGTAATTGAGTTGTTTCAGTATGTAGATGCACAGAATTTAAGAAAAAATAAAGTGGTGTTAGGACGGATTCAACACTCAATATGAATTAAAAAGAACCGCGTAAAAATGTTTGAAAAATTAGGTCCCATACGGCTGAATGTATTTCATTTTTTCAACCCGGGTTCAATTCAAAACTAATTGGGTGATTTTATTCATTTATATTCCCATAGGTCCTACAGACCGTCTGAACAACATACTAAAATTTCATTTTGATAAAGTCATTTTTACGGCAGTTATCGTGCTAACGGACAGACAGACAGACAGACAGAATGAACAAAGTCATAAACACTTTTCAACTTTGTTGTAAAGTGCTAAAAGAGATATATTATATAATAAATATCGTTCCAAGAGTTTAATAATTTTGTATATGAGAGAGGCTTCACATTTTAAAATAAATTTGGTAGATAATAATTTTTCAAATTTTTCTTTTAATTTTATATAACTCTTCATGATATACTTATTTGATGGCATTTTTAATGCACTTTACTACGTCCTAGAGAGTTAAAATTTGGTACACAGCTTAAATTTGTTGAACATTTTATTCTACAAAAATTTGGTGGATCTTTAAATATCTTCATACATTTCTTTCGAAATCGCCTGCAAATAATCTCCGTTCACTTTTCTAAATCATTGTTGTAATATTGTTAAAAATTCTGATGTGGGCAGCACATGTCTTTCCCTGCAGACTCATATTCACGTTCTGTTTATTTCTTCAATAATAATTTGAGTTTATCTGCACAAAATAACAGCCATATAAGTATTTTAAATGACATTGAATTTGCACCTTAAACTTACATTTGGTTCTCATTTGATAGCTGGACTTATTGTCAAAGGTGACGTAGCGAAAACGCGAAAAAAATAGAATATCTCAAGAACGGCTAGACTTGGAGTAATGGGGTTAGTCTTATTATTTTTGTTGTCAAAAACCACGTATAAAATAGTAATTTAAATGATATAATTGAGCACACGTAGTCCTTTAATTTTATATTTAACGATTTTTGCGGGCCAGTTCGCAAAAATAGCCCGTTCCTTTTTCCTGAATCGTACTAGAATAACCTACAAATGATTTATGTACCAAATTTTGTTAAATTTATTATATAAATCACTTGTAGGTCATTGAAATATTTTACACCAAAATTTGTTAAATTTGTTCCATTACTTTTTAGCTAGCGTGGATAAAGGCAATTTCTGCCGGCCATTTCGCAAAGAAGGCAGATTCTTTTATTACGAAATGTACTATAATCTAATGAACATCAGGATTTCCCACAGAAAACATTCCTACCAAATTTTATGAAATTCGGTCCATTAGTTTTTCATATAAAGTGGATGTAATATCCTCACAGACACACAGAAACATACACAGATACACTCTTACACACACAGACGGCTTCCTAAAAATAGTTTTTTCGTGTTCTAGAAGTCCTAAAACGTGTAGATCCTTCGAAAATTCGAGTTCCGATCTTCGGAATGATTCCAATACTTTGAATACATACACACACACACACACACACTCACACACATATATTATCTGTGTATTATCTGTGTATCTAAATTTCGTGCCTATGTAATTACAATAGTTGTGATTTTAAATGATCCCTAAACTTTTATTATTTCTTCAACGAAACCTAATTTTAACTTATGCAGAATGCAAATATCTAAATATAAGGTGAGTTACATAAGAATTGCTGAATTTTTTTCACACAAAATTATTTAGCTCTGGAGTCTGGAATACAGGTTATATGAATGAAATATTCATTGATTTTGCATAGAGAATCAGATAATTTATATTTCGATACAGTTTTAAATATTTAAGTATAATAAATTACTGTAGTACTGTGATAATGTAAAAGATATCATCATTGAATGTATCACATTTTGTAATTTTTTAAATGAAATTGTATTTCCGTTGGAAAGTGTTTCATAATCAATGCTTATGCATGATTGATCTTTCTTGTTTGTTACTTGTGCATGAACTTTTGAAACAAGTTTTTGATGCTGTTTTTGTGTTTATTTAGTTTATTGAAGCCTGTAAATCAATCAGGTATGTTCATGGTCTTATATTGTTTACTAGTCGTTATTAAATATATAGCGATGAAATTGCATTTCTTATTTCTGCTTCTGATATCTATTGCTTACACTAAAGTGCATGAGACACACCTTATATATATATATATATATATATATATATATATATATATATATATATATATAATCAGCATTACTGCAGCCATACTGTGTCCGTTATGTGGCATAACATAACACATATTAGACATAACACCACAGGCAAAAAATGCAGTGGTGCTCAATCTATTACTCGTATATGGCCACTGACTCGTATATGGTCACTAGCTCGTATATGGTCACTGACGTATGCTCAAAAGCAGTCAACTGACACAAAGCACTTCAGCGGTGTATGGAAAGATTCCCTCTGCGACGAAGCAAAAAATAGGCCTATATAATGCGTACTGTCCGCGATATACTTTCATATTTTTGGATACCTTTCACCTGGCCACATCTGTATATTACATTCAGCATAAAAGAAATAGAATATTTATTAATATGGGTAAAATTATCGCATTTTTATCATCTAATGTGCACCACCTGTGATTTAGAAGTTTTTAACCTAAAAGTAAACAAAGCAGAAGTTTAATCTCGAAGAGTGATAATTTATTTTCAGTTTTGGAGGCTTCCAATGCATATAAGTAAAATCACCGTTGTTTATATTCTAGCTATGTAGTGCTCATCTATGTTTTATCTTTAAATAATAATAACATAAAACTTCACATTTGAAATTTCGTTGAGCTCAGTATTTACTCATATTCACTAACCGTAGCGGTAAATTGACTCCGGAAATTTTTTATATCAATATTCCTTCGAAGAAATCGCTTTTGCATGGTTTTAGGTGTATTCTTTCTGAAATCTATTGCGGTTTAGATTCTAGATGAGTTTACAAAAAGTTCCAAATAGCCTAACCCCCTGAACAAGCATATCAAGCTTTTATATTTAATTCAAGATCTTCCCATTTTAAAAGCGAAATTGGAAAAAGTCAAAGCCAAAGAAGCGTAATCATATTTTATTCCTTGGATAGGTTTCGAAAATCTGATTCCAAAAAGATGATCCTTGGATTTGTGATTACTTTTACTGAATTTATATCAACAGGGATTGAAAAGATTGATTTTTGGAGAACAAGGTTTTGTAAGACAAGATACTTTCCATTCAGAGAGCAACCGATATTGAAAATGAAATTTTATTTTCGCTGCAACCGTGAGTCAATGGAATAACTGCATTTCAAATTTTATATTAATATTTATTTTAAATTAAAATGCGTGGTTGTTTATTTTCAAATAAAATAGAGTCATACAACTACATAAGATGGAGGCCTATAACTACATAAGATGGAGTCATATAACTACATAAGATGGTGTCATATAACTCCATCAGATAGAGTCATATAACTACATTTATTATCTACTGAATCTATGAGATAAAATTGATAATTAATTGAGATATAAGAAAATATATGAATAAGAAAGGTTTTCTCTTTATGGGATTAAAAGAGGTTTCATATATACAATTTATGACAGTACAAATGTCTTAAATATGTATTTCGTCATAATATTTTACACAGTTTTTGCACTTTTTACCCTTTACTTTTTTTGCAAAATTATATATTTATTTCTAAATTCAACTGCAGCATACCGCTTTTAAAATCAGTATTAACAATAGTGATAAAAGTTAAAAGTTGTTAGATTAACAACAAGTGTTTCAAATGTGCAAAAATAAAGTAATGTTTCAAAGTTACGCATAATATGGTTACGATTTTGCATAATAAAGGATCGTATGTGTGTGCAGTGTCTGTAGCGGGAAATCTAAGCGTCGTACGACTATAAAATTTGGTACGTCACTCAAATAGATGCACCTCAGCTTTTTTTTTCTTTCTTTTTTTTTCGTTTTTAAATTTCGAATGAGTCATTTAATCATTTTATGTTTCAGATAGATTTATGCATATATTTACACAAATCAATTTCTTAATGACCTAAAATATTGTATCAGAGTTTTCGTCTTGTCACCACCATCGGAAAAATCAAACAATTATGTTTTGAACAAACTTTAGACGGAATCCATGGGATGAATAGGTACATAAAATAATGTTTTAAAACACATACATTTTGTGCGTTTTAAACCTATCCTATCTTACATTACGATAAAATTAAAGTGTAATCCAACATCATTTTTTTTTCAGCACATGTTTAAAATATCACATACCACTCCAAAAATAAAATATATTCATCAACCCATTCGTTGGGTAATTGTAATTTTTTTTATCTGAAGCAAGCCTTAGATTTTTTAAAAGAATTTAGCGATTCCCCACTACCGTTCACCCTCCCCCTTTCTGGAGCTATTATAGCTACTGATGGCACCCCACATACAGGAGAGAAGGAGCTTTTCTATCTGTTGAGATCCCTCCATGTACAGGGGAATCGCTTAGAGTCTCTGCAAATGACAGATTTTTCCCCCATTGCGTGCGATTTTCATTGTTATTTATATGAATACATTTTTTTGGTTATATTTCTTTAATTAATACGTTTCATTTATCTCCGGCAATTTTCACTGTTATTTATATGAATATTGCTTTATTTTTATTTTTACTTTTCAGATTAATTTTGTTATATCTTTAAATTAGTAAATTCAATTCCATCGGGCAACGTCGAATATTTTTCCTAAAGTATACTTAAATACACAGGATGTAAAGTATAAACCATTATGAACCAAATGATACCTGGACAAATGGAGCAAAATAATTTTGATGATTTTCTATAAAAAAAAAATTAAGGCAGAGACTAATTGCAGTGACTGATGTCCAACAAAACTTATGTGCTGACATAAGTTTTATCGTTCCGTATAGAACCAGCTGGAATATAAAACCTATTTCAGTTTATCTATAAATATAGATTTTAATTCGAAAACCACTAAGGCCATTTAAGTACTTTAATTTTATTTTGTTATGCTTTACTGGGAACATGTTCATGCCAACAAAAAATCTAGATTTGTACCACGTTAATATTTATATAATTGAAAATTTGAAAATACACTCCTGAATTGGTTTCGATTAAACCCTTTTCAGCAGTGAAAAGTTTAATTGAAACTGAAAAAGAGTCGAACTGAAAAGAATCGAAACTGAAGAGTTTAATAGTGTAAAGAGTATATACTTATCGTAATTGAAGAGTTAATATTTATCGTAATTTAAAAGTTAATACTTACCATAATAATTAAAGAGTTAATATTTATCGCAATCGAAGTGTTAATACTTATTGTAATTGAAGAGTTAATACATATAAATATTCTAATTTAGATCCCCTTTATTTTGGCCTACCTGTTGAAGAACAGGACTTACTCCTTACTAACTCCTTATCAAGTTAATTATAAGTGACCTTCTTTCACAGCAAAATTATGAAGTACAAGATCCAGAACTTAATTATTCTAGCATTAAGTTAACATCATCCCGTAACTTGAATTTTGGCGCTTTTGGCAAAGTATGAATCCAAGCAGAGTGACTTATTTATTCTCACGTTCAAATTACTCATCAAAATGCAGTTAGCTTTTAATGACTATATCGTAAAATTGACGACTTCTTTGGCGAAGAAAAACAAAACTAGAAGATAAAGTTTCGTCTCTCGTGAGTGAAATGAACTATATTCACGACAATAATATTAACAGATTTGTTGCATAATACGGCACGTGAAAACTGGACATATTTGGTGATACTTGCTACATATTTTTACTTTCCTTATATGCATATAATGTATAAGGAAAGTATTGTGACTGAGTCGAAAATTCGAATTCGAGTTTTCGACGGGAGAGCACGTTTCAGTCATCCCTGAACACGAATCAGACGTTTTTGAGATGATATCTGTATGTGTGTGTATGTGTGTGTATGTGTGTGTGCGTGTATGTGTGCGCGCGCGCGTCAGTGAATCTGTGGAAACGATAACTGACGAACGAATGGACCCATTTGAACGAAATTTGATACAAAAATTACAATCTGTGAATACTGGAAGCCTATTGTTTTTAAACGCAATCGAATGTTCAAACCCCCCCTAAATTTTGGAGTGAAATTTTGAAAAAATCATCAAAAAACTAATACCTTTAATAAAGTTATGCAAATAGACATTTCTTATGTAATTTTTCCTTAGAGAACGATTAACATAAACTTTAAAACACTAGCATAAACCGTTCTCGAGATACTGCATATTTTTAAAATAAATTTATCAAAATGTCCCATAAATTAAAAAAAATATTAACTGTTGAGAAACATGTTCACTTTTCATATGTAATATCCTGAACTAAATTTGGTGACATTAGTCTCGTGGATCT
Organism: Amaurobius ferox; assembly: GCA_951213105.1. NCBI lineage: Eukaryota > Metazoa > Arthropoda > Arachnida > Araneae > Amaurobiidae > Amaurobius > Amaurobius ferox. The sequence goes on from OX578134.1 coordinate 129,698,338, forward strand.
AGCTCGTTCCATTCATGAGAAAAGATACTTTGAGTAATACTTTTGAATTTGAACGCCAATATTCATATATCTGCTACAATAAGAACTTATTTCTCCGGCCATAACTCTTGGTGATTTCGGAGACAAATTTGGCGGAATGTCGCCAACTTGGCGACTTTTTTAAATGTCGCCAATTAATTAAAATTTCTCCAAATAGATAAAAATGAAGCTAAATCAATAAAAATGACGACTAACTGACGAAAATTCAATATCTTTGAAAGAAAATAAGTATCTACTATAAGAATAACCTATTTTTTTTTACTGTAAAAGTAGTAAATTCATTGCATTATATAAGGAAAGTCATGTGCTGCCCATATCAGATTTTTTAATTTTATGAAGTATTGATACATTTATTTGATAAACGAACAATGACTCAGGAATTTTTCATGCTAAGGTTATGAATTTGATCGTATTCGATTTTCAATAAAAAATTACATCGACAACTGTTAATTATTTGTCATTATTGGAGGTTCTTATACATTTTTGAATTTTTCAACTATTCATTCGAAAATTGTGGTGTATTCCAAATATTTGATCGCGTTTAAAATCAATTGGTCTCCAGTATTTAACTATTCTACTCGTACTAATAGTACCAAAATATTTTAAAAACACTTCATTTGTTGGTGAAATATAGAGTCCACAGACACATGCACACACACACATACACTAATATACATGCATACATGCGCACAGACACACACATCTGCACAAGCATACATATATACACACATGCACACATATAAATAAACAAATGAACTCACACACACTAACATACATACATATATATATATATATATATATATATATATATACACACAAACACAAACACACACACGCAGAGAAAGAGAGATTTACATAATCGAATATTCAAAAATATTCGATTCGGGAATAGGAGTGCTTAAAATGTGCTCTTCCGTCAAAAATTCGAAATTGAAATTTTGACCCTGTCATAATCTTTTTCCCATACATTATACTATGAATGTAGGGGAAGTAAATTTAGATGCCATAAGAATATACCTTTAATATATTTCACATGAACTGTATATCTTAATATTACTAGAAATGTTGTATCTGGAATGCTCTGCTACTAATATAATTGGAATACAGGACAATGTGAATTATTTTTCCTATTTTGAGTTTTTATCATAATACTTAACATTATTCCATTTTCTATAAATGTAGTTATATTTTTGCTCATTACAAAAATTCTAGCCGATGTTTATTAGCTTTCTCATTGCAATATTTGAATAGTTTCTTTAGCATCCCATGTCTATCTGTGTTCAGTATGACAAACATAGTTAACGTAAATTCTTAAAACAGTCTTGAAATCAACTAGACGAGCTAAGTCATTTTTATTTTTAATAAATAAATAAAAATAGTTATTTTAAAATATCTGTTTAACTTATTGCTAGACGGCAATAGTGTCTAAACAGCTTAGTATAAAACAGCATATCATCAATTTCTTTCCAACTTCATGTATTAAGCAATAATTTTATAACCCCATGCATCAAACAATATAATTTTATGAGACCTTGCATTAATGTCCTAAAAAAGTACCGGAAATGAATTAATTTTTATTTTCAAAATAACGTCGTAAAGTCTTTAAACAGAGATATAGTATATCACCTCGCAAAAATTACTGTTTATTAGTAAATAAACCGTTTTTTTTTTTCAAAATAATCATTACTCATCGTTTCAATATTTAATCGCATTTTAATTATTTCCTTTATTAAATATCAGTGAAGGAAGTATGGAAGAGTTATTGAGATTAAACAGTATATATTTCTTCGTATTGGACGATATTAGGGAAATCATCTTTAAGATAAACAAAAAATAAAAATTCAATTCAAAAATAATAATTGCAAATTTTATTTTCATAATTTTGAAAAATAAAAATACGTCAATCTGTAAATAATTTATTTTCCTTTACATATTTTATTGCATATAGTTTTACGACACATTACTTGCATGTCCAGATATTAATCGTATATTCTTTATATATTTGTTTACTATCGTGTCAATGTGTGATCTAGAATTGAGAATGTAGATATCTAATAAAAGTTAGTAAAATTGCCTATATATACAAGCCATCCTATTTATCATACCTTTATAAGAAAAAATCGACGCACCAAGAAGGAGTTGTCCGATTGTGGAAAAAATTGATGGATGTGAAGAACATACATAGAAAAAGAAACGATTAAAATTTCAGAACAATTTAATGATTTAGAGTTTGACTGCACACAAAGGGAGGAAGTCAATAAGGCGTTAGTCCACCTCTGGCCTGGATGCAAGATGTTACCCGGCGTGGCATAGACTGATAAAGTTCACGGATGGTGTCCCGCGGAAGGTCTTGCCAAATTGTCTCCAACTGTCGAGCTAAATCGCCAACATTCCGGGATGGTTGCAATCGCCTTCCTATAACGTCCCAAATGTACTCTATGGGAGAGAGATCAGGTGACCTAGCTAGCCAAGGAAATGTTCAGCAAGCTTCAAGACAATTCATAGCAAAGCGTGCCGTGTGCGGCCGAGAATTGTCTTGCTTAAAAGTAAGTCCGGGATGTCGCAAAGGAACGGTAACACAACCTGTCGTAGAATATTGTCTACGTACCGCTGTACTGCCAGTGTGCCAGAAATTACTACCAAAGGGGTCCGGTTATCAAAGAAGATGGCACCCCCGACCATACCCACCTGTAGATATACACCTGCCCAGATATACACCTTGTCATGTCGCAATTCTGCGCGCCATAAGCCTTTCGTGTTTTTCTGTGAGAAAAACACTTTTCTTTCCTTCCGTGCCTGTGCGGTTTTTCGGTAGGTCTTGTCTGGATTCGTTTTGCATTAAAAACTGTGTTTTGTCGAGATCCGTTGGATCGAGCCAGGAATTCTGTCTCACCTGGTTGTGTGACGTGTGGTCAGAGGAGAAGGCTGTTGCTGGGCGCGCTTGCCTGCCAATCAGGAAGCGGCGTGGAGGAGAACTTTTTGCTGGACTCTTGAGACCCGGGGATTCGGCTTGGAAGTTTCGTTTGGAGAAGTCGCATCGAATTTTTGTCTTAAACTTTTAAGACAAAGGTTTTGGCCAAAGTGGCTAAATTTCCTTGGATGGAGATATTTTGTTTCTGATGAAACCACGATCCATTCATGGAGCCTGGATGAAGATGTTCCTGGAGAAGATTCGATGTTCTATATCATATTTCTAAATTTTACTTTTTTTATTCCAGGATGATTACACTTGGATCGAATTTCTCACGTTGGTTTTGTACTTAGATGGAAGAACTCCTTGGAATTATCAGGCGTAAAGCCCTGTTGAATTTTGGGATGACCTGGACACTCGTTTTGGAAATTAATTCGGTTCCCTTCAAGTTGTGTTTTCCGAATGCGGAACTTTTCTGTGAGTTTTGATTAGTTCAACTGTACAGGTAACCCCTTTATGTCGTGGAACCAGAAGTTCTAACTTAAGAATCTGGTTTATTTGAAAGAAGCGCAGGCACACTAAAATGTTTAATTTTGAATAATACTGGTATTTGTTGAATTTAAAGAAAATAAGTAACTTGATCTTTGTTGAATCTCATGATAAAAGTAACAGCTTTTTAATTGAATTATAATAAATAATGATTGAATTATTATTGAGCAGAGCATAAATTGAAATGATGATTGCATGATAATAATGGAAGCTCTGAATTATTTTGAATATTAAAATTTAAGTAAATGAATGTTTGATAAAGATATGTTGATGAATAAATAAATAGATTTGTTTAATTTGATAAATGTGCCTTCCTTTTTGTATTCCCTCATGTTCTTTGCTCACTGAATACCATCTAGAATGTAATTCTTCTAGACTGGGAAAACCTCATCTAAATAATGCCTGGGTTGTTGTTTACAAGTATGATAATTACCACTATAAATTTCTATATTGTCTTTGTTGTGATATACGATCACTGCCTGTTTTGTGCGTGGCGGAATCTCTTCCCACAATTTGGTTCTGAGACCGCTACCACACACCTGCTGAATGCTCAGTTCCGATGCGCTGGAGCTCCCACTATATATTCATTGGACATCAAATTTTATTCATTTGCATGTTCGCTCAAAATGTCTTTGCATACGAAATGGCATTACAATAGGACAATTCCTTCTTGGTACGTCGATTTTTTTTGTTATAGAGTATATATATTTACATGGCAAACCAGCTTAAATACAATATAATTATTTTTACACACATTTTAAACCGATAATCTATAAACGGAGTCTCACAAAAGGAAGTCGATTATATTTTTACTTTCCCTACAATCCGTGGTAATGTAGCGAAAGTATTATAGCCGTGTCGAAAATCGAACTCAAGTTTTTAACGAATCTGCAAATTTCAAACACTCTAGAATGCGAAAAAACAAATTTAGGGTGACGTCTGTGAGACCATGCCTATCTGCGTCTGTCTGGGTGTGTGCAATGTATTTTTACACTCTAGTTTACAAACTAGTTAACCAGATTTCACAACATTTGGTAAATAAATCACTGTGGATTAGCTTATTGCTGATTAGATTTTCGTACGATTAAGAAAACAAAACCCTGCCTTTGTTGCTAAATGACTAACAAAATTCTCTAAAATCTATATAAATAAAATTGAAAATCTGTCTGTCTGTCTGTTTATCCCGTCATCACGGGAGAACGGCAGAACCAAATATGATAAAATTTTGTGGGTAGCCTGGAAATAGTCCCACTTAAAATTTTGTGGGTAGCCTGGAAATAGTCCCACTTAAAATTTTGTGGGTAGCCTGGAAATAGTCCCACTTAAAATTTTGTCCATGTTTAGAATTTCTACGATCAGTGGTTCTCGGGATATTAGTAAAAAACGAAATTTTCGTTTGTCTCATCATCACGGGAGAACGGCTAAACCGAATTTGATGAAATTTTGTGGATAGCCTTAAAATAGCCCCTTATAAATTTAGCCCAAGTTTCGAGTATCTAAGACTAGGGGTTGTCGAGATATGAATGAAAACCGAAACTTTTTCCTAGGAGTTCTACTCTCTAACACCGTGATTTATCCAAACGAAAAGCTTGAAAATCATTTGAAAGTGAATTAAAACTTTATCTTTAAGTTTGGTGGGAGCTTTTTTGCGCTAATTAGTTACTTTCTGAAAACATGAATTGTTTGAAACATGATTTAAATGGGAAATCTATCTCCATGTTTTATTTGTCACAAGCTTTTACTGAACAATAAAAAGTATAGAGAAATCAAAATGGTTAATTAATTTCGCAGTTTACGAGGAAGATTGCTGATCATGTTGCTCAGAAACGCAATAAAATTAAATCTGTCTGTTAATTTTAAGTATTATTTTTTTGATGTGAATAATAAATAAATGGATATAAAAATATATTTTAGGAAAGAACGATTTGATTTTTCTTATAGCATTTTTGACTGGATAATATCAATTACGGTGTTCAGGTTTAAACGTTATTATTATTGATATTTTCCGGGGATTATTGATTCAGGGATTATTGGCATTTTGAAGTTATTATGCCATTTTTTTATAAGGACAAAAATTGTTTAAACTCATATATTATACGTTGTACGAGTAATCTTCTACAAATACACGGATATATCTTCTAATCTTCTACGGGAATATAAGTAGTACAGGTATATTGGGATATGTTTTGATATACATTGGCATATATTGGAATCAATTACGACCTTCTAGTATAAAGAGTACGGAGATTATTGATATTTTCAATTTATTACGTCATCTCTTTTATTTTGATTCATATTGTAATACGGGTAATATTCTACTAACACACTGGCATATTTTCTAATCTACGACAATATAAGTAGTACGGGGTTGCACATATTGATTCAACTCCTTTTTTTTGTAAAATTGCTTACAAAAGAAGCATCAGATCTGCCCGTGAAGATAATTTTGCATAGTGAGAACAGATAACTTAAACTTCTCAATAGGAGCAATAAATTTAATATTTTAACAAGATTTGCATATGATAGCGAATTATAAGTTTCTTTATATTATATACACCGTACGAAGAACGGGTATGAAGCTAGTCTAAAATAAAACTGTGTATACTCAAATGTATCAATTATATACTTGTTTCATTATACGTAATTTGTGACGATGAAATGAATGAAACTTGCCTTATAACTTTAGGTGTAACGGATCACAAGATATTTTAATTTTTTCGCATTTTTGCTACTTATCCTTTGAAAATATGCTCAGTCGCCAAAGCAATTGACGAATGAATACAAATTCAATGTAATTTCAAATATTTATCTTTGTTATTTGTGCAACTGAACTCAATTTAATGAATCATGAAAGAAATAAAGAATCTGAGTCTGTAGTGAAAGTCATGTACTGCCTACATCAAATTGTTAAATACGTCATTGATTACGTCATTGATACGTCATCAAATTGTTAAATACGTCATTGATTTTGATACCAGTGAATCTAAACTGTTCGGAATATGAATGTATTCGAAAATCGAGTGGTGACTCCCTTTCCAGATATTTATTCATTTCATTCATGTACTTGGATTTAAACCAAATAAAGGTAGTTTATCCCATGATTCCCAAAGAGCTTTTTTCATCCCTAAATAAACAATTTGAATTATTCCCCACATTACCGTTCAAGTTCCGATCCTAATTTACCATTTCACTCATGTACTCGGACGTAAAATTCAATAAAAGGCTGATCTCTTGATTCCAAAACAACTTCCCTTTTCCTTTTCTGCGGCAAAATCCATTCCAATACATCGAAAACTTCGCATTCCCTATTCTATTTTTCTTATTTACATCTGCTAAACCCTATTTATTCTTTCGTATGCAATTTACGCATTTTTTTCTTCTGCACTTCAGAATGCTTATTTGAAAAGGCCGGGTTGCATTAGGAGTAATGTGTGATATTTTTTTTTTCGCTCTTAAAATGATATCAGCGATTTTCTTTGTAACGCACTTTTGGAACATGTTTATATTTGTTGAATGGGAATATTTACGTACATATTTCAGGTTTAAGGTTTGGATTTCTTAACTTGGTATATGTTGCAACATTAAATTCGACAACTCATTTTATTTGAAAAATAAAATAAATAAATATCCAATGGACGGAACGTCTCCGACAAAAAAAAATAAATAAAAAGTAAGGACAAATTGCAACAAAATAAGCTGCTATTATCGATATATATCCCACTTCTCAAGAACAAGTTCAAAATAAGACCACAGAACAGAAGTGTATAGGGAGGAATGCGGCTTCTGTTGATTCAAAGACCTCAGGCACACAAGTAGAATCTTGGCTTTACATCACGCCATTCTATTTAGATCCAATGGGGGCATTCACACTCCACAGAAGCAGTACACCCTTTCCTCTGTCCATCAGCTCTCGAAAGGACTTTTGGATATACAGATTTAACGTGTCCATACTATGCGTAAGCAGGAGGATAGTTTTACGGAAGCGTTGGGGGTCAAACTCGTGTCCTCCAAATGCAACTCTCGTGTCTGGTCCATCCCAGCCTAGCCACAAACAAAATATTGGAGATAGTTATAGAGCACCAATATATATCATTAGATTTGGTCCAAGAGTTCCATTTTAGCAAGATCTTCAAGAGTTATTTTTTGCAATGTCATTTCATTCATACAAGTCCATATTTTATCCTCTTGAGACATTTTTGGTAAAGTTTTCAAGCTCTGCCTTCTTCTGTTGGAGAGCTAGTGATGGCTAGGGTAATCCTCCTCCAACGCTGCTGGTTGCCACGTCCGTCGGATTCCGTAATATTATGTGATCGCCCTCAAATTGATTAAAACTGCCTCAAAGAGAAATATAAAACATGCTGATCACTTATGTTACATCCCCGGCATCAAATAATTTTAAGGCTATCCAGCATAGCCCCATACAACGAACTCAACTTAATTTCAAAGTTTTGCACAACAATGCTACTTTCAAAACGCAATCCATCTTGTGGTAGCCCATTAATAATTCAAACTTTTTGTATTCTTTACCATACATTTCAAATATAATTCTTACAATAAATGTTTGAGTATATGTACTTTTACAGTGTATTATATTTTATGTACTTTAGCCAGTTTAATTCCAAATTGTACTTTAAAGCTTAGTTTATAGATACGTTATAAATAAGCGTTTTAAAAATCAAAATTTAGTAAATGTGTTCAGAATTTCTATAATTTTATTGAATTGGACTTATTAAAAAAATGTATAATTTGCTGAGCATATAATTTTAAGAAATAATTTTTTTAAATGCATCCTATGTTGGTGTTTGAATTAGTGTGGATAACGTCTATGTTCAGGTTACGGTTGAATTCGGAGAGTTACGAAAATTACAAACAATTTAGTCGCTTATAACTCCAAAACTAATAGATGAAAATATAAACAATTTATGGCTGTATTGTCGAAAATAGTGTGCCATTAATGAATGAATAAAACAATTTCAGTATTTTAATATTTTGAGCTATTATTTTTTCAAAGAAAACATTTCTCGCTCCACTAGGTTTACTTTTCCTCTAAATATCTCCTAAATTATAAAATGTAGATATAAATAGTAATGTACAACAATGTTTAAAAGTAAATCCAGTTTCTAGATCAATAATTTATTTTTACTAAGCCCTTATAATTTTCGAACAGTCGTTTTGTCATATTCAAGAAGATTAATAGTTTCCTGTTTTTAAAGATTGTAATGCCTATACTTTGTAAACCAATAAGCGAGGAATAATAAGCGAGAAATTGGTAGTCCTTTAAAATGTCCTACACGGATATATAGCTGCATTTTGAATCGGATTCTTAATTTTCAAAATACAATGCTTGTAATTTTGATATTTCATTTCTATAAACAGCAAGGAAATAATTTGTAGTATTTTGAAAATGAATGCCCTATTTATCTTTTGTAGTTTAAATTCACAATTCTTTATTCACACAAAAACATTTTGACTTCATCTGACTGGATCTACTGTCGACTTTTTGATAGTTTGTTTAATAGCCACAATGAATCATCATTTGTAAAAGAATAATTCTATTATAATCACTAGACTCCATAACTAGTCTGCAATTGCTCAAAGAGCTGGTATTTTATACAACTTAGAGTTCTTCTCGGACGATGAGAACTTCCAACTAAATCCCTTTTAACAAATTACAATTCACAATGAACACAACCCCTGAAGTACTATTTCATTAAAACGTTCCAGATCCAGTAAAGACGATTATTCCTCCATCGTTTACCCCATCCCTTTATCGGCATTAGCCTGTTATTAAATTTTTAAAATATGTGGACATGCAATTTTGTGCTAGTCCTCACGTTTCAATTTCAGTAATGTAAGGCCTTTTTAATAATATATTTTAGATGGGCCGAAAATTGCACGGAAATTCAGAGATCGTTTATTTTCCTCCTGACATCTATATGCAAAATATATGTTTAGCGTTGGTTAACGTAAAAGTTTACAAGAGTTTTGAATTTTATGTAAAATGTAGTTAAACTACTGGAAAGAATAGAGAATCCACTCTTTTAAAGTTATATTTTTTAAAATTCATAGTAATAATAACTGACAAGCATCTGTATTAGCAACTGGTGAGTAAAGCATGAGTAAAAATAACGCACGGAGAAGATTCTTGCTATTTTGCTCCTGATTAAAAGAAAATGTTTCTTTGGACAGCAATTTTACTCCAAACCAAAGGAAAATTTAACAAAGAAATAATCACGCAATGCTAAAAATAATAAATGCAGAATACTCTCGTTTCGAGAATACGATGAATTTTCTTCGTCAGTATTAAAAAACCCGGAATTAAAACACGAAATGTTCGCAACGAAAAGGCTTAGAGAAGTGTACATGCGTAAAACCACCCTCTAAAAATATACATGAGATTTCTTTGCAGAAAAAGAAAAGTTAGGAAATGTATTTTTTTAGAAATTAAAAAATATATATTTATTCAACAGAAAGGCTTAACACAGGACTTCCTAAAACTCGCAAACATATGTATTGTACCCAAACATTCCCTTCGCAACCTCCAAGGGCTAGCCTACGGAAAAACGGGTTAATTTTTTAGCTTTTAGATCCATATGAGTCGATTTTGAATTCCAGTAAAATGTGACCACGTATCTGCATACTTGCTTGTACTAGTAGCGCTAAATCTACTTTATAATGTACCTCACAGTCAACGTCGTTTTTGTGTGCTTAATAGCAAAAATAAAGTGTGCCGTAACCAAAGCAGTTAACTTGCGGGGTGGAAGTATGGACGGCGCGACGAAAGTGTGAAATCATTTATGTAACAAGAAGACTTTCTTCTTTCTACAGGAGAGCTAGATTTATCTTTCATACAGAACAACTATACGCATATTTTAACAATGTACTGTTGATTAAATCCAGAGCCAATAAGTTAACTAACAGCAACAAAGCGGAGAAAGTTAAAACCTATCACTTCGAAAACAGAATGAAAAACAACCTAACTAAATAAGAAAACAAGTAACAAGATAAAAAACACTCAAGTATGATTGAAAAATGCCAAAAGGCTAAGAATTAAAATAAAAGGAAAATATAGGGTGTCATAAGGAAAAGTTGTCCTTATCAAAAATCGCTATACCAGGACTAACCTTTGATGCCTTCACTAAGGGTGGAGCATGTAAACTCCTAGTTCTCAAGCCGGGGAAACAAATACACAATATATAAAATAAACACACTTATTTAAATTGACCAATTTATTTAATATTTAAGTTCATAGATATCTATTTATCTTGATTATTAAAATTATTCATCAATCAATTTTTATAATACATCTAGCGCTACCAATATTTTATTAATAAACATATTTATAACACATAATTGACACATATATTTAGACACTTTAGTTTAATCTACCGTAACTCAAAATATTTCTTTTAGTTTAAAATACAAGAACTCGTTATTACGACGGTGATTCGTACGAACTAATTGTTCATTATTAGATAACCTTTATGTGTGTGCCTTCCGTGATAACTAGTGACAAGTGAAACACATAAATACCTATTCTCTTGCATTTTGACACTTATTCGCGCAATCGCTATGCTGTAAGATTCTATTGCACATCACACATCTGAGCCACGCTTTCTTTGTGTGCTCACTGTAGATATTTGTTGAACCACCCCAATTGCCATGTTGTTAGGTCGTTGTCGAAAATTCAAATCTGTCGAACTTTCTGGAACAAACTTTGGGACACTTTTTTATTTCCCCCTTTGGTTTCATACCACTTCTCCCATTTGTCGTTGATTCAGAATGGGATGGACGCTGTTTATTTATGTTTGCGTTCCAATTGGTTTTTTCTGCTGCATTTACATTCCTCATTAGCTTGTTTGGCATCTGTAATTGAAATTGCAAAATGTCGTGATCGCCTTACGACATAGGGCACTAAACCAACAGAAAGTACTGGCTATTGCCAGTGTTATCTGCCATATCTTCTGTAGCGTTATCATATCGTCTGTACCGTTTGTATCATATATTATAATGTCTGTATCGTTTATATTTACCGTCAGTATCATTTATTATATCGTCTGTATAGTTTGTTTTTATCGTCAGGGCCGGAATGCACTCGGTGTGAACATATCCGTTGAGCAGCAGTATACTACGTTTATTTTAATTTACTGAATTTCGCTTATCATATTCTTTATTAAAAGTGTTTATTTTTTATTTTTTTTAAGATCAAAAACTTTATGGTAAAAAAAACATTATCTTTGGAAAATGTATTTACAGCTAACAAAAAATATATTATAGATTATTCCGCTTTGTTGAAATACACATCTATAGTCTGTAATACAAAGTATATATTTCTGTTTTTAAACGTTATATACTATAGGTGATACACGTAACCGTTATGTTATCCTTACTCAAACATGGAATACAGAGGAACTCTATCCCAGTTTCTTTGAAGTTCATTAGATTGCCATAACAATGTTGAATTTTTAATCAAAGTTATAGACTGACCTATGTCTGGTAAAATATCTTCTAAATAGCTTAATTGTACATCCAATGTCTTAAAAAATATAGATAGGCCGATTTTACCATTCACCGCACTTACTTGAAAATGTAGAATACAGCGTAAATTTTAATGATACTTTAGAGTGATTCAAAGAGGCTATCAGAAAAAGCTACAGTTGTTGATCCTTTTATTACCTTGATATGTCAATCTTTAGATAGCATACTATGTTGAAGAGTACTCAAATAAACTATAAGTTGCAAAATTTAGAACATGTGTATATGAGCTGCGTATCGTTAGTATGAAGCGATAATTTTACTGGGGCTATTTCTATATTACACGTGTATATAAAACTCATACAGTCAAAATTTTGGTCCATTTCAGAATAGTTCTATATTACACGTGTAATATTTCTATATTACACGTGCATATAAAACTCGTACAGTCAAAATTTTGGTCCATTTCAGAATATTCTCGTGAGATATTTCTTCCATCTTTCGATCCAACATTATTGTCATTCTTCTTCTGATTCATTTAAGCTAAAACCGAATTTCCAGAAAAATCAAATGGGGAAGTTCTCAACCTAAAGCTAATTTCTGATCAACCAAAAGCTGATTTGTTGGATTATTATGCTATACTTATTGGGCATTTATCGATGCAGTGAATTGGGTGCCATAGGAGATAAATATTTTAATGTTGACTTGTAATTATGACTGCTTCTGGCTAACAGATGCAACTTTTATAAAAATCAATATTGTTCACCGTATTCTTTGATTGGATACGGACGGACAGATTTTTACTGTTTTCTCTGAACTATTCAGATATTAGCAAAACAGTTCTCAACTGGTGGTCCCTCACCATTTGTGGATTACAGATTCGTTGTCATAGCTGCTGAAATATACAATATAATCAATGAGCGCAAAACGTCAGGCGTTGAGTTTGGATGACCTAAAAATGAAAACATCCTCAGCCGAACTATCTCTTCATATGTTTTAAAACCACATGAATTGAAATTTAAAATCTTAACTGCAATAGGAGTGCAATAGGGACTGCAATAAATGTGTGACAAAAATTTCTTGATTAACGAATTTATCATGTTTAGATATTTTCCATATAATTGATTTCTTTTCAAAGATGTCTATAGCAGAAAGTAAGAAAAAAATATATTTCACCATCCTTATTGAAATAAATTTATACTATATGTATAAAAGATAAGTTAAAATTAAAATGAAACTTTTTATTTTGCAGGAAAACGGTTCAAATATTCAAACTATTGCTAAAGAAAACTGTTGTTGTTGTTGAGACCCAGACCGTCCGACCTACCAGAAAGGTGTAAGGTAACTGTATGGACGGCCGGGAAGTGCCACCCAATTTAGACCGGAACCCAGTGGGGGAGGCATCCACAGGGACCGTACCCTCCTTCCCCTACCACCAACCTCTCGGAAGGACTTACGGACCCACATGTTTAACGTGATCGTACTCCGCATGAACACGGCGGCATTTTGTGGTAGCGTGCAAATCTAGCGCGCAAACCACGGGGATACCGCACCCGAGATGGCCAACAGCACGCGGTGTTCCGAGGTGGTCACCCACCAAGTACTAACCGCGCCCGATGCTGCTTGACTTCGGTGATCTAACGAGAACCGGTGTTTTCAGCACGGTACGGCCGTTGGCCCGCTAAAGAAAACTGTGATAAAATACGTATAATATAAGGAATACACACTTGAAAGCAATACTTTCAGTAAACCTCCTAGATTTTTTCAAAGTGAATGCAGCTCCATTGAATAATCGTGACTTTTCCATGTGCTAAAGGCACATTTGCCTTCAAAATAGAAGATTTACTATCAAAGAGAAAATTCACAGGAGAGGAAACAAAATTTATCACTCAAACAAGAACTTTAAAGTGGAAAACAGGATGGTGCTTTTTTAAGGGCATATAGTGAACTCACTTAGTTTATCTGAACCGTGACAAGAATTTCCAATGAGCAGTACACCATGTTATTCATGCAGTTTCTTTATCCACATATGGCATTCAATTTTAGTTTCAGAGAAAGGAAAAATGTATTTCAGATTTTCGAAATATCGTAACACTTGCGTTGGAAAATGGATGATATCCTGGTAGGTGGTTGAACTGGGCATGGATATGATAAAGCAAAAAGGGATGATACAGCACTGAATAAAATATACATATATATTGAATTATACACATAAAGTACTGAATAAAATATACATAGAGTTTTAACGCATTAGAAACTCTAATATATATAATAACATAAACAATCAGATGTAGCGTACAAATAATTTTTATTATAATTTAAAAAAAGTATGTATATGTGGTAAACAATAACACACATTTCAACTTTTCTATACATAGATAGCACTGAACATTACTACTTTTTGTTAATCAATAAAATACAGACCGAAGAATTCTCTTGAATTTTCAAGCGATTTCAAGCGACAACGATTAACAAGAATGATCAATCATGCTTAAAGCATTGATTATGAAACACTTTCCAACTACAATGCAATTTTATTTAAACATGTCTAAAATGCAATACATTCCTCGGTAATATTTTAAAACTTATGACAATACTACATTAATCTATTATATTTGAAAACTTAAACCTTCATCGAAAAAATGAACTTCATTCAAATGAAGGCATTGAAATATAAATTGCCTGGTTTAAACATCTCTAAAATGTGATACATTCCTCGGTAATAATTTTAGAATTATCATAATACTACGATAATTTATTATATTTGAAAACTTCATCGAAAACAACTGAAATACATTCAAATGACGTCATAGAAAAAATAATCCGCCTGGCTCTCTCTATAAAAGCAGCATTTCATTCATAAACAATTTTCCATTCATTTCATTCATCACAATACTATAATAATTTATTTTATTTAAAAATTAAGACCATGGAGCTACAAGTAATTAAACTCTATGCTTAAAACTTCATCGAAAAAAATCGTCCTTTCTTTGTAAAATCGATGAATATATCATTCATATCAGCTATGCAGACTCCATGGGCTAAATAATTTTGTGTTAAAGAAATACAGCAATTCTAATACAACTCATTCTACATATTTTGCTGTTTACATTTTACATAAATGAAAAATAGGTTTCGTTGTAGAAATGATCAAATTGGATGATCATTTAAACTCAAATATTTTGTCATTGCGTTGTTTCAGTATGTAGATGCCCAGAATTTAAGCAAAAATAAAGTTATTTTAGGACGGATACAACACTCAATATGAATTAAAAAAAAATTTAAAAATCACAAAAACGATTTTGAGACAAGATGGATTCCATATATCATTTTGAAGTGGGTCACGTGATATTTCCATATCCTAGTCACGTGATCGCTTCATATAAAAGGTGTAATTATTATTTTAATTTTTATTTAAAAAACTACTGAATATATTTCACTGAATTTTTTTTTATATATTTTATGGAACAATTTGAATATTATGTAAAATTTTCGATGCAAGTTGTGAATTTTAAATCCGCTTAAAAAATGTTTGAAAAATTAGGTACCATAGGGCTCAATGTATTTCATTTTTTCAACCCGGATTCAATCCAAAACTAATTGGGTGATATTATTCATTTATATTCCCATAGGTCCTACAGTCCGTCTGAACAGCATACTAAAATTTCATTTTGATTAAGTCATTTTTACAGCAGTTATCGTGCTAACGGACAGACAGACAGAATGAACAAAGTCATAAACACTTTTCAACTTTGTTGTAAAGTGTTAAAAATTATCTTCTTCCATCAGCATCTGCTTCATATGAAGCGGTAGAGAGGTGTTGCGATGCGTCGTCACTTGCTTTATCAACGCCTGCGTAAACAGAAAGCAGTTGCGAGTGACACGCGCAATTTGTGCATATACGCTTTTCTTTACAATTCATTCTGAACTAAATTACCGCATATGTTATTTTTCGAAGTCGCAATGACTAGATATTTTATAATTAATTACTATAGATTATTATAACATTTAATATTTTAATGTTGTATAATTTGCAAGATTATTTATAATCATGGAGTTTTTATTCAATATTCAAAGGCGAAACTTAACATTAAATTAAGATATTGACGTTCGTGTGTTGTATACGTCGTGGTTCGATGAATTTTAATGCTGTATAATTCGAAAGATTGCTTACACATTTGGGAGTTTTATTCAATACTAGAAAATATATACGGTGTTGATCGAGATTTAGGATACAAACCTCTGATTATAACTACGTCAGAACTTACAGCGAATTCTCGAAAACCAAAGAAAGATTTAACAATACGCTCGATTATATCAAAAAAGGGAACTGCTGCGTGGTCTAACGCACGTCTATACCACGAGCCAACGGCCCTACCGTGCTGAAAACACCGGTTCTCGTTAGATGAGCGAAGTCAAGCAGCATCGGGCGCGGTTAGTATTTGTGTGGGTGACTACCTGGGAACTCCGCGTGCTGTTGGCACATTTCGGGCGCGGTAGTCCGGTGGTTTGCGCGCTGGATTTGCACGCTGCCACAACTGCCTCCGTGTTCATGCGGAGTACGATCACGTTAAACATGTGGATCCGTAAGTCCTTCAGAGAGGTTGGTGGTAGGGGAAGGAGGATACGGTCCCTGTGGATGTCACCCCCACTGGGTTCCGGTCTAAATTGGGTGGCACTTCCCGGCCGTCCAAACGGTTACCTTACACCTTTCTGGTAGGTCGGACGGCCTGGGTCTCAAAAACAACAACATCTATACGACAACCGCATGTTTCAAATACACGACAATGGGTGTGCATTTTCTAGCACCAAATATATCCAATATTGCATCATTTTTTATTTTATTTAAAATCCAAGTAGTCTGGTCACGTTTCATAATAATGCCAATTGAATAACTTTAAAAGATTGTATTTAAAAATATCTTTAAACTTGAGTTAATCTTGGCATCATTTATATATTTTAAAATCAGAATATTTATGCAATCTTGTAATAGAACATGCATGTTTAAATGATAGTTTTCACAAAAACTTCCAGTGTTAATTAAAATAGTATGTTCCAGAATTAATTACAATACATTACTCCAATTTTTAATAAATTAATTTGTTGAGTCTGGAATCAAGAGACGTCAGGAAAATAATATCGTTTCAGTGATGACCTAACGCCTTAAAGACATTTTAGATATTCAATGATACCATCTGTCGTAATTATTTCTCCAATCATTAGAAATAATTAGGGAACAATACATCTTTAGAAATAATTAAAGAACAATTATTATCTAAGCAGCAAGAGATTAAGAATCACGTAAGGAAATATATCTTTGGTTCTTACGTATTTGCAGGGATACTAGATACGTAAGAACCAATAATAGTTTTACCTTAAACAATTCGTTATGTATACAAATACGTTTTAAAATTTAAAAATTTAAAGCATAATTAGAGATTTGAAGAAATGTTCTTTGATTTAAACAATTTTTCGAAGATACGTATATCATGAATTGCGTATTACTAGTCAAACATATACAATGACATACGGCTGTTAGCTGATTGTAAAAGCTTAACATTAGGGTTAATGTTTTGACAATATATTCGATACTTTCTTAAATGAGAAAATATTTTCAATTCACTGATGGGTCTCCTTAACAGGAATATGTTAGTTCCCGGCCGTCCAAATAGTTGCTCTTAGTCCTCTGGACGAGTCGGACGGTCTGGGTCTTCAACACAACGTATAAACAAATAATTCAAATGTTGTGAAGTAATTATCACAGTACTAACACTCTTCCCTTAAGAGGACGGTGGACATTGAAATTTTTTTTATTTATTTATTGACTTAGAAACGTGAAATTTTGTATAAATATTCCTCTTAACATTACTATATACAATACCAATTAATTCAATTTTTCAATTTTGTTATAATTTGGTATTTCTTTTTAATTTAATTGTTTTAACAGAAATTTTAAAATGCTCCTCGCGTGCCATTTGTTCACATTTTTGATTAACTTTGCATTACGATCACTCAAAAACACATTATGAGCAAATTTGGGTATTCATTTTTAGATCCCTTAGAAAGTTAATTTTTTTAAAAATATTTTTCAGCATTAAAACTTAATTTTCATCATTTAATTAGGTTCTTATGCACTTTCAATTACCTTAATAAATTCCAATTATAAAATGCATACCCAATTTCATTAAAAAGTATGAGAGGTGTGTTCTTGCCAAATTTCATGCATCTCAGACACAAATAAAGACGCATGGAGCATTTTAAATAAGTAAAATCTTTGAAAATTCCGTTTCGAAAAAAATGCGTTCAACCTTTTGCTTACGGATGAGAAGCGTCAATCCGGGAATCTCTAACGAAGAATCTCCCAAAAAGACAGGTATTTGACATATCCGATCCTAAACAGATCGACTTCCTTTGCAGGTATTGGCGTTCATGGAAATCACCGACAGAAACATTGCACCTGCTGCAGCAAGTGCAATGTTTCTGTCAGCGATTTCCATGGACGCCAATGCCTGCAAAAGGGGATCAAACAGTTTGGGATAGGGTATGTCAAATACCTGTCTTTTTGGGAAGTTCTTCGTTTGGGATTCATGCTGTTCGACCTGTAAACAAATGTTAAATGCTTAAAATAATGTTATATATTAAAACTTTTTTAGTCGATTTTTGCTCATTTCAACGTCCACCGTCCCCTTAAGTTCTACTTAAGTTTAAATAAATAAATATTTAATATTAATGTATACGTTACCAAAAATAATGTATTAAAATGAATAATAAAGACATATTGTTATATTTATTAAGAATATTTCGCTTATTTTCATATAAATGTGTTCAAACAATTTTAGAAATATCTTATAAACAAGGGAATAATGTCAAATAATAAAATCAAATAGCAGTAAAATAAAGTTCAAAAATCGTCAATATAATCTTTTAGCATTTACAATCGCGTAGAGGCGTGGCATTGATTAAATATGACATTTGCTGTAATCAAAAGGGTATTTTGTCTATTATTCGTTTAAAAGTTGAGACATCTGTCTGAATTTAAATATATCTTTTACACACATGTTTATTTAATGCATTTTAACGTTGCCAATGTGATTTAGTTTTAACTGCTCTGTTCACTTTCATTACACGGATTTTTTTTCAAATAAACAGCTTTTTACAACACTCAAAGTTTTATTATTCACAGTATCATTCTAACTTCTCAATTCTGATCGAAATTTATAGATGGTATATCAACAAATTACCTTGTGGTGTGTATATGTACTCGGTTCCGTTCATAATACCTGAAAATTGTACTTGCAGACTGTCACATTCGACAGAATAGACCGATGTTTTGCAAAGTATGTTCCGCGGAACACTTGGGCTTTCGACACAGTATTTCAAGGGTTCCATGCGACGTGAGAACCTGGTGAAAATGTTCCTAAAAATTAAAATAAGCATAAAGTCTGAATACATAATTAGGACCATATGAACGTTTTCCTTATTTTGAGGTTCTTCTATCAAATTAGAGTTAAAATGACTTCCATGAAACAAAAGACCACACTAAAGCACAGCTTCACCAAACCACTCCTTTTTTATTCCATGCTGTAGAATGGACTGCCGGAATTTGATATATATCGCTATGTATGTTGTGGCAAGTCATGATACCGTCTATCATTTGTCGGAAATCTTTAATTCAGTTTTCGTATAACTAGTTTTGTCACTTATCTGCATTCGTACCTACTGATTCAAATCACAAATGATTTTTAGCATTAACTTTTCCGAAATACGCCACTTTATGTAGAGATATTGTTGTAGTGATAAAAGCTCGATTTTAAATTGCGTATCTCATGTAAAATCAGGACATCAATGCTCCTTACTTTAGAAATGCAATTTTGTTGTTGTATCCACTCTTGTAGTGATTTTTGTTCATTTTGTTATCTCCGCTTATCTGCAAGTGCATATTCAGCTTGATACTATGAGATGCCCATAACTCTGAGCACAGTCAATAATGAATTGATTCCCAGCATAAAACGAGGTGCAATTATAGATAAATATGCATACACACGTTTCGGAAATAATTTAGATTTCTTTCTTTAGTCCAAAATATCTAGACCTAAACGCCCAAATAAGACGGAGTCCAAACTAAAAATGGTTATATGACGAAATACAATATAGTAGCGCCACCTAATCTGATGAAAAGGAAATAAAAATTGAATAGAGGAGTAAATTAGATAATATGAACATACAAGAAGTAGGCAAGGAAAACTAAAATTTATAATATATAAATTGAAAAAAAAAGTCAGGTGTGGTCATGCCATACCTCAAAAAAATGTGTTGTCACTGATATATCATTAAATATACCACTGTCATTGTTACTAAAATGAACTGCTCAATACTGATTTAAAGTGTCGTTTACTGTCCATGTTCTAATCGATACGACACAGAAAGTTTTTATATCCCAAAACAAAATTGAACTTTAATAACAGCTTATATTAAAAGAAAACAAGCAAAAATTGACTTCAGAAATTAATTGCAGGAAACATTTAAACTATTCCTTATTGGATTTCTATTTATTGTGCATAACCAGCTCATGCCATTGCGAAACAATCAATGAGACCCCATTTTGTCATTGATGTTAATTTACATATTGTTAACACTTAAACTGTGTAAATTCCTAGTTGCACTTATTAAAATTACATAAGCTTATTTATTAACGCCACTGTAAATTATCTAAAAAATTAAGCTCTATTCGAGTTTATAAAAACTCTAAATGAGTAAATTCGTGAAACACTTGAATCCGAAGTGTCATTACCGTCACATACTTTAGCCAATCCTTTTACTATATATGTCAGTAAAGTAATAAATTTAAGTATTTTTTTAATTACAAATATAATTTAAGAAAATCCTATATCCTTGTTTATTTGTCACACACGGCAACAAGAAGATAATAATTAATCGCCTATAATTCGTCCTATAATAACCTTTTATAGTAATATGTATACCTTCCTTCAAATTTCTAGTAAAATACATTTTTGGAATTAATTATAAAAGAAATAAATAATTATAAGTATTTCATATTTTAAAGAAAAGAAACTTCTTTAAGCCGTTGATTTTTTCGGTTTAAAGTACTTTCCTCCAGACTTATTGATAGATACAGAGAAATTCTGGCCAAAGAAGACAAAAACCAATTTTACGCTTCATCGGAATTCGGCACCAACAATCTGTCCCTCTGTCGATAACAGGGAAATAACGGAGGGACTTTTTTGAAATTTTAATTTCCAAAGTAATTCCAATTTCCAATAAAATTCTTGAGACATATATTATTTCTCAACGTTCCATATGTTCTTTGGAAACGCTTGCCAGAAACATTGATTTCAGATTATTTAAAATTATTTCGGTATTCAATGATTAAAATTAAACGAATTTAATTCTTCGAATCAACTCATTTCAAATTTTGTTTTCTTTGAATATTAAAGACAGGGTCGGTAAAATTTTAATCTTTAATTTGTAATTTGGTGTCATTGTCGAATTGTTTCGTAAGAATAATTTTTTAAATATTCTTTTGTTGCATTTAATGACGAATGATTCTAGATAAGTTACATGGTGAGTGATATATTGAAGAGTGTATAGTAAGAAACGTTGAGAGTGAAAAGTATAATTATTCATTCATTTGCATTCAAAGTTTCAATATTTAAGGACAGAGTTCGGAAAAAAATGTAGCATTATTAGTACGCAAAAGCTAACAAAGCTTTATCTGTGACAGTTTACTAGTTTTGTATTTTTTATGCGGTATATCAATCAAATCATGTTTAAAATTTTACGAATTATTGTATCATATATATTGATGTGTGCCAGCTCTTTCGTTGTAGATTTATAAGAACAGTTTAAATTAGGTGTCTAGTGAAGGTACAAAGTCCTTGAAGATGGTCTGGTATGTAAATACAAATAACATGGATTTTCCTTCCGTTGCTGATAACAGCATCCATGTAATCGGTTTCGCGATTATAACGCACAGTTCAGAAAGAAACAGCAGATATCTGAAATGGCTGCAAGAAAACTTGTACATAAGTGCCACAATTTTGCGTACAGTTCAATTTTGCGTACAGTATGTGGATCAACAATTCAGTCCCACCACGTAACCATGCTAATTCCAAACCGTCTATTTGGTAGGACTGGACTCATCGGTTGTCATGGAGACGAGACATGCAAAATTAGGGCACATACCTGTTTTCTTGCCCCTATCGCACACATTAGATAACCCATATGAATGACCTCATAGTAAACGTTACGCTGTTCCATGGAAGCTATTTTCTACAATAAAAGAGTAACTTTGACTTTAAAAGCACTTCTTACATGTGGGTTGCCGTGGCAAGCAGTTTGACTGTTGCATCCTAGCATATTCCGATCTTAATTTTTAAGCAATTTAAAGCAAGCTAAGCGTTGTGACTAAATTTGTCCCTTAACATATAGCTCTGTAAAATTGTGATGCATACTAATTTTCTTGAGACTATTGAAAATATTACGTATTCTATGGTGACGAACACAAACAAAAAACATGAATCCGGTCCATGAATTCTGTTATCTGAACTGAGAGCGTACACCTATTTTTGAAAAAACCTTATAAAAGCGGATTGATTAACCTTAAGCTAGTAGAATGGTTTTAGTTTTTAAAAAAATCTCATACTTCCTAATTGCGCTATTTTTCTCCGCTGTACTCACAGATAATGTATTCTAAATATATGAAATACTTTCTTTGTAGTTGATATACGTATTGATATTCTGTGTTATAAAGTACTAAATGATGCCTGGCATTCAATTGTTGGCAATATTTTCGTTCTATTAATCGAATCAATCATTGTAGGAATTTTGAGCATTAAACTACAATTAATAAATAAAATAGTAGCTGCGAAGTTCATCGATAGATAAGATAAATAGAAATTATGATCAGAAAATACACTTATAAATAAAGTTTGTTCCAGGATACGCTTGTTGGCAGGCGAACTGCAATGTACTGGTGAACTACAGCGTACGTAGACCACAGAATTCTTAGGAGAATATATTAAGTTAAGGTTTATATTTCCTAAATTCGGACGATCTTGGCGGAGCTATGCGTGATAGGTTTTGTGAATTTCCTAACATACAACGTAACAGGGGTAGTGACTCACTTAAAAAAATTACCTTGAAAGGCATTCCTATTTTGTAAGCATTGCCATTTTTTACCTTTTATTCAATAAATTCCTTTTTTAATTCTCCCATTTTCTCCATTTTCAACTTTTAGTTTGTTATAATTATCGTGGCATAAAGATCTAGACAGTAAAAGAATTATAAGCCGCTGTCAGTATATCAAAATATACCTTTAATAATGTTTTTTGTTAGGCTCTTAAGAACTTTAAAAGTAACTAAAAGAAAAGAAAACTAACAGAAAGTTGTCCAATTTAGAGAAATAATTGCCCAGCATATATCACACAAATAATGGTAAATCTCCATTTAATTTATGGCACATTTTCCATTACCTTCATTTTTACTTTCCCTGCAATACATGGTAATGTATAGGGAAAGTATTGGAATCATGCCGAAAATCACAACTCGAGTTTTCGACGGATCTACACGTTTCGAGACCCCTAGAATACGAAAAAACCATTTTTAGCGTGACGTCTGTGCGTGTGTCTGTGTGTCTGTCTGTCTGTCTGTCTGTGTGTCTGTCTGTCTGTGTGTCTGTCTGTCTGTCTGTGCAGATTTTGTATCCACTGTAACTAAAAAACTAATCGACCGAATTTCACAAAATTTGGTAGGTAAGTCACTTGTGGGCGGGGCTAGTGCTGATTAGTTTTGGGTACGATTCGGAATAAAAGAACCCGCCTTTTTTTGCGAAATGGCCCGCAAAAGCTTGTATCCACTCTAGCTGAAAAACTAATGAACCGAATTTCACAAAATTCGGTAGATGAGTCACGTATAGGTCACTCTGGTGCTGATTAGATTTTGGTATGATTCGGAAAAAAATAACCTGGCTTTTTTTTGCAAAACGGCCCGCAAAAATCTTCAAAATCTAAACTAAAGAACTTGGTATACTTAGATATATCCATTAAATGCCCGTTTAATACGTAATGTTTAACGACGAAAAGAATAAGACCAACCCCATTACACTAGGACTAGCCGTTCTCGAGATATTTTAGTTTTTCGTACTTTCCCTACGCCACCTTTGAAAATAAGCCCGGTTACCGATTGAGAACGAAATTTGAATTAAAAGTGAATTACATTTAATTGAAATAAATAGAACGTGGATATAAGTTTGCAGGGAAAGTCATGTGCTGCCCACATCAGATTTTTTACTTTCCCTGCAATACATGGTAATGTATAGGGAAAGTATTGGAATCATGTCAAAAATCGCAACTCGAGTTTTCGACGGATCTACACGTTTCGAGACCTCTAGAATACGAAAAAACTATTTTTAGCGTGATGTCTGTGTGTGTGTCTGTGTGTCTGTCTCTGTGTCTGTCTGTCTGTCTGTGCAGATTTTGTATCCACTCTAACTCAAAAACTAATGGATCGAATTTCATAAAATTTGGTTGGTAAGTCACTTGTGGGTGAATCTGGTGCTGATTAGTTCTGAGTACGATTTGGGATAAAAGAACCCGCCTTTTTTACGAAATGACCCGTAAAAGCTTGTATCTACTCTAGCTGAAAAACTAATGTACCGAATTTCACAAAATTCAGTAGATAAGTCACTTGTAGGACACCCTGGTGCTGATTAGATTTTGGTACGATTCGGAAAAAAATAACCTGCCTTTTTGTGCAAAATGACCCTCAAAATCGCCAAAATCTAAAATAAACAAGAAAGATCAATCATGCATAAGCATTGATTATGAAACACTTTCCAACTGAAATGTAATTTCATTTAAAAATTTCTAAAATGTGATTCATTCAGTGGTAATATCTTTTACATTATCACAGTACTACAGTAATTTATTATACTTAAATATTTAAAACTGTATCGAAATATAAATCATCTGATTCTTTATGCAAAATCAATGAATATTTCATTCATATAACTTGTATTCCAGCCTCCAGAGCTAAATAATTTTGTGTGAAAAAAATTCAGCAATTCTTATGTAATTCATCTTACAATCGCTTGAGATATTTGCATTCTGCATATGTTAAAATTAGGCTTCCTTGAAGAAATAATAAAAGTTTAGGGATCATTTAAAATCACAACTATTGTAATTGCATAGGCACGGAATTTAGATACACAGATAATACACAGATAATATATATGTGTATGTGTATATACTCAAAGTATTGGAATCGTGCCGAAGATCGGAACTCGAATTTTCAAAGGATCTACACGTTTTGGGACTTCTAGAACACGAAAAAACTACTTTTAGGAAGACGTCTGTGTGTGTAAGGGTGTATCTGTGTATGTTTCTGTGTGTCTGTGTGGATATTACATCCACTCTAATTGAAAAACTAATGGACCGAATTTCATACAATTTGGTAGGTATGATTTTTGTGGGAAATCCTGATGTTCATTAGATTATAGTACGATTCGTAATAAAAGAATCTGCCTTCTTTGCGAAATGGCCGCAGAAATTGCCTTTATCCACTCTAGCTAAAAACTAATGAACCAAATTTAACAAAATTTGGTGTGTAATATTTCAATAACCGACAAAAGATTTATATACCAAATTTAACAAAATTTTGTATATAAGTCATTTGTAGGTTATTCTAGTACGATTCGGGAAAAAGGAATGGGCTATTTTTGCGAAATGGCCAGCAAAAATCGTTATATATAAAAATAAAAGACTACGTGTGCTCAATTATATCAATTAAATTCCTATTTTATATGTGATTTTTGACAACAAAAAGAATAAGACTAACCCCATTACTCTAGGACTAGCCGTTCTTGAGATATTCTAGTTTTTTCGCGTTTTCGCTACGCCACCTTTGACAATAAGTCCAGCTATCAAATGAGAACCAAATTTAAGTTTAACGTGTAAATTCAATGTCATTTAAAATACTTATGTTGTGCAGATAAACTCAAATTATCATTGAATAAATAAAGAGAACGAATATGAGTCTGCAGAAAAAGACATGTGCTGTCCACATCAGAATTTTTAACAATATTACAACAATGATTTATAGAAGTGAACGGGGATTATTTTCAGGCCATTTCGAAAAAAATGTATGATCTATATTTAAAGATCCATCAAATTTTTGTCGAATAAAATGTTCAACAAATTTAAGCTGTGTACCAAATTTTAACTCTCTAGGACGTAGGGAAGTGCATTTAAAATGCCATCAAATAAATTTATCAAGAAGAGTTATATAAAATTTAAAAAAAAAGAAAAATTGTTATCTATCAAATTTACTTTAAAATATGAAGCCACTCCCATATGCAAAACGTTTAAACAAATGGAGAGATATTTATTATATAATATCTCTTTCTTTTCTTTCTGGAAGATATCCCAAAGTCAGAATTTAATTGAATTTGTTTTTTTCCCTATATTAAATATTTTTTTTAATTAAAAAACTACTTAACATATTTTACTGAATTTTTTTTTATATATTCTATGGGATAATGTGAATATTTCCTAAAAATTTCGAAGCAATTCGTGAATTTTAAATTTACTTAAAAAATGTTTGAAAAATTAGGTCCCATAGGGTTCAATGTATTTCATTTTTTCAACCCGGGTTCAATAAAAAACTAATTGGGTGATATTATTTATTTATATTCCCATAGGTCCTACAGACCGACTGAACAACATACTAAAATTTCATTTTGATAAACTCATTTTTACGGCAGTTATCGTGCTAACGGACAGACAGACAGACAGACAGACAGACAGACAGACAGAATGAACAAAGTCATAAACACTTTTCAACTTTGTTGTAAAGTGTTAAAAACTACGTATGCTCAAACATATCCATTAAATGCTTGTTTAATACGTAATTTTTAATGAAGAAAATAATAAGACCAACCCGATTACACTAGGACTAGCCGTTCTCGAGATATTTTAGTGTTTTCGTATTTTCTCTACGGCACCTTTGAAAATAAGTCCAGTTTTCAAATGAGAACTAATATTGAATTAAAAGTGAATTAAATTTAATTAAAATAAAGAGAACGTCTGCAGGGAAGTCTGCAGGGAAAGTCATGTGCTGCCCACATCAGATTTTTTCTTTCCCTGCAATACATGGTAATGTAAAGGGAAAGTATTGAAATCATGTCGAAAATCGCAACTCGAATTTTCGATGGATCTACACGTTTCGAGACCTGCAGAATACGAAAGAACTATTTTTAGCGTGACATCTGTGTGTGTGTCTGTGTATCTGTCTGTGCAATGTATGTATCCACGCTAACTAAAAAATTAATTGACAGAATTTCATGAAATTTGGTAGGTAAGTCACTTATAGGCGAAACTGGTGCTGATTAGTTTTTGATACGATTCGGGATAAAAAAAAAACCCGCTTTTTTTGCAAAATGGCAGCAGAAATTGACTGTATCCTCTCTAGCTGAAAAACTAATGAACCGAATTTCACAAAATTCAGCAGATCAGTCACTTGTTTGTCACCTTGGTTCTGATTAGATTTTGGTATGATTCGGAAAAAAATAACCTGCCTTTTTTTGCAAAATGGCTCGCAAAAATTGTCAAAATGTAAAATAAAAACTAGGTATGCTTAAATGTTTGTTTTATACTTAATTTTTAACGAAAAAAAGGACAAGACCAACCCCATTACACTAGGACTAGCCGTTCTCGAGATATTTTAGATTTTTTGTATTTTCTTTACGCCACCTTTGAAAATAAGTCCAGTTACCAAATGAAAAAGAAAATTGAATTAAAAGTGAATTAAATTTAATTAAAATAAAGATAACCGGGATATAATTCAGCAAGGAAAGTCATATGTTGCCCACATCAGATTTTTATTGTTTATATTGAGTTTCTCAACAACAGCAATAGATCTTCAGATATTTTAACCAATATTTGTATTATATTACTCAATAATTGCTACTGTTTCACCAAAAAATGAATATAGACCACAGGACAACAAAAGGACTAGTATTCTAGTTCCAAATTATTCCCTTTTTAGATTTATAATATAAGGACGTCAAAAATATTAAAATAGTTTTATATTTTAGAAACAAAGAATTTCTTAAGTGGTGGACAACTAAGAATTTCTTTACGCCAAGCTTGCGCAAGCAAGTATTACACGTTCTCCATTACCCGGCAGACTCGGTCTGGGTCTTCAACTTTCTCCATTACGCCAAACAATGGAGATTTACTATTATTTGTATGGCGATATTAATATAAAAACAGAACTTTTCACTCAGTTAATAGTTACAATTACCTCAATTGAATTTAAACTATCATTTTTCCGATTTAAAAGATAGCTTTTACAAAGGGAGTCGAGGTAGGGAATATAGTATTGAGCATGAGGCTGTAATTATAAGTAAAGAAGAACTCAATTTCACCACGAAAAAATACTGTTTCAGTGTTAATGAAACGCTGAAATGTGGGTACACTAGTTACTTCAAAATTCACCGCCAAGTGAAGTTTTGAAAGTGGTTGATATTTTTTGTTTAAAACGATTTTAATCCAGGCATATTGACAGAGAAGCGAGACTCACAAAAGAAGATAAAAACCGATTTCACTTTTCATAGGAAATTTGACATCCGCGATCTGTCTGTCTTCTGCCGATAACAGGAAATTAACGGAGAAAAGTATTTCACGAAATTTTAATTTTCAAAGTAATTCCAATTTCCAATAAAGATTTTTAAGGACACGGAAAGATGGTTTCTTTTCTTTATTTTTACGTTCATTGAAGTATTGTGGTAGAAATAAATTGATTTCACATAATTTGAAAAGTTATTCTCGTATTAAAAGATTAAAATGTTTTATATCTGTGAATTATCAAATTTCGTAATTGTTCATTGAATCTTTGTGAAACAATCGGGGATATATTTTATTTTATTTTAATTCTGGATAAAAGATGGAATCATTTGGATATATTGGTTCTTCAATTATTCTAGTATTCAGAATTCAGAATCAATTATGATGTGACAGTTCGTTCAAAATGAAGGGGGGATAAAACTACTTGAAAAAAATGTAGGAATGTCTTCTGTTTTTTGTGCTAGTATGCATAAACATATAATTAATATTTCGCGTTTAACATTTGGTTACCAGTCGAAACGAAGTGTTCTAAATTATTTTGAATTGGTTAGTTAGCTCAATATACACTCACGGACAATGAAAGTTGGATACCAAGAAGGAAGAATAGGGTGGACCTGAAATTTTATTGATGAAAGGATACAGATGAATGACATACATGATCACAAAAACAGCGCAGCAGAACACGTACAGAGGAAGCTGTGGTACACAGTCCGGTCATCCTCAATAGCGCAAAACACCGCCTCGTGCTGCGATACAAGCAGCAATACGGTCCCGCATGATGCGGAACAGATGCCTGATGTTGTCCAGCAGCAGACGAGTCCACACCTGTTGGACGTTACGTTCCAAATCCCGAAGATTGCTGCAACGAGGCAGCTGGAATTTCAACTGGTCCCACACATGCTCGGTAGGGGAAAGTCGGAGGAGCGGGCAGCCCATGGAAGTGTATGGATATGACTCAGGCAGGCGTGAGTGACCGAAGCCGTGTGGAACCGGGCATTATCCTGCTGGAATTGCACACCTGGAATCCCCCGGCCGCACACATTGCTACCGAAAACCCTAGGGTTGGTCGTGCGGTCTGGGTCTTCAACACCTGAAATTCCGTAGCCTCCTTCCCCTACCACCAACCTCTCGGAAGGATGGGATTCCAGGTGTCTTTAACACCTGGAATCCCGTACTTCCGAGAGGTTGGTGGTAGGGGAAGGAGGGTACGGTCCTTGTGGATGTGTCTCCCATTGGGTTCCGGTCTAAATTGGCTGGCACTTCCCAGCGGTCCAAACAGTTACCTTACACCTTTCTGGTAGGTCGGACGGTCTGGGTCTCAAAAACAACAACAACACCTGGAATCCCAGCAACGAATGGGGCCGTGGAATCTCATCCAAGTACCGCTAGCCCGTCACTGTTCCAGGTACCACTACTAGAGCGGATCAGCTATCGTAGGCTATGGCTCCCCAGCCCATGATGCCTGCAGTGGGGCTGGTGTGGCTCTCGATAACGAGGTTGGAATTGTAGCGTTGTGCAGGGGACCTCTGCACCCGGACACGCTGATCATCGGTAACCAAAACGAAGAGGCACTCATCCCTAAACACCGCACATCGCCAATCTGTGGCGTTCCGAGTTGCTCTGGCCCGGCACCACTGCAACCGGAGCCGCCGATGCTTCCGTGTTAACGGCAACGCACGTAAGGGACGTTGGGATCGCAGATTCGTTTCCTTCAGGCGTCTAGATATGGTTCGTAGGCACACAGAAGCTACGTACTCCTATATCGCGGATCGGGTCACCGTGGGCTCTATACGTGCCTGCCGCACGATATTTTGGTGCTCTCTACTCGTGGTATGCCTGGTCCGTCCATAGACGGTCCTCCGTATCTGGGTGGCGTCCCGTAACCAGTGCTCCCAACACCGTCGGACGGTATAGTCCGAACGATCCACGTGACAGGCTCTCCGGCGCGCTGACCACTCTACGGTTTTCAACCCGATGATCAGGCAGGTCTCTCTCGAAGTCCGTTAGTTGCGTATATCGACGTTTCTGATATCTACCCACCATTCTTTTATTTACGTATTCGTGCTTGCGCCGGTCGAAGCTTCTCGCATTGATGGGGCTACACGCCGGTTTATAAAGCCTCTGGCTCATGCTTGCAGGGTCATTCACGGATGTACGGTCAAGGTTAATCACACCAGACTGGTATCATTTGCATACCAGCCTGCCCTCTAGCTATTCACATCATTTCGCGATTGTACCATGTTTTCTTCTTAGTGCGCAACTTTCATCGTCCGTGAGTGTATGTCATGCCAATAAACGGACAGATAGACAAACCAACACAAATGCACTATTAAACTAGAGGATCATGGCAATCTCGAAAATATATACTCGTAGCAAATACACATTCAACCTCTGAACCACATGGACGACATACGTGTAAAATAAGATAAGAGTGAAATAAGTCATAAATATATAAACCTCGATCTTCGCTTGAAATGTGTCTGTGAATAGTTTATGTCTAATGATTTTAGCATGATATCTCGTAAACATTCTGCAACAGTATAATAAAATGGGTGTCATTAGATTTAGAAAAGAAAACAGGACTGCAAAAAACATAACAAACATCAACAAATTAACAGATCATTACCTAGGGTTCTAATGTTTCGGATTTATTAAAATCGCATTTTATAGATAGACTATATATATTTTTCAAAAAAAAAATATACGTTCATATTTGCACAACATAAGCAGTATGACAACCTAAATTTTGCAGAAATCGCTTCAGCGTCGCAAATCTGTAAAATCAGGGATTGATTACAATGATTATATAAATGGATTTGAAACATGAATCTATAATGCGAGTATCGGAGTTTTTCACAATTTTTTTTTTTGCAAAATTGTAGAACTGGCATTTTACCATAAGCTCATTTTAATTTAATATAAAACATGTTTAAGATCCCACTTCCATGATAAGAAATTGTAATTCCGCCACAGTACCCTCACAGCAAAGATCGTCACATGTGTGACAGTGACGTTGTAGTCATGTGACACCGGGGTCACAATGTGACATCATATTTGTGACTTTTATGCTACATTACTTATAAGCAACTTTGAAACTTCATTGTGACTGTATTCTGTAACGTCCCCACAATTTAATTAGCACGTAACAATGTGACGACATTACAATGACAATTACAATGTGACGTCACAAACAAGTTAATATGCGACGTCACAAACGACCATGAAAATGACCAAAATGACTTCGCTGTGACCTCAATATGACATTGCCGAGACGTACTGCGACGATCTGTGACGTCCCAAAGTCACAGTGTGACGTAAATCTTACGTCACTGTGAAAAAAAATGCTGTTAGGGAGCTTAATTGGGAGAGCGTCGGCTGGTTAGTATGAATATCCCCGGTTTGAGTCCCGATTGGGACAGCAAGGTTTTTCACAACGTCCGAAAAAATTACGGTTAATGCAATGAGATCGAGAGTCTTAAAGAGACCCTAGTACGACTAACACGGATCCCATAGTCGTCCCATAGAACTCTTGAATATTGAGCGCCAATTTCATATCGGGAAGCCAACGGCCATGCATTAAGCTAACCTGGAGGATCAAAATAGCATCCCAGCGCTAACTTGAGGTAAGAATAGAAAGAAACGGTTAGTCAGATTGCCAAGTTCCATATCAATCTGGCTTTAGAGGGGGAAAATGCAGAGCTCACTTCAACAATACGGGCTCGCAATTCCGACACAATGGATCAATTAGTAAGTGTCGGCTGGCTAGATCTGCTGTTGGAGCCCCGGCTAGCACAACAAATTTCTTTACAATGAATCGATATAAAGAATTAATTTTTTTCTAACACATTTTAAGTAAATATTTTATAACAATGAATAAAGTACATATTTATTATTCTGATTTTTCTACTCATGCGACCTGCTCTGAAATAGAAGAAATATTAAAAGTAAATCATAGCTGTGCTTGAAAAAATATTCTCAGCATCAAATGAGTACATAAGGATATAAAAGTCAGAAAAAAGGAACAGAATCGTTATCTTGATTGAGGTGAAAATGAGGAAAATACTTTTATTGGATCTTTGGAGCAAGGGAATATTTGACTTTGTGTTCTGCAACTTAATAGAAATGTGGAGGAGAAGCTGTTTCTGAAAGGAATGCTGAGATATAGCGCCGAAAATTAATAGTTATATAAGACTGCAGAAAGAAAAAAATATATATTTGAGAAAGAATAAGTGAAACAGCTTAGAAAAATGAAGTAATTCACTACATATTATCTTGCTTAGATAAATGAACATTGCAATTTGAAAAATATTGTTTGCTGTATTTCTTAAAATAAAATATTTGTAAAATAACTAACTTTCCAGACAGACAAATTTTTCTTGCATTTTTTATATTCATTGAAATGCAATGTATTATGCAAAAAATGTAAGAAATTTAAGTAAAAATTAAAATCTGTCTGCCTGTATGTTGTTGAGACCCAGACCGTCCGACCTACCAGAAAGGTGTAAGGTAACCGTTTGGACGGTCGGGAAGTGCACCCAATTTAGATCGGAACCCAGTGAGGGAGACATCCACAGGGACCGTACCCTCCTTCCCCTACCACCAACCTCTCGGAAGGACTTACGGACCCACATGTTTAACGTGATCGTGCTCCGCATGAACACGGCGGCAGTTGTGGCAGCGTGCAAATCCAGCGCGCAAACCACCATGCTACCGCGCCCGAAAAATGCACGCGGTGTTCCCAGGTGGTCACCCACCCAAGTACTAACCGCGCCCGATGCTACTTGACTTCGGTGATCTAACGAGAACCGGCATTTTCACCACAGTACGGGCGTTGGCTGTCTGCCTGTATGTGTGTATGTTTGTGTGTTGGTCTCACAATCACTAAAGAACTGCTGCACAGCATTCCAGAAAATTTTGTAGGTAACTGTGAAATAGCCCTACTTAAAATTTAGCCCATGTTTCGAATTTCTAGTGTCAGGGGTTATTGATATATTAATAATAAAACGAGCCTACTATAGAGATATTTTAGTGCTATAAAATGCTATTTTTTAAGAAAAATATATCATGCTGATTAGCAATGGAATTAATTTCAATGTGTTTATACAGAAAATAATTTTATTAAATATTTGTCGATTTAAATACTATAAAAATGTATATAAAAACACATTTTATCGGAATTATATTTTTGACCAGATAATATCTAATAAGGTCTTCGGATTTTGATAACGGGAAAATGTTTGGTATTTTCAATTTCTTACGTCATCTATTTCATTTTGGATCATAAGATTTTTCAAACTCATATAGTGTGTTTAGCAGATTGCTGAAACATAAAAGTAATACAGGTATATGTTCTAATACCATTTATCGCTTTCATTTTGGCATATATTTATTCAATTTCATATTTATATAAATTTGTTTACAAATGGGTTCACGATGTTTTATCTTTTAGCTTTGCAGGTGAAGATTATTTTATATAGAAAGAACAGAGATTATTATGTCTCTTTATTGGAAAATTACATTAAGCATTTCAATATAACATTTTTCCTTCTGTAAATTTATATACAAGTGGTACCAGGGCTTTTTATTCTTCCGATCGGTCTGCGAAGATAATTTTGTATAGAGAGATACTTTTAAACTTGCTTTTAGGAGAATTAAATTAATTATTTTAATGAAATGCTTTGAATAATAATGTCATTTGGAATACTACATGAATTTACACATAATTGAGGGTTTTCAATTTCCTTCTACAGTCGATTAAACGGAAATGCAGGGGACCGGGAAATTTTTCCGTCTTAGAAAGGTTTACCTTCAATGCAGGTTAATTCAAGAAAAAAAGTTTAATTTTTAGCTGGAAATGTTGATAGTCCATGACTTATCTAAATATTAGACTTTAAAAATTCTGAAAAGTGTATTTAGATACACCTGATAATTACTACATTATACCATAATAGCTAATTTAATCATTTTAAATATGTATAAACTTCCATTTTTGCATACTGCGATTAAAAAATATATAAATAAAAACACAGTATCTCTTATTGATATGATCTTTTAAAATTATCCAACATGATTTGTTGGGCTGCCAACGGCCCTACCGTGCTGAAAACACCGGTTCTCGTTAGATCACCAAAATCAAGCAGCATCGAGCGAGGTTAGTACTTGGGTGGGTGACCACTTGGGAACACCGCGTGCTGTTGGTACATTTCGGGCGCGGTAGCCCGGTGGTTTGCGCGCTGGATTTGCACGCTGCCACAACTGCCGCCATGTTCATGAGGAGTACGATCACGTTAAACATGTGGATCCGTAAGTCCTTCCGAGAGGTTGGTGGTAGGAAAAGGAGGGTACGGTCCCTGTGGATGCCTCCCCCACTGGGTTCCAGTATAAATTGGATGGCACTTCCCGGCCGTCCAAACGGTTAGCTTACACCTTTCTGGTAAGTCGGACGGTCTGGGTCTCAACAGCAACATGATTTGTTGGATATATGTCTTACTAATGATGCGATTTTCAGTTAAAACTCATACATTGATTAATATTACTAACATTTCAGAATCTCCTAAATTCGATGAAAATCCTTGAGTTTCGCAACGTTGTTTATATTTCCTAATTTCAAATAAAACTGCGTTTAAACTATGCTACTTGTTTAATGATAAAACATGTCTAGGCGATCTAGATCTTTAAAAATGTATTTTTATATTTCATTTTTACTTTACTATATATTTTATACACATTATATATAATTATACTTCACTTTAAAGTATATACTTTACATACTTTACTATATACCATTTACTTTACTACTTACTTTGCTATATAACTTCACACCAGAAATTCATTTTTAACTCAACTTTTGACTTTATTTTTATTAAACTATTTCCCCCTTTTTACTCATACAATTTAAAAAGCTACCAAATAATTTAGACAATTGTTGAGAGTCTATTTTGTGTTAACATTATTTCACTGAAATTGTTTTTTTCTTCCTTCCATCTAACCATTTTAAATGTTATTTACAGTTTCTAAATTTTGACTAAAACCGTAAGCATCTGCGAAGCTGAGAGAAGATAAGACGCTGAAAATATTGAATTTGTAGCGGTGAAATATATTTCACGTGGCTCGTAGAATTCTTCAGAAAAAGAGAAAGAAAATTCCCTGAATAAAATGAACAAAAAAATCTTTCTGTGGCTTTTATCAAGAAACTAAGCCATACGGTTTGTTCATGCATCCTTTTTCTTTTCGAAACTGAGAGATTAACTGAGAAATATCCTTTACAGGACACTGACTTATAAGTTAAATCATTTCTTTTCAGGACGATCATGAGTTATACGTTTAAATTTCCAATATATTTTCCTAGCGTGAAATATTTTATGCAAGCTAAACATAATTTTCTAGATTGAATTTTAGATTATCGGATATTTTTCTAATAGAATGACTTCTTTCGCGTATTTCTTCATAGTTTGAGATTTGTAGATTGGATTTTTTTTATTTGAAATATCTTAAGCCGCAGGTTACAGAGTGAATCACGAAAGAAAGGTGACAGGGATAAAATAGAAAGTATGTAAAGGAAGTGACAACATATTATTGCAAACAAGTAACAGAAAGCAATTCTTATAATTTGAAAATCTGGATCACTTTATCTTGGCAACAAATGCGGTGATCTTTGAAACGAATTTGTCAAAATATCGCCAACTTGGCGACATTTTACGAGTTCCCGGCCGTCCAAGCAGATACCTTATACCTTTTTGGTAGGTCGGACGGTCTGGGTCGAAGACCAAGAAGAAGGAGGACTATTTCTGTTAACCATTCATTCTATCGTCAAAAATTGCATATGAAACATGTATTTAATTAATCCTTTTTGGTATATTTAGTTTATACTTCCGACTTTGATACTTTTTGTGCGCCACGTCGCAGAAATGGTGGGTTCTATTTTTCCGAATGGTATCAGAATCTAATCAGTACCAGAGTAATAAATAAGTGACATACTTACCAAATCTTGTGAAATCTCTTCGAATACAATGCGCGAAAAAAGTATAAGGACAAGCGAAAACTCGCCAAATCTAGAAATCTTTTAGACGGAAATGTATGCAAATTTAAGTAAAAATACTGATAAAATTAAGGGGTATTTTTTGTGTAAATTAGTTAAATGCAAATTAGTTAAATTTTCCAAACATAAATATGTATACATTTACTTTAGAAATTTTAAACCCATATGATCTTGGAAAAAAGGACAACTGTTTTTTCATCTAAAATTATAGTAAAATTTGCATATTTGAAAGCCATTTGAATGGCCACTTTATATTTGAATGGCCATTTCAAATATAAAGACTGGGTTTCTAAACAAAATTCACACTTGCCTAATGTCTTCACGATTTTTGTACGATGCCAAAAGGAACTCATCTGTCTGACCTTGGAAAAGGAAAAATTCTTGCTTTTAAAGAATGTGGATTGAGAGGACATGAAATTTCGAATAAAAATTAAAAGATCTAAAACTGTAGTTTATAATTTTCCAAAAGAACCTGAAATGTATGGAATGGAAAAAGGAAGACCAGAAATTCTAACTCATCGACAGAAAAGAATGGTTCTAAGAAGAGCTTGCGAGAAAAAATAAACTGCAACTGAAGTTAGAAGAAATTTGGACTTGCCATGTTCCACGCGAACAGTTAAGAATGTTTTGAATAAGCATCCGAATATTTGGTATGGAAAGTTAATGCCACGTCTGCCTCTTAAAAAGGAACATAAGGAACGCTAGCAGGAATTAAAAAAAAAACATTTCGCTCGGTCCAAAATGGATTGATGTAATATTTTCGGACGAAAAGAAGTTCAATCTTGATGGACCAGATGGTTTTCGCTATTTTTGGTATAATCTGCGTAAAACCAAAGAACTTTTTTCCAAACGTCAATACGGTGGGGCCACAGTAATGATTTGGATTGTTTTTGAAGCAAAAAGAAACACGCCTATAGTCTTTATCAACTACAAAATGAACTCAGATAAATATGTTGATATGTTAGGCGAACATTTGTTACCTGCGGCCCCACTAATTACTTCAAGAGACTATGTTTTCCAACAGGATAACGCTTCCATACACGTTTTTAAGAGTGCAAAACTCTGGTTTGAAGTTAATTCAGTGAATTTACTTGATTGGCCAGCGAGGAATACCGATCTCAATCCAATAGAAGATTTATGGGGCCTTCTAGCCCGAGAAGTTTATAAAAAGGGCACAAAATTTCAGTGTAAACAGGATCTTGTGTTAGACATCAAACAAGCTTGGAATAACATTTCCATAGACACTTTAAAAGAACTTTCAGCTTCGATGACTTCTCGGCTTATTCGAGTAATTGAAAATAAAGGATGTTTTCTTGATTATTAAGAGAAATATTAAGTAATTTAGAATAT
Organism: Amaurobius ferox; assembly: GCA_951213105.1. Lineage (NCBI taxonomy): Eukaryota > Metazoa > Arthropoda > Arachnida > Araneae > Amaurobiidae > Amaurobius > Amaurobius ferox. The sequence continues at coordinate 129,736,343 of OX578134.1, forward strand.
GTTCTTATACTTTTTTCTATATTTCCTTTAGTGATAATATTTATAAGGCCAACTTTTGTAAGGTTCATATTTGTTGCTTTATGTGTTGTAAATGTTATTGTATAATTTCATATTAGAGGGCAGAAATTTCAAAAATTCATTTTGATAAAGTGAAAATAAAGTATATTTTCATTCAATTATATGTTGTCCTTATACTTTTTTCGTGCACTGTAGTTTTGGGCTGTAATGGATACATGCATTGCACGATCACAAACACAAAAACACACAAACACACAGACGTTAACCTTTTGCTTACGGGTGGAACATCGTCAATCCCAAGCAAAGAACATCCCTAGGATTGACCCTGTTCCTCTAAGCAAAATGGTAACGTAAAAATGGTTAATTATATTTTTAGAGTGCTCGAAACGTGTGTCAAAAACTCGAATTCCGATTTTCGACACAATTTCAATATTTTATATCACCATGTATTGTAGGGAAACTAAAAAAAACGCATTTAATGTTGCCGTATTCATATCAGAAGCCTAAAATAGAATACCGTAAAATATTAACCGATATCTTCATGTAAAAAAAAAGAACATTCCGACACATTTTATAAACATATCTCTGTGCTATATTATGCCCGTTACATATAGAAAAAATGAAATTGGACAGTATAACGAAATAAAATTATTCCATTTCGTGCATACAAATCTACTGAATGCTGATTTACAATGTCTTTCATCCGCATAATAAACTGAAAGTTTTCTGATACGAAAAGAACTTTCTGCTATTGATTTGTATCAAAATCTCGGATTTTTCGTCAGAGACGTTTATCGACATTGAGAAAGAGAAAAAATATGAATGAGAGATTCGGTTTCTTTCTCTGAATAGTAATTTCATTTTCGAAATTGAAAGCTTTAGAATTTCCTACAAGAACCTGTTCTTATTTTTATAATACGCTACGAGAATTTCTGATGTTTCGTATATCGGAAAAAATGATAAAAAATTTAGCATTCTGATTTCGGAGTTTTATTACTCTCCATCTGAACAGAATGTAAACGGTAATCCTTCTAGAAATTTATAACAGTTATAGATTTGTGAATTTTGAATATCGAATTTGGGTACAAGCAAAAACTTTGCATGGTTATGTGATATTGATTTAATCCTTGTTTGATTTAATCAAGTACGGCTGATCCTATTGATTTAATCCTATTGATCCTATTGATTTAATCCTGTACGGATAAAGGTGTTAAATATATATAAAACTAGTGGTGATTTATAAGTTTTACAGTAATATGAGAAGCACATGCTCATGAAGTTGAAAATGATTGATTGCAAGTGAGTCCTTTTGCAAGGATTCTCATGATTAAAAATGATCAATTTGAAGTCATTTCTTTGAGAAGTGGCACATCGATGAAGACGCATAGCCTGCTCCTGAAAGTAGTGATGTAAATCATATGTGATGTTATGTATTGCTCGGCTGAATGTTGCCCCACTGAATGTTGACCACTGAATATTGCCCCACTGAATGTTGTCCATTGTTTCAAAAGAAAATCCCGTTGGAAATTTTTGCAAATATTATTCATCACAGATTCTACGAACTAGTGAGTACGATACCACATTGGCAACATGTGTGATCAGATGTCAAGAGCAAACGTAAGAGTGCGCCAGGTTGCATTGATGTGATGCAACCTCATGATGTCAGATCGTCTGACACTTCTTTCTCTATAACGCTAAGAACAACGCTTCATAGAAATATTTTCAAAATTCTTTCAGGACTGAGAAAAACACCTTTATTTCAGTGTTGCATACCAAGGGAAATAGTTGGAATAGAAATAGTTTTAATTAACAAAGCATCTTCAATAAACTCTTTAAGTAATCAACAGCTACATTTATACAGCCAAAACTGAAAAAATTAGATATACATTCTACTATTAGTGGAAGTAAGGTTGTAAATATGCTCACACGAAATAAATTAATTTCTTGAAATATTCATTTTTTAACACCATCTAGTTTAAGTATTTTTTAAAAGCTCCGTTATCTTTCTGAAATATATTGAAAAAATATTTTGTCTCCAAATATTTCAGAAATTAACACAGAAGCAGATATTGCGTGATAAGAATGTCTCCCGTTCTTTCATCGAATTTTATACAAAGAACAACTCTGAATTCCCTCAAGCACATATATCGATATTGTAAGAAAACTATACACTGTATGTGTGCTTTCAAAATAGTGATTTCATTTTCAAAATTGAATCGACATTTTTTAAAGAAAATAATTCACACGCGTTACACAATTATTTGCCGATATTTCTTTTCTGTGTAGTAAGGAAAAAAGTTCACAATTCCAAAATAGAGAAAGAATTATTGTCATAAAAATGCAACTAACATATATTAGCTATTGTAAATAAATGTGAAATAGAATAAAAATAAAAATTCAATTCTAATAGAGTACAGTGTTTTATTAAAATATTTAACAATAAGATAATGCTATAATATACCCACGGTCTAGTAAAAGCAATTTCTTCTGAGAAACAATTTATCCTTTCTTTCGAACAAATATAATTCTCTAAACCAAAAAACCCATGTATGGTGCAAAGAAGAGAACTTAAAATATTTTCAATTCTTTATATACAAAAAAAAATTAACAAGCATTCTGGCTGTCGCAGGGAAACGATATGCTTTGTCATATATATATTTTGCACAAGTATCAATGTATGTAATTAGCCACTTTAAATACGTCGGATACATTCTACCAAGCCAATACAATTAACATACATAATAGATAAACAGTATGTATCCTTAGAGCCAATCGAAGGATAGGATGAATCCATGGAGAAGGAGTTTTATGAGACAACGCCCCATACAGCTGGAATGAATAATGTTGTGTGTCTGCAGGGTGCAAGAAAATAGACACGTTCGACTTTTTCCAGCATGCTTGAACAGTGAAGAAGCCAAAAATCTGAGGGCTTGAAATTTTTCGGTCAGTGCTCTGAGGTGTACAGCATTACAGAAGCTCAAGGACCGTGTTTCTATTTCGTATGCATTCCTCCTGAAGAAGCTATATTCATTGGAATTTACTGATTTAAAAAAATTGCATTTTTGCCTACAGAAATATGTTCCTCAATATTATTGGGTGGTTTATAACAGATTATGTATCAAGAATTAGCTATATTCATGTATACAAAGTTATCTCCAATTGACATATGTTCTTCATCTTTGTCGTGTCGGTTTATATTTCATTCCGTGTCAGTATTATGTGTTAGAAGTGTCAATTAAGAATTAACTGCATTTCAATGTAATAAGGCATTTACGATTCCTACCGATTGTTAAGCGCTATATCAATATGTGTTCATAAATATTTCCTGATATTCACAGTAATGCTACCCTGTCAGATGACGTCAATTTGAACTCTCAAGCTGATACATCCGCTCTTCAGCTGCTCATTAAGGTAATTTTACCATTTGTCTTGATAAATTTAAGGGTCGTAACTGCGCGGTTATGGGAAGAATTTGTAGATTTTAATTCTCGATTTTATTGCTTATAAGTGAGTTCAAATATGTTTGAAAAGTATTTTAACTGTGTTAAAATTATGCTAATACATTATATGGATATTTAAATGTTATGTAAGTATAAATTTCACGCATAAAATATAATATAGATATGTTAATAAAATTTTGGCCAAATGAAATTGAAGCAATCTTTAATAAGTTATAATGCATCAATTACTTAAGTTTTCGAGAATTTGGTGTTACATACAGCATCAAGACATCTTTAAATGGCTCTTAGATATCATATTCATCAAATACCTCATGGCACTATGGCATTATTTAAAAACTGTTTTTACAAACATTATGCTACTAACTTCTTCATAATATGAATAAAACTTCATTGCTGAGAATAAATATCAAATAAGATGCAAACTATCGACACAATTTCAATACGCATTTATTGAACTCAAATATAATTAAACAAAATGAGAAACATCCTAAAGAAAATTCAAACTAAAAATAGAACAACATTTAATATGTATCTATTTCAAAGACATTTCAATACCTTGTATAATTTATATACAATTTCAAATCTGTATGAGCAGTATCTCATACTATATTTCGCGTATGTACAATTACTCATAATGCATGACTGTATATAGGGTACCACTTCAATAGATTTAATGTTAACAAAGAAATGACAGGACTTTATAGCAAAAATCTCTATTCAAGTTTGAAACAAAAAATAATAGATTCTTAATGTATAAGTAAAGTAATTACATTTCTTTATAAACTACTATATTATATTTTTTATTTTTAAGTTTCTTTCTAGTTTTAAATGTAATTTTGATGTAGAATAAAGTATTTTTCGGCACCTGGTATTGGGGCCATATCAGCATTCGGATTTGATGCAAAAAGGGTTATACTTTGAATTGTTGCAGCTAGATGCGTAATAGTTGGAGGGAGACGGTAGTGATATTAGGACGAAGGTGTACGCGTAGTACGAAGGATGACTGATCGGGAGGCAAGTTCGAGAAAAGAACGCGATCGAAAATTACAAAGTAATATTCAAATTCCCAAGCTTTAACTTTTTTAATTCTGCTACTTAATTAGCATTCCGCAATAATTAACTTTGTAACACAATTCTCCTATCATAGACCACTGTTGATAGTTTGTAGAAATAAATGAAATCAAGACGTATTTTATGGCGCGGATCTTTATCCGTCCGGTACATCATGTCGGTCTTTTTTTATGTTAACTTGTCCACTAATTTATTCAAATTAAAATTTGTGCATTATAAAACTGAATAAGCGAGTATATATATATATATATAACATAATAATAAGAAAAAGAAGAAAGAAGAATGACATTGCATCAAATTACATCATTTTTACATTTAAAGTTTTAGTATATGTACTTGGTTGGCGACATTGTATCCGCTTCCGGGAGTGTCGTCATGACATAAAGCTGGCTAAACCGGGAAGTGGGGGTCACAATCACCCCCGGCGAAGCAGCTTGGCGCCTTTGGGTATATTTTCAGTTGTTAGTTTTTAGATGAGATAAATGTTATATTTATATATATATATATATATATATATATATATATATATATATATATACAGGGTGCCCAATTACATCCGTTACACCCACCTTAACTTCTAAACAGTGACAGCTTAGGCCATAAAGTTGGTGTCCAGATATAGTAAAAAGGCTATGCGCTACTCGATGAGACAACTTACAACGCCATCTATCGGCAAATTTTGGAATTAGCGGTCCTATCTCGCAAACGGTGAAAGATACGTGAAAAAAGTCAATTAGAAAGTTGTAGAGCACTCTCGATTTAGTACGAAAAGATACCTTGCGCACATTAATACTCAAAACAGAATGCAAAACATGAACATTTGTTTGGTCACGATTTCGAAAATTGTCATGTCATAAAGAGTGGAAGAAAGAAACTGAAACACTTCCCTGTCTTCAGGATCCTTTATTTACAATAGTATATTGCTCAAAATGCTCCCCGTTAGCCACTATACACATTTACACTCTGGACTGGATTTCTCGCTGCACATTGTGCAACATGGCAGGTGTTACAGACGCTCAAGCATCAGTAATGTGTCGTCGAAGATCCTGCAATGTTAGCAGAGGGGTCGCATATACCTGCCCTTTCATGTATCTCCATAAGAAGTCCAATGGGGGCAAGTCAAGTGAGCTCGAGGGCCACTCGACGGAACCACCATACCCGATGACTTGATTCTGGAATGTCTCTATTAGGTACTGCTGAACGTTTGAAATCTTATTCGGAGGTGCGCCGTCATGTTGGAACCATACATTTAGGAGTTGCTGCAACGGTACATTATCAACAAAGTCGGTTATTACATCCTGCAGAAGCTGCAAGTACCGTTGTCCCGTCAACGTGACCTTGTAAAATACTGGTCCAATGAGCCTGTCATTAAAAATTCCGCTCCAAACATTAATCGACCAGCGTTGTTGATGTCTAACTTCGACGGCATATCTCGGAATTTCCAGCGACCAGGTATGAACGTTCTGCCTATTAAGCATTCCGTTCCTCGAAAAACATACCTCATCCGTCCATATTATGTCTGCCAGGAATGTTGGGTAGAGCTCTAAGTTATTCATCACAAAGTTGCACCACGTCGAAAGCCCAAGCCACCCGACTCGTCCTAGGACTCAGAGCAGTAGATTGGATGGCCGGAAAAAGTTGCACCACGTGTAACCTCTCTCAGCATCTCTTGGCAGCAATCCCTGTACAGGTGTGGATCGGTATGGATGAGCACCTGATTCATTCAGGATTTTCCAGACGCGGCTTTTTGAGAGGCTACAATTTTCACTGATCATTCTTATGCTACTCTGAGGATGGGCGAGAGCGTATGCTAGCACATCTTCAGGTTGCACTTTGCGTCCTACATTACGAGGTGTACGAATTCGAGTTCGGCTGGTCATGCAGCCCGTCTCCCTTAAACGTTTTACAACTTTTAAGATGGTCTGCCGTGTAGGATACGAGCCTTGAGGGAAACGTTCACGATACAGCTTTGCAGCTGATTTTGCCTTACGCCCACATTCACCGTAAATTAACAACATCTCGCAATACTCGTTATTGCCAAATTTTGCCATAACTCTCCGCTTTAACGTACAACCCAGCAGAAACATCCTTTTTATAGTAGTAGTCTCTGATGAACAGGTATGACGTTCCATCCTCATTTGCATAATACATGAGATCTATGTGATTTTTATACCAGACATGGTTGAGTTGTGCTGCGTGTTTGGAGAGACGATTTTGCAAGTTCAGCAGAAAGTTTTCATGGTTTGTAGAGACATTCAGTAAAACACGCAACCGGTGGGGACAGAACCATGGTCCTCATGAATGCGAATCACGCGCGTTTCCCCTGCGCCACAACACAGGCTCGTATATAGTCCGTAAGGTGGTCTTTTCTCGCTTCGCTTCACAATCAAACAAATGTTAATTTTTTTTCATTCTGTTTTGAGTATTAATGTGCGCAAGGTATCTTTTCGTACTACATCAAGAGTGCTCTACAACTTTCTAATTGACTCTTTTCACGTATCTTTCACCGTTTACGAGAAAGGACAGCTAATTCCAACATTCGCCGATATATGACGTTGTAAGTTGTCTCATCGAGTAGCGCATAGCCTTTTTACTATACCTAGACACCAACTTTATGGCCTAAGCTGTCACCGTTTAGAGGTTAGGGGGGGTGTAACGGATGTAAGTGGGCACCCTGTATTTATATATATACAGGGTGATCCGAAAGTCAGGAGAAACTTTAAAAATTAATAATTCATGAACTAATAAAGATAAATAGATGCCGTTTGCGCAAAAAGAATGGAAATGAAGCCGGATTTTTTGTCAAGAAAAAAAATATTGTTAGTATAATTTACATTTCTACCAACACATGGCGCTGTATTAGGTACCTAGTTTGCATTACATAGGAAAAGATACATTACATAGGACCATAGGCGTGCGCAGACATTTTTATTAGGGTGTGCTGCACATAAAAAAAAATGTATGCGTATATTAGAGAACGTCCATATATTACGTCATCAGTCTTTAAAGATTTTTCGACCCCCCTCTCCCCCTGCGTCATCAACCATCATCATTGGCCTACTTCCTCACCCCCTCCCGTTATCCGTCATCAGACCTTAATTAATAATTTTTTTTGTAATTGTGTACATTACCCTTGATATCGTCATCAGTAACAGAACCTCCTCCTCTCCCTCAGTCATCAGACCGACATCATTCCACCCCCTCTCCCCAAAATGAATGATATATATATATATATATATATATATATAATTATAGAAAATAAATATAGAATAAATTATAGAAAAACATTAATTTAAAGACGGCCGCAATTTTTAAAAGAAAGCAAGTAAAAAAAAAGATTAGTGGTTTTGAACTATTGGTGCATAGGAGTAACAACAGACAAATTATTTTTTTTTATTAAATGGTCGAGCCGCCAACTGAAATTTTGTCACCGAACTAGAAATTTTGTAATTGGACCACTTGAGATGGATTGACCCTATTCACAACCCAAGATAATATAATAGTGAAAGCGAGCACATTATTCATAATAATCAATCTGGATTTATTTCTCTACCACAATGAATTAAAACATCTTGGTACTGAAAATCGCAGATTGCAAGATGAAATAACCGTAAAATTTCAGCGACTAACTGCAAAAATTAAAGAGAATGTCAAAGATTGTCGCAATAAAGAAATTTCCGAGCACAAATAAGAATTATGAAGTATAATTTCAAAATTCCAGTGATAACAAGATCAAGATGAATTAGGAAAAAAATAAAAAAAACATTTTGAATTTCACCTCTTGAAGCTGTGATTCAAGAACTTAATAGTTTATTCAGCAGCTATTTTAAGTACTTATAGGTTGTGCAGGCGAAGTAACTTTAAAAGCTAATGGCAGTCCATGTGTGGATCCGTTATTTGAAAAGAAGGTATTTGAATTAATGGCCTGGAATTTTAGCAGCTCAACATAGTACAATCTTTTCTTGTTACCCGAAGGATATATGGACGGGCATAGATTTTCCAGAAAATATAAAAATTAATGTGGTGACCAATGATCCAGGTTCAGATAGGGATTTTAAAATGACTAAAATCATAGACAATTTGAGAAATGAAAAAGAAACTACATACTGCTGGATAAATTCCTTTAATATAGTTTTATAGTTTTGCCTCTTAGCATATGTTATAAAATAAGACGCCGTTCACCTGGTATAATAGATTTGAATTCTTCAATTACTTCGGAATAACTAACTGATGAAGCCAACTCCTGTTCAATGTACAAAATCATTAGGGAATCTAAGCGTTGTTGTGACATTGTACTTCTTAATTTACTCTTCACTAGAGACAATTTTGAGAATGCTCTCTCACAGGAACAACTGGCAACTGGCTAGGTGGCAAAGCACTTGATAGAGTTGTAAACTGAACCATACATTGACGAACGTTCCGATGGTTTAAACCAACCCAACCACTCTCGGATGATGTTTGTCGTACTTCCTTTTAGAAAAGGACAATTATTACTTCGCAGTAATCTTATTTCCGCTTCTAACTCATCGAAAGATATTTTAAATTGGTCGGAAATTAATTTCAAGTTGTTTCTATCAACATTTAAATTCAACAATTCTTCCATTGCTATGACAAGTTGACACGTCTCCTGTTCAAAACGCTGATTGATTCCGCAGATCATTGAATCAAGGACTGGGTAGAAAGAACTTATTCTCTCATAATCTTCTCGCGTACTGAAATGATGTTGGGTTTGGATGTTGTCGTCAATACGTGTGGACGGTTTTCTCTTCTTCAGAGGAGGGATTAGTATTCCCTTCTCTTCACAAAGTTCCATAGTTTCATCGAAAATGAGTTTAAAATCGTTTGGATTATCTCTCATTGCAGATAAAGAATTTCGTAAATTTTTAACTCTTTTCTGTGCAGTAAGTTCAGACGCGGACTTTACAGAGATTTACTAACTTTCAGTAACATGTGCAAAATAGGGTGCAACATGTTTAAGGAAAAAATAAACTTGAAAGAATTTAACTCATGGACAAGATCCCTTGCTTTAATCTTGACGTCGGAAAGGCGAGTTGTTTCAATTATTTCCTGCAAAGCTTGTAAAATTGCAGAGTAGTTATGTTTCACTGCTGAGACTGCTTCTGCTCTGCAGGCCCATCTCGTGTTTGAAAGGGACTTTAATGTCTTCAATTGGAATCCCACTTCGTGTGATATATTTTTCAATACTGCATGTCGTGTAGCACTTCCCTCCATAAACGCATACAGAGTTTGAATGACACCAAAAAAATCAAAAACACTTCTATTGTGTTTGCTTGAAGCACATGCATCAACCAGAACCAGGTTTAAACAATGCGCGTAACAATGTACATAGTGTATTGTTTGTTGCACTGTTTTTTTCTTTACACTTCATTTGAACACCAGAAGTGCATCCAGACATGGTGGCTGCTCCATCAAAACATGCAGATAACACCGAGGACCTATCAAGTTTAAGAGTGATAAGAACGTCGTTTAACTTATCAAAAATAGACTGTGCATCATCAACTTTTATAAGTCTTTGAATGGATAAGAAATGTTCTACTGGACTGTTTACCCCATCGTCGAAATACCGCACTATAATGGACATCTGTTCATGGTGCTCACAGTCAGTAGTATCGTCAGCGCTTACTGAGAACACCACTTTCCATTTAACGAAGAAACAATGTTTCATTGAACAACATTGTGCAATGAAGCAATTATATCATTTTGAATGCGATTACTTACATACGTAGCATTTCGAGGAGATTCTTGCATATGCTTTGTCATTACAGGATCATACTTTTGCAGTATTTTAACAAGATCTAAAAATAAGCCTTGTTCAGAACTGTCAGCTTTTTCATTGTGACCCCTGAATGGTCTGCCACCTTTTGCCAAGCACCAAACAATGTCAATTAATCGCTCCATTATACGTCGATTATGAAGCCGTTGTTATTCTTGTTTTGATAGATATGCCTGTTTTCCTTTATCTAACAATACACCAATGGGTTTATCTTCTTTAAAACGTGTTCAAACGTGTTTCAACGCGTTAAAGTTCCGCTCATGGGATTTTGATAACTGATGGGTGTTAAAACATTCAATAGCTCTGTGCCAATTTTTAAATCCCTTCTCAATAAACACAGAATCTGAGTGGCCTTTAAAACCTACAGCAGAAACAAAAAGCTGCGTCTTCTGATGGACTATATTTTAGCCACTTGTACTTTTCATACCAATAGGTTCGAAAACTTCTCTGCTGGTTTCCTATTTTAGTTCTCGGAAACATCCTTAATGCCGGCTGGTAGGGACCTGTAGACAGTCGTGATTGACGATCTAAAAACAGGCAAATGTTTTAGATACAACAAAAAATTAGGCGGGTTTTTTTTTAGAACGCTTGTTGGCGAAATTTTTTTTCATTGAGGAGTCTACCCCTTCCATTGGGGAGTCTAAAAAAAAAATTAAAAATTCGAGCATTAGAGTGTGCTGTAGCACACCCAGCACACCCCGTGCGCACGCCTATGCATAGGACAGATCGACTATCACTACTAGCTGCTTCAAGAATGGCGTTATTAGCTACAGCTGCTCTTTTTATACCGTCTGATAATTTGCATAATCTGATATCTGTACCTTATACAGCGCCATATGTTGGTAGAAATGTAAATTATACTAAAAATATTTTTTTTCTTGACAAAAAATCCAGCTTCATTTCCATTCTTTCTGTGCAAACGGCATCTATTTATCTTCTTCAGTTCATGAATTATTAATTTTAAAAGTTTCTCCTAACTTTTGGATCACTCTGTATATATATAGTGAAACCTGGTAAAGTTACTACATTGGTATATTGACCACCTGGCTAAAGTGACCACTTTTCTCAAAGTGACCATACATTTTCATATAGTAACCACTGTCATTTTCATAAAGTGACCAGTTTTCACAGTCTCAAGTGTGGTCACTTTAACCAGGTTTCACTATATATATATATATATATCACATATATATATATATATATATCACATATATATATATATATATATATATATATATATATATATATATATATATATATATATATATATATATTATTTAGCAAATTTATTTAGCATTTGAGAACTTAATTCAAGCAAAATAAGAAAACGCTTCTTGTTCTTTTTCATATTTTTCTTTAATAAATTTATTTTCTCTATTTTTTGTAACGTTAGAATTCTTGTTTTTACAGAAGACAGTAAAAATCCGTATACGAATGTAAATTATTTTAAATTAAACTGCAATTCAGCTGCTCATTACCATTTTACTTACAACTTTTAACAGACATTGATAATTTTATCTTCAAGTAATAAAAATTTGATTCCAGTGATAGAAAAATATAAAAAAATAAAAATCTAATAAAAGGTGAAAATGTTTCATCAGTTTGAGAAATATAAATGCCGAAGGAAAAGAAAAAACTCTACTGTTAAAATATTTGTTTATTGAATTAGAATAATTTCACTAATTTCTTTCTCAATTTTCAGTGTCTATATTCGTTATCAAATAGAATAATGAAAATGAAAAAATTTAGTTTTATGTATTAATTCCAAGACATTTATTAAACATCCATTTTTATTCTAAAACATTATTACAACAGCTTACCATATTTATTACCGTAATTCGTTCACAATGTCTATAATTATGTAGATTATTAACTATGAGATAATAAAAACGCAAAATTGTATATTCACTAAAACTGTGAAGAATTATACCAAAGCCGTTTGAGAGGAATTATACGATTATAGAATATAGAAATATTATGTCCCACAGACTGTCACAACAACATACTAAAATGTCATTCTTATAAAGTCATTTTTACGGCAATCATCGTGCGAACAGACAGACAGACAGAATGAACAAAGTCATAAAAGCTTTTCAACTATATTTGAAAGTGTTAATAAAATGAGGATATTCATTAACAAAAGCAATTTTATAAGTTCTACACAACATATTAGTTTATAATTCTTGTTACATAATATTTGAATTATTAACATTTGATTTATAAATATATTAGCAAATATACCGGCGTTGCTTGCGATTTAAGATATGTGAAAATTCTAAATGCTTTATGAAGTTCAGCAAAATATGTTTGGCAGTTATGTAAATAAAAATTAAAATAAAAATTGCACCCATATAATATGAAGAGATCACGTGACCCACTTCAAAATAAAATATAGCATCCACCTCTTTTTCCCAGTGCAAAAATCGTGATTTTTAAAGTTCTTTTAAATTTATTATTTTTTCGTATTGTCTGTGCATCTGTATTCTGTGACAACGCAATTACATCATTTTGTAGTTCAAATCAACATCACACTTTGATTATTTCTACAACGAAACCTAATTTTAATGGTTGCAGAATATAAACAAGTGAATGTAAGATGAGTTGTATAAGAATTGCTGAATTTTTTTCACGCAAAATTATTTAACTCTAGAGTCTAGAATAAAAGTGTATGAATGAAATATTCACTGCATTTACACAGAAAGCCCAACGATTTATATTTCGATGACGTCATTTGAATAAAGTCCATTTCTTTCGATGAAGTTTTAAGTTTCAAATATAATAAATTATTATAGTACTATGATAATTTAAAATATATCAGCGCTGAATGTATTGCATTTTAGAGATGTTTAAATAAAATTGCATTTCAGATGGAAAGTGTTTCATAATCAATGCGTTATGCATGATTGACCTTTTTTATTTATTAATAACTCAACTCCTGGTCCTAGAAACTCAAAACATGGACGGGTGTACCCTCAGACCAGTAGAGACCATGCTGTTATATAAAGTATTACCATGTTGTACATAATTTCTTTAGAAGTAAGACTGAAATGTTAAAATAAGATTTAAATTGTTTTTAAAGTTATTGGAGATAATATTAATCATACTTTATAGATCATTAATATCAATGTTATCAAATCTAGCTTTAAAAGCTAGCTACCAATAGTAATTCTTTTTAACACTTTACAACAAAGTTGAAAAGTGTTTGTGACTTTGTTCATTCTGTCTGACTGTCTGTCTGTCTGTCCGTTAGCTCGATAACTGCCGTAAAAATGACTTAATCAAAATGAAATTTTAGTATGTTGTTCAGACGGTCTGTAGGACCTATGGGAATATAAATGAATAATATCACCCAATTAGTTTGGGATTGAACCCGGGTTGAAAACCTGAAAGACATTGAGCCCTATGGGACCTAATTTTTCAAACATTTTTTAAGCGGATTTAAAATTCACAAATTGCTTCGAAAATTTTAGGTAATATTCAAATTGTTCCATAAAATATATAAAAAAAATTCAGCGAAATATATTCAGTAGTTTTTTAAATAAAAATTAAAATAATAATTACACCTCTTATATGAAACGATCACGTGACCATGATATGAAACGATTACATGACCCACTTCAAAATGATATATGGCATCCATCTTGTTTCAAAATCGTGATTTTAAGTTCTTTTTAATTCATATTGAGTGTTGTATCCGTCCTAAAACAACTTTATTTCTGCTTAAATTCTGTGCATCTGCATACTAAAACAACGCAAATACAATAAATTTGAGTTTAAATGCTCATCCAAATTTGATTATTTCTACAACGAAGCCTATTTTTCACCTATGTAAAATGTAAACAGCGAAATATGTAGAATGAGTTGTATTAGAATTGCTGTATTTCTTTAACACAAAATCATTTAGCCCATGGAGTCTGCATGGCTGATATGAATGAAATATTCATTGATTTTACAAAGAGAAGGGCGACTTTTTTTATGAAGTTTTAAGCATAGAGTTTAATTACTTGTAGCTCCATGGTCTTAATTTTTAAATAAAATAAATTATTACAGTATTGTGATGAATGAAATGAATGGGAGAAAGCTATGAATGAAATGCTGTTTCTATAGAGAGATCCAGGCGTGTTATTTTTCTATGACGTCATTTGAATGAATTTCAGTTGTTTTCGATGAAGTTTTCAAATATAATAAATTATCGTAGTATTATGATAGTTTTAAAAATATTATCATGGAATGTATGGCATTTTAGAGATATTTAAACTAGGCAATTTATATTTCAATGCCGTCATTTGAATGAAGTGCATTTTCTTCAATGAAGGTTTAAGTTTTCAAATATAATAAATTAATGTAGTATTGTGATAAGTTTTAAAATATTACCGGGGAATGTATTGCATTTTAGATTTATTTAAATAAAATTGCATTGAAGTTGGAAAGTGTTTCATAATCAATGCTTTAAGCATGATTGATCTTTCTTGTTTTAGATTTAATTTTTGTACAAGTTCAAAACAATTATTAACTGTAAGTTTGCCAATGGAGCCTAAATAATGCAGATATTTTGGTTTGAGCATCATGCGTTTGTCACGTAATATTTTTTTCAATACAATTAATCTTTCTGGAGATAAAAATTGCTGAAAATGTAAATACCGCTAAAATAATCTCTGATCAAAAACTGTTCATTAGAGTTTGATTTAATACTCTTCAGCAGTCGTCTGTAATTACGACGTTCAATATTAAAAATTTGATTACAATGACAGTAAAAAAAAATATGACGAAAAAAGTTTATAGATGGCGTAAATATTTAATAAGAGTAAAAATAAAACAAAAATTTGGAAGTGCAAAAAGTAATTGTGTTAAGGATCAAAATATTTTTTTTTATTTAATTAGGATCATACGAGCAAATAACTTGATTCTTTTTTTTTTCATAATCAGACTTTGTTAAATATGTAAGGAAAAGTATATTCTCTTCTTGATGCAGTATTTTTGCAGAATACATTTGAAATTTTAAGTATAATTTTTTAAAAGCAAATATTAAAACTAAAATTACTTTTGCTAATTAAATGTACATCAAAACTTTTTTTATAAAAGGGGCCAATAATATTTAAAATTAATCATAAAATTGATAAAATGTTTATTTAGTTTAATTTTAATATGGTATTCCCTCCTATCAAAAAATAAACTATTCTTTTCTTAAGGACCACATTGAAAATTTAATAATTGGGCCATTTATCAGAATCTTTGTCAGTGCAACCTGACGTATATTGGTCAAGCTAAGCATACCTTAAAGTACAGCTTAAAAAAAACGTCAAAAATGTATCAACAGATAGAAATCCAAAAATATTCAATCGCTAATCCTTGCTAAATGGCTAGTGACCGGTTCAGAAATTCTTCTGCCTCTAAAAGTCAAAGTGGGTCTTAATTTTTTATTTGAATTTCTCTAATGCTTTTTAAATCATCAAACATTCTTGTAATCTGGTTAATGATCTATCGATGACACATGATCTCTCCGAGGTATGGCTTTAGGTTCATATATTCTGCGTTTTATTTAATTTTCCTTGTTTGCATCCTAAGTTCATAGAATCTGCATTTTTATCATGTTTTGTTATTCTGTCGGCACACTAGGTGGCGCTGAGATATTCTCAAGGATTTCAAGGACGGGGTTAGTGGAGTGCCCAGGAGAGGAAGAGTTCCTCCCTTTAAACTCCAGACGAAAAGGAAAAGAGACAGAAAAAAAGGAAGTAGTAAAAGGTGAGTTAATCAACTAAGAGATGCTTGGGGGGGGGGGCGACCGAGGTCGTGCCCTTCCCCAAGTCTTCAGAAAACTGCGGTGTTGGGGCCCAAGCGGGATCCCAACAGAGAAGAATAAAGAGGGGGATAGACTGGGGGCGCCCCGAGGGGCGCAGGGCCTTGAGCCTTGAGCAAGAGTTGTGCCTAGCAGCAGAAGAGTTGTGAAAGCTTGTCAACGGAAAGCGAGTTCCCAAAAGCTAGGGAGGGGTACAGCAAACTAGAGTCTGCATCTAAAATAAGAGCACAAGACTAGGCTGGACGAGACCGCTTCTTAGGGCGGAAGAAGATATATCCCACCGATCGTGCAAGTAACGACCGGGGGCGCTTTCGCGTCGCCGGATTACCAGCCCGATAGTGGGGGATACTGTCCAACGTAGGGTTATTTACGCTTCTCAGACCTCCGTGAAATTTGAGAGAAAGTTTTTTGACATGTTCCAAAAAAGGCCTAATTCTGAGGTCTCTGTGCAGGACGTCTAGCTGGACGTAGTTCGGCAGATTAGCAAACATACGCAATGCGTTATTCTGGATGACTTGAAGCTTCCTAAGGTTAGTCTCCGCTGCGGTGCCCCAAACAGGGATTCCGTACGTCATAATGGGACGTATGTAGGACTTGTATAGCAATAACTTAGTGCGGGTTGACAGGCGGCTATTCCTAGCCAAAAGGGGGTGAAGCAGGGCGAGTGAAGACTTCACTTTCTTACTAATTTCAGAGATGTGAAGTTTCCACGTTAATTTGGAATCAAGGTACACACCAAGGTACTTGTAACTGTTTTGCCAGGGAATGGGCTGGTTATTAAGAATAAGATTAGTGGAGGGGGTTTGCCGGGGGGAGGGGAAGGTGACAGCAGCACACTTACTAACGTTAACCTTGATACGCCATTTGATCAGCCATTGCGTCAGGTCGTTCAGATAACTTTGCAGGATGTTGTGCACGACTTGTGTCTGTTTGTGATGTGTGAACAGGGCTGTGTCATCAACATAGAGGCCAATGGTGACACCAGGGGACTGCGGAAGATCATTAATGTAAAGGTTGAACAGTTTGGGCCCAACAAGAGAACCTTGCGGGACCCCGCTGAGAACAATCCTGGGAGAGGAAAGTGCGTCGGAAACCCGAAAGGCAAAACTTCGACCAGTCAGATAAGAGTGCAAGAGATGGATAAGATTTGGAGGAAAAGAGCGTTCGATAAGTTTAAACAGGAGCCCATGTATCCACACCTTATCGAACGCCTTTTGGAGATCAAGAAAGACAATGGACGAGCTCTCGCGCTTGCTACGCGCCTCATGGACAAGCTCCACGACCCGCAGCAACTGGTGCTGAGTGGAATGTTTCTTCCTAAACCCATATTGTTCAGGAATAACAATATTCCTCAGGTCGCAGAACTCGTCCAGGCGACGCAGTATAACAAACTCGAAGAGCTTCGAGAGACCAGAGAGGAGAGAGATTGGACGGTAGTTGACCGGAAGAGAGGGGTCAAGACCTGGCTTGGGGAGGGGGGCAACAATGGCCACCTTCCATGCCCCAGGAAAGTAATTGTGCCGGAGGAGGAGATTAAAGAGCTTGACGATGTAATTGTACAGTAAAGAAGGCAGGTTCTTCAACATCGTCGATGTGATACGATCCTTCCCAGGAGCTTTGTTCTTCTTGAGTTTTTGAATACGGGGCTGCAGTTCGCTGAAGGTGACATCTGTCAGTGGGTAAGGAATAGCTGTTGTGATGAACTGTTCAACCTTGGCGTCCACGATCGCAACCGTCCTAGGATCGATTACGTCGTGGTGTGGTTCAAACTGACTTCTAAGACTGTCCGCAAGCAGTTCAGCCTTCTGTGTGTGAGAGGTTGCCCTGGAGTTGGGACCTTCAAGGGTCGGAATGTGTGTTTTGCGCCTACGAAAACGTGAGGCTGCCCTCCAAATGGTGTTGTCAGCAGTCGTTAGGGACTCAACATATGTGTTCCATCGTGCACTTGTATAAGCTTTGATCCTGGACCTCACCTGAGATCTTGCAAAGTTAAGTTCAGTCTTGATGGCAGGGTCCCTGCTGGCCTGCCAGTCTCTACGCAGAAGGTTGCGGATTTTGATCATCTCCCTGATGTCCTGAGGCAGTTTAAGGTGATCCACCCTGTTGCTCTTGGGCCGAGAGGATGCAGAGTAGGCATCTCGGATCATTTTCTCAAGATTTCCCACCTCTGCATCCAGTTGGTCCACAGTGTTGGCAACGGGGGGTGGGGGGAGCTCCTCAGCGAGGAGTTCTTTGAACTTTCTCCAGTTCGTACTCAGCTTAGCAGGCTTGCTCAGGCAGAAGCTGTCCAGTTCTATGGTGTAAACAATGGGGAGATGATCAGAAGGAAGTTCGTTAAAGGCCTCCATGCAATAGGTATAAGGCATGTTGCTGGTGACCGCAAAGTCAAGCACATTGTCACAGTGAGTGGGATCACTCGGTGCAACAATCTCCAAGTTCCTCTCGTCGGTCCAGCGTTTGAGCCGGCGGCCGCGAGGGTTGGCGAAAGGGCAGTTCCAGGCGGGGTGCTTGGCATTGAAGTCACCAGCGACTATTGCATGGGGCGAGATCTTGAAGAGAGACTGCAGGTCAGAGATGACACAGTTGACAGTGGCTCTCGGTTGAAAATAGCCCGACACAATGGTGATCACAGGATTGTTAGGCAGGGCGAGTTGAACGATGGTAGCCTCTCCCTCCAACATGGGGGGGAGGGGAGGCGAGAGTGCGGGATGCCGCAGAGAACGTAGATTGCTGTGCCACCTGCGGGGCGATTGTTAACTAGAGGCCTGTCGTCATTGTATAAGTCATAGTTAGCAATCTTGCAAGATTTCCCTGGACTGTAGTGGGTCTCTTGCACCAAGAACAAATCTAAGGTATATGCTATACAGAAGTCCCTAGCTTCACTGATTTTACCTCTAAGTCCATTGGCATTCCAGATGCCAATGGTAAGATCCTTCAAGTTCCTAGCAAAAAAACCCATGGCCGGGGGGGGGGCTAAGGTTGGCTTACAAGAGCGAAGGCGCTCTCATATATAATATTAACTTTATCTATTTCGGTAGGAGCAGACCGAAGGGCAGGTAGGCCATTCTTAAATGCCCTGCTAGTGACATCCATTCCGAATCTGTCTTCGAAACGGAAGAGATAATTTAGGAAGTCATCAGAGTCAGCATTGTTAGTGTGCGCTCCTTTAGGTGCTGGTAATTTTGAGTTGACATTTTCAGTCTTTTGGGGCGCCTCACTGCGTCCGGCTGTAGCGTTCGCGTAGGAGCGAAGCGGGTTGACAAACTTTCCGGAGGAGGTAGAATTCAAGGGGGGGGAGGGTTTGAATTTAGGGAACTTTGGGCATTTACGGTAGGAGGCGGGATGCTCTCCTCCACAATTTACACATTTGCAGGGGGTTTCAAATGGCTTATGACAATCTTTGGTTAAATGGGGTTGCGCACATTTCACGCAGTTAGGGGGGAGATGGCAGCCGTTGCTTGTGTGAAAATACGACTGGCAACGGAAACACTGGACGACTTGCCTAGGTCCTCTGTACTTTTCCACTTGGATAATTATATTAAATAGGCTGGTAAGGGAATAGATTTTCTCGTTAACTGGATTTTTGGCGATCTGCACGTAGAACAACGGCATGTTGATCCTGTTGGACTTGGGGCCCCTCGCCAACTGGGTGACACTAATTGGTCTGAGCCCCAAGCACTCCAACTCGTGGGATATGTCCGTTGTGTCCGTGCAGATCGGGAGGCCACGGATAACAACTTTTAAGGGTTTCTGGTCGTCCAGCAGGTAAGACTTGAATTCTACCTTCTTTTCTATTAAAAATCTTTGCACAGCTATATACTCATCACGTGTGCTAACATGCACTTTTAGAAAATCACCTGCATTAGTTAGTTTACTAGATAAATTTTTGGCGATTTTAGTTAAGTCTGCGAGGAGCTGAGACCAATTTGTGGTCACAGCGACGAAGAAGGGGGGGGGGCGGCGTTCCTTTTTAGGAGCGTCGGTGACAACATCATTAACATTATGGTTATCAGGCGCCGGAATGTCCGGGTCTGGAAGAGAATCAGTTTGAGGGGCGGGGTTATTAGTAAGCATAGCAGTTTTCCTGCTGGCAGTATGCCGTTTAGGCGGCTGCTGAAAGCCCTCATCATCAGCACCACGTGGGTGCTTTTTAGAGCTGCTAGGCACATTATAAACCTCATCAGATGCATTTACATTACTATTATTAACATTAAGATTGCCTGAATTGACATTAAAATTGCCTGAGTTGACATAATTAGACACTTTAGAGTTTACATTACTGGGATTAACATTTTTAGAAATGACATTGCTATGCACATTAGAGCTGGCATTGCTGGAGATTACATTTCTGGTGTCCGTAAGAGACGGAGTGGCAGAGGAAGGGATAGAAGAAGCAGAATAACTGCCAGAGGGGGGCCTCTGACAGGTCTCGCCGTATGCAGGAAGGTTGAATTGTTGCACAAGTCCATTTAAGAGTCCTTCGGAGTGGGCCAGGCTGCCCAAGATTTCTTCTTTACCTTGGGTGTTGGGAAGCAGTCTGAGGCTGTAGTTTAGCTTCTTAATCAGCTTCCTAAGGTTGTCAGCAGCAGTCCTTGGGTCGTTAAGAAATTCAGTAAGGGTGTCGTCAATTTCGTTAGCGGTAAAATCCATATTTGCAGTTGCAGTATCCATATTAGAGGTAGAAGTATCCAAAATCACAGCGGGAATATCCGAATTCACAGAAGAAATGTCACCACGTGGTGCGACGACCACGTGGGAATCAATCGGGTCAGGCATAGTCACTTCACGTCGCGGCTGCGACGCCATTGCACGGGGCACCAACAAAGCACAAGCACAGACACACGCCGACACTAGGAAAAGCACGGGAGGGTCACTCACAAATCCGCGGCGACAGGGCCGATAAGCACACCGGTAGCAGGAGCACAGGGAAAAACAGGTTCACGCACCGAGGCGCTAAGATATTGAGTTTTACTATTTAGCTATTTTGCTGCTGGCTTATAATTTGTCAATGGCACATGGTTTTTCCGAGGTGAAGAATGGCTATGTCTAATTATTTGTTTATTTGTACCAATCTGTTTGTTCACAGTGCTTTGGGTTCATATATTCGGCATATATATTTATTTTTCCTTGTTTCCTTCCTAATTTCATAGAATCTGCATTTCCATTATATTTATCATATTTCATATATTTTCATTATATTATATTCGTTTTTCTGCCATCACACTATAGGTGGCGCTAGGATACTGAGTTCTGTTATTTAGCTATTTGGCTGCTGGCCAAAAATGGTCTAACTTTCATTATGACACTCAAATCTAGGCTTTTTCGCACTGAAGAAAGAAATCCAAATGTGTTCGAAACTTATACTTGCTTACTAAGCCTTATTTTAGCAGCATTTTATGTCGGGATCTAGTTTAATATTGAAAACCAGTTAAACATTTTTGAGAAATGGTCCATCCTGTATCTGTGTATCTGTGAGGGTACACCAAAAAACGAAGTGAAATTCTGCTAAAGCTAGATTGATTTTTATTTATTTATTTATTTGTAATTTGAATCATAAAATTCGAGTTCATTTTCAAATATAAGATTTTCAAAGCATCATTTCATAGGTAGAAAATTATAATTAACGGGACATTTATGGAAATGCGAGAATAATTAAGCCTACGACATGTTAAATCTCCCTTGTCAAGATTAAAAGTACTAAAAACTTGAAGTCCAAAAGACAAAATAAACTCATTTGTCAATGCATGAATTTGATTTGAGTTTCTGATAATTGCCATTGGTATGTCCGTAAAATAAAAGAGTTTTACTTATATATACGTACAGTGTGCGAAAAAAGCATAAGGACAAGCGAAAACTCGCCAAATTTAGAAATCTTCTAGACGGAAATGTATGCAAATTTAAGTAAAATATTGATAAAATTAAGTTATTTTTCATGAAAATTAGTTACATTTTCCAAAATTAAATATATATAAATTTACTTTATAAATTATAAACCCATATGATCTTGGAGAAAGATATAAGGACAACTTATTTTTCATTTAAAATTATAGTAGAATTTGCTTATTTGAAAGCAGAAAATGATAATTTCAAATATAAAGACTGGGTTTCTAAACAAAACTCACACTTGTCTCATTTCTTCACGATTTTTGTACGATGCCAAAATGAAATCATCTGTCTGACTTTCAAAAAGGGGAAATTTTTGCTTTTAAAGAATGCGGATTAAGTGGGCATGGAATTTCGAAAAAAAAATTAAAAGATATAAAACTGTAGTTTATAATTTTCTAAAAGGACCTGGAATGTATGGAATGAAAAAAAAAGAACTGGAAGAATAGAAATTCTAAGTCATCGACAGAAAAGAATGGTTGTAAGAAGAAATTGCTAGAAAAAGGAAACTGTAAATGAAGTTAGAAGAAATTTGGACTTACCATGTTCCACAAGAATAGTTCAAAATGTTTTGAATAAATATCCGAACATTTGGTATGGAAAGTTAATGTCACGTCCGCATCTTAAAAACTAACATAAAGAAAGCAGACAGGAGTTTTGAAAAAAATACATTTCTCTAGATCCAAAATGCATTTATGTAATCTTTTCGGACGAAAAGAAGTTCAATCTTGATGGGCCAGATGGTTTTCGAAATGTTTGATATAATCTACGTGAAACCAAAGAAGTTTTTTCCAAACGTCAATATGGTGGGGGCACAGTAATGATTTGCGGCGCTTTTGCAGCAAACGGAACCATTCCTATAGTCTTTATCAACTACAAAATGAACTGTGACAAATGTATTGATATGTTAAGCGAACATTTGTTACCTGAGGCCCCACTAATTACTTCAGGAGACTATATTTTCGAACAGGTTAACGCTTCCATACACGTTTCTAAGAATGCAAAACTCTGGTTTAAAGCTAATTCAGTAAATTTACTTTATTAGCCGGCGTGGAGTCCCGATCTCAATCCAATAGAAAATTTATGGGGCCTTCTAGCGCAAGAAGGTTATAAAAATGGCACACAATATCAGCGTAAACAGGATCTTGTGTTAGCCATCAAACAAGCTTGGAATAACATTTCCATAGACACTTTAAAAGAACTTTCAGCATCGATGACCTCTCGGATTATTCAAGTATTTGAAAAAAAAAGGTTGTTTTCTTGATTATTAAGAGAAATGTTAAGTAATTTAGAACATGTCCTTATATATTTTTCTATATTTTCTTTAATGATAATATTTATATTGTGAACTTTTTGTAAGGTTCATATTTGTTCTTTTATGTGTGGTAAATGTTATTGTATAATTTCATATTAGAGGTCTGAAATATCAAAAATTCATTTTGATAAAGGGAAAATAAAGTATATTTTCATTCAATTATATGTTGTCTTTATACTTTTTTCGAGCACTGTATATACAGGATGCCCGAAAAATATTGACTTCGGATTTTATTCCTTAAATGTTGATCTTAGGCATACATAATAAATTACAAAGTTGGGTAAGAAAAGGTACATAATTTCATGAAATCGATAAAAATATTCAGGGAAATAAATTTGAAGAACATTTTTATGCGGGCCCCGTACAAAAACATTTCCAATGAGTAAAATGTGCCCCATACACTAATAAGGTGATGTACAAAATTTCAGAATTTTATCGTAAGAAGTCTCAGAGAAATGTTTAAACAAAGTTTGTGAGGGATTAATCACACATTAAACTGTAAATGTTTACAGCTAAAGTGCAAATGACGCAACGCAAAAATGCATCATAAGTAAATTATATCTGCCTCTTATCTTTAATGGATCTTTGGCATGTATGGAAAACATTTTGAACAAGCTTTATAATCTTTGTGTACAGTTATTATTTCTACACAGTGTAGATACTTTTGTACCAACAAATAGCAAAATTATTATTTATTTATGTAATCATCGTTTTCTTTCGTAATTTGTGTATGACCCCTGAAACGCGATCTCCCGATATGATTTTTTCCCTCTGAGAATCCATGTCGATGCATCAAAAAGTGGTTTAAGTCTTCATTTTTGTCTTTTCATATCTCCAGGACTTTTTATGATAAAATACTGAAATTCTGTACATCCCCTTATTAGAGTATGGGGCACATTTTACTCATTGGAAATGTTTTTGTACGGGGGCCGTATAAAAATTAAAATTTTGTATTTCTTAAAATTTAATGGCCTTAAAATTTTTATCGATTTCATAAAATTCTGTACCTTTTTTTACGCAACTTTGTAATTTATTGTATATGTCTAAGATCAATATTTAAGGAATAAAAGTCGAGGTCAATGTTTTTGGGACACCCTGTATATATATGTATATATACATATATTTGCAAATGTGAATGAATTAAAATTAATATCCAAGACTTGCTCATTAGTGTTTCTTCTAACATTATATAACAGACGTATGTAAATATATCATATAGAATTAGAAATTTGATTACAACATCAGCAAAAAACTGAAGACAAAAAAAGGACTTAAATGGCAGAAATTAGGACCAAAAATGAAATGAAAATGGCCAAATCACAAAAAAATTCGTTCAAAATCTGAGAATTTATTTTATCAGACCCATGCAAGAAAATAAGTTAATTTTATTATCTTTCTGTAAGTTGATCTGATTAAGAACTATGGAACGAGAAAAATCGTGTCGCTGACTATATTTAATCCTTGAAGCATTATGGACACAATATAATTTATAGGAAACATCAATATTTTGTTTATTTTTGAAAGATTTAAGTGATAAATAAATATTCCTTATTGTTAATTAAGTATATTTACGATATTTTGATATATTTATATAAAATGTCAGCACATGACTTTCACTACTTCGGATAATGGCTTCCCATATGTTCACTACAGCATGATGATGGACTAGATCCATGACAGAATGTTTTTAACGATGTGTTCATTAACATTTGCCTTTTTTCTAGATGACAATGCATAAAACAATTTCAATTTCACCACACTTTCACGCGTCCGGCCTTCCAAACAGTTGCTCCTAGTCCTTTGGACGAGTCGGACGGTCTGGGTCTTCAACACTTTCACGCGTAGGGGCGCGGTAGCCCATTGGTTAGCGCGCTGGAGTTGCACTCGGTAGGCCCGGGTTCGATTCCAGCCACTGCCAAAACTGCCGCCGTGTTCATGCGGAGTACGATCACGTTAAACATGTGGGTCCGAAAGTCCTTCCGAGAGGTTGGTGGTAGGGGAAGGAGGGTACGGTCCCTGTGGATGCCTCCCCCACTGGGTTCCGGTCTAAATTGGGTGGCACTTCCCGACCGTCCAAACAGTTACCTTACACCTTTCTGGTAGGTCGGACGGTCTGGGTTTCAACAACAACAACACTTTCACGCGTCCATTAAGTAATATAGTCCGTATATTAAACTCTTTTAAGTATTATAAAATATTGAAATTTCTTCCATTTTGCCGTCGTTTCCCGTTCATTAAGCGTCATTCCCGCCAAGTTTGCAACATTTTCAAAATGTCATCAATTTAGCAATATTTCGCTAAATCAATTGCCAATGTCAACCTATTTAAGGATACCTGCTATTTATTTTAATTTTACTTAACTTTTTCGATAAATGTATCTTAAAGCGTCCTATATTTTGATAACGCTTCATGATAAAGTTCTGCAGTTGGTGCCATTTGTTTTCTAATGATAAATTACTTATTTAAGAAGATTATTTATTTAATATTATCATATCATATGATTATGATTATATATATGGTGTTGAAGACCCACGGCGCTCGACTGACCCTAAGGTATGTGCAGCTGTTTGAGTCACTGGAATAAATATATGATGTGTAAATGATCAAAAATGTATTTGAAAATAAGAGTGGGGTGGAGGCGGGAGGTTTTCGAACATTTAATCGCCTTTAAAATCTATACGGATTTAGATTTTACGTATTGTAAAGATCGTACCAAATTACATTGGAAATTAAATTATTTGTTCGTAAGATATCGCTTCCATAGACTCACGGACACACAAATCTACCTACATACACAAGCGTATTAACATACACACATATGTATAGTAACATACATACACACAGACATCACTTCAAAAGCGCTGGATTTGAATTCAGGGATGGTTAAAATGCGCTCTTCCGTCGTAATCTTGAATTAAAATTTTTCGACCCCGCCATAACACTTGTAAAGAACCTTGCTGCCCCAATCGAGAATCGAACCCTGAATCTCCGGACTGGCCAGCCGACGCTTTGCCGTTGAAGTATTGAGAAGAAATTGCAAGCTTTTATCGTTGAAGTGGGTTCTGCGTTATCCACCCTCTAATGTCAGATTAGCGGGCAACTGATAATCTGACTCACCTGCTCCTGCTATTTCCATCTCAGGTTACTCTCCTGCAACTACTACTTTTACTCAGGTTAGTATCCTGCGTGGTCGTTATCCTCTCAATTTGAAATTGGAGCTCAATCAGAGTCCTTTAAGTCCATACTAGTGGTACTAGGGTCACTTTCAGACCTCAGACCTACAGGGTTGATTTATTCGGGCTCCATTATAAAGAACCTTGCTGCACCAACCGGGAATCGAACCCTGGATCTCCGAACTGGCCAGCCGACGATCTGCCGTTGAAGTATTGGGAAGAAATTGCAAGCTCTAATCGTTGAAGTGGATACACACTTTCACTAATTATGCTATGCACGAAAAGAAAGCAAACATTACTCTTTTCCAATGTATATTTTTGTTGGGTTTTAGGAAAGTTTGGTGGATAATTTATTTTTGTGCCGTAGTTATCAATTTAAAGTATAAAAGTACTGTATTCGGAAAGGTATCCGTCTTTCGTATTTTGATGGATTTACACAGTTTATTAATCTGAATCTGAATAAAAATCAAACGTCATTGAATCTGTATGTGAGACTGCCTGTAAGGTCCATATCACAATATCTGCCAAACAAATTGAGCGATTTATATAAAATGTGTTATATTTATTTTTATCAATTAATTTTAGAGAAAACCTGATGTTTCTTTACATCGCGACAGTGAAAGATCGTGATTTTTTTTAAAACTGAATAAAAAATAATTAAGGGAAATCTGTCAGCAGATATCTGATTCCATTCATAATATTTTAATTAAAAAGGAACGACATAATTTATCAGTTATTGAGATATTGCCCTTTTCACTTTCCCTTTACACATAGTGCGTATAATACATAGGGGGAGTATTGTGGCGGGATTGGACATTCGTATTAAATTTTTCAACAGGAGAGCACTTTTCAAGCATCCCTGTACACGATTCGTACATTTTTGAGATGATATCAGTGTGTATGTGTGTGCGTGTATCTCTATGTTCGTGAATTTGTGGAATCGATAACTTACGAACGAATGGAGCGTTTCGAAATAAATTTCATACGACTATTTCAGTCAGTAAACACTGAAATACTATTGATTTTAAACGCGAAATAACTCCAGAAAGACTCCCCTACTTTTAAATTCAAATTTAGAAAATTCTCTTCAATAATAATCACCTTAAATAATGATAAATAAATAATCATGTCATAGACGTAATTTCTCATTGTAAAACGGATAAAACTGTTCTTAGACAGCTAGCATAGCTGTTCTCGTGATATCGCACATTTTTCAAATGTATTTGGAAAAAAATTTGCTAAAAATTAAAAAAACTAAGTTTGTTAAATAGATTGATATTCTATATTCAACATTATGGGACACATTTAC
Source organism: Amaurobius ferox (assembly GCA_951213105.1). Taxonomy (NCBI): domain Eukaryota; kingdom Metazoa; phylum Arthropoda; class Arachnida; order Araneae; family Amaurobiidae; genus Amaurobius; species Amaurobius ferox. The sequence continues at coordinate 129,764,164 of OX578134.1, forward strand.
TAATATCACTCTCGTGGATATAGCTCAACTCCATTCATTCAAAGTTTGAGTTCTAATCAAAGGATGAATGAAGACGTAGAACCCAAACCATGTAAGAAATACCCTGTACGAAAAGCCTTCTCCACGTCTGCTTGTCTATATGTAACATTTGGTGACAAATTTATAGGTAATTTGGGGACGAACTTTGTGAAACATCGCCAACGGCGACTTTTGAAATGTCGCCAAATGGGCAAATGAAGTTAAATTAACAACATTACACACACTACCTGATATCACATTGTGTTTTGCAAAACACAATGTTGGATTGATTGTGTTTTGTAAAACATAGGAACCCCACATTCTAAGGACAACAATACACTGCAATGAAACTTTTTTTCTTTTAAAAGCTGATTCACTGCGGATTTCTTAAAGGGTTAATCCTTCATGTTTATCATCCTAAGTGAATGTAAAAACAAACATTTTAATTTCAAATTCTAAAACTGGTTAAATTATTTTGTACTGTCCATACTGTGCAATAAATAGTACAATACTGCTAAACTTTTGTTCATCAAAATGTTCATTTTCTGTATTACTGAGTATAAATGTTCTTATTATATCCAATATTTATGTCTATATTTTATAGTTTCGAAGATGTTTCGAGTGCAAGTAAGAAAAATCTGATGTGAGCAGTACATGACATTCCTTATATAATACAATGAATTTACTACATTTACAGTAAAGAAATAGGTTATTTTTATACTGGATACTTATATTCTTTCTAAGATACTGAATTTTCGTCAATTAGTCGTCATTTTCATTGATTTAGCGTCAATTTGGCGAGATTTTCGTTAATTTGGTAACAGTTTAAAAAGTCGCCAAGTTGCCAACATTCCGCCAAATTCGTCGTCAAAATCTCGCCAATCGTTATGGAAGGAGAAATAAGTTATTCTTACAGCATAAATGACTATTGGCGTTCAAATACAAAAGTATTACTCAAAGTATCTTAAAGTATTATCTCAAATAATCTCAGTAATTATCTCAAAGTATTACCAAATTCATCGCATGATATTACATATGAAAAGTTAACATGTTTCTCAAAAGTTAATATATTTTTTTTTAATTTATGGTATTTTTTGATAAATTTATTAAAAAAATCTGCAATTTCTCGAGAACGGTGCATGCTATAGTCTAAAATTTATGTCAATCGTTTTCTAATAAAATATTACATAAGAAATGTCTGCGTAACTTTATTAAAGATTTTGATTTTTTGATGATTTTTTCAAAATTTCACTCGTAAATTTAGGGGGGTTCTGAACATTCGATTACGTATAAAAACAATAAGCTTCCAGTATTCAGGGATTGTGATTTTTGCACCAAATTTCATTCGAATCGCCCCATTCGTTCGTGAGATATCGTCTCCATAGACTCACTGACACACACACAGACAGACATCACCTCAAAAATGTTTGATGTGGGATCAGGGATGCTTGAAACGTGCTCTCCCGTCGAAAACTCGAATTCGAGTTTTCGACCCCATTACAATACTTTCCTTATACATTATGTACATATTGAAAGTAAAAATGGAAAAGCACTCTCTCGTATTGATACCTTTTACGTGTTTTCGAAAAATATGTTCAAAATATTAAAATATTGAAATTATGTTTATATACTCATAATCTGGACCTTATTTCCGACAAAACAAGAAAAAATATTTGATTTTTACTTTTCTTATATGCAATAATGCATAAGGAAATTATTGTGACGGGGTCGAAAATTCCAAATCGAGTTTTTGACGGCAGAGCACGTTTCAAGCATCCTTGATCACGAATCGAGCATTTCTGAGGTGATATCTGTGTGTGTGTGTGTGTGTGTGTGTGTGTGTGTGTGTGTGTGTGTGTGTGTGTGTGTCAGTGAGCCTGCGGAGACGATAACTGACCAACGAATGGATCGATTCGAACGAAATTTGGTACAAAAATTACAATCCATGAATACTGGACGCCTATTGTTTTTATACGCAATCAAATGTTCAGAACCCTCCTAAATTTTCGAGTGAAAGTTAGAAAAAATCATCAAAAAATCAAAACATTTAATAAAGTTACGCAAATAGACATTTCCTATGTACTTTTTCATTAGAAAACGATTAACATAAATTTTAGAACGCTAGAATAAACCTTTCTTGCGATATTGCTCATTTTTCAAAAAAATTATCAAAAAATTATATAAAATAAAAAAAAAAATTCCTATTGAGAAACCTGTTCTGTTTTCATATGTAATATCACGCGATAAATTTGGTGACATCATTCTCGTGAATCTAGCTCGTTCCATTCATGAAAAAAAGATACTTCGAGTAATACTTTTGTATTTGAACGCCAATAGTCATTTATCTGCTATAAGAATAAATTATTTCTCCATCCATAACGCTTGGCGAGATTTTGGCTGAATGTCGCCAACTTGGCGGCTTTTTTAAATGTTACCAAATCAAAGAAGATCTCGCCAAATGGATAAAAATGACGCCAAATCAATGAAAATAACGGCTATTTAACGAAAATTCAATATCTTGGAAAAAAATATATTTACTATAAGAATTACTTATTTTGCTTTTTCTGTAAAAGTAGTAAATACATTGCATTATATAAGGAAAGTCATGTGCTGCCCACATCAGATTTTTATTTATTAGGTTTCGGGATATAAGCGTCTAAATTCTTTACATTTTTCATAGCGCTCAATTTTCCGTCATTGAAACCCCAAGCATGGATGTTATTCACATCAAAAACGATTTAAATGGAAAACTACATGTATAACTGTTTCTTACTTTATTTTGTATTTCATAGCAAATTAACTAATATTTCAATTCAGTATTTTCAATTCATATTTCAATTCATATTAGTTAGTCATAGAGGAGGAACTTCTACTGAATTTGAATACTTTAGAAATTACAATACAAATCCGTTTGTAATGTTTTCCCATAAGTTCTAAATAAATAGCTTGCACTAAATCAGGTCTATTCATTACATTAAGTACTGTTTTATTGCAATCAATTATGCTTTCACAAATATCACTGGAATGAAAATTATTATTATTCTTTATGTACTTATCTACTCATGTTTCTTATCTATTATAGTTATGTTCCTTATCTATTCTACTTATGTTTCTTATCTATTCATTTAAATCTTCAATAGAAAAGCCTACAAATATATCTAAGATTATATAAAAAACAATATTGAACGTAGAGGGAAAAACTAAATGCCGAACATTCATACATGCTGAAAATAAATCAACGGAAAACGAAAATTTCGAATAGCAAAAAAGCGTGACGTTAAACATCAGAACTCTTTCCTTAATTAGAGTCATATAAGCAAATCCGCTAACTTCATTCTCCTTTTTTTATCTATATTTATTAATAAATCTAGAAGGAAAAGAATTATTTTGTGTTCTGCATTCAAGCCAGTAAGATATTTTACAATACATTTTTTTTTATAAAAATAAGGAATTTGGAAATTAAATAAAGCAAAAGTAATAAATCATAAGATTTGATTATTCATAAAACATGCTTCAATTACTTTAGCAAAAACTCATGTGGACAGCAAATTACTTTTCGCATATAATGCAATGAATTTACTTTTTTTAGCGATGAAAAGGTAATGAAAAGATCCACGGTACAGTGTTTGTAACGTTAAATTGTTCATATGGTGTGGTAAGTTGTACATCCGGGTGATAACATCTAAAACTAGTTCGTATCCAATTAACTTATATTTTACGCAAATCTAAATTAACAATTATCAATCTTGATAACATCCTCATTAAGAAATATAGTCCATATATTTAAATATTTTAATAATGTATTCTTCAATTAGCCGTTATTTTCATAAGCTTAGAGTCTAACTGATTGTACTAATCATACCAAACTTCGTTCGAGAAGCTTCTTCTGTTCGTTAGATATCGTACCAACAGGATCATATGCAAGCTAACATACATGCACACATTACCATACACACACTAATATTACATGCACACCATACACATTCATCAATTCAAAAACGTTCGATTCGAGTTCAGGGATGATTGAAACGTGCTTTACCGTCGAAAACGCTGATTCGAATTTTCGATTGCGTCACAATAATTTTCTGCTATATAATATGCATGCATTAGGAGAGTGAAATGAATACTTGCTGATGCCCTGGTCGCTGTTTAAAGATTCGCGCTTTTCCAGTTTCTATGTCTCGTACCGGAAAAACTATAGCTAAAATAATAATAAAATTCGTCCATATATATAAAAAAAAATTCTTGAAGCTAATAACTTATCGATTTAGACTTTATTTTACTTTGATAATATATACACAGAGTATCCCAAAAACATTGACCTCGGCTTTTATTTCTAAAATATATATAATAAATTAAAAAGTTGCGTAAATAAAGTTACAGAATTTTATGAAATCGATTAAAATGTTCAGGGGATAAAATTTTAAGAAATACAAAATTTAAATTTTTATATGGCCCTCGTACAAAAACATTTCCAATGAGTAAAATATGCTCCATACACTTATAAGTTTATGTACAAAATTTCAGTATTTTATTGTAAAAAGTCCCAGAGATATGTTTAAACAAAGTTGGTGAGGGATTAATCACACATTAAAATGTAAATGTTTACAGCAACAGTGCAAATGACGCAACACAGAAATGCATCATAGGCAAATAATATATGCCTCTTATGTTTAATGGATCTTTGGTATGGATGGAAAAAATTTTGTACAAGATATGTAATCTTTGTATAAAGTTATTATTTCTACACAGTATAGATACTTTTATACCAATAAATAGCAAAATTATTATTCATTTATGCAATCATTGTTTTCTTTCGTAATTTGTGTATGATCCCTGAAACGCGATCTGCCGACATGATTTTTCCTCTCTGAGAACCCATGTCGATGCATCGAAAAGTGGTTAAAGTCAGCATTTTAGCATTTTCATATCTCTGGGACTTTTTAAATTTGGACTGGGACTGGAAATTTTGTTCATCACCTTATGTATAGGGCACAATTTACTTATTGGAAATGTTTTTGTACAGGGACCGTATAAAAATTTAAATTTTGTATTTTTTTTAAATTTAACTCCCTTGAAAATTTTAGTCGATTTCATAAATTTGTGTACCCTTTTTTAAGCAACTTTGTAATTTATTATATATTTCTAAGATCAATATTTAAGGAATAAAACCGAGATCAAAATTTTTCGGACACCCTGTATATCTTATTTAACCACTCATTGCATTTAACCACTCATTCAAAATTTAACCACTCATTGCTGAAAACGCTTTCATAGTTACCATTTCAGGAACAGTAACATTTACATGATTTAAACAATTAACAATAAATTATCTATTTAGAACTGTAATACTGTAATTGTCTTTAGAACTTTCGGTATCGCTAGATTATATATATATATATGTGTGTATGTATGTTTTATATATATATATATATATATATATATATGTGTGTGTGTGTGTGTACATGTGTGTATGTGTATATATATTAGCTTGCGTATGATCCTGTGGGTACGATATTTAACGAACAGAAGGAGCTTCTCGAACGACTGGTTTAACATAAATGGGCTGTACTTATGTAAAGTTAAAGTTATTGCTATGTATACTTACATAACCCGTCTTAATCCTATAGCTGATATTAGACATGTGGATTTTCCGGATAATTATCAAATGGAATAATTTCCGGAAATTTTTGAATTTATTCTTAAACATTACATTTAGGCTAAAATAATATGTCCAGTGACTTTTAAATGTATCTGTTCTTACATTAAAGTTATAATCATATATATATATATATATATATATATGATTATAACTTTAATGCAAGAACAAATATATATATATATATTTAATATATATATATATGTGACGAAAGTATGATGAAAATGCTTGGTTTGATGTGTACTACCAGCTTGTAAAGTTTGGCCCATCTTTAATCACCCTGTAATTTGAAGTCAGCAGCTGCAATTTAATATTTGCATTGAGTACCTGCGCTTCTTAAAAATTATAAAATAATTATATTTTATCAACGATAAAAAATATATATATATTGTAAATCATAAATTTAAAGCAATATAATGTATTAAAAATAAATAAAAATTGTTAAACCATTTCTGAATCAAAAATAATATTCTGCTTATTACAGGTAAATAATTTATCAAATATATAACTTTCATGTGCTTGGAGTTTTATTTACTTTGATAACAAAATATATTATAAGAAAAAATAAAAACTACTTATAATTTAAAAATAAATAATTAAATAATATATTAACAATGTTTAAAAGATGTCTGATGACCATAGTTAAAAAAATGGGTGTTTTTTAAAACCGAAATCCATGGGTTAAACAATAATAATAACAATAAACCATGATTTAGATTAATGGGATTTTAATCAGTCATCTTTGCTGCTGAAAATTGAAAGGGAAATCAGAAAGGCTTCCGTTGCGCCCTATATTGTGTAATGTAGCCCAGAAAGAGCCCTGCATCCATCCCTTTTTTGAAAGACTACTGATCTCTACTATTTAGTAATTAATAATAATAATAACAAGAAAGATCAATCATGCATAAAGCATTGATTATGAAACCCTTTCCAACTTCAGTGCAATGTTATACAAACATCTTTCAAATACGATACATTCATTGGTAATATTTTTAAAATTATCACAATACTACATTAATTTATTATATTTGAAAACTTCATCAAAGAAAATGAACTTCATTCAAATGACGACATTGAAATATAAATTGCCTGGTTTAAACATCTCTAAAATGCGATACATTCCCCGGTAATATTTTTAAAATTATCTTAACACTGTAAAAATTTATTATATTTGAAAACTTCATCGAAAACAAATTAACTTAATCAAAACATCGAAATCAAATGGCGTCATCGAAATATAAATTGCCTCTATATAAAAGCAGCATTTCATTCATATAATCATTTTTCCAATCGTTTAATTCATCACAAAACTATAACAATTTATTTTATTTAAAAATTTGAAAAATTGTTATCTACCATATTTATTTTAAAATGTGAAACCTTTATATAAAATAATTAAACTCTTGGAAAAATATTTATTATATAATATATCTATTTTTTCTTTCTGGGGAATATAACGAGAGTCAGAATTTAATTGAATTTGTTTTTCTGCCTATATTAAATAATTTTTATTTAAAAAACTACCTAACATATTTTACTGAATTTTTTTTATATATTTTAAGGGATAATTTGAATATTTCCTAAAATTTTTGAAGCAATTTGTGAATTTTAAATTTGCTTAAAAAATGTTTGAAACATTAGGTCCCATAGAATTCAATGTATTTCATTTTTTCAATCCGGCTTCAATAAAAAACTAATTGGGTGATATTATTCATTTATATTCCCATAGGTCCCACAGACCGTCTGAAAAACATTCTAAAATTTCATTTTGATAAAGCCATTTTTACGTCATTTATCGTGCTAACAGACAGACAGATAGACAGAATGAACAAAGTCATAAACACTTTCAACTATGTTGTAAAGTGCTAATAATAAACAAGAAAGATCAATCATGCATAAGCATTGATTATGAAACACTTTCCAACTGAAATGTAATTTCATTTAAAAATTTCTAAAATGTGATTCATTCAGTGGTAATATCTTTTACATTATCACAGTACTACAGTAATTTATTATACTTAAATATTTAAAACTGTATCGAAATATAAATCATCTGATTCTTTATGCAAAATCAATGAATATTTCATTCATATAACTTGTATTCCAGACTCCAGAGCTAATTAATTTTGTGTGAAAAAAATTCAGCAATTCTTATGTAATTCATCTTACAATCGCTTGAGATATTTGCATTCTGCATATGTTAAAATTAGGCTTCCTTGAAGAAATAATAAAAGTTTAGGGATCATTTAAAATCACAACTATTGTAATTGCATAGGCACGGAATTTAGATACACAGATAATACACAGATAATATATATGTGTATGTGTATGTACTCAAAGTATTGGAATCGTGCCGAAGATCGGAACTCGAATTTTCAAAGTATCTACACGTTTTGGGACTTCTAGAACACGAAAAAACTTCTTTTAGGAAGACGTCTGTGTGTGTAAGGGTGTATCTGTGTATGTTTCTGTGTGTCTGTGTGGATATTACATCCACTCTAATTGAAAAACTAATGGACCGAATTTCATACAATTTGGTAGGTATGTTTTTTGTGGGAAATCCTGATGTTCATTAGATTATAGTACGATTCGTAATAAAAGAATCTGCCTTCTTTGCGAAATGGCCGCAGAAATTGCCTTTATCCACTCTAGCTAAAAACTAATGAACCAAATTTAACAAAATTTGAAGTATAATATTTCAATAACCTACAAGTGATTTATATACCAAATTTAACAAAATTTTGTATATAAATCATTTGTAGGTTATTCTACTACGATTCGGGAAAAAGGAACGGGCTATTTTTGCGAAATGGCCAGCAAAAATCGTTATATATAAAAATAAAAGACTACGTGTGCTCAATTATATCAATTAAATTCCTATTTTATATATGATTTTTGACAACAAAAAGAATAAGACTAACCCCATTACTCTAGGACTAGCCGTTCTTGAGATATTCTAGTTTTTTCGCGTTTTCGCTACGTCACCTTTGACAATAAGTCCAGCTATCAAATGAGAACCAAATTTAAGTTTAACGTGTAAATTCAATGTCATTTAAAATACTTATGTTGTGCAGATAAACTCAAATTATCATTGAATAAATAAAGAGAACGAATATGAGTCTGCAGGGAAAGACATGTGCTGTCCACATCAGAATTTTTAACAATATTACACCAATGATTTATAGAAGTGAACGGGGATTATTTTCAGGCCATTTCGAAAAAAATGTATGATCTATATTTAAAGATCCATCAAATTTTTGTCGAATAAAATGTTCAACAAATTTAAGCTGTGTACCAAATTTTAACTCTCTAGGACGTAGGAAAGTGCATTTAAAATGCCATCAATTAAATTTATCAAGAAGAGTTATATAAAATTTAAAAAAAATGAAAAATTATTATCTACCAAATTTATTTTAAAATATGAAGCCACTCCCATATGCAAAACGTTTAAACAAATGGAGAGATATTTATTATATAATATCTCTCTCTTTTCTTTCTGGAAGATATCCTAAAGTCAGAATTTAATTGAATTTGTTTTTTTCCCTATATTAAATAATTTTTTAATTAAAAAACTACTTAACATATTTTACTGAATTTTTTTTTATATATTCTATGGGATAATGTGAATATTTCCTAAAAATTTCGAAGCAATTCGTGAATTTTAAATTTACTTAAAACATGTTTGAAAAATTTGGTCCCATAGGGTTCAATGTATTTCATTTTTTCAACCCGGGTTCAATAAAAAACTAATTGGGTGATATTATTTATTTATATTCCCATAGGTCCTACAGACCGTCTGAACAACATACTAAAATTTCATTTTGATAAACTCATTTTTACGGCAGTTATCGTGCTAACGGACAGACAGACAGACAGACAGACAGACAGACAGAATGAACAAAGTCATAAACACTTTTCAACTTTGTTGTAAAGTGTTAAAAAAAAGAAATAAATATTTAATTTATTAAAGGTATAAGAAATATATTCTTAAATATATAAAATTATTGAATAAATACTTATAATTAAACCATTTTCTAAAAATAATTCTTATATATAATAATATTAAAAATTGTTTGAATAATACCTGTTTATAATTGAATGAGTGAGTACCATGAAATAAAACAGACAATTTGCTGGACATTGAGTTATGTATATATTATTCTTGTTAAACAATTTTCCTTCAGCCATATCACTTTCGAAAATATTCTATATTTATTATATTTTCATGAATTTTACAGAATTTTTTGCTGAAAGAATAGTCTTCAAAACATATTACCTGCTTTTCTATCAAAATAAGTAAAATGTCACTTGTACCCTTCTAATTCTTGTCTATCCCTTTTCTTCAAAATAAAACATTATCCCCTTTCCTCCTCAAAATCAGAAAACTAAATGATCAAAGACTTCTTTTAAAGTTACCTACATACCAATAAACAGTGTGGAAGGAATATTACATTTTAATTTCAAATAAATTAGGGAGGAAAAATAGTTGACATTTTTCCAGAAAATCATAGCGGAAAATTTTCCGAAACATTTCATTTTCGGAATTTTTTTACCGATCCACATCTCTAGCAAGAATATCATTCATAAGTGCAAATATCCTCATTGGGGAATCGATTTTGCATTGTTAGCGATCTTCATAAATTATAAAAAAACAAGAAAGATCATGCTTAAAGCATTGATTATGAAACACTTTCCAACTTCAATGCAATTTAATTTAAACAAGTCTAAAATGCAATACATTCCTCGGTAATATTTTGAAACTTATCACAATACTGCATTAATTTATTATATTTGAAAACTTAAACCTTCATCGAAAAAAATGAACTTCATTCAAATGACGGCATTGAAATAAAAATTGCCTGGTTTAAACATCTCTAAAATGTTATACATTCCTCGGTAATAGTTTTAGAATTATCATAAAACTACGATAATTTATTATATTTGAAAACTTCATCGAAAACAACTGAAATTAATTCAAATGACGTCATAGAAAAAATAACACGCCTGGATCTCTCTATAAAAACAGGATTTCATTCATAACTTTCTCCCATTCATTTCATTCATCACAATACTATAATAATTTATTTTATTTAAACATTTTGTTTAAGACCATGGAGCTACAAAAAATTAAACTCTATGCTTGAAACTTCATCGAAACAAATCGTCCTTCTCTTTATGAAATCAATTAATATTTCATTCATATCAGCCATGCAGACTCCATGGACTAAATTATTTTGTGTTAAAAAAATACAGGAATTCTAATACAACTCATTCTATATATTTTGCTGTTTACATTTTACATAGGTGAAAAATAGGCTTAGTTGTAGAAATAATCAAATTTAGATGAGCATTTAAACTCAAATATATTGTCATTACGTTGTTTCAGTATGTAGATGCACAGAATTTAAGTAAAAATAAAGTAGTTCTAGGACGGATTCAACACTCAATATGAATTAAAAAGAACTTAAAAAAATCACGATTTTGAAACAAGATGGATGCCATATATCATTTTGAAGTGGGTCATGTGATCGTTTCATATCATGGTCACGTGATCGTTTCATATAAGAGGTGTAATTATTATTTTAATTTTTATTCAAAAAACTACTGAATACATTTCCCTGATTTTTTTTTATATATTTTATGAACAATTTGAATATTACCTAAAATTTTCGAAGCAATTTGTGAATTTTAAATCCGCTTAAAAAATGTTTGAAAAATTAGGTCCCATAGGGCTCAATGTATTTCATGTTTTCGACCCGGGTTCAATCCAAAACTAATTGGGTAATAGTATTCATTTATATTCCCATAGGTTCTACAGACCGTTTGAATAACATACTAAAATTTCATTTTGATTGAGTCATTTTTACGGCAGTTATCGTGCTAACGGACAGACAGACAGACAGACAGAATGAACAAAGTCATACACACTTTTCAACTTTGTACAGACAGACAGACAGTCAGACAGACAGACAGACAGACAGGCAGACAGACAGACAGAATGAACAAAGTCATAAACACTTTTCAACTTTGTTGTAAAGTGTTAAAAAATGGTTTTGGGTCGTTTGCAGCTGCAATGAGAATGCGATCATTGCTTTGGGAATGAATATGTGAGTTGATTTGGTGAGTATGGCAGCTAAGAAATATGACGATAGTTACGTGGTCAAAGCGGATATTTGTCAGATTGAAATTGTCGGTTGATGGATGTTCCACCGGAGGTCAAGAAATTCTAATATATCGGGAATTATTTTAGCATTATCATAAAACTGTCTTACATGCTACGTCTTAAGTATGGATTGCGAACAGTTAATGACACGGTCTCTCCTCTTTTCGGGTGACCGGGCAAAACATCGAGCAATGTTTCTTTCAGGCATACATCCGAGGGGAGGGGAGAGGAGAGACGCCCCCGGAGACATTTTATGTTAATCTAGTTTCTATTTATGTGACAGAATTTACATTTATTTATATGGGACATATAGAAAACTTGGCCCCTAAAGTTTCTTTCGCCCCCCCCCCCCTGCCAAAAAGTCCTGGAAGAGACACTGGCATTGAGTCGCGTCCATAGCAACATTCCGGATTGTGTTTTTGGAAAACAATGAACGTCCATTGCTACAGTCTGGGATATAGGCGATGAAGTAGCATACAGAGGTACAACTCATAGTGACCAAAGAAAATGGATTCTTTGTTCCGTAGCTGAAAGCGTTATATTAATTTTCACAGACGGTGAGAACGTCTGTGCCTCAAATATTTTCATGTGAGAAATAACTTATGAGCTTAAACCCAAATGTCCCATACTACTTGCTACAGTTTTAATAAATATCGCCTATGTCGACAAACAAACTTGCCAGCTAAGTTCATGACTTAAATGCGAACACCCCATGCCGACCAGCTTCCTTTTCACCATCAAGAAAAAAAAACAGAACTGACCTTGAACCTTGAGAGACGTCAGCTTATAAAATTTTTCAATTCCAGTACTTTCTGACCATTAAAACGATGACCATAGTTGGCACAACCTTTGGTACCATCAGCTGCTGAAGGACCTATGACATAAATAAGGTTTTATTTATCATTTGCATAATATGCACCTAAGAAAATATTATTTAAAATTTCTCTAGCATAAAGTTCATCATACGGTTAAAATATAATGAACGTAATAAAAAAATGATTTTTTTTAAGTAAGAATGTTCTATTGAATTGAATTTTAGAAGTACTTTTACTTGCAAAATTCATCGTCTGAAGTGTGGAAAAGGAGCGATAGTTTCAGAAATGGCTTCTAAGAATCGATGCGGCTTCTCACTTTATTTGCGTGAGAGCTTTTTTTCTTACGCTGTCACCTTTTCATTTAGGGTTCTAGGTTTCTGACAGAAGTTCGAAAAGCCTAAAAAGGAATATTGAAAGTACTGAATTTGTTTCAATTGAGCATAGCTCGAGTCTTTGCTGCCTTTTAGAACGTTTTTATTTTTACTTTCCTGTCCGTGTCAAGGATTTTCAGGAAAAAAAAAAACAAGTCAAGGTATTTTCTTTATGTCAAGTCTATAATACATGACGTTTTCACGATATTATTTTACTGACAACTGACTGGAATTAATTCATAAAAGATTGGAGTTAATTCATGAAGTATTAATGTATCAATGGCATGCCTATACGGCGTGCAAGAAGTGTATATGCACCCTCTTTAATCTCATCATTTGTTACAGCCATAAAATTTTGAACTATATTCTGTTTTTAAAAGTTTATTTTGTAAAATAAAAATCTTATATGCCCAACTTCCCCTGCAATTAAAAATTAATGACAGTGTGAGAGAATTATAACATTATTCTTCCTCCGCTTCTTCGTCTACGACCTAGGCCGTTCGACCTACCCGAAAGTGTAAGGTATCTGTTTGGACGGCCGGGACAGTGTCATTCAATTGAGACTGAAACCCAGTGAGGGAGCATTCACAGGGACCGTACTATCCTTCCTCTACTACTAACCTCTCTCAAAATGACTTACAGACCCACATATTTAACGTGCTCATACGACGCGTGAACACGGTAACAGTTTGGGCAGAGGTGGGGTTCGAACTCGAGTTGTCCGAGGACAATCTCCGTGCGCGAACCACTGGGCTGTCCCACCCCCAAATTTACGTCTTTATTTTAACTTCATTTTACTGAAATTCAATGGATTTTATATTAACAAATAAAATAATGGAATAATCACTTACCGCGGGATATTACTCTCTTTGTAAAAAAGTGAAATTTTTAATTTCTTGAGAACCACGTATCCTTATAACTTATTCAACATTATTCATTATTTCTGGCTAAAACGCTTATACAGCATATATTTATGTAATAATGGTTGAAATATTTGCCATTTTATAATTATTTCCATGTTAGATATACTAACATGTCATATCTCAAGGGAGATAAACACACAAACGGTCAGACACATGATCAATTATTATCTATGGCCTCTTGTCAAGCGATCTATCTATCTAGGGATTAAATTAAGGAAAGTTGGTGGTAGAACTCATACACTTCATTTCTTAATATCTATGAAACTTAAGTGACTCATTGGAAACAGATTTCACATTAGGTTGCACATAGACCAGCTGAAACAATTGCTGTGAAACATTGTAAGATCTGGAGGACAACCAAATATTAGATACTAATTTCTGTAATATACGGAAATAGTTATATTACCCATTAATATTGTATATTTTGAATTTGAAATCATTAAGTCATTTAGCTTGTTTATAAATATAATTAACATATATTTTTCATTTTTTATTAACGCATTAATTTTATTTAACGTGTGGGATCATTATTGATGCACTATTAGTCGTGCGAGCTACTTATGCACAAATAATACAGCATCAATAATGATCTCATACGTCACATTGTTATAATTCAATATTATACTACATTCTTATTAAGATATTTGCACACATACCCTATGTTTCTTTATGTAGAATAAACATTATCGTCACATTTATCAGAAAAAGAGATTCATGGCGTGCACCAAATTGAATGCCCACCATTGATCTACTTTTACTACTTTTAATAAATTTCTCGGTTTATTTGAAGAGCAGCTCTGCTCAAGTTCTGTTTCCAGAACTTCATTGCATATGAAGTCTTTCAAACTTCATTTTTGCCCTTAGCAATGATTCATATTAAGCAAAGTTTTGGGCTCCCTTGCGTCGCTTTTTCAACTCGCTGTGATATGTTTGTTGTGATGATCTTTGCCGGAAAGTTAATAACTCTATTTATAAAAATGATTGTACAATTATTTATTCAACTGTAAATATGATCTGAAATATATATAAATAAATATATTAATCAGAAAATTTCCATCTGTAGCAAACGCTCATAAGGCAGAATTAAATGCCTTGAGCTGGAGCCATCTTTAGCTCGATGGTAAGATTCTGGCCTATCACGCTTTGACCGAGGGATCAAATCTCGGCACTGCGCAGTTAGTGATTTCCCATTCTCGCTACATTGGTGACCTTGGACACGAGAACGAAGCATCCTTCACTCAATTCTTTCCGGTTATTCAGCTTCCTGAATATTATACATGCATTACCTAAATGTACTATCAATACTCCCCAAGAGATGGCGCCACTTCAGATCTTCCGAGATTCTTTGATGTCGATTCACCGTACGTCATCGGACCTTGTGGCTCACTACATGGCCGATTGTAACAACTCCTTCACCTCAACTTAGGAGCTCGTAGCCTCATCTACAACCCAGTGACATTTCGTTTGATTCCGACGATGCTCACTGGGAGGGAGAGTACTGTAGTGAACACTCATAGGGCAGTATTCTCTGCTCGACTCTATGATACTGGCCTACCACGCTTTGGCCCCGGGATCAAACTCCGGCATTGCCAAGTTGGTGATTTCGCATTCTATCTACACATCTAACGGGTGGCTCTACTATGGCCTTTACTATTTTTTTCAGCAGCTACAGGGTTTTGTTTGGAGATCTACGTGCAATTTAATATTTAAAAACTGACCAGAATATCAACTCGAATCAGTCTTTTAAACTTCATTTTTGTTCTTAGAAATGCTTTGTAGTAGGCTGTGTTTTGTTGCTCCCTTTCTCTAATTTGTTCAACTCGCTGTCACGTAACAGTCTCTTGTTGATTTTTCAGGTCTGTTCTAGGATTAATCATTCATGTATATCAATCTTTGTCTCGGTAATGGAATTCTTTCGTTTAAAATAGCCATAGTTCCGCCCCATATTAAATCATGTAATGAAAATATAAAACTGTCCAATTTATTTTTGACATTTGATTTCATTCTGTCTTGCTTATGGCTATCAGAGTCTTTTTGCGGTTATATTGCATGTGAAATAATTGCTGTGTCTTATGTAGATTACATTCCGAAAACTTAGCCTAATGACAAATTTCACAATTTTGCACAACAATGAAATATTAAACAACTAGTCTTTTAATTTAGGAGTTAAAACTTAAACGTGTATCGCATTATTCGTAACTTCAAAGGTATGACTTTTGCAAATTCTAAGAGTCACCTTATTATTGTATTTAATTTTTAATTTTACATATTTGATGTTATAATTTATCGTAAGTTCAGTGTTATTCAATGAGCTATTTAAAGTACATTGAAAAAAAGAACCTATTTAGAATTTTGTTTACCACGATTTGAAAAAAAAAAGTTGAGAATTTAAGCTATACGTATGTCTCTAGACCTAAACATCGACTTATTCTTACGTGACAGGTAAAGTGTAAGATACATCTTTCAAAAAGTTATCTCCACAGGGATATGCGCATTGAATTTGACATATTTTTCAAAAATTGTTCTTTATCTTCCACTGAAATTTTTTTTCAGAAGCACCAGGGGAAATAGTATCTCCGTGAAAGTATGCATGATGTGCCAAAATGTTGAAGACGGTACGCGTCTACCCTTTCCTTCAAAAGTTTCGTGCAGAGACAAAACAGATTTTATGTGTGGCAATAATAGAATTGTCAGTCATTGTGTTATTATAGAAAGTATTCCTACTCCTTAATATTAAAGAGAAAAATTTTAAATTCTGTCTGATCTGCTTCAGATTTCAAGTAACTGTCAATTGGGTTATCATGTCCATAAAACGTATGTGGACGGTTAAACATTAACCTTTTGTTTACGGGTGGGACAGCGTCCATCCCAAATGAAGAACCTCTCAAAAAGTCATGTATTTGACATACCCTATCCCAAACAGTTCGATCCCCTTAGCAGACATTGGCGTCCGGACGCCAATTTGTACTATTTTGATAATGATAAATTTAAAAAAGAACAAACACTATGTCTTCAATCCATGTTTAATTGTTCAAATAAATAATGATTTAAACAGCTGAAACAATGAAGATTAACTGTTTTGTTTGTTTCCATCCATTTGTTATATTTTACTTTACTTCCATCATATATATGATTGATGTATATAATTTAAAGCATTTTATCTTCAACTGCAAATTCATATGTCTCTTTAGTAAACTGCAATGCACTAAGACTGAACAAGGCTTATGTGGAAACATAAAAATGCTCGAAAATATTGAAAGATGATAAAAAAGGACGATGCATCTGTCACCATTCGGTATCTATTAAAATATTTTATACTTGAGGATAAACCAGAATATGGTTCTCGCAGTAAAAACCCACAAATTGCTGTTTTCAGTATAAGATGTGTAAATCTTTGAAATCATAGTATTAGGTATATAAAAGAACGAATATTTCTTGATAGCGTATTGCTTTATATGGTAGCATAGTGCTTAGTTATAGAATGTATAACTTACAACAATACATATTATTCATGCACAAGTGATGGTGTTACATTTGTACACTGAATATAGAAGATCTTACAGGGCATACTTCAACGATAAAAGCGAAACAATTTATCACAGTAGCTCAATGCTTGGAGCGGCTGATAGTAAATTCGAAAACCAGTGACACGATTCTTGATTGAGATATTGTGTCTTTTCTAATGGTGCCCAAACAA
Organism: Amaurobius ferox; assembly: GCA_951213105.1. NCBI lineage: Eukaryota > Metazoa > Arthropoda > Arachnida > Araneae > Amaurobiidae > Amaurobius > Amaurobius ferox. The sequence goes on from OX578134.1 coordinate 129,781,810, forward strand.
ATTAACGCTGCAGTTTAAATGCAATGATCAATCAGACCTGAAATATTTTCAGCGGACCCTACAAATTATGCCGCCAGGCCAGTGTTTAGATCATCAATTTCACGGCGATCTGATATGTCAGGGGCAAAGCGTAAGGTCCACTTCAGCGATAATAGTTAAGAATTCTGTACCAGTACCTCAATGATTAGAGCATCGGCTGGCTAGTTGTCAAGAACATTGCAGCCTCAACCGGGAATCAGACCACGGATCTTCGTGTTGGCTAACCGACGCTCTACTGTTGAGCTACTGGGGCGGAATTGCAAGATCTAATTGTCAAAGTGGACTCTGCATTCTCCACCCTATAATGTTAGATTTGCGTGCAACTGACAATCTGACTGACCACCCCTGCTATTATTACCTCAAATTAGCCTCATGATGCTAATTTTATCCTCCAGATTAGCTTCCTACGTGCTCGTTGTCATCCTGATTTAATATCGGCGATTAATATCCCAGAGTTCACTGAATCCGTGCTAGTCGTACTAGGGTCACTTTCAGACCTCCCATATGGTTGATTTGTTAGGGAGCCATTGTAAACAACCTTGCCGCCCCAACCTAAAATCGAACTAGCACGAATCTTCGTACTGGCCAACCGATGCTTTGCCGTTGAGCTACTGGTACGGAATTTCATGCTCATATAGTCGAAGTGGACTCTGCACGTTCGAAAACCCGTGGTTCTATTCAATGTTGGGACAGTGAGTCCTTTACAACCTTAGTATACATGGATGCTCGTGGTAGTTTAGAATTCACTTTAAGCGATAGATCATGATCATCTCATTTCTAGTATCCTAAATGAACGCAGAGTTAAAAACAACCACACAAAAATTGAGTATCATTTTCTGGGCCTTTTTTAAATTGCTAAAACGAATATTTTATTAAGCTATATAAGCGTTAAATGTGTAATACAATTTGTGTAATTAAACAAGTGCATATGATGTTAAAATTAATCAAGGAAGGATCAAGTAAGTAATGGTTGGGTAATCTCATGGTATGCGTTACGTTGGATACGTTGCCAGTGCGAACATAACTGGGTTTAAATGTTCCGAATTTAATACGAAATGTGCTCTGGAATAAAGTAATGAATAGTTATTTTCTTTTCGTAAATATTTACTACATAAAAACTTTTTAAGCACAGTTTTACAGTATATTTCGCTTATATATATTTTACTTATGTGCATAGGTACGTTAGGTACGTTGTGCGAAAAAAAGACCTAATTATAGTTTCCTGAATGGCAACGAGTTTAGCTTTAACTATATTGTTTAAAGCATGAAGATAAAGGGAAACTCTATATCCATGGTTTAAAAACTTCATCAAAAGTTACATCTCAAATACTTATCATTTATTCAGGTTTTTGTTCGATAATTATTGATTCTTTTAGCCAAAATTTTGTTCAACAATGAAAAATATGTAATGGCTTCGAAATGGCTCGTTATTTAAATATGAACATTTTATGAGCAAGATTTTGTTGTAATTACTGTACCATTTTTGCACTACAAATTATTTATAACTTGATCAGAATTTAATTTAAATTAAATAAATATATGGTTCATATTCATTAGAAGGTTGCGTAATAATGAATACGCATATGTGTCTGGGAATATTAAAGTACACGGTATAGGAGCACACCGTCACTCTGATAATGATTGTGAGATAAACGGAACTAAATACTATGGAATATTAATGTTTGAGAAAGTCGAAGAGCGGCAATGGGTTATTTTTGCTTTTAATGCAACATCCTGTCATAATGTAGAAGCCGCCGTACTTTTAGAGTAGATTGTTTAACCCCCAGGGAGTACAAGAGTGACTACTACCAAGCATTTAAAGTATGAATTTCTTTTTTATATTAAAATAGCATTGCCATACCAAATACAATTTTTTTAATTTATAAAGTTGAAATCATTAAATATTTTCACACAATTGATAAATTGTCCAATATCCCGTTATTCGAAAAATAATTGTTTATAAAATTATTTCTAATTAATCCATGACTTTAAAACTACTCATTAATATTCAATTAAATATTCTTGGACAGAAATATATAATTATATCTCTTAATAAAAATATGATAGCAATGGCAATGATGGAGCGAAAAAATGGTAAAAAAAAAAATACATAAATGCCGGATATATTAAATCAGAAACAAGTATAAAATAAAAATGCCGAAGGGTAAAAACTAACTGGCGTAAGAAATCAGAAATCCTTAGATTTAATTAGAATCGTACCAGCAAATTCGAGAACGATTTTTCTTCTTTTTTCACTAATATTTGCTGATAATTAAAAAGGATGAAGTTCTTTATTTTCTGTGTTCAATCCATGCATAAATATTTTTACCGCAATTTTTTTTTTCAGAATACTCCGTTCCGTAGTTCTTAAAAAGTACAACAGATTAGAATACATTTAATAAAAATCAATATATTCAATACAATATTTTAGAGTAAACTATATAATTCTTAGGCGGGCATGACCCACTAATGGTGTGTCAAGGGAAATTTCACTTTCTGGGTGAAATTCTGACATGAAAATGAAGTAAAGGAAAAAAGCAATTCCAAAGGAAATTTTGGACAATCTCGAAATAAAAATATGATATAAGAAAAAATATAACTAGATATGATGACCAAAATATCGCATATAATAGGATTAAAATGTATTTTCATGAAAACCGACATTAAATCGGTTGACTTGCGATGTGTATCGAAACAAAACTGTGAGACCAGAAGTAGATCTCACACTTGTATTGTGAGACAGCTTTATGCCAGTAATTTATTGTGGCTGAAACATCAGACAATACCTCCAGTCTGAATGACGCCAGTGTTTATGACACGTGAATCCAAAGACCAGATAAAACCATAAATTTAGGGGCGTCAAGACAGAGGAGTCGAACGAACATTTAATAAAAATGTGAAGTAACGACATTGGAGAAAAGGCTGACCAATTCAGAATATGCTTGTGGCTTCGCCATGAATGCGGCCAATAGGAGAAAAAGAGGAGTGTCAGTCCTGAGGCAAAAAGAGCCACAACCTGTGACATAAGAACGACGATAAAAAATAGAAGAACGATGACACTTGGTCAATACAGACTTAACAGATTAACAGCTCGACATTTAGGAGCCCGAGACTTACACAACGACTAGATATATGGAGAGAACAGACTAAGAGAATGAAATAAGTATGAGTGTTCAAGCCAGCAGTATAATATGGTCGGCGAGTTACGATTAGGCGAATTACACTGCGAGTTGATTCCAGTAATATGATCGGCGAAGTACGTGCTGGTGGCCAAATCAAGACAGCCTTGAAGGTATGCGCCCATTAAAAATTACAGGTCTAAACACATTTTAGGCATTTGAACAAATGGTCTCAAATGGTCTTCCTTCGCAGAAATAATATGAATAATTGTTGTAATTAAGTAATTATGTTATGTTGTTAATAAATGCTTTATTGTTAAAGTTAAAATGGTGCAATCAATTTAGTATTATATTAATTAATATTCCTTTACAGAACTCGAGCGAAAGATAAATAATTGGAGGGTTATCAGCGGCATACAATGCAATGTACAATTTAATGAGTTCCACGAATACGAGCAATTTACGACCATGTCAGTTTAGTAGTAGTATATATAATTTTATTATATAAATTTGTTAGCTCATCACAGAAACAAAACATCATTTTTTTTTTAATATTGACAATTTTTGAAGAAAAGTTTGTAGAAAAAAATAGTTTTGTATCTCAAACTAACGGAAATTATTTCACGATTACTTAACATCGCTGACTGGATCCTTACTAATATAACTCACCATTTGTAAAACCGACAATTTTTATAAATTATAAAATCTGATATAGTTTTGGCGTCATAAATAAAAAAATAGCCACGGAGAAAAAAATTACTGTAAAATTAAAATATTTTTTCGAAACCAATTCGAAAAGTAAAACAATTATTTCTTTAGCTAAAAAGTAAAATATTTGTTAACGTCTCAAAGTAAAACAATTTAATAGCGTTATCATTTGGTATCGGAAGACAAAACACTATAAGTTCGTGTTGTTAATGATTGCTTCATCAAATCAAAGAATAACTAGAGTTTCGCTCTTCTCGATTTTCTCATCCAGAATCCATTTTTAAGTAGCTTGTCGTACTATTTTTTTGCAAATTTTAGAAAAAAATATTTTAAAACTTTCTTTGGTACAAATGATCACAGATATACCCTTCATTTTAAAGGGCTCGCAAAAGTCTTTTGATTGATATGAAGTTTTAGAATGTTCCACCCACTTCCTCCAACCTCACGACAGTGACGTCACGAGCACACAAATTGTATCGCAGCTACTTTTCACTACAGTGAATGAAAATGTGAAGTTTCATGATCATTGAGTCATCACTAACTAATTTTATGCCAAGTTATGTCACATTTTGTCCTTTACTGCTATGTTAAGGTAATATAAAATGTCGAATATATTTTGAAGTTTTCACCGGAATTTCAAAAAACACTGTCTAGTTCTATCTTTTCCGATAATAAAGCCGAAAATAAGCTTTTGTGAAAATCTATTAGTATTTGTTACAGCTATCCTATACACAAGAAACCGACCACAGCCAGACAGATGAACATCACTCTAAAAATAGTCAAAACGTGTTCAGGAGGTCTGAAACCTATAATGGCATCTAAATCTCGAAATTGAAAATGTTCTTAAAAACACTTTCTCTATATTTCGTATAAGTAATAATAAGTTGTATAGTTAAAATATCCATGTATTATGTTATACAAGTTCCTTAATGCCTATTTCAATGACATTATTGAAATATGAATAAGCCACCATGTATTATGTGAATTATGCGTAAAAGAGTTTCTTCATAATAAGCACATCGTGTTGCATCGTCGTGTTGCATCATCGTATTGCATGCATCATCGTGTTGCATTCCCTGTGAAAATAATAGATTACATAGATCGGTTTCTGGTTTTTATGTCAAAATCACAGATTGCTCCAGAGAAAAATAATTTTCTAAATACATCCGCTGATTAATTATAATTTTTATCTGAGATATGTATTTGCTTTTATCAAGTCGCTGGCATACAAACGGACTCCGCTTTGTGGAATCCCTGGAAGATGTCTGTGTATCTGCGTGTATGTCTGTCTGTCTTTCTTTCGGTCTGTCTACACTGCAAAAAAAAACGGAGTTTTTACAGCAAAAATCACTGTATTTATTTGAAAATATATCTGCTAAAATTTTTACAGGAAAGTTACTGTAAAAAATTTAGCGCCATCTGTCGGTGAAATTGAGCGATCTTCGGAATCGGCACAAGATGACCGCCATTGGATTAGTCTGTGGGATATATAAACAAGGTTGGTTTTTATTTAATTTTATTAATAAAGTATTTATTTGTTTATATTGAATTTTAATTTCCTTAGACATATATTAGCTAGTGTTTGAAAATTACTTTAAAGTACTTTAGCGCTGCTGCTTTTCTAAAAGCAAGTAGAAATTAGTAGGCTTAGTATAATAATTGTATTTTAGGTTTGTTAATGCCTATTTTTAAATGAATTTTAACGGAATTCAATTTCATATGTGTTGCATGGCTATTTTATGAATTATAAGGTTTTATTTAAATGTGGTTATGTTTAAAATAAGCATAAAGTGTAATACTTTTTATATAATCAAATTAGGTGCTATTGACCGCATACTACTGTAAAATTTAAATTGAAATGAGACAATTTCAAACTCCCCCCTTCTTTAAATACGCCCTTGCTAGTAGTTGCTAATTCACAGATATTAAATGTACACAGATATTGCTTTGCTCAACTTCTACTCTTATAATAGTAACATGTGCTCTGAATGTAAACAAACAGCTTTAGCTTAGTTCTTTTCACCTTCTTGAAGTCCGTGTAGCATACAGCTTATGAAACCTGAATACAAAATAAACTCGTACAAAATAAACCTGTATGTTGTCCCTATAAATCCCTATGCGATTATTTTACCCATGATTATTTAAAGCATGGAATAATTGAATTCATTGTTTTTCAAAAAGCATCACATCCATGTGCTTTATTAAAACATTTAAATCTTATCTCGAAAAATCTTAATCAGAACTGTGCCATATTATAGCATAAACTTGTGTTCAGTGGCGAAGAGTTATAAAACAATTTGGGGAGACAGAAAACCAAAATTTTAGAACCAAAATTTGCAAATAAAATTTTATACTATGTACTTTAGCTAGGTTGCTTGTAACTAAAATATAGTAAACATCTGTTCATTTTGGTTAAAAGTATGTATGTAAAACATTAACTCATTTGATAATACTGGGCTTATTTTAATTTTTCCCAGTGAAGATGAAGTATCACAAGAATGGTGTGCATGTTATTATATTATAAATGATGGCATTCGCATTTAAATAAAAATTTCATATTGAATACCTATTTTCGTAACAGTTTTATAAATTATTATTTTAGATATCCTTAAATGTTTATTCCATTTTTTAAAATAAATGTTCAAAAAATTGAGGGACTTCTGTGGTCTATTCACTTCAAAAATTAATTGGTCAAAAATATTGTTAATCAGTCAAATCGAGGGACTACTTAAGTTTATTGAAAAAACTTTGTATGAATCGTATAATTTGTTCTAAAAGTATCGTATGACGACATAATTGAGAAAACGTTTGACTCTCATTCAGGTATGCTCGTAATGCGCATTTCTGAATATTCAATGAATGTTTTCAAGTTGCACATTCATCCAAATCTCAGAGTCAGATTTTTAGCTCGAACTCCTATACATATATTGTGTTATAGAAAAAGTAGAAAAAAGGAAATCATAGGTTCTGTGGAGAATCACTACCTTGAATCCACATACACAAGCGAGAATTAGTTTTCTGTACAGAAATTGGGAAGCCTTCATTGTGTGATAAACTATTTGATCTAGTAAAATACTATTATAATTTGTGTCCATATTTGATTAATTTATTTGATAAGATACAGTAAAACTTTGATTAACCGTCACCGTCGGGACTAGGGTTGTGACGGATAACCGAATAGACTGATAACAGAAATCTCTTAATACATATGTACAGTAATGTGATTTCACTGCGGGCTTGGGACAAAAATGAAAATAAAATCCTTTAAAAGTGAACAATACATACATATTGTATTTAATTTTACAAAACGATCAATATAAACTTCAATATAAGAGTAGTAATGTACAGAAATTTATCGTAATACCATAAATATAATATCATAATACCATGACGGATAATTGGTAATATTGTAATACCATGACGGATAACAGACTGATGGTTAAACGAGTGACAGTTAATCGAAGTTTTACTGCACTTTAAATCGAAAGGGATATGGTATTTTAGAAGTTAATCTGGTTAATCTGTTTCCTTAAAGAAGATATAAATTTGCGATGCTTCAATTCAGCCGCTGTTTTGAAACAGGAAGGAGGTAGTGTTTAAAAAAATTATAATTTCCTGAAGAGTTACCCTTTTTTTATTATATTACTAGCAGCATACCCATTCTTCATACTTAGTATACTATAAAAATACCTTAAAATTCCCCTAACAAAACACCATTAACTTTGTTGATTTGGTGTAGTTTTATCAATTTCAAAATATTTTTATGGATTTACAAACATTTCAATCAATTTGGCGACATTTTAAAAATTCGCTAAATATGTTACTAAGGTAGGACAGTTGTGGACTAACAGACAAATGCTACCGAAACATAATTTCTGTACTCTCTTCTAACAAAATAAAATTCATTTAATTGATTTAGCATTGTTTTTATCAGTTTGGCAACGTTTAAAAAAAGTTGCTAAGTTAGTGATTATCCCACCAAATTCGTAGATCTGAATTTGCAGATATAAAGATTAAAACATCCTGATCCTGTTTGTATATACTAAATGAAAACATTAAAATTGTATTAGAAGATATACCCATTTTACTCATATTTTGTTTTACAATCGGCTAAATGAGTTTATTGACTAAACACATTATATAAGTTTGAAAACTCTTTGCCAAAATAAATAAAAGTTATGTACGCAGTTCGTAATTAATATAATTAAAAGAAAAATCAAACAGTTCATTTATAAAATATATTTTTATATCTATTTATTATTCAAATCGAAAAAATAATAATAAAAATTAACAAACACATTTGATTCAATTGCATTACTGAGAAACATGATATAAAGAATCTTCCTCATAAAATGCTGATAATTAAATAACCATTTTGAATTGATTTCTTAATACTTTTCATTGTTGAGTAAGAGCCTGTGAAAAACAAACCACGGTGATAGGATTTCCATTTAAATTTAAACGTGACTGATAAGTGCAATAAACTCTAACCAAACTCAGATATGGAGTTTTAATTCACTTTCAGGTTTTAAATCAGTGATTTCTAACCTTTTTCCTTTGGAGGAACCAGGGAGTTAGAGAGGAGAACTCCTATGAAAGATTTTGTTTTTCATTAATATCTCGACAATCCTTGATCTTGAAACTCGAAACATGGACTAAATTTTAAGTGGGTCTATTTCAAGGCTACCCACAAAATTTCATTAAATTTGGTTCAGCTTTTCTCCCGTGATGATGAGATAAACATACAGAGACAGACAGACAAATTTTCAATTTTATTTATAATATAGATTAAATTTGGTTCAGCCTTTCTCCCATGATGACGAGACAAACATACAGAGACAGACAGACAAATTTTCAATTTTATTTATATAGACTAGCAGCATATCCGTTCTTCGTACGGAATATGTAATATAAAGAAACTAATTCACAATCATATGCAAATTCTGTTAAAATATTAAATTTATAGCTCCTAAAGAGAAGTTTAAGGATATCTGATCTCACTACTCAAAATTATCTTCACTGGCAGATCTGAAGAATAAAATATCCTGGCCCCTTTTAAAAGCAAATATACAAAAAATATGAAATGTAATCAATATATACAAAATAAAAGCTCTAAAATTGTGTGGGACCTGTACTAGTTATATACTCGAATATTGGAAGATATAACCTGTATTAGTAGATTACATGTATAAATTGAAACTGTCAATAAACCCGTAATTGATTCCAATATATGCCAGAATGAAAGCACTAAAATTATATGGGAATATATATATATATCCCCGTACTAATATTGTCGCAGATTAGAAAAGTATATGTGCCGAGTACTAAAGCATCGTATTTCTATTGATGCCCTGCGTTTACAATTAACTTTTGAGTAAAGCACAGTGCTTTGTTTTAAGAATTTTAATTATAGTGTTTAAAACTATGACAAATATTTAAATTTTGATGCTCCTGTGAAATGGCACCCTAGGTGATTGATTTACCCCTCGTCATGATCCTGAACCTAACTTATGAAAAAAACACTTTCAAATTCAATTGTTTAATTTTTTCTTGTAACCTTAGCTGAATACTGACGTAATCATGTTCATAAACACCATAGGCTTTGAGTTATGTTTTTTTTTTAAAATTACATGCAGATCATAAAAAATTGAGTTATCTTGATTCTTAAACATTTAAGAAAAAAAATTTTTTAGGAATTTTAATCAGCTCAATGATTAATGAAAACAAAGATTAGTAGAAAATATGCAGCAAAGACTATTTACGATAAAATGTAACAATATTAAATTAGATTTTATGATAATTTTTAAAACAGTGATACATGCAAAGTCTGCATTGCTAAGACAATGTGTTCACACAAAATTATCATTTTACGATCCTTTCAAGAAAAGATTTGTCACTATCATCTGAATAACTGAAAGGCCAATTGACAATATGAATGATTTCTTTGAATAAAAATCTTCTTTTATTTAGCTACTAATTTCATTTAACACTCCACAATATATCCCTTTATACGCTACGAAAAATACAAAATGGCTGAATACCCAAACTAAAGAAATACCCCTATCTATCTAAAATATAAAAGTATTCAGGAGTACCAGAAACACAAGAAAGTCAATGCCATGTGCAATATGTAAAGAGCCAGCTTAGTTTGTTTATATTACTTACAATTCTGGCTTCCACATAGAACCAAAATATACATATTATAATTACATTTAAAAAAAGTTATATTCAATTTTATCAAATGTTTTTCTTTAATATAAAAGTATACAATACTAATACTGTTTGTGTGTGCGAATTAACGTGAAGCTCATTTCGAAATTTTATTCTCAATTATAATTGTTCTGGAAAATCAACCACCACTCATATTTCTCTAGATACATCCCTGTATATCATAAAAGAGTCTTTCTCGTCATTTTTACTTTCTGGTTGTTTACACTTTTCAACGCTGCTTGGTTTTAGAAAACTTATCTAATACTTCTTGAAAGTTGAGTGTAGATGTCAGGTCATTTTCGATTGCCAGAATAGACAGAGCATTCAATTTGACATTGCCCATGTGTGTGTATGGAGTTTCTTTGGTAGTTTTTGACAATCTTCAAAGTCGAAAACGTACATTCCTGTGCACAATTTGTGACGGCCATACTTAACACTATTCTGAGAATAGTGTCCACATTTGGAAAATGCTTTGCAAATTAACATCTTTAACGATGTTTAAAAGATAAGAAAAGGACAGATGTTAATGTACACAAGCATTTCTTGTTTTTGTATTTATTACTGCATAGATTCGAAGCACATGGCATTTCTATAAGACATAAAAGATCTTTTATGTTTTTGCGCTCTAGGCATGGGCCTAGTTGGCCTAATGGGAAATACGAGCCTGTATATATGATAACTTGCATTATTTATATATAGCTATAGTAAATGTATCTCATTTGTCTTGCTCTTTTTTTATATATAGGTGATACCATCTTGAATTGTGAACACTTTAACCTCCTTGATGATGTGATGTGGTGACGACTTATGGCATAAAAGTTCTTAAAGATGAATTTTTGATGTTATTTGCCATATTTTTTCTTTTGAATATAAAGTAACCGGAATGCGTGTCTGCCACATTGGAAATCATTCAAAGGTAAGGTTTTTCATAAAACTTAATATATGACTATAACAATCTATATTAAGTTATAATAATGCTCTAATATGTTTCTAATGCGGCTAAATCATTCTAAGTGCCTAAATAAATAATAGAAATTTTATAATATTGTTTTGAAACTATAACTTCATTTCAACTCGATATTTGTTTTCATGTCTCGTGGGAGATATTTTTCTTCTAGGTATTTGAAACTTCATAATATGTTAGGGGCTTAATTGCATTACATATATAAAAATGCAAAAATAATGTATATGAATAATATATTCTCACTTCATGTTAGTGTGCATCTCTGTGTGGTTGTGTCTATTCAATATTCATTAGAAAGATTCCTACCTACTTCCTATGAATGTGAACAAAATTACTCAAATTCAAGACTTAAGATTTTATAATATTTTAATATAACAAACTAAATTATGAATCCAAATACTAGGCATGCTACAGTACAACAGATAAATTGGCAATTATGCCGACCAGCTTTCTTACAGTGCCATTATCTGGCAAATGTACGAGAAAGAGATAAGGAACAATGCCAGTATAGCTTATACTTCACATACGTATGATGTGATGCAAGAAATAATATTTAATTAGTCCGACTTACTAAAATTTATGCAAATAGTTGATGAAAAATAAAACTACTAAATGTCACTACTGATGTTATTACATGGATAAAAATTTCTATTATTTTTCAGATGTTTGTGCTTCATCAACCCTAGCTGTGGAACGAAATCAAATGAAAAGTCAAAGGATCTTCTTCAGCAACGAGTGTACATTCCATTTCAAATTTTGAATTGTTGTAATTTTTTTTATGTCTGTGTCATTCCAAAAATAAAGTACCCTTTGGATGTCCAACACTTTTTACTTATATTTTTCTCTCATTTATTCCAAAATAAAATTTAAAACATCAAATGTTCAACCAGACTTCTAGATGAAGAATTATAGCTTTTGAAGTGCCTAATACAGCCATTTCATCTTGAAGGGGAAAAGGATGTATAAATTTGTCAGCACAATGTGAGGTTATGTGCTTTCAGTGTACAAGTTTGATTCTGTTTCACATTAATACTTTGTTATTTCAATTTTTTACATTAATTCTTTTTAGTATTTGTTTGATTAACTCTGTACTATCAATAAACTCTGGTGTTAAACCTTTTAGTAACTCTTGTAAAAGAATATTGCATAACTAAAAAGACTCTCAATTTCAACGTTGGCATTTAATACTAGCAGTAACATCATCATATGAGTATTTATTACACAGCTTATATTTGGAAATTTTGTACAGTTCTTTTCTTTTTGGCATTTTTACAGCTGTTGGCAGCAGAGAGGCTAATGCTACTAAGTTGCATATCAGGATGCATAGAGAACAGGATTCGCTAAAGCTGTATGGTGTTGTGTTTACAGAGTTTAGTCATTGTTTTTGGTGGATTTTGATGCATCGCTATTAAATGAAGCATTTGCATGTATTAATATGTGAGTGACATGTAAAACAAATTTGCAGTCAACAATATTTTTTTTTAATTGTGTATCACACTTTTACCATAAATATTTAAGATTTCATCACAGAAAGCAGATTTTGCATCACCAACAGCGATGCGATACCAGTTATTTTACACCCTGATTTGCTATTTTGCTTTTAAAATTGTTGATATTGAGACATATTTTATGGCACATAATTATGTAAACGCAAATTCCTCCATAGTATTTTAATGTTTGAATAAACTTTTTTTGAGGAATATTATGTTGCTATACGTAAATAACTTTTTAATGACATAGCACATATTACTAAATTTAATTTTTTTTTTTAATGGTTGGGGGGGGGGGAGGAGCCTTGTTATATTTCTTAAGCATTTCAGTAATCATTTGTAAAACATCTGCAATGTAACTTTTGATTTCCATTTCATATTGTAGGAATCCCATTCTGCCTTATAGTTTGAAACTTCCTCATTTTCTAACATTATTTTAAATATCCTAAAAAAATTTTAAAAATTTCTTAATTTCCTACCCCTAAAATTTTCAGATAATTCACTATGGTCTTTGATATTTTATAAATGTATTTTTATTATAAATATATCAAAAATTTGGCATTTAATATTTTCGCCTGTGATTATGTCAAACACTTCATTGTTCTGTATTTAATTTTCTGTTTAAAGGGAGTACAGATGCTTGAATTGTTTATACAAAGACAATTGACAATTTAGCAGTTTCCATATGTACTCCTTTTTTCAAAATGAATCCGTAGATTTTTGCAGTATTACTGGGTGATTTTCAAAATGACCGCTTGTTTGATGTCCCAATCTTTGAACCCATATTTCATGCTAATAAAATTATTTTTTTTTATACTTTTAGATCATATATTGGTACCATTAGTTTATAATTAATAAAATTTACTCATTAAAGTGTTTATGTTTTAAAAATATTAGCTATTTTCTATTCCTTTTAGTTTTCAAGTAATAAATTTGCATGTCCCAACTCAAAACACTACACTTAAGAAAGTATATTTTTATGCTTTCAAACTAGATTAGCTTCTGTATACGAATTAAAAAATATGGTTTTACATTTTGATTAACAAAATTGCAAGTGATTCCTTTAAACTATAATTAATAATATTCTAAAATTTAATATGTGACCCCTGTACATCTCATGAGTGTTACCTCAGGAGTGTTGCTACTATTATTTTAAATAGGTTTTGATTTCTGCAGTTGGTAACAAAGCTAATGGAAGCCATATTGTTCCTTCTTATCTAGCATAAAAAAATATTACAAAAAATTAATAACAGAGTATAATTTTATTTATAATCTAAATCACAGTTATATATGATGCAAAGCTAAAAAAGGCAATTCATTTGAAAATCACCCTACTGCACAAAATTGTGTATTAGTTTAAAAAGTTGTTTGGATTTGAAATTTGAACTTATTAAATTTTAAGTTATAAACATCTCAATAGATGGGAATAGGGCACCAGCATATCTATCAGATGTGTAGTGTATCAACTATTATATCAGAAAAATGTATGAGACTATAATAACGCAGAACTTCTATAACGGGGAGTTTTGATAAGCTGAAAAATTTTGCTAAATGTATAATTCCAAATAGCTTCGATAACTTTAGGCCTATATGTACAAGCAAAAAAAAATATTTTCGATGGGGGGGGGGGGGGGGGAATGGCATTTCTTACAAATAGGATTAAAGTGTCGAATGCATTTCAATGGATCACTTTTCAACATTGACCAGTCGTGGTGTATTATTTTCAAAACTAGGCTTGCACAATTTATACACATAGGGGAGGGCAAAAGGGGGAACTTGCACCCCCAAACCCCAGGATGTCAAAGGTCACAAAGACAGGGATCAAGCTTGTTGGTGTATATTTTATTCTGGAGTTTGCTCTTCCCTGGAAAAAGTTTTATGGTATCCATATACATGATAAAATAGATCTATTGTTCTCTCTGATAATAACACAAATTCGATAAAGGTGTATACAACGTCCTTTTAAGATCACATATGTAGCTGAAGACAAAGTAGTTAGAATTGTCAAAACTACATATCTAAAATATTAAATATGAATTATCTTTAAAGCAAGAAAAATTTAACAATTCCTTATTGAATTTTCAATTATTTTATTAGAAGTTAGTTTTAATTATGTCTAATAAGTAATTCATTAACACTGCATACAATTGAAAGTATATTTCTTTAAAGTGAAAAATTACAAATTAAATTAAATTTTTTTCCAATATATCTACTCTATGTATTTTACAGAGGACAACAAATGCAGTATGGAAATATATTGATTAAAAAAAAAAGAAATTCATTAAAATATAACATATTGTATGTAAAATGTTTCAAACTTGCTTTAGGTTTAAAATAATTAGGCAAAATTTGTGATAAATAGTCATATTCTAAAATATTTTTGTAATGTTCGCGATTTAAAAATTTGTTAATACTGTAAAATATTTGCAGCACTGGTAACATTTGCAGTAAAAAATTCCATTAAAATAATGCAAAAAAAACTTTGTTAACATGCCATCAGCTATTTAAAAATATCCTGTCAAAATTAGACATTTTTTTAACATTTAAAGTATAAAATGTAGCAAAATGTGTAGTAGAATTTTTCAAAAATACTGTTAATTTATTATGTAAAACACTATAAAAATACAATAAAATGTGGGGGTAGAAAAGTATTGTAAAATATACAATATAAAGCAATGTAAAAAATACAATAAAAAGTGCAGTAGAATTTTACAGGCGTACTGTAGAAAATACAGTATAAAGCACTGTAAAAATGTACCATTTTTTGTAAAATTTACAGCATAAAACACTGTAAAAAGTACAGCAAAAAGTGCAGTAGAATTTTACAGAAGTATCGTAAAATATACAGTTTAAAGCGTTGTAAAAAATACAGTAAAAACTGCTGTAAAATGTTCAATTTTTTGAAAAATTTACGATATAAAACGCTGTAAAAAATACAGCAAAAAGTGCAGTAGAATTTTACAGAAGTACTGTAAAATTTACAGTTTAAATCACTGTAAAAAATACAGTAAAAACTGCTGTATAAATTACAATTTTTTGTAAAATTTACAGTAATAAGCACTGTAAAAATTACAGCAAAAAGTGTAGTGGAATTTTACAGTAGTACTGTAAAATTTACAGCAAAAAGTCCTGGCGCCCAAATTGCCAGGACTTTTTGCTGTAAAATTAACAGTGCTTTTTTTTACAGTGTATATGTCTGTGCAGTTTGTAACGGGAAATATAAACGTCCATGAAATTTGGTACAGGTACTTCAGAACCCGGATAGATACACCTTGCGTTATATATTTAAATTTCCAACTCATTTAATAGTTATGTTATGTTTTACCCTTATTTACAACAATTGTGGCCGATATTCAGACAAATTTGTTCCTTAGCGACCAAAAATGTTATTACAGAATAGCGATTTTGACACCATCAGAAAGATCAAAGGACTCGCTTTCCAACACTAAATGAATTCGTGAGAGAGTGTCTTCATATTTATTTATTTATTTATTTTAAAATATACATAGGTACCAACATGTTTTATGTGATATAATATATATATCGTAGTATTCGAAGAAAGAATTCCGTGGCAGACATTATCGCCTTTTACATGCGGGCAATCAGCTAGTAATGCGTTTAATCCGATTTCGAATTTCCTGGGGATTTAGATTCAAACCGATTATACGCAAAGCATTGTATACTTTTTTCAGTTCTCTGCAAGCGTTCGTTACAATATTCGCAATTTGTTGTTGAAAGTGAAGTGATGTTTATATTTTGTTATTTTTTTCATTTCAGGCAGTTTAGATAGTTAATATCAAATAATTAAATGTTCATTCCAATTTGTTTTCACAATCTTTAGCAGATAAAGCGTTTTTTTTGTTTTTAATGGGAAGAGATAGATATTCCATAGTGCAATAAAGTTATATTATATAGAATATTTGTTGCGATTTTGTTTTAAATTTTTTTATTTCAACGTAATATTATGAGATTACTTATAATTTTTCAAACATATTTTATAGCCATATACTCAGAGCATTTTGTATAATTATAAACTATAAAATATCTCAATTTATTTTGGGTTACGAGATTTATTTATTTATTTATTTTTCATCTATGTATTCTGCTTTTGCGAATAGCGTACGATTACGCTATACGGAAAATGTCTGAAGCGGTGCTCGTTGTGCTTAAACTAAGGATTTCTCATTTCGTGATGATTTGAATTGAAACTAATTTTTCGATTAAGAAACTGAGTGGTATTATTTATGTAACTGGCGCTTATGTGGCACCCACGCAACGTCGGGTATTTCGTTATGGTTAACGATGAAATCGCGGTTTCAACTTTGGAAGCAGCCGTATAAGTGGTATTTGTAATTATAATCAATTTCGTCATATAAGAGGTGCGTTGATTCTTTTAGTGTCTTATGCATTAATACTTACCAGATTTGTGAAATACATTTTAATAAACTATTCTAAATTAATTATAATAACAGTCAGTTTAAATATTTTAATTAATATACTTTATTAAGGTATTTTCCTACTGCAGTCTGAAGTTAAACATTTGTTCTCGTAATAAAAGTTCTAAGATTTGTAATCTATCTAAAGTTGCGATTTCACTTATTTGGATGTAAAAAACATGAATGCAGAAATTAGACATGGAACTAATCCAATCACTTTTATAGTGAGCATTTGTATAGGATACGTTTATTTCATTAAATCTGTAATAAAATCAGTTTCAAAACAAAAGTTTTCTGAAATTTTCAAATATAATTATTTAATTAATCTGAAGTTTCAAAACATAATTATCTATACTACAACGAATTACCAGGCTTTGCCCGTATTCTAAATAAGTGGTCACTACGCATAAATAATTAAATAAGCACGCATTGCTTAAATGGGTGCTTAATGCCCTTGGTCGTCTATTCAACACAAGGTTCATGAAACGGACGATAAGGCGATTCCACTTCAATCCTCACACATCTCTTCTCAGCCCATCTCAAAATATCCACTTCCCTACGATAAAATGCTTTCAAATGCAACAAGTGCAGACAAATGCGACACAGTGGATCCTTACGCGATACGTTTAGACCTCGGATGAGGTATGGGAGCGCCTGACAATCTGCAAGATTCGTTCAATGAATCAATGACATTCCTCGAATAAAAATATATAATACATCAACGGATGGGTTTGTGGAATTATTTCTGTCTGGAGTGGTCTGTGATATTTTAAGTAGATGCTGATAAAAATAGGAACTGATAGATGACAAGTTAATTTCTGCGTATCATAATATACAAATCGGAGAGGTTTAAAACGAAAAGAAAAGTATATGTATTATTTAAAAGTATCGAAAAATCGTCTAATAATCTTGTGGATTCCATTCATAGTTTATTTCAAAAATAAGTTTTCGATATTTCCGATAGTGTTAATATGGAAACACTGTGAGAATATTTTAGGTAGTTAAAGAATTGATTTGTGTAAATATCGCCCAATATCGTTGTAAATCGGGCTAAAACATAAAATAATTAAGATCTAACTAAAAAAAGCAGAGGTGCACCTAACAGGGTTCTGAAGTACCAGTGTACCTAATTTCATGGTCGTACGACGTTTAGATTTCCCGCTAAAGACTGTACGCACAAACATAAACAGACAGACCCATTAAAAGTAAAGTATTTTATCTCAATTTTATCACATGTTAAGAGACACATGTCACCAAACATAGGCAGAAACGGTTCCATACAGACAAATAGAGAGTTTATAAACGTTTTAGAGATCTGCACAGAGAGGTTAACTAATTAGCCTTATTTAATTTGTTTCATTTCACCCTTCACATGTTTTCCAGCAAGGAATGAGGTCATCCCCAAGTGGCTTCTTCCTTAAATATTTTTTCTTCTTCCTCAATGACCTAGTTAGCTCATCTTTCTTATCCAAGAATCTAAAATAACTAGACTACAATTTTTGCATCTCGTTTTCATTCAATATTATAATTCCTCATGATTAGGCTTAAGAGAAATTAAATTTGCTTCAAATTTGTATTTTTCTGCAATTTTTCAAAATCTAAACTACAAATACATTTATATATCACATTTTGAATAATTTATATTCCAAAGTAACATTTTAATCTTTTTTTGAAAAACAAAAGTTTTTTCCATCTGCATTTTTAACTCACAACATCATAGTATCTTTCCAGGTGTAAAATCGGAGTATTGTGTGTTGTTTTCAATATCGTATAGAACAATACCTTATGTATATTTTGCCATAGAATTATTATAGTTTGTATTTTAAAGTCCGCATATTATAAAAGTAATTTGATATTATTGTTTATTATTTCTAATTAAAATAATTTAAAAACAAAGAATTTAAAAATACACTCTGTTGCAAAAGAATATTTGCGCCCATAAAAAATTGAGCTCCGGCCGCGAAACTTGGCATGCAAATATCGTTTCAAGTGTTACGCAAATGGTCAGACTGTCAAAGCCAATTATATTATAGCGCTGAAATGCACATGAGAACGACGTATCGTGCAACATTTTAAGCGACCTGTATACTCACTCACTCGCAATTGGGACTGAATTTTCTGATTTGATACTACAAGTTGTGCACACAGATGCCATTGAGACGTACTCGAAGGCACTACGAACAGTCGAATTTAGAGAGAGGTCGCATCGTAGGACTAAAAAAAGCTGGTTGGTCCAACAGACGTATCAGTCGCCATCTTGGTCCTATCGACGCGACAGTTGTTCGGTGTTGGCAACAATGTATCAGAGAAGGCATATATAACCGTCGCCGATGTGGTGGCCGAGAGGTCAAAGAGGCAGACGTTTCCTCGTGATGGCTCGGCTGCCAGATTGCGGGTTCGAATCCCGCCTGCGGGCATGGATGTTGTTATGTCTTATTGGAGCAGAAGTCAGATTTCTACCTTCGGGTGCACCGGGTCTTTGACTAAACAGAAGCAGTGCACACATTCTTCCTTAATAAATATGTTAGGGACACGACACCAACCAACCATATATAACCGTCGCAGAAGCTCAGGATACCCCAGGCAGACAACTACTCGTGAAGATTGTGCAGTCAGGAGAGAAATCACGTCCACACAGATGGAGTTGTTATCAGTCATTCAAAATAATTTGCCATCATCCATGCATCATGTATCAAGGGATACTATTCGGGGACGACTGGCAGAAAGTAGAATTACTTGTTGATGTCCATTAAGGGGTTTACCACTGTCCCCTCAACATAGGCATACCCTTCTGAATTTGTTCGCCGAGATCGTTCAGCCTGAATAGTGCGCGATTAGAGCGTGTGGAATACGTGTGTGGAGGTCCGATACCTCTCCCCCACACCCCCCACACCCAATACTCAAAATAATGTTCAAATACAGATTTTCACGAACTTTATATTTCAAATTAAAAATTAAGCGGTAGATATAAAATTTTTCAACATTTTTTTGGCAAAATTAAAATTCACCTGTTTTAAAATGAAAAAAAAAAGTCCAAAATTTTATCATAGAAACCGTCTAATATAATGGAGTTTCTGTAAACATCGAAATATTCCCAAAATTACGTGAGTCATCTTATAAAAATTGCTACAACAAAATATACAAAATTAAAAAGGAATCACATTGAACTTTCAAAACATATAGAAAATATATTCAATGCATGTACAAAATATAAAATGATTAAAAATCTTCATGAATCCACTTAATTTCAATTTGGGACATATGATATGAAATGGCTGTTATACGCAATATTATGTGAGGATGGAAAAGTAAAAATTTGCATTAATAGACAGTACCAATATTACTTTAATCAAAATAAATAGGAGATATATATATTTTTAAAGTGCAATTTAAATATGATGTAAGTAGGAGCAAATTGAATTTTATGTAAGTTACATTTTTTTTTCAATTACGACGTCTTTTCATGACTTGAAGCACTCAACACGATTGCATAAATTATATTTACTTACATCGATCGCTAATTGCTAAATACCCTTCCCTCACTCATCTTCAAGAATGGAAAGAAAGTTAGTCTCATTATCATAGTAACAGTGTTATCACATGAGCTGCGCATGCGTCAAATGCTTCTAATGCCGAAATGGAAACTTAATGACGAGTCAATTAAGTCCGCTTCTAATTTCCCCTCCTCTTGTCCTTAAGTTGCTTCTAAAATTCCCGACTTGTTTTAATCCAATATATCTCCTGAACTTTGGAAGTTAAGGTATAAAGGTGAAATCTGTAAAATAGGGTGATGCAGAAGATTATATTCATAATTATTTTATTATAATACTACAATAAATTTAGCGTTACATTAAAGGCTGTAATGTAAAGTATTTTGGATGTGGGATTTTAATGGATATTCCCATACATTTATATTCCTTATTCAGTTTCACGTATATTTTAATCAAAATCTGAAAATAAAAGCTGTGTAATCTAGTATTATAGGAAAATAATTCTTTACACACATACACTTTACACACATAATTCTTTACACACATCAAATTCAGTTATTTTATGAAAATTTCGTTTTAAAAACTCTTAAGTAGTAAATTAATAAATTTTTAGATAATTATTATATTTAAAAAAATTGTGATAAAATCGCAAATGTGTTTCAATGCAACAGTTGAATAAATAATCTTCTATTAATGGATAACTAATAAACGTTTTTTTAATCCTATATTTGTAAACATGAAATTTGTAAACAAATTTTGCGGTATTTTTGCATTGACACCAAACTTTCAAACTAACATTTAAACTCGTATTACATTTTCATAAAGGATTTGCGAAGAATTTATATTAAATATATTCCTTATAAGATGGGTTTGCAAATGAGTTAAAATCAGTAATATTTGTTATATTTTAAATATTCCACTTACTGAAACTTCTTATAAAAAACAAAAGTTTCACCATACTTCAAGTGCATTATGTCAAAAAGTTAAAAAATGTAGAAGTTCAAATATCCATTTTAATTAATTTAGAAATGTTATACATTTTTTACAAAATGCATTCATTCATAACATACTAAAAAAGTTAATAATTGTGTTAGTACTCATTAGAAGAATATATTACAGTGTTATATAATACGTTATGTTTAATACGTATGTTATGATACTCTCTGGAAGAATTGAACATAGTTTTAGTTCTCCCTGAAAAATTTAACATAGTTCTGCTGCTCCTTTAAAGAATTTAATGATGTACTGGTGTTTTCAGGAAAGAATTTGATATAGTACTGATGCTTCATAAAGGAATTTAATACAGTTATGGTGTTTTTTGACGAAATGTAATACGAAACTGGTGATATCTGAAAAAAATTATAATAGTGGTGGTGCTCTGTGGAAGAATTTAACTAGTTATAGTGCTCCCTGACAAAAATTAACATAGTGCTAGTGTTTCTGAAAGAATTCAATAAAGTACTGGTATCCCCAGGGAAAATTTTAATATAGTACTGATGCTTTGCAAAAGAATTTAATACAATGATGATGTTTCTTGGCAGAATTTAATACAATAATGGTGCTTCTTGACAGAATTTAACACAATGAGGGTGTTTCTCGACAGAATGTAATAGAATTATAGTGTTTCTTGACAGAATTTATACAATTATGGTAATTTTTGACAGAACTTAATATGGATTCGGTGCTATCTTGAAAATTTTAGCATAGTGATCGTGTTTCTATAAAAACAAAACATAATATATTAATACTATAGCACTGATGCTTCCTGATATCAAAATGTTGCTGTTCTCTATCCTATACAAAGCTTTCATTAAACTTAAAATGCATAGACAAAAAAGGAAAAATCCTCAGAAAAAATTTAATTCAGTTATCAAAGCGTGTAGCAGAACACAGGAAATACGTCCAAAACTATAATCGAACTTCAAAGATATTTCTTAACCTTGATATCCCAACTTCGGCTTATGCACGCTTCGGTAACTGTCGTTTCCTTTCGTGTCGGGGCTGTTGTTCATGATGTAAGCAGTCTGGTAAATAATACAAGGTTGAAGTAATTAAGTCTGGCATAGGCGATAAAAATACGTGCAATTATGCCAAGTGATCGTAAAGTTATTTTTAGCAAAAGTTTCGTTGAATGTTAGAGAACTTTTATTTAGTATCGTACAAGTTTAGTTCTAAATACACGTAAATGATCACATTGTTCTATAATGTTATATAGGATATATCAACATACACTATAGGACATAGAAAATACAACACCATGACTCTTTAGCAGTATAATTATGCAAATTGCGAGACAAACGCAGCTGGCCGATACAGGCAAATGATCAAAAATGCAAGTAGGTCACTTGAATAGAGCGCGGGATGAAAGGGATAAAAACGGCAGATGAGCCAACAGTTGCTACTGTCTGTCGTCTAGAAAAAGTCGTTTTCCTAGCTGTTTTTCGTTTCAGAAGACACCTGTTGTTGAAGATGTGTCTAGCCGATGACGTCGAATTCCTTTTCAGAACTTGAACGATCATACAACTGGATTGATTCATTTCACGCCTACGTACGTCTGGGTGGTTGTACTAACGTATCGCCGCTGAAACACACGCAGATGAGTCCACTGTATAAAGCATTTCGAGAAAATAAATGAAGAAAGGCATGTGAATCGTCGCAGTGGTACAGGTCTATCCAGACGTGCGTCAGCGCACGTCGATCGATGCATTTGAAGGCCCCACAAACAACGATTATAGACATTATGCAGAATTTGTAGGGTACATTGGATGTTTCAATATTAGCGAAAACAGTTTCTTGACGATTAGCTGAAAGCGGCTTGTACTCAAACCGTCCTTTACGAAGACTGCCATTGACTACAAGACACCGACGTGAGAAATTGCAGTGATGTCGGGCTCCAGCCTCGTGGATAACTGAATGGGATAGGGTAGTGTTTAGCGACGAGTCTCGGTTCTGTTTGTCGTATAGCAGTCGCCGTGTGAGAGTCTGGAGGCGACGTAGAAACAGATCGAATCCTACTGCAACTGTTGAACGACATGTTGCTCGACAACGCAACGTCATGGTTTTGGGTGCCATCAGCTTCGATAATCGGTCACCTCTGGTCCGTATCAGAGGCACAATAATGGCTCGACGATATGTGGATGAGGTGCTATGGCCGGATGCACTGCTGTACCTTCAGCAGTTGGAAAATTCTGTTTTTCAACAAGATAACGCGAGACCATACACGGCAAACATCAGCAGACAAGCATTGTAAGATATCCAGGTACTTCCTTAGATTTCGATGTCTCCAGATCTCTTACCCACCGAGCATATATGGAACGTGATTGGTCGTCGTTTGACTGTCCTGCCCCCGCCTCAAACAAAGGATGACCTGTGGAGGATGGTTGACGGTATATGGTAGAGGTGGTCCTACTGCCAACTGACCACCCTGTGTATGCCATTACTGTATTGCATTATCCTTCTGGAATTAACATCACATGTATATATGCCATCTCTGCCTGTGTACCCTTTATCATGATACTCTATTTGCACTTTCATGGTATTGCAGTTTCTGCGTCGGGTAGCGTATAATGTGATTATTTTTTCCTATGTCTTATTTTACACTTTCGTTAATGCAGTTTTACTATAAATAGTTTTTATGGCCCATATAAACCGTAGAATTCTGTCGATTCTCCCCTTCAAATACGACTGAAAAACGTAGAAAATCACCGATTTGTTAATGAATTTCGTTACGAAATTATTATTCTCATTATGAAATCAGTGTGAGAAAATAGATGAGGGACACATTCGAGGAATTTTCTACTAATTTAACAATTAGAATTCCCTCGATTGCCCCTGCAATAAACAATGGACGTAAAAAACAATATGTAGGTGGAAGAAGGTTTTATAGGAATTTTCATCTTAAAGAAACAAAGTATACTATTACATTTTGTTTTCCACGACAATTTTTCCCGATGTTTAGGAAGGAGGTGGATGGTTACGAAATTTTTCTGAATCTCAAATGGAGCCAGAGAACAGATTTTTTCCCGAAGAGGGAAGATCGACGAAATTCTACGGTAATTAAATAATTCAATCAAGTCAAAAAACTAAATACATTTTAAAAATAAAATGCATAAATACTAAATACTTTTGAAATTAACATTTGTGTAAAATACTTAAAACTAATTAAGAAAAAACAGCATACTTAAATCTCTGATATGATAAATGCAAGATATATTATTATTTTTAAGACATTAACCTGGAGATAAACTACATTTCGATCCTAAAATGGAATTTTACCAAAAACAAATCATATTTTAAGCATAGATAAGACTAAGGTTAATACATCATGCTTTGTAATATTTAAGTTTTAATGTCAATACTGCAGAAAATTAAACTTCTAGCAATTTGAACGATTTTTTAACCCAAACCGTCGAAGTTAATTCACATATGTAATAAACAAGTATTACTCTAACATACATGACTTATTTATTGAGATAAAATCATATAAAGGATTTATGGCAGAGATATTTTACTGAATTTTCCTTATGTTAACTAAAATATTTGTTATTAAAAAATATAGAATACTTTTGAAACCGTGATGAGTAGTAAAATATGAAATAAAAAATATGCATTTCATATTTCTTTTCTGGATTCTGCATTTGCCCATCCCAGCTTTGAATTAAAATTATTATTTTTAACACTTTACAACAAAGTTGAAAAGTGTTTATGACTTTCTTCATTCTGTCTGCATGTCCGTTAGCACGATAACTGTCGTAAAAATGACTTAATCAAAATGAAATTTTAGTATGTTGTTCAGACGGTCTGTAGGACCTATGGGAATATAAATGAATAATATCACCCAATTAGTTTTGGATTGAACCCGGGTTAAAAAAATGAAGTACATTGAGTCCTATAGGACCTAATTCTTCAAACATTTTTTAAGCGGATTTAAAATTCACACATTGCTTCGAAAATTTTAGGTAATATTCAAATTGTTCCATAAAATATATAAAAAAAATTCATCAAAATATATTCAGTAGTTTTTTAAATAAAAATTAAAATAATAATTGCACTTCTTATATGAAGCGATCACGTGACCACTATATGAAGAGATTACGTGATCTACTTCAAAATGAAATATGGCATCCATCTTGTCTCAAAATCGTGACTTTTAAAGTTCTTTATAATTCATATTGAGTGTTGTATCTGTCCTAAAACTGCTTTATTTTTGCTCAAATTCTCTGCAACTACTACATACTGAAACAACGCAATTACAATATATTTGAGTTTAAATGATCATCCAAATTTGATTATTTCTACAAAGAAGCCTATTTTTCACTTATGTAAAATGTAAACAGCAAAATATGTAGAATGAGTTGTATCAGAATTGCTGCATTTCTTTAACACAAAATTATTTAGCTCATGGAGTCTGCATAGCTGATATGAATGAAATATTCATTGATTTTACAGAGAGAAGGACGATTTTTTTCGATGAAGTTTTAATCATAGAGTTTATTTACTTGTTCCTCTATGGTCTTAAGTTTTTAAATAAAATAAATTATTATAGAATTGTGCTGAATGAAATGAATGGGAAAATGTTTGTGAATGAAATGCTGCTTTTATAGAGAGAGCAAGGCGTGTTATATTTCGATGGCGTCATTTGAATAAATTTCAGTTGTTTTCCCCATGAAGTTTTCAAATATAATCAATTATTGTAGTATTATGACAATGTTAAAAACATTAACGAGGAACCAGGCGATTTATATTTAATTGACGTCATTTGAATGAAGTTCATTTTTTTCGATGAACTTTTAAGTTTTCGAATATAATAAATTAATGCAGTATTGTTATAATTTTTTAAATACTACCGAGGAATGTATCGCATTTTAGAGGTGTTTAAATGAAATTACATTGAAGTTGGAAAGTGTTTCATAATTAATGCTTTAT
Organism: Amaurobius ferox; assembly: GCA_951213105.1. Classification (NCBI taxonomy): domain Eukaryota; kingdom Metazoa; phylum Arthropoda; class Arachnida; order Araneae; family Amaurobiidae; genus Amaurobius; species Amaurobius ferox. Next base: position 129,808,192 of record OX578134.1, read on the forward strand.
GTATGATTGATCTTTCTTGTTTTTTTATAAATTGACAAGAATTTGTGTATGCCATTGATGCATACCCAATTTAGCATGCAAAATATTTTTAACGAAATAAAATTATATTTTCATAAAGAAACGTCCCATACAAAATTTTAAATTTCTATATCGACAATTCGTATTTCTCTTAAGAGTGTGAATGTAAATGAACCAATAGATTAAATAAGTTAGTAGAATATAAAGACCTATATGACAACGCAATTTTTAATACGGCACTTTTCAAAATTTTATTAAATTTTAATATGAGCGGCATTAATTTTTTCTAATGCTGCGATAAAGAGATTTCGTTTATCCTTTAACTATTACTTTCAAAACCCTCTATCTCAATTTCAATCTTAATTAAATCTCTATACACATTTCTACAGGAGGTAAAAACTTGAATTATTTTCCAAGCCCAGGGTATCCAAAAACTGAATTGCTTGATCCTTGATCCTATGACAACGCAATGACTCAGTCATGTTACCTGTATAAATATGGAAATCATCAGAAAATTTGGTGTAGGTGCAAAGTTCCATCATGTTCTTAATTTTAATTCGACTAAAATTCAAAAAGGCCTCTTGCAAGTTTTAAAAAAATTAGGTTAATCAAGGATAACAAAGATGGAACAATAAATGTTAAAGGTGTTCAGTACATTGTAAATGCTGTATTGACACATTCAGAACTATATAAATTGAGAATAAAGAACTACAATTTTTCTACAAATTCACTAGTTTCGCTCTCCTTATTGTGTTATAAAACAAGTTACATTTTGCATTAATATTAAGCTGAAGTTTGCAATTAGTATGAAATTTTTTGGCATTAATTCACTTCATTTTCAAAACATATTGTTTCAATATATGCTGTTACAAAAAATTCGCAAACAATAATTTGCTTAATCTCACATTATAAAAAAAAAACAATTATTTTGTCATTATGCCAGTAAAATCACATTATTAACAGTAATAAATAATAATTACATAGTTACAAAAATCTTTGTTTTTTGTTTTGAAACTTTATGTCTGTTTACAATATCAATTATCCAGATATGGCCTTGCAAAAATATTTTAGATTATTTTAAACATATTTACAAACATAACATCATGAAACAATGTAATTCCAATGTAATATGTATAGAGCAATATATGTGTCTATTTATTTTGGGCTTAACTTTTTTGAAACAGTCTTAACAGTCTTTACAGTTTATAATCATACTAATTTTAAGCATTTTCTATACTATTTTTATACATATTTGTTTTCAAATAAAGTTTTATAATTAAAAAATGCGTGCAATTTAGTTAATACCATATAGTAAGTACCGATTTAATATTAAAATCGATTTCATTCACAATCAAAAAGACCAACTTATTTTTAAAAATATTAAAAATGTTCTGAAATCTTCAACAAGCCACCCAAAACCAAGCATAACACTTTTCACTCAATATAATAGAATGATGAATAAGCACATCCCCCCCTATTAAACATCAACAAAGATCTATCCTTGGTGTGGAGAGGAGAGAAGTGCATGACCATGGCAAATCCCCCTACTCCCTGAAATTGGAAGAAGGGTGTTCAATGGGGATAAACCCTAAAGCGGGTATCTAGCTCTTATGCGTCACCCAATTGTACACTGATACCCACTTATACAATGAATGGTAAATCAATATGTTGTATTAGTGAATAGTTTGTATAAAACATGCAAGACTGAATTACCCTACAGGCACACTAAAAAAGTGCTTCAACACAGAAAGTGCATATCAACACAGCAGTGGTAAGAATATAAAGAAAACTTCTAAAAATTATGTATACAATTATTTAAAGTCATTATAGAATTTCCTTATCTTCTTTCCAGTATCGATGACATCTCGCTATTATCTAATGTTGTATATCCAAAATGAATTCAAGGAGAAACGAAATACTTTATGATTTTAGTTGATCAATTATAGAAATTAATAATTAATATTACTTAATTAAGTATTTCATACATGCATTTATACTAATTAATAATGAACAGTGTCATCATAGGCATGATCATGAAAAGCGTTCTTACAAACCCAAATAACTAGTATTAAATAATGTATACAATAATTTGCAAAATTATTTTTAGAATATAATTTCTCAATATACTCATTATAATTATATCGCATCCACAAATACGCAACAAATATGTATATCCAAGGCTTAACTGAATTTCTGCAGTAATTCTAATGATTGATACAGCAGGGTTATCAGCTAATCAACTTTATTCTTGGCCTATCAAACCCATGTATTCCATCCTACTGAAACTGAGGATGCCCGAAATAGGTATACCACACAAGAAAAAACCCTTTCTCTGTCTGTCCCACTTGGAAACGAACATGAAGGAAGTTTGACGAATTTGGAGACGATTTGGAGAAATGCCGTCATATGTGTGGTCCCCATGTCAAGGGATATTAGCAGCGCAAGGCAGGCGAGTGGGAAGGAATGTTTTACATAACTTTAAGCACGTAGTCATATGACAAGAATAACATCTAGTGCCCAAGAATAAATACATATTTTGCCTGATTAATGGAAATTGTATTTTATTAAAGTCTTTATTGGTTTTATTCTAAATATTGTAGCAGACAAATAAGAAACATAAAATGAAATTTAAAAAAAAACGTTAAAGTGTGCTATTACTAATATTTGTACAAAAAATATCGTCCATTATAAATATGTCTAATTTATCGTAATTGTACAAAGTTACGGGGTACATCTACACTCTGCATATTCTACCCTTCTGGCCAAGCAGCCGAGCAGTCAACAACTTTAAAGGTCTTGGTAGCAAAACTTCTCAGTGTATAATTTTAATAAAGATAAATATGATTAATTTACGGTTTATATAATAGATATGATCCAGGTAAAATTGATGCATTAGGGCAAAACTCTTGACAGTTGTTAAACATTAGAAAAAAGTATTGGAAGATGCTTGTATAAACTAAAGTTGTGTAGTCAACTGTCCTACCAATTATAAATAAATATATTATCACTAAATGATTGGAAAAAATTTCTCCTATACAAGGAGCAAAAACCTCAATAAATTCAAATAGAATTAGAAAATTAAAAACTGCTCTGTTAATAATAATAATAATAATAATAATAATAATACTTAACTATATTTATTGAAATGTATGTTGTTATTTTAAGCCATTTTTACTGCATCTTAATACATAGCTAATGCCACATTTAGTATTTTCTACATTTCAAATCACACTACCCCTCTAAAACTGTTAAGCGACGTATTTTTAAAATGTTGAACTATTCATGTGAAGGGTTTTAATATTTCCCATTTCAGAAACCTGACGTAGTTTATTGGGACTCTGGAAACATACAAACGTAATATGTGGAGATTTGAAGACTTTAGCAAATATTTGTTCAGTTAAGTATTAACGTTTCTTTAACTCATTGTTGTATAAAAGTTTCTACAAACTCCTTGTTGTATAATGCCTATCTATACAATAAGATGTACGCATAATTTTAAATTTAAGTTAAAAAATAGAAAAATTGCTTTTTTTTTTGTCCAGATAGTAACAAAGGACAGTAAATCCTTTCAGTCTTCAGTAAGCTACATTGTCTATTTATTAAATTTTAAAAATAGCTAAAATTAAAATTATTATGGATGAAGCCAATGGTTTAAATTTTACTCAATCGAATCCTAAAATTATATTTTTAATTGTTTGTTAATTAAGATTGTTAATGTTTGTCCATATTTCTTGAATAAAATTATTTCCAGTTCATATATATAAGATAATCTGTCACTGCGGAAACATAGTGGCTAATAAATACATAAAGGGCGTATGAAGCTGGAACTGTATAAATGGGCAGTCATACCTTCGACAGTGTATACGAGCCAGTTTTGCTGAAAGTATAAACACTGAAAAAAACTGTCAATGCTCTCTATTTTGTATATTTGATTGAAGATGACGGCACAGAGTAGCATCGTATCATGAAGGTCCTCTTCGCCCTAGTATCTCCATTTTCATCTAAATAATCGAATAAGTATGTTACAGTCAGACTTAAAGTCGTCTTTCAAAGCTATAGTTCAATGAATTACCAGTCAGAATGGATCTTGTGAGGTTAGGTATCTAGTGGCTACACCACCAATGTATTGTGGTATTGTGTACATGTGCTAGTACCATATTTTTAAAACAAAGTTAAAGTACGAATTTGAATATCTAATTCCGTAAAAGATCGTTAAAATTTGCAATAGGCATTGTAAAACTAAAATAAAAATAATAATATAAAATATATAATTTATAATACTTATTATAAAACTGAAATTAAAGAATAAAAGTATTTTCGGCATCGAAATAAATTTTGTTCAAACTGTAACCGTTAGAGTTTGGCTAACATATGAGCAAATACCCCTTGTCGTTTTTTATTAAATGTATAATTTTAATGACGTTTATTAAAGGAAGGTGAAATTAAAAATATTTTTTGCGAACAGACGTTTGCCTTCCAAACGGATTTATTTAGCACTGTTCATGGATTGATCAGAAATGTTAACTTTATATGAACATCGTAATTTTGCGGTTGGGCCGTAATGCATTATCAAGTAATATTTTGAAGAAAATCGGGGTGCAAAAGAGAGATATTTATAACTATTCATATCGCATAATTTGCAAATAAGAAATGAAGAAGTCAGTTAGAGTACATCTTAATGGCTTATAAAGTGTAATTTATTAAGGAATAAAATTAAAGCTATGTGCTAATCAGTAAAAAAATAATATAGAGATGACTCAACACTTCCTGGTTATATTATTCATAAAAGGGTTGATGAACTATTTAGCTCTACTAAAAAGACTACTTGCAGGATGTTTTTGATTTTTGGCTTTAACAGTAAAACACTAACAACGACAAAAAATACACGGGGATGAATTGTAGATCAAACGAATTGAACACCCCATTGAAACATTTCGAAGGATTGATAGTTAATGGACACCAAAGGTGTTGTCTGCTGCAGTTTGATTTGCTTCTTTAGTCACTGAATATGCAAGATAGGTGCTGGTGTTGTTGAGACCCAGACCGCCCGACCTACCAGAAAGGTGTTGAAGACCCAGACCGTCCGACTCGTCCAGAGGACTTAGAGTAACTAGTTGGACTACCAGAAAGGTGTAAAGTAACTGTTTGGACGGCCGGGAAGTGCCACACAATTTAGATTGGAACCCAGTGGGGGATGCATCCACAGGGACCGTACCCTCTTTCCCCTACCACCAACCTCTCAGAAGGACTTACGGACCCACATGTTTAACGTGATAGTGATCCGCGTAAACACGACGGCAATGTTGGCAGTGGTCAGAATCGAACCCGGGCCTACCGAGTGCAATTACAGCGAGCTAGCCACTGATGGGCTAGCGCACCCCCCAGTGATAATTTTGAAGACCCAGACCGTTCGACTCATTCGAAGACATAGAGCATCCATTTGAACAGCCGGTCCGGTGATGGTGTAAAGTATCTAATCAAAGAAAGAAAATCAGTCATACAATGTAAGCTGTGTGTTATTGTGAGACAGTTTTATGTTCTTTATTTATTAAGGCTGTAATGCTGGGCAATGTTAGCAGACTTAACGACGCCAGTTTTTACAACACTTTGACCCGAGAGGTCAATTAGGCCAAAAACCTAAGAGGCACATATAGCCATGAGAATGGTTAAACACTTCGACCAATTATGGAAGATGTCTGATCGCATTGCCCTATGATCGCCAATCAGAACGACAAGGAGCGTTACAGATCGCAAACAAAAGAGGCGGCAACATAAAGTTCTAGGTGATATTCAGAACGACTTCAACGACTTCACGATGACTTCGACGGCAATAGCGATTTTTCATAGAGAGATACAGTAGAGAAATATTCTACAAGTTTTGAAAACAGAGTGAGTTGCTGAATTTTTTTCAAGCAAAACTATTTAGCTCTGGAGTCTGGAATATCTATATAAATAAAATCGAAAATGTGTCTGAGTGTTTATTTGTTTGTTTGTCTCTTTTTAACATGCTGTCAAATTAATGAAAATGCTACAGACTTGATAAAATGATACTAAATTAATGAAAATTCCATATTTTGCAAAATTAAGTTCAATTTCCTTGATAATCTCTGTCACTTTGTGGTAATTAAATATAGTTTTTATAAATTTGTTTACAAAACGGGACCAGAGTGTTTTTTCCTTCAAATCTGTCTGAGAGGATAATTTTGTTTAGTGAGAACAGATATTCATATACATTTTATTTAGGATAATTAAATTAAATATTTTAATAAAATGCTTAGAGTAACAATGTTATTTAAAATATTATAGGAATTTGTATATAAATGAAGTTTTAACTCCTTTATATTATATATTCCGTCCGAAGAACGGATATATTACTAGTCTATATAAATAAAATTGAAAATATGTCTGTCAGTCTGTCTGTATGTATGCTTGTCTCATCATCACGGAAGAACAACTGAACCGAATTTAATCAAATTTTGTAGATAACCTTGAAATAGCCCCACTTGTTTCGACCATTTCATCCATGTTTCGAGTTTCTAAGACCAGGGGTTATTGAGATATTAATGAAAAATGAAACTTTCGTAGGAGTTCTCCTCTCTAAGTCTCCGGTTCCTCGAAATGAAAGAGGTTGGAAATCGCTGGTTCAAAACGTAAAAGTAAATTAAAACTCTATCTCTGAGTTTAGTTGGAGTTTATTGCGCTTATCAGTCACTTTTGAAAATTGCAGGTTTGAAACATGAATTTAAATGGAAACTCTATCACCATGGATTATTTTTCACAGGCTCTTATTCAACAATGAAAAGTATTAAGAAATCAAATCGGTTATTTAATTATCAGCATTTTATGAGGAAGATTCTTTCTTATATCATGTTGCCCAGCAACGCAATTAAATCAAGTATGTTTGTTAATTTTTATTGTTATTTTTTCGATTTAATAATACATAAATGTATATAAAAATATATCCTATAAATGAGCAGTTTGATTTTTCTTTTAATTATATTAATTACGGACTGCATACATCACTTTCATTTATTTTGGAAAAAAGAGTTTTCAAACTTATATATTGTATTTAGTCAATAAATTCATATACTCGTATTTTGTTTAGTCAATAAACTCATATACTCGTATTGTATTTATCCAATGAACCCATTTAGCCGATTGTTGAAAAAGAATAAGAGTTGAACGGGTATATCTGCTAATACAATTTTAGTGTTTTCATTTAGTATATACAAACGGAATCTGGCTGTTTTATTCTTCAGATCTGTAAATTCAGATCTACGAATTTAGCGGGATATCGCTAACTTGGCAACTTTTCTTAAACGCTGATTGACGGAAATGTCGCCAAATTGATAAAAAATACGTTAAATCGATTAAATTAATTTCGTTTTGTTAGAATAGATAACTTAAATGATGTTTCGGTAGCAGTGTCTGTCAGTCCAAGCGTTCTACTTTGTAACATATTTAGAAAATGTTTAAAATGTCGCTAAATTGATAAAAATGTTTGTAAATCTAAAAAAAATATCTTGAAATTGATAAAATTGCGCTAAATAAATGAAATAAATTGTGTTTTGGTGATACTGTGATGACGTTTCGTCAATTTGTCGCCAAGTAGGACTTTCAGTTCTATAATCGCACTTGGCGATAAATTTGGCAACGTTTTTAAATGTCGCTAAATTGATGAAAATGTCGCCACATTCATAAAATGACACTAAATTTACCAAAATGACAACGAATTGAAGAAAATTCAATTTTTTGCATAATTAAGTACGATTTTCTAGACAATCTCTCTCGTTTTGTGAGATTTAAAAAATATGTTTTCTAAATTTGTTTACAAACTGGACCAGGATGTTTTATTCTTCAAATATGCCTGTGAAGATAATTTTGTTTATTGAACCCAGAGATTCTTATACATGTTTTAGAAGATTTAAATTAAATATCTTAATAGAATATTTTGAATAACAAAGTCATTTAGAATACTATAGGAATTTACACATAATTGTGAACGTTAAGTTTCTTTATATTATATTTTCCGTACGAAGAACGGGTATACTGGTAGTAAGTGATATAAATTAAGTATTTAGTGATTTTGCATTGAGAGGTAGACGATTTATATTTTCGATAACGTCATATGAATAAAATTCTTGTTGTTTAACTAGAATTGTATTTTTCAATGAAGTTTTAAATTTTTAAGTTTAAATTACAGTAGTACTTTAATAGTTTTAAACATAACTACGCATAATTTTAAAGATGTTTAAATAAAATAGCATTTCAGATGGAAAATGTTTCCTAATCAATGCTTTATGATTTATCTTTTTTGTTTACTATATTTCTCTCTGGTGCAAGTTCAGCAAATATCAAGCCCAAATATGTATGCCTATACCGATATTTTTAACACGTTTTTCTGCATAAAATAGGGCAGTCTACGTTTTCTATTTTCCTGAATGAAGATGAATGGGTATCTACACCCTGTTAAACAGCAACAAAGCTTCTGTGTTTGCTGAAGTGGGTGTATTGTAATCTCCCCCTACTTCCACAAAATTTGCCTGAGGAGGATGAGGGAGGGGAACACCACCGGGAAAATGAAGACAGGCAATTCTTTTGCTTGCCTTCAGATCCAGAAATCCCCCTAGCTTCCTGAGCAGCGGACACTGGTGTAAGAGGAGTTGGATAAGAGTCTAAGAGTCTTTTTAACAGCAAAATAGATGGACTTCTTTTTAAGCCCGTTTCCCTTTAACTCGGGCACAGTATTAAATTAAATGTACTATTTATAGGTGTGTATAATACTTTTTGTTACTTTTCTCATTATATGTGTGTGTGTGTGTCTGTATGTGTGTGTGTGTGTATGTGTGCGTGTGTGTGCGTGTGTGTGCGTGTGTGTACGTGCTTGGGTTTATATACAAGTGTGTCAATTACGCACTAAGAATTAAATGAAAATTGGTGCGTTTGGTTGCAATGACGATGGTAATATGTGATTTTATATCAGCAAAGATATAATCTCCGGAGGAACAACTATACGCAAACTAGAAAATAAAGAGGATGCATACATCCTCACAAAAGATTCACCGCTGTTTCAAATCTGGAAGGTCAGTGCAAAATACACTTCAAATACAAAGTGAAGCATAATTGTATCAGCAGCTCAATAAATAGAGCATCTCCTTGGTATCCGGAAGTCTGTGGTTGTATTTTCCGCTAAGACAGCTTTGAAACATACCGTTTTTTACAATATACATGCATACAAATATGATCATATTTCTAAAATTTTTGAAATATATTTATGAAGTCAAAGCGCTCTTTAACACAATATCTCGAATCAGATTTTTAAATAAAAATTTATACAGTTAGAAAACGGATATTGTCAACATTTCCAATAAAGTCGTATACAAAACTTTGAAACTACTAAGATTTGGAAGACACTCTCATTATAGTTACCATTGATACAGGTAGTTGGCATCATGCAATGGGGGTGATTTTCCATATTTTGGGGAACGCCGAGGGTTTTGTTTTCTATGAATTTAAAATTTCTTTACAGTAAAAGTTTGGAAAGAGCAGGTATTTTCTTTTAGAAAATAAATCCTACTCAATGAAATTGGAGCTCTAGCTTCTTAACAAAATATTTCCTAAAGTGGCAGGCTGTCTATCCATACGGAACTTTCAACTAGCTCCAAGTCCCACCTGTTGTTGTTGTTGAGACCCAGACCGTCCGACCTACCAGAAAGGTGTAAGGTATCTGTTTGGACAGCCGGGAAGTACCACCCAATTTAGACCGGAACCCAGGGAGGAAGCATCCACAGGGACGGTACCATCCTTCCCTACCACCAACCTCTCGGAAGGACTTACGGATCCATATGTTTAACGTGATCGTACTCCGCGTGAACACGGCGGCAGTTTTGGCAGTGGCGGTAATCGAACCCGGGCCTACCGATTGCAACACCCGCGCGCTAACCACTGGGCTACCGCGCCCTCAAGTCCCACCTGTAACCGAATTGGTTACTCTATGGCCTTCTAACCAGAGGGACCAGGTTCGAAACTTGCTTAAGTGTAACGAGTTTTGTGTATGCTTACGTAGTCTTAGTAATTCGACATCAACTTTGAACTCCAACTTATGTGTGCATAAAATGAACATGACTGCTAAATTGATCCAGGAACTGCAAACATCGAACTCAGAAAAATTCTTGTAAAATATTTATCCAATAAAAAATAAACTTGTAAATAAAAAGACAAATTCTTCAGTTTTACGAAAAATTGTCAGCCATAAAAATTATTTAGATAAAGATCTATTGATGAGTTTATCAATCTTATTGTGTGAAAAGCATAGAAAGGAAAATTCATTAGACGCATTCCGCAATAAACACCTCCAACTGCTTTCAATTCATCTTTATTCATTTAAGCAAGAAACTACTTGGATCAAAAAGGTTCTAACTTTATATGAAATACATTGAATAACTTTTTCTCTCTATACTTTATGAAATTTGATTAACTTAGCAATAGTTCTTCATCTCAAGCACTTTAAATGGTTGTTACTAATTTGTAAAATTTCGCTTTTTAGTTTTACAATTTTGATCCTTTTTGTAGATTTTAAAATCCTTTTTGTAGTCCTGAAATCCTTTTTGTAGTCCTAAAATCCTTTTTGTAGATTTTGCGAGTTTTCGAATAGTCATTAAGGTTTCTTAAAATCTGAAAAATGTAAATTTCATATTTTTCCTTTATAAATTGCTACAGGGCACTCAGCATGCCAAACTTTAACAGTGCAGTTTGAACAAATTTTATGTAAAATTTTGATTTAAGTCATCGTATTTGAAATAAAAAGGGAAAACACTGATAAATATGACATTTAAAAGATTTCGAATAATCATTACAGTTGCTTAAGATTTGATAAGTGAAAAATATATGTGTTTTCCCTTTAAGAGTAGCAGTATAATACTCAAAATGGCAATATTAAGCTTCGAAATTTACAGCTTTATAGAGTTTAAGTGCAAAAGTGGAAATTTCGTGGTAAATCAAGATGTACTATATTTGACACATTGATGCAATAAAATGCCTGAGACAAAAATATGCAATTTGATAAAGTCTTGTCTCAGAACGCTTCCCTATCAGGAAATCCAAAATTCAACATTCTACTCCCATTACATACTGGGATACAGGGGGGAGGAGGGAGAAAAATGCATTTGATGCGTAAAATGTGTCTATCAGAGACATCAACTTTGCACATTAAATTTTTTAACATGACTTGACTGGTGCTCTGTCCCATACATTAATTCAACAATTTTCAGATTTCTACAGGACTACTTGTTGCCTTTATCCCACTGGTCATCTGGGTGCAAATTATTTACGCTCTGTGGAGATGAAGGTTATTTTCATCTAAAAAAAATGTCTTAAACCGTTTTCTTCTGTTTACAAGTTATATCACAAATTATAAAACTTATGCTTGTGTAAGAATAACACAATTGGTACTTCCTTAATGAAAACAGTGTATGACAATAATTTATGTGACAATAATCGCTTTGAGGGAGTTTAGTTCCATCTTGATCAGGTCAAAACAGTGTCTTTGGCTTTTGATAAATAAAACACTAGTAGTTAAGGTAGTGCAAATTGTGTTAACCAGTAAATCAATATCAAAGGAGCGTTTTTACAATTGTAAATATGGATAAGATCCCCCTAAGAACTTAAAATGAGTCATCCGTTGGAGGGGATGGATCTCAGTGGGAGAGAGGAGGACGGGAATGACTCGATTTCGTCACCCATTGACAATCGATCTCGGAAGAAGACAGTTGTCAGAGAGAGTAAACGTCACAACTCAACTTAACTTCATTTCTCCGAGAGACAGGCACGATATCAGAGTTCAAACTGCAAACTTCATTTGCTCTGGATCCTGGACGTGTAATACGCGAGAAAAATTTAGAAAGTTTATATAGATTTTTATCAATTCAGTGTAAAATATTTTGGCATGAAATTGCGAGATTGAAAGTAAAATACAGAGGTTAAAATATATGATGTAAGCAGTACATGACTTTGGTTACAGATTCAATTCAGTTTTTATTTATTTCTTCCATAATATATTAATTTGAATATTATTTTTAGAAGAGTTGTACTATCTTTTAGAAGATATCACGAGTTGTATTTGATCTATTAGAAATTTTATTTTTCCTCGGCGAGGGTGAAATCTTGAAAGAAAAAAATTATGTCATTCGGTCTGCTTATTTTATTTAATAACAACCATAATTGATTTTTAGTACGATCAAGTCGTAAGAAAACTTTCTGCTTCTGTTTTCCTCTAAATTTCATAATATACTAATCTGTAGCGAAAATGTTGAATACATCATTATTATTTTCCCGACATACTTAGTCTTATATTTATATAAAATATTGTGACGGGATTAAAATTTTGAATTTCAGTTTCCGACGACAGAGCGCGTTTCTAGCATCCCAACTCGAATCTAAGAATTTTCAGGTAAGTTTTTTTTTGTGTATGTGTGTATGTATGTATGTTAGAGTGAGTTTACGTATGTTAGTGAACGTGTGCATGTATGTGTGTACGTGCATGTGTGCGTGTGTGTGTGGACGACGTTATATCTCACGAACAAATGGAGCATTTTGAAAAACAATTTACAAGATGGGATCAAACGTTCAAAAGACTCCAAATTTCGAATGGAATAAAAAAAAATTATTTCGAATGAAATGGAAAATTTTTAAATCATAAAAACATCATGACATTCAATAATGCTAAATAAATAATCATATGCAATTTTCCATTAGAAAACGAATAACATAAACTTATATATATTGCAAGTTTTTCAAAGAAATTAATATAAAAATGTCAAAAATGTCAAAATTAAAAATGTCAAAATTAGAAAGAAATAATTATCCTCAAATAATTATCTCATCTTTCCATATACTATATTTGGCGTCCTTGGTGATTAATTTGGCGAAATATTGTCAACCTGGAGTCTTTTCAGAAATGATGTAAAATTGAGGACAATGTTGCAAAGATGGCAAAAATGACTCCAAATTAAAGAAATTGGAGCCAAATTGAGAACTAATTCCTAAATTGTTTTTATACATGGACTATATTGCATAACAGCCGCACCAGCAATATTTTAAATTGTCAATTCAATTTAGATTTACACGTTAATTCGGTATTCCAAAATATATTTACACGATGTCCTTCAGAAATGCGCCAAATATTAATGTGCAATCAAATGTTAAAATATTTTCGCCGAGGATTATTTACATTGTTATTTCGCTGTGAAAGAAGTGAAATCCCTACATTATGTAGCGAAAGTCATATACTGTCCATATCAGATTTTATCTATAATGTAAAAGAAATATAGGGAATTTAATATAGTCGTTTTGAAAGTTGATATAGCTACGCATTTTGCTACAAAATCGATTTTAATTTTAATGAACTTAAAATAAACGTTTTGTAAACGTTTAAAAAGAATTTCTAGTGAAACACGAACTATTCTTCAAGAGCAGAGGAGAATCAAATTCCAATGTGAAAAGGCTCGCTGATATTTCCACTTTTTCTCCTTCAATAAAACAACTGCCAATTTCTCACATACTAAATGCATTCAGATTTCACATATATTTTTCATGTAATACGTCTTTGGGCGCGAAATAGAGAGCAAATCTTAAAAAAAAAATGTGACTTAGATGAAGCAAAAATCGAAATTTGTAGCGGAAGTGAAGTCATATTACTACGAATACATAACAGATAACCCTTGCGGTAATTTGACCTCAATGCAGATCCTAATATGTTTAGCATCTTCTAATTTCATATTTTGCATTATAAAAAAATTCTGGTAAAAAAGTGTAACAAAAAATTAATGTGTGAAGAAAATGTCCAATCAAATAGAATCGATTGCAGCGCCCCTAGACCTGAAGAATTAGGATAAGGAACTCTACAATAAATTGATATATACAAAAAAGCTAATTACGTAGTAAGTTATAGAACATTTGCTAAACAAGAATCAACACCATGAACGACCAAAAAGGGTATATGAAAATCAATAATTACAATTCACCAATGAACTGTAAAATCTTGTTCTGTGTCTTCCAAATTTTTATAGCTGACGGACCCCGTACATCACAATTCCTCTAAAAGGTTGCACTTTTCAAATTTAAAAGTAATTTCTTTCTGGTTGAATCAGATATGGTCTAAATTTAGACATATATATTATATGTTTATTCATGTATAAACAAAAATATCATTCTGATTTTCATCAATGTGACCACAGGTGCTCTGGAACATAATTAACTTTTCACTTCTAATTAAACACACTAAGTATCTTTTAGATTTTTGGAATGTTTTTAAAAACTATCATTCTAATCAGAATATGCAGTAAAACAGAGAGCTTATTAGTTACTACTTAACTCAAGTTTTACATTTGAAGGGAGGCGGAGAGAGAAAACAATATGTAATTCAAAAAATTGAAATTTCACAGTAGAAATAAAATAAACGTTGAAACATGAAAAACCAGAAACTGTTGTATCTTTCGCGAGGAAAATATTTTAAACGTTGCTTTAATGCTTGTTTTTTCACCTGAAACTAAAATACAGATAGTTTTTCTTTTCTTAACTTGCACAATCAATGTGTTCATTATCTCCCTATTTAATGTAGTCTCTGTTGATTTTCCCCTGTATCAGATTTATTTTTAAATCTTACTCAAAATTTATCCATGACTTCTCAATCAAAAGGTTATTGTGCTTTACACTTTCCCATACTTAAATATATGAAAACAATAGAATGACATCATAATCGTTTTTATGCGTTTCTTGAAATCTCAGTTGGTGTGAGCTTGTTCTCGTCATTACTAAGGACATTTCATACTTCCAAGGCAAGTCGTAGTTTTTAACACTTTACAACATAGTTGAAAAGTGTTTATGACTTTGTTCATTCTATCTGTCTGCCTATCTGTCTGTCTGTCTGTCAGGCCGTTAGCACGATAACTGCCGTAAAAATGACTTTATCAAAATAAAATTTTAGTATGTTTTTTAGACGGTCTGTGGGACCTATGGGAATATAAATAAATAATATCACCCAATTAGTTTTTTATTGAACACGGGTAGAAAAAATGAAATACATTAAACCCTATGGGACCTAATTTTTCAAACATTTTTTAAGCAAATTTAAAATTCACAAATTGCTTCGAAATTTTAGGAAATATTCGCATTATCCCATAAAATATATAAAAAAAAATTTCAGTAAAATATATCAAGTAGTTTTTTAATTAAAAATTATTTAATATAGGGAAAAAAACAAATTCAATTAAGTTCTGACTTTTGGGATATCTTCCAGAAATAGAAAAGAGATATATTATATAATAAATATATTTCCAGGAGGGTAATCATTTTGTATATGAAAGAGACTTCACATTTTAAAATAAATTTGGTAGATAACAATTTTTCAAATTTTTTTTTAATTTTATATAACTTTTCATGATATACTTACTTGATGGCATTTTTAATGCACTTTCCTACGTCCTAGAGAGTTAAAATTTGGTACACAACTTAAATTTGTTGAAAATTTTATTCTACAAAAATTTGGTGGATCTTTAAATATAGATCATACCTTTTTTTCGAAATGGCCTGCAAATAATCCCCGTTCACTTCTATAAATCATTGTTGTAATATTGTTAAAATTTCTGATGTGAGCAGCACATGTCTTTCCCTGCAGACTCATATTCACGTTCTCTTTATTTCTTCAATAATAATTTGAGTTTATCTGCACAAAATAACAGCCATAAGTATTTTAAATGACATTGAATTTGCAGTTAAACTTAAATTTGGTTCACATTTGATAGCTGGACTTATTATCAAAGGTGGTGTAACGAAAAAGCGAAAAAAATTGAATATCTCAAGAACAGCTAGAGTAATGAGGTTATTCCTAGAGTAATGGGGTTAGTCTTATTCTTTTTGTTGTCAAAAATCACGTATAAAATAGGAATTTAATTGATATAATTGAGCCCACGTAGTCTTTTATTTGTATATTTAGCGATTTTTGTGGGCCATTTCGCAAAAATAGCCCGTTCCTTTTTCCCGAATCGTACTAGAAAAATGATTTATATACCAAATTTTGTTAAATTTGGTATATAAACCACTTGTAGGTTATTGAAATATTATACACCAAATTTTGTTAAATTTGTTCCATTAGTTTTTAGCTAGAGTGGATAAAGGCAATTTCTGCCGGCCATTTCGCAAAGAAGGCAGATTCTTTTATTACGAATAGTACTATAATCTAATGAACATCAGGATTTCCCACAAAAAACGTACCTACCAAATTTTATAAAATTCTGACTTTGGAACTAATGGACCAAATTTTATAAAATTTGGTCCATTAGTTTTTCAATTAGAGTGGATGTAATATCCTCACAGACACACAGAAACATACACAGATACACCCTTACACACACAGACATCTTCCTAAAAATAGTTTTTTCGTGCTCTAGAAGTCCCAAAACGTGTAGATCCTTCGAAAATTCGAGTTTCGATCTTCGGAATGATTCCAATACTTTGAATACATACACACACACACACACATATATTATCTGTGTATCTGTGTATTATCTGTGTATCTAAATTCCGTGCCTATGTAATTACAATAGTTGTGATTTTAAATGATCCCGAAACTTTTATTATTTCTTCAACGAAGCCTAATTTTAACTTATGCAGAATGCAAATATCTCAAACGATTGTAAGGTGAGTTACATAAGAATTGCAGATTTTTTTTCACACAAAATTATTTAGCTCTGGAGTCTGGAATTCAAGTTATATGAATGAAATGTTCATTGATTTTGCATATAGTATAGATGATTTATATTTCGATACAGTTTTAAATATTTAAGTATATTAAATTACTGTAGTACTGTGATAATGTAAAAGATATCACCACTGAATGTATCACATTTTAGAAATTTTTAAATGAAGTTGCATTTCAGTTTGAAAGTGTTTCATAATCAATGCTTGTGCATGATTGATCTTTCTTGTTTATTATTAAACACATATGCAAAATTTTTAGAATTTTGTTGCGACAAATCGTCCTGAATACATACATTAACAAACATATGATCGCAAATAAATATACACTGTTGAAGATAAACATATTAAAAAATTTGATGTGAGCAGCACATGACTTTCCTTATATAATGCAATGGATTTACTACTTTTACAGTAAAAAAAATAGATTATTTTTATAGTAGATATTTATATTCTTTCCAAGATATTGAATTTTCTATAATGAGTCGTCATTTCCATTGATTTGGCATCATTTTTATCCATTTGGCGGGTTTTTCGTTAATTTAGCAACATTTAAAAAAGTCGCCAAGTTGGCGACATTCCACCAAATTCGTCGTCAAGCTCGCCAAGCGTTATGCACGGAGAAATAAGTTATTCTTACAGCAGATAAATGACTATTGGCGTTCAAATACAAAAGTATTACTCAAAGTATCTCTTTTCATGAATGGAACGAGCTAGATCCACGAGAATGATATCACCAAATTTATCGCTTGGTATTACATATGAAAAGTGAACATGTTTCTCAATAGGAAAAATTTTGATAATTTCTTTTCGACTTTTTAATAATTTTTTTGAAAAATGTGCCATATCTCGAGAACGGTTCATGTTAGCGTCTAAAATTTATGTCAATCGTTTTCAAATGAAAAATTGCATAATAAATGTCTATTTGCGTAACTTTATTAGAGGTTTTGATTTTTTGACGATTTTTTTCAAAATTTCACTCGAAAATTTAGAGGATTCTGAACATTCGACTGCGTATAAAAACAATAGGCATCCAGTGTTTACGGAATGTAATTTTTGTACCAAATTTCGTTCGAATCGGTTCATTCGTTCGTCAGTTATCCGTTAGTTATTCGTCAGTTCGTCGTCTCCACAGACTCACTGACACACACACACACACACACACACGCACACACCGACATCACTTGAAAAATGTTCGATTCGTAATCTAGGATGCTTGAAACGTGCTCTCCCGTAGAAAACTCGAATTCAGATTTTCGACCCCGTCACAATACTTTCCTTATACATTATCTATATAAGGAAAGTAAAAATACTGGTACTAAATATCTGATTAAAGATAGCTTTTCAGCGTACTAAAATTAGTCTAAAACACCTTTTGATCTAGAGACCTCAAAAGACGTTTTCTCGCAGGCTAGTTATTATATATAATCAATAAATTTATAAATAAATTGATATTACTTATTAATAAATATGAATATACAACATTTTTTAATGATAAGATACTAAAATACTTTTCACAATCTGTAAAATTGTCTGGTTACTCTACTCTACTGAATAGTATATGAATCTAAAGACGTTTGAGAAACACTACTGCATTAGAATTCTATTGAATACCAAGTACTACTACTCTATGAAACAAATATAACAAGCCTCTTTCCAAGAATACTTACTCAGTATTCGAATTCCAACGCTGTCTAAATAATTTGTTCCTCTGTCTTTAACATAGCAAAAACAAACGTCTGAGAAGTTCCTTTTATTTCATTATTGGCGTGTAGAAAATCAAATAACACAGGAAGGTTGAAGGTTACAAAATGTTTTGTTTTTAGTATTTTCGCTTTCTCCCAACAACCGCACATTCCTGCTTGCGAGTAATAAATTGTATTTACCTCTTTGTATTTTAGCATTCTTTTCCACAAACTTGGATCTAATGAATAAGTAAGTGCTTCAGATAAAGTAAAGCAGAATATTTGTAATAAATGTACAAGTGGTACACAAAATATGCAAATTTGTTGTATATAAACATTTGTAGAATGTGCAATCATAATATTTTGCTATATAATAAAAGATACTTTTTATTGTGTAACGAAATATAGCATTTTCAATAAGACTAAACTAACTTCGTTTAAAGCAACATACAATACAAAGAGTTAGAATAGTTAGATAATAAATATATTTAGTATATAAATATATTTAGTATTAAATATATTTAGCCCTAACATAATAAATGAATTTATTATGTTACATAAATGTCTCTAATAAAATTTTAATAAGACCAAACTAACTTTGACTAAAATAACGTACAGCTATAACAGTTTTCTATATAATAAAATATTAAAAGCATTTTATTGTGTAACTAACTAGAACATTTATAATAAGACAAAACTATTCAATTTTTAGAACCCATCATCATAATAGTTTTATACATAATAAAATATTAGAAACATTTTATTGTGCAACTAAATATAACATTTTAATAAGACTAAAATAACTTCGTTTAAAACAACATACAACTCAATTTTTAGAATATACAATCATAATAGTTTTCTAAATAAAATGTTGGAGAATTATTTACTGTGTAAGTAAAATAACATTCTGAGTAAAACTAAAATAACTTTGAGAAACATACAACACATAAAACTAATGTCCACCGGTTTTAAAGGCGAGAAACACCATTCTTCTTCAGGGCAATTAAGAAGTGCAAACTTCACTCTTGGGAAATAGGCAACTGATGTTATAACAGCAAACGTGAGTGAAGTGGAGAAAGGGGGTTGCCAACTGTCAAAGAAGGTAAAGAGCTAAAAACTAAGGAGAAAGGAACATTAAATAGTATACTAAGAATGAACGGTAAAATACCAAAAATAAAAATGAACGTCCGACAAAGGACAAAACTGAGAACTTATGTCCGATTAAATGTTAAAAATATGCAACTAACCGAGTTCGATAGGGACATGATTATTTAAACCTGTGGGAAAAATAATTACTAAACCAATACGAAAATTTAGTGCAATAGAAACTGAAGAATCTATCTGGTTTTAGAAGCTAAATACCCAACATTATCGACAAATACTTCGAAAATGACGAAAAATCAAGAAATAGGAAAAACATACTAAAATTATCAAAAAAGCAAATGAAATCGAAATGTTAAACCAGATAGAGAAGAAAAGACAATTTACACTGTCCGTTACAAATTTTGGTGCTTTAAATGTTAGACCTATTTATGGGTATGTTTGTCTAGCTGATTCTAAAACTGGCATCAGTTTTTTCCAATCAGTTATAGTTTGGTCCCTATAAGCTATGGAGATATGACATAATCACCTCATATGCTGATTCAACCAGTTGCCAGATTCCGGATCGTAATCGCATGATCAAATTTTCTATATGAAATTGAGAAGTATTGATGCTATTCATATTACATACTATTAAAACAACCCAATTTTACTAAATCCGTTTATTTCAACCCAAGAGCATATAGAATGATCAGTCATTCAACATAGTTTCTTCTTTTATAGGAATTTCTTGAGTGAAATCTACTAAGGCAGGTCTGTTGGAGGTTCCAACAATAATCTACCATCATGTGGGTATTCCATACTCCCTGATATCTCTAGCATATCTTTGTGAAATCTATCTCCTTGTTGTAAAGAATCTTGCTGCCCCAACGGAACGGAGAATCTAACCCTGGATATCCAAACTAGCTAGTCGATGCCCTACTGCTGAGCAGGGGCGAAATTGCAAGCTCTTATCGTCAAAGTGGATTCTGCATTCTCCACCCTCTAATGTCAGATTAGAGGGCAACTGACAATCTAACTGACCATAAGCTGCTATTTTTACCTCAGGATAGCCTCCTGCTACTACTAATTTTAACCAGGTTAGTATCCTGTGTGGTAGCAATCTTCTCAATTTTAAATCGACTTTCAATCTTTCAGGGTTCACTGAATCCGTACTAATCGTATTAGGGTCACTTTCAGACCTCTGGCATCATCTACACTTTTATTGATTACCGATACTTTTTCAAAATTAAATCCACCTCGAACTGTATTTGCAATAAATTCTGTGACGTTGACCATTACATTTTCGATTGTCATTTTTCCAAAAATTGTCATCTTTGCAAACCCTCCCCCTCTAATAAACCAATTTGGTTCTCCAAAGTTCGTTCAAATCCCTCTTCAGTAAATAAAATTAAAACTGTATTTTTGTTGCCATGGAAATTTCTAATGAAGTGACCTAAGCTTATGAGTAGATTCTGCTCTCAATTAATTTTGATCAATGAATCCCTTTATTTCATTCTTATTAACTTATAAGGACTTATTGTGTTCCCTCCATATTTTCTGTTTAAAAAAAAAAAGCTACATTAATTGTTTCTATTTTCTCGGTACTTTTTTTTTTTTTACCCTTTTTATTTGTAATTTTTCTAAAGTTTCTTTCTAAATTTTATCCTAAATTTCTTAAATTTCTGTTTTTGTTTTCCATGTGCCTGAATTCCTTTTCTTTTCCAAATATATATTTTTATATATTTTTTTAATTTCACGTTTAAACTTTATTATTTTCTTTAATTTTAATCTATCTTTCATCTTAAATAATAAAAGGCAATGTCTGTGTGTGTGTCTGTCTTATACACTATAGGTTCAGAGACCGAGCGTCGCTGAGCTACAAAATTTGGCAATAGGAGACCCGGAGGTAGTGGGTAGGGGACACGTGTTTTTAAAATTTGAATTATTTTTTTTTTGTTATTTAATGTTTTATGCTATTTCGACCATTTTTTTTTCATTTTTTCCCTTTTTTCTCCACGATCCAGATGTCGTAGAAAAAAACAAATCACACGACCAGAAAGAGCAGACAATTGAGAGTAAAAATATATCAATTTCAAATCTCAAGGACAAATTTTAATATTTTTTAATAATTTTAAGACAAAAGTCATTTTCGGCTAAAAAAAAACAAACTTTCGTTTTTAAATCCTCGCATCCGAAAAAGTAGCAAGATTTTCTACTAATAATTTACACTTTTAGAAAGCTCAAACATCAGGCTTTCTTACAAGCCCATTTTGGTCAAGAAATATTTATAAATGGCAGCTCGATCCTAATTTTCAAGAAGTAATGCTTTTAAATTTCTCGACGACTTCACGGCGAAGAGGTCCGACTTCCCACTTCTCCTGCGCGAGCAGCCGGGGACGTCACGCTGTGTCCATTAGTGTTTTCTTTTCATAAGATTTTTAGCTAATGCTGGATTGAATTGTGGCGATGTATATATTTTAAATGATGGAACGGTATGGATTTTTTAAATGGATATTAGGATAAATGGATACAAGGGCTTATTGTCGAAGTGGACTCTGTTATTCGCTTATATCACCAAGATTTTATTAAAAGTGACCTAAACGGCTGTGTTGGTAATGGACCTTGACGATACTGCAGCCAAGTGTATTAAAATTCAGTATCATGGACTGTACTAATTCATAGTAGTTGTCTTCCTTACGTTCGACAAGAAAGTTCTTGCCAACTAGAACAAACAAATACCAAGCACAACACCCAATCTATCCATTGAATCTATAAAATATGAATCTATAAAATATGAATATAAGTTTATAAAATATGAATCTTTTATAAACTGTCGATGGAACCGAAATGGTTCTGCGTGAACAATATTTTGTAAAATAAAATTGTAGTACAGTTCAATAAGTTTGTTCGATTTTCGTTCATAGGCTTTTAAAGCATTGCAAGTTACTCACTAAGTGTTTACATCTTTCTAGCACTTCAGTTTTCTCCCTGATTTCATCTGAAAAATCTGACCTTAGACTTCACGCCAATATATTAATTATTTTACTGACTTGCTTTGGTATATGAATTAAACTCATACATTATATCTAATGAGATTTTCCATTCAAGTCAATCTATGAACTTGCCTGATGGTGCATAAATTCATACTTGAATATATACTGGATACGTGTATGTCCATTAATTCTGTTCAAAACTCACCAATCATTAAACATTTCTAGACTCCCTCAAGTTAATTTAACATCCAAATTCTTTTAACAAAAGAAAATCTCGTGCATATGCACATGTATTTATGGAAGGTGTATGTAAATAGACTGAGCTGCAACAATAGTTAAATTTTACTTCTTTCATTGACAACTCCGGCTAAAATGCTGAAATGTTGAAATTATAACCACTCGATCCAAAATTCAATTATGTACACTTGTAGGGCTTTCATAGAGCTACAAAATTTTGTTTATTATTCATAGCCATTACTTTTGGATTTTGAGGTATAAGCATTACGAACTTAAAAAACGAAAACTGTTAAATGTTCTCCAACTTGACCAGATGATTACTCGAAAATTATAAGAGCATTTTTTTCATAATAAATATATATTTAGAAACTGTATTTTGTAATATATAATTTTATCTTGCATTAATTATATCAATCCTTTGTAGTTTTGAAATGAAATCAGTTACTTTCTACAGTTTCTTCAAAAAAAAAAAATTCAAAGTATTAAAGTATTGAATACATTCATAATCTGGACCATATGTCCGACAAATCAAGAAAAACTATTTACATTTTTATCTATTAGCTTTAGAAATATCAGTGTCTAAAATGTTTACATATTTCGTAGCGCACCGATTTCTGCCACAGATTTCTTAAGAGCATAGATGTTAATCACATCAAGAGCAGAAACCTATTGAATCTGGTAACCATGTTTTAGTTATTTAAACTTGCTGCATTTATTATCAAGCAGCGTTCTTGAATAGACAAATATAATTTGCTCAACATTGATTAAACAAATTGTAATTTTGCTTAGAATTTTTTTCTTAAATATTTATGGTAGGTATATATTAACTATGGTAAATTAAATCCTGATAACATCAATTTTAATTCACATTCGATTTTTTGGTATTTCTGATGTCTACTCTTAGTCTCCTACAAGATATTTCTGGGAGCCAAGTTCTTAAAAAGATATTTAAGCAAATTAAATTGTGTTTCAATTCAATTTAATAAAAAATGACATTATATTTGCACATTATTTTAATGAAATACTTAACACTAGTGTAACATTAAACTAAGCGATAGGTAAGTGGTATTCTAAATCTTCTACGATATCGTCAGCAAGTTATTCCTTACTGCTAAGCGGCCATGTCAAGGCTAACCATACATATCATGTTTTCTGAAATCCGAGTATTAGAACAAAAAAGGCGGCAAATAACTATCAAAACAGGCACAGTAATTCTCACCTGTTTTTTCACATTATTTTTACTTTCCCTGCACCACATGGTAATGTATATGGAAAGTATTGGAAAAGGGAACGCAAGTTTTCGTCTGCCTTTATATCTGTACAATATGCGTATCCATTTCTGCTCAAAAACTATTCGGCAATTTTTACAAAATTTGGTAGGGTAGCCACTGATGAGTTATTATAGTGCTGACTTGTCTTTGGTACGATTAGGAAAATAGAAGCTTATTAGCTTTTTTCTGCCATGGTCCTCAAAAAGCGTCAAAATCTGAAATAAAAACTAAATATGCTTAAATGTATTGATTAAATGATTATTTTATAGGTAGTTTCTGACGACGAAAGGATTAAGACAAATTTCATTATTCTAGAATAAAGCAATCGAATGAAGCAATTATTTATTTGCATTCCCATATGCCCCACAGACCGTCTCAACAACATACGAAAATTTCGCTTTGATAAAGTCATTTTTACAGCAGTTATCGTGCAAATGGACAAACAGAAGGAATGAACAAAGTCATAAACTCTTTTTAACTATGTTGTAAAGTATTAAAAATAATGGCTATAACCATAGTCGAACAGTGATAATTTTCGGGCCCGGAAGCAACATCTTTAATCGGCCCCATGTGCGATACTTTTCCATTCTATATGAGGCTCCATATACTGTATTTACCATCCGGTGTGAGTCCCCCTATGCGATAATTTTCCATTTGATATACGGCCCTTATAACAATGGAACTCAGGACATGGACGGTTTTTTACGAAAAACCTTCATAAAGCGTCCAAAATTATTTCTTTATTAGTAAATATGATACTGCATGTAAATGTATATTTATGCTAACATTTTGGACCCCTTCTTCAACTCAGATTGTTCGACCTACCCGAAAGTGTAATGTATCTGTTTAGACGGCCAGGAAATAGAAACTTTCCCTGCACCACATGGTAATGTATATGGAAAGTATTGGAAAAGGAAACGCAAGTTTTCGTCCCCCTCTTCTTCGGAATCCCATTCTGGTACACGACATTTTGCAGGTGAATGGCCCCATGGACTTTGTCTAACCATAGTTAGATCAAGAGTAATAAGCACTAAGCAACAGTAAGAGCAACATGAATTAATTAAATGTAGAAAAGTATTTCAAACTAATTAGAAAAATTAGCAAATTTTACGACCTTTCAGTTGTTTTACACCCGTTCTATCAGCATTTATAAATAATTTAAGTTGCACATTCTTAATGAACTTAAATTACATTTTAACCTAATGAACCTAAAATGTATTAATTATATTTTATTTATAATGAACCTGAATTATATTCCGAAAACTCATTTTTTTAACTATTCAGAAAACTCATTTTTATAAATTTATTATGTATGTGCGGAAGATCAAATATTCTGCGATTCGTATGGTTTATCTACAGTACTTTTCTAAAACAAACTTATATTCGGTAGTTAATATCTTTATTTGTATCTTGGCCGTAAACTATTTCTGTAAACTTCGTCTAAACAAAGAGGCGAATGACTCGACATGGAAAATTATTTGTTAGAATCTAGAGTTCAGCTGTGTAATACAGGATGTTGACCCGAAAAAGTATTTTCAAAACACCATCAAACATCTTCTCAGAAGGCAAATACTGTTTTGTATGCAGCTTTCTAAATAATTTTGCTAAATAAACACATTTACATAAGGAAAATAGTGCCGTAAATCTGAAAAGATTGCAATATACTTTACTTAGATTTGAATATAGCTATAACTTTTATTATGACTGTATTTTATTCTCTTATGCTATTGAATAGTAAAACTACTGTTATTCTGAATATCTTCGAAAAATAGATATTGACCAAAATATGAGTTTAGAGATGTCTTGAACACATTTCGAACACTTAAGAAAATATGTTGATATCTTTCCCTGAGTCCGTGTGTATGCTTTCGTGTGTATGTGTGTTACCACGTTTGTGTGTTTGTGCATGTATCAGTGCATTGGCGATACACGAAATCAACATATATACATACTGCTACAAAATTTGACGTGTAGATATATTATGTAGAAAGCTAAAACTAGAAAAAAAATGAAAATTGTATAATTCAAACCAGAATTGTTCAGCATTTAATATTTCCATAGCATTATTTCTTGATAATTCTCTGCGCAGTAATGATTGTACGGTATATGTCATAAACGACTTTGCTATGGATGTAAGTAGTAGTAAAATATTGCATATTACAGAAATCATTCAAATGCTTCTTACTCATTGGGGAAGTTAATCTGTTGCAAAATTGAAAAGAATTACAATTTAAAGAATATTTAAAAAACATGTCAAGAACACTATTAAAAGATATGAACAATCGCAATATTCTATGAAAAAGTATCTCATATAATAATACATGTTTATTGTTCCGAAACTTATTATGAAATGAGTGTGAATTTAAGCAGTATTTTGACTGTGAATATAGTCGATTGGTATTTATTATGATTTTTAAACCCATAACAGACCCGTTGAACTCATAAACCAATGAATTGAATTACACAACATTTTACAAATACTTTTTAATTGAGTAGCTATTGGTATTCAAAATGCAATGAATAGATATATTTGTAATATTCAAATTACAATTATCAAATTTCACTAAGTAAGAATAGCCCATCTCCCCGTCAATCTGTCCTTCCTTCCTTCTTTTTACCTGTCGTCCGTAATGGCGACGTAAAATTTTGACAACGAGTTTGACAAAATATCGCCGACTTGGCGACATATGTAAAATGTTGCCAAATTAACGAAAATGGTACCAAATCGATGAAAATGACTCTGAATTGATAAAAATGTGGCTGAATTAATGAAAATGACACCTAATTAATAAAAAGAATTCAATATCTTGAAAAGTTAAGTTCAATTTCTTCTATCGCGTTGTTGAAATTATTGGTTTAATATACTTGATTCAAAACACAGTGAATTCTACCGTTCATGGAACAGATACTTGGGACATCCAGAGGATTGTAAATTAATTGTTAAGAGATGGTATTGTAATTATGTTTTTGTAAGATCTGTCTGATCTTACTTTGAAAACTTACGCGACATTGGCAATGCATTTGACAAATGTTTTAAAATGTCGTCAAATTGACAAAAATGTTACCAAATTCATGAAAATGTTGACAAATTTATAAAAAAAGTGACGCTTAATTAATGAAAATGGTACCTGTAAGTTCATAAGGTTTAACTACCTTAATAATCCCTGTCGCGTTTCAGAAATAATTAATTTAATATATTTGATTCAAAATATAGTGAATTTCAGTGTTCGTTGGACAGATACATTTCGTTAGAGGGTCATAAATTAATTACGTTTTGTATAGTAACTATGTTTCAAAAAGTGTCTGTCTGTCGGTCTGCCCTATTTGATAACAAATTTAAGGACATTACAAAATGTTGCCAAATTAAAACAAATGTTGCGATATCGACCAAAATATCGCGAAAATCTGCACGATTCATTTCTTTACTCCTCATCGCTTTAGGTATAATTATTAAATTAATATTCTTATTTTAAAATACATTAAATTTTCTATATTGTTCGGAGGACCAGTACATTCTGTTAGTGAGTAGTCTAGGGGGTCATAACTTGTGTTTTGTTAAGCTATTATATAGTATGAATGTTTCGATAGGTAGACGTATTACTGAATAGGAGAGGTTCATGTTCCGTGAATAGTAAAAGAGCAAGTATTGCTAGCGGGCGAATTGGGGGTAACTTTTTCTAACTTTTTGCAGCTAGTCAAATGATGGGCATACCTTCTAGTATTTATAGATTTGAGTAGTTTTAGATTGCACTAAGGCTAAACGTATCAGATTAAGCTCACTGCTTTTTAATTTAAAAAGTTTCGAGTAATTAATTAAATACAACGAATAAGCTTTATATTTAAAACACAAGTCGTTATTTTGTGTTGTTTTTGTCATTCGATTTCAGAGGATTTATTGAATTGGATTTCATTTCTTTTTTGGTTACTTGACACTTGATACTTACTATGCTAATTTAATAGCATCAATTTTCACTTCAAAAAGCTACATTTGGGGTAATTTGAAAATTTAGCAAATTATACGATGGTTATATTACAAGTTCGGTGAGATTCTAGGTTACCTGGCTGGACCAATATTCCCGCAACCCAAAAATTGCATGTTCTATTTTCTTTATCTTGCGCACTAATTTCAAATTAATTCTTTATTCTTGGAATTATCTTTAAGCTAAAGAATTTCACTTGAATTACTCATTATTTTATGACCAATTATTTTGCTGTATATATCTTAATTCATTTTGCTTTGGTATAATAATTAAAAGTCAAGATAGTTATTTTTGATTGCTGTATTACTTTAAGATATTTAAATTGTGATGATTGTCTAAGCACAGTGTAGCCAAAGTTAATATTGCAGTTTATAAAGAGACTCTATAATATTTCGAATATTAGCAAATCAAATAGACATTTAATGGGGTATTTGTCTTGATTGGGAAATTTCATTTAAAATTAACAAAAACGAAGATTAATAATGGCATCTCGAGGAAATTTGACTGAAATTTCTCAGTTTTCGGGAAGGGTATAGGAGAGCGTCGATATCCCCTTAAATACGCCCGTGTCTTTAATATTTTGACATTTGAATTTCTGGACACAGCTTTAGTTTTGAACTTTCTGTATTCACGTATTATTTTTTCTAATTAGCTAATAATTTGGACATATGCATATTTTGTGCTATAGGTTTTTTTGCGGATATTAATGCTACCTATTATCTGCTATAATAAGTATTTACCTCTTATCTGCTATAATAGTATTTACCTATTATCTGCTATAAAATTAAATTTTACACTTAAGTGGATTTACCATTTAATTTCGATATTAATTATATTTATTTAAAATAAATAGATCTTATTTCATTAGAATCAATAGATTAAATGTGTGAAATGGCAAATAGAAACATAGCTTATATGAAATAAAACCTGTAACATATGCCTCAGTCAAGATTTCCATTTTCGCAATATTTCGAGTGCCAAAATATATTACAGTATTTAAAAAGTGTAAAAATAAAAAAAAACAAATAAAAAAAATTTTAATATGTAAGAATTGTCAAGGTCTGTTAATATCAGATCGTATATGTCAATAAGCAGAACAATAATGTGCTGCAGATCCAATATCTGCAGTCCCATGTTCATAAATACACCAATCGTTAACAAATGATATGGAATATTCAAGGGCACTTTTTTTCTCCGTTAGAGGATAAATGAAAGAAGTTCAATTATCTGTCCATCAGTCAATGCGCTCCATCACATTTCCTTTTATATTATTAACACGTTAATATTAACTCCACAATAATAAAGGTTTAAACTGTGATCACTGTACAGTAATATAACTTATTGCTAAGAAAATGTTTAAAATCTTGTAGGGTCACACTTCAAATATATGTAAAGTGTAGCCATTTTTACTTTCCTTATATACATAATGTATAAGGAAAGTATTGTGACGGGGTCGAAAATTCGAATTCGAGTTTTCGACGGGAGAGCACGTTTCAAGCATCCCTGATCACGAATCAAACATTTTTGAAGTGATGTCAGTGTGTGTGTGTGTGTCAGTGAGTCTGTGGAGACGATAACTGACGAATGAATGGACCGATTCGAACCAAATTTGGTACAAAAATCACAATCCGTAAACACTGGACGCCTATTGTTTTTATACGCAATCGAATGTTCAGAACCCCCCTGAATTTTCGAATGAAATTTTGAAAAAATCGTCAAAAAATCAAAACCTCTAATAAAGTTACGCAAATGGACATTTCTTATGTAATTTTTCATTAGAAAACGATTGCAATAAATTTTAGAACGCTAACATGAACCGTTCTCGAGATATTGTGCATTTTTCAAAAAAATTATGAAAAAGTCACAAAAAAAAAAAATTCCTTTTGAGAAATATGTTCACTTTTCATATGTAATACCATGCGATAAATTGAGTGACATCATTCTCGTGGATCTAGCTCGTTCCATTCATGAAAAAATATACTTTGAATAATACATTAGTATTTGAACGCCAATAGTCATTTATCTGCTGTAAGAATAACTTTTTTCTTAGTGCATAACGCTTGGCGAGATTTTGACGACGAATTCAGCGGAATGTCGCCAACTTGGTGACTTTTTTGAAATGTTGCCAAATTAATGAAAATCTCGCCAAACGGATAAAAATGATGCTAAATCAATGAAAATGACGACTAATTGTCGAAAATTCAATATCTTGGAAAGAATATTAGTATCTACTATAAGAAAAACCTATTTTTTTTCTGTAAAAGTAGTAAATTCATTACATTATATAAGGAAAGTCATGTGTTGCCCACATCAGATTTTTAGAAATAGCTTAGCCTCGAAATTGCTAGTGCTAACTAAATGTTATTTTGTTGAATATTAACGTCTGATTCATTTGATAAAATACAGTTTTAACTATCTATTAACTCAGTTATTATTTTTGCAATTATTAGCTTATGTTTCATAAACTATGGTCAGTAGTACTTCTAATATTTGCATAAATTAAAAATTAATAACCCAAAATGTAATATGTATGTTATATTTAAGTAAGAATACTACTGAGTATTAATAAATTCAGTGTATTTTGCGGTAAGGGTTTGGTCAGTTTGTTATACAATTCTTACCAATACATTCTATAATACAATGAGTTAGCTAAGAAGTAAAGTTAAGAAAGTGTTGCTTGGCTGATCTTAGGGTATGCGAACGTTGGGTATATTATCCTTAGGAGCATTACGTGACTTAAATGACCCGCACGTAATTCGAAATGCATTCTTATGTTATATAAAATATCCGTTTCTCTTCTTTCGTGTCTGAGAAAATTTATTTATTGAACGAACGCGAAAATGCATATAACTTAGTCTACAATTTTAAATATCACAGAGAAAGTTATAAAATAAATCATGCGAAAATGCATAAAATTTTATAATAAAATACATTTTTGAATAAACAATGCTTTATTTCTTGTAAAAAATATTATCCGACCACATTGAAAGTTTAAATGCACTTAAAGGTGCTTATTACGAAAGTATAGTGTTCAGCATTTCGTCAATCGGTTTATTTGTTGATCTGCCTGTTATACGATTTGGCTGTATGTCTGTCGGTTTGTTAATAAATGAATTTAACGATATTTTGCCGAAACTACAAAATCAAATTAAATCAAACTCTGTACAATGCTAGACACTGACGTAAAACAGAAACCAACGTCTCATTTGTTGAAATTTTAAGCAAATCGTGTGCAAACGGAATCTTCCTGAGATTACAACATAATCGAGACTACTCAACCGACTAAAATCAAATGATATACAAAGGTAGACTACTTCAGGTGTGCAGAAAAGACTTCTTAATTTTGTCTATATTTACTTTGTAAGATGGCATCGATCTATAATAGGTTTACATTTTTTTTATCTACCTTTCATACTTTATGTTAGCTTTTCATAGACGAGGAAAAACGGAAATATCGTTCATGTCTTATAAAATCAAAACTCATCATTACATGGGAAAATTATTTGATGAATAGATAATTCTGTAATTTTCATTTCGACTATTAAAATATATATGATGTAACACCAGAACATGGCGTTTCGTTGTGTACAGTGATAAAATTAAATCTGATGTAATTTAAAAAATATTATCCCCGTTTAATTTTATATTTTGTTCAATATTTATAACATATCATTACATTACATCATTGCTTCGATGTATATACGTTTCGTTGATTTTGTATTACTATATCCCTAAGCAAAAACAGCTGTTTTATAAAAAAAAAACACCGACAAGCAATGAGAAATTAGGTAAAACGCCAGCCAAAAATAAAAGTGAAATCGCACATTTTGGCGTCGAATACAATTACTTCCAGATAGGATCCTACCATCAACGCTTTCCACTTATAGATAGATAAGCAAAATGCCGAAAGAGAAGGAATGAAACTTTTATACATTGGCACCTGTTTCTTTAATTTATGAGGTTTGTAAAATATTCTTTCAGTACAGCACGGCTACATTCAAATATTTTCCGTACAATTAAAACCAAAATCTGGAAAATCGCCAAAGAATATGGCATCTTTCCTTGTTGTCTTTCGGCATTTTGTTTATTTTAGTTATAAAGAGAAAACGTTGATTTACATACCCATCTGAATGGAATTGTACTTAGCGC
Organism: Amaurobius ferox; assembly: GCA_951213105.1. Lineage (NCBI taxonomy): Eukaryota > Metazoa > Arthropoda > Arachnida > Araneae > Amaurobiidae > Amaurobius > Amaurobius ferox. The sequence goes on from OX578134.1 coordinate 129,840,360, forward strand.
TAAAATATGTCATTTCATTTCTTCTTGGGAGGTTGATGTTTTAACTCATTTTTCATTACATGCCGGAATATTTTTACAACATATTTTTTTAAGGATCACCTCATTTTGTACGAATATTTTTTTGAGAAAACGAAAATGAGATTTGTTCTTCTATGCTTTGGACTGTACTTAACTGTGATGACGCCTGGATTAAATTTTTAAGACTGTAACATTTTTGTAGTATGTGCTTTACATGCATTGTATGTGTAGCGATTCTCAATGCGAAATTCAGCCAGTCTTCTAATGCACTAACTCTGAATATAATGTCCGAAATTCAATATTTTAAAGCACATTATTGGATCATAAGGAAGACAAATAAAAAAAAAATGGTTATCTGGTTTTATCCGTGGGCTTGTCTACAGAAATCACTGCAAGAAAAACTAGAAAAGCTCAAAAACTTAAAGTACCTATCAGAATAGAAACATTGCGGCCAAGATCCAGGAGGCTAAAAACCACATCTCGTGGCGCATGTTTACAATGTTGTACATATGTACTGCAATAAGTGAATGTTACAATCTACCTAAAGGTGGGGGGGGGGACGGACGGGAGAGCCACCCAATTTAATCTGGAACCCAGTGATGGTGACATCCATAGTGACTATTTACTCCTTCAATTGCCATCAACCTCTAGCAGGGGACCTCTTTTAGACCCACAGATTTAACCTGAACGTTCTTCGAGTAGACAGGGGATAGTTTGGGCAACTCCGGGAACAGACTTCGGGTCCTTGGAAGACAAACCCTGTACCTCAACCACTGAGTTTGTCTTCGGAGGGGGTTTGTTATCAAATGGGCTATCCCGTTCTTGCCTTAGGGACTTATAAATATATGCCTATATATTTTGGCTCAACATCTGTATTATCAGCTTATCGAGACTGACTTTAAGTGATACATTTGTAATTCAGACTGCTGACGGTAGAAATTTTCATCTTATAATTCTGTTATTGAAATTACACCATCATCTTCATTTCTAATTTATCCTACGCGAGTTAAGAAGGTGGCAATAAAATAGACCTTCATTTCAAGAATGGAGGTAATAGGACTATATGGAGATAAACGATTTTCTAACTCCGAGATTTCAAGTTTCCTACATTTATTCTAATGCAAAGCACGTTACATAAACATAAAAATTGTTGGCTTTTGTTTTCGGGTTACTTTCAGGCACCACATGACTGACCTACAAAATTCTTGCCTAATTCTTAATTACTTAATTCCTACAGAAAATAGTCGAAATTAAAATTTCACTTTAAAAGGCACAATCTTGGATCATAAGGAAAAATATTTTTTTTAAAATATCATCAAAATCGGTTAACTGGTTTTGCCTGTAGGCCTATCAACAGAAAACGCGGTGATAAAAAGAAAACAAAACAACGAGAAACGTTCAAAAAAGCAGTTTTTTAGGCATGTTTTTATCTACTTGCATTAATACTGATTTGAATAATTACTTTTATTTTATATTCACCTCTAGGCATGCTCTATTATAGCTATGAAAAATTAACCTTTCTATCTTTAATTCTGACTGAGATACAGGGGACTAAAAGCGCCATTTTGTTACGTGGAGGAAATATATACACTTGGTACCGCTTCCACATAACTCGTATAAAAGTACTATTTCACTTTCATTACTTGACGAAAAACGTTGCCACGTTCCCAAATCTCTTATCTTAAAAATTGGTAAATTCGTAAAAACTTCATCGGTGACAAATATAACATGTATTCTTCTGGCATGCAAAAGCAACATTAAAAATGCATTTCCATTTTATCAATATCACGTGAAGCAAGTGACGAAAAACGAAATTGTTAATGTAGGCTTGAAAAATGCATTGTTTACTGGCATTAATAGGGAGGTAGTTGCAAATAGTGAACTTATATTTTTGTCGTGTAATGTTTGGTATTTAAAGTTTGCTATCTTCGCAAAATTTAATGTATTTTAAATTTTATGACTAATTATTATTATTTATGTTATTTTTATTCATGTGAATGCATCTAATTAAAACACCAAATTTATACATGTAACATATCCAGAACCATCCAGATATATTTAGTAAATTAGTGGAATTTGTTTTGTAATTAAAAATTAGGTATATATTAATTTATTTAACAAATTTGAAAATAATACTTTTTATGATACTTATATATTTATTAAATAATCAAAAAAATAATGACATCGTTTGAGTGAAATTCATACCCACAAAACGAACTAGCAAACTTGGTCTTTTGAATCTGAAAACAAAATATTCTGGAGACAGAGAATCAGAGAAAACTTTAAAATGTACACGCCTCTTTCTGTTATATAAGCACTTATGTGTATAATATTATATAATAAATTGTTTTAAAAAGTGATGTGACTGTTGTCAGCAATTAATATGATTGATACTATGCTTGACAATATACTCCCAAGGGGGTCACTTTTTCCCAAGACACGTTACAAACAAAAAAAAGTTGTACCGCGGCTATTTTTTACAACAGCGATTATAACAATTAAGTCTGGTGACCATTGAACCATAAATAAATTCTTTTTTGCAAATGTTGTCCTGTGCAGCCATGTTAAAAGTATATAAAATTTAGAAGTCTTCGCTCGAATTTTAAAAAAATTATATCTAATTCTAGATTTCAACAAAGCCGTATACACATGAAATTCATGTACACATGAAATTGAACACAGACATTAGACTGACAGATGGACACCACTACAAGAATAGTTTAAACGTGTTTTGGAGGTATAAAAACATATATTGTCCTCCAAATCTCGAATTCAAAAATTTTTGTGTAAACGATACTTTCTCTTTACTATATTACATAGAATGAAAAAGTAAAAATGTAAATTCAATGTAATTTATTTAATAGATATTTAAGAAGATTTCCATTTTTTTAAATCACAATGGGCATCTTCTTAAATAATAAAAGGTAATGTCTGTGTGTGTGTGTGTGTGTGTGTGTGCGTCTGTCTGTCTGTCTTATACACTATACGTTTCGCGACCGCGCGTCGGAGAGCTACGAAATTTGGCAATCGGAGACCCGGGGGGGAGGGAAGGGGACACGTGAAAACCGATTTTCAAAATTTTAATTATTTTTTTATTTATTTAATGTTTTATGCGATTTCGACCTTTTTTTGCCCTTTTTGCCCTTTTTTCTCCACGATCCAGACGTCGTAGTAAAAAACAACTCACACCATCGGAAAGAGCAGACAATTGGGAGTAAAAATATATCAATTTCAAATCTGAATTTCGATTTCTAATATTTTTTAAAGATTTTAAAACAAAACTCACTTTTGGCTCAAAAAAACGATTTTTGGTTTTTAAATTCTCGCATAGTAAAAAGTACTCATAATTTCGACTAATAATTTACATTTTTAGAAAGGTCAAACATCTGGCATTCTTACAAGTCCAATCTGGTCAGGAAATATTCCGTATTGCCCACAGGATCGGGATTTTAAAAGTTTCCGAATTTCAATTTCTTGGCGTTCCGCTCGGCGTGCCGCTTAATTTCTCCCCCGCTGAAGTGGGGAAGGTGGTGGGTGGGGACGTCAAGGTGGAGGTGACGTCACGGTTCTGTATATGCATAGCGATGGGTGGGACAATAAGAAACCGAATTAGTTTTTACTTTCCGTTTCCCGCGCTTCCGATTTTAAATGAAATAAGAGCTTAACATATGCACTGTAGAAATTATTATATTTATATTTTAAATGATGGAACGATATGGATTTTTTAAATGGATATTTTAATTTTATGGATATTTTAAATGATGGAACGATGGATATTTTAATTTTATGGATATTTTAAATGATGGAACGATGGATATTTAAATTTTATGGATATTTTAAATGATGGAACAATGGAATGAGGATGATGGAATTAAGAGCTTAGAGAGCATATGGTCATTTTAAGTTGTAAATTAGCGCGCGGGAAGTTAGCGGTAGGCCCGGGTACGATTCCCGCCACTGCCAAAACTGCCGAAGTGTTCACGCGGAATACGATCACGTTAAACATGTGGGCCCGTAAGTCCTTCCGAGAGGTTGGTGGTAGGGGAAGGAGGGTACGGTCCCTGTGGATGCCTCCTTCACAGGGTTCCCGTCTAAATTGGGTGAATATAAAGAAAGTTGCGGAGGGCGAGGCAGCCCAGTGGTTAGCGCTCAGGAATTGCACTCGGTAGGCCCGGGTTCGATTCCCGCCACTTCCAAAACTGCCGCCGTGTTCACGCGGAGTACGATCACGATAAACATGTGGGTCCGGAAGTCCTTCCGGTGAAGGTGGTGGGTGGGGACGTCAAGGTGGAGGTGACGTCACGGTTCTGAATAGAGCTCCTTTGCTCTATATTTATATTTATATTTTATATGATGGGACGATCTGGATTTTTTAAATGTATATTTTAACTTTTGGATATTTTAAATGGATATTTTAATTTTATGGATATTTTAAATGATGGAACAATGAAACAATGGAATGAGGATGATGGAATTAAGCATATGGTCATTTTAAATTGCAAATTAGCGCGCGGGAAGTTAGCGGTAGGCCCGGGTTCGATTCCCGCCACTGCCAAAACTGCCGCCGTGTTTACGTGGAATACGATCACGTTAAATATGTGGGTCCGTAAGTCCTTCCGAGAGGTTGGTGGTAGGGGAAGGAGGATACGGCCCCTGTGGATGCCTCCCCCACTGGGTTCCCGTCTAAATTGGGTGAATATGTAGAAAGTTATGGAGATTGTCGCGGAGGGCGCGGCAGCCCAGTGATTAGCGCGCGGGAATTGCACTCAGTAGGCCCGGGTTCGATTCCCGCCACTGCCAAAACTTACCCACGTTCACGCAGAGTACGATCACGTTAAACATGTGGGTTCGTGAGTCCTTCCGAGAGGTTGGTGGTAGGGGAAGGAGGGTACGGTCTAAATTGGGTGAATAAAAAGAAAGTTATGGAGATTGTCGCGGAGGGCGAAGTAGCCCAGTGGTTAGCGCGCGGGAATTGCACGCGGTAGGCCCGGGTTCGATTTCCGCCACTGACATGGAGTACGATCACGTTAAACATATGGGTCCGTATGTTTTTCCGAGAGGTTGGTGGTAGGGGAAGGAGGGTACGTTCCCTGTGGATGCCTCCCCCACTGGGTTCCGGTCTAAATTGGGTGGCACATCCTGGCCGTCCAACCAGTTACCTTACACCTTTCTGGTAGGTCACGCCAACGAGTTTGCCACAGTTGGAATTTGCCACAATCAGCATTTTCAAGGGTTGCGAACAGGCTGGTCGCCAAAGGCGGCTAGTAAATAATAAAAGGCAATGTCTGTGTGTGTGTGTGTGTGTGTGTGTGTGTCTGTCTGTCTGTCTTATACACTATACGTTTCGCGACCGCGCGTCGGAGAGCTACGAAATTTGGCAATCGGACACCCGGGGGGGAGGGAAGGGGACACGTGAAAACCGATTTTCAAAATTCTAATTATTTTTTTATTTATTTAATGTTTTATGCGATTTCGACCTTTTTTTGCCCTTTTTGCCCTTTTTTCTCCACGATCCAGACGTCGTAGAAAAAAACAACTCACACCATCGGAAAGAGCAGACAATTGCGAGTAAAAATATATCAATTTCAAATCTCCATTTCGATTTCTAATATTTTTTAAAGATTTTAAAACAAAAGTCACTTTTGGCTCAAGAAAACGATTTTTGGTTTTCAAATTCTCGCATCGTGAAAAGTACTCATAATTTCGACTAATAATTTACATTTTCAGAAAGGTCAAACATCTGGCATTCTTACAAGTCTAATCTGGTCCAGAAATAATGAAAATTGCCTTCAGAATCGCAATTTTAAAGACGTCATGATTTTAAATTTCTCGCCGTTCCGCTCGGCGTTCCGTTCGTTTCTCCCTCGCTGAAGCAGGGAAGGTGGTGGGTGGGGACGTCAAGGTGGAGGTGACGTCACGGTTCTAAATAGAGCGCCTTTGCTCTATATAAATTATTATATTTATATTTTAAATGATGGGACGATCTGGATTTTTTAAATGTATATTTTAACTTTTGGATATTTTAAATGGATATTTTAATTTTATGGATATTTTAAATGATGGAACAATGAAACAATGGAATGAGGATGATGGAATTAAGCATATGGTCATTTTAAATTGCAAATTAGCGCGCGGGAAGTTAGCGGTAGGCCCGGGTTCGATTCCCGCCACTGCCAAAACTGCCGCCGTGTTTACGCGGAATACGATCACGTTAAATATGTGGGTCCGTAAGTCCTTCCGAGAGGTTGGTGGTAGGGGGAAGGAGGATACGGCCCCTGTGGATGCCTCCCCCACTGGGTTCCCGTCTAAATTGGGTGAATATGTAGAAAGTTATGGAGATTGTCACGGAGGGCGCGGCAGCCCAGTGGTTAGCGCGCGGGAATTGCACTCAGTAGGCCCGGGTTCGATTCCCGCCACTGCCAAAACTTACGCCACGTTCACGCAGAGTACGATCACGTTAAACATGTGGGTTCGTGAGTCCTTCCGAGAGGTTGGTGGTAGGGGAAGGAGGGTACGGTCTAAATTGGGTGAATAAAAAGAAAGTTATGGAGATTGTCGCGGAGGGCGAAGTAGCCCAGTGGTTAGCGCGCGGGAATTGCACGCGGTAGGCCCGGGTTCGATTTCCGCCACTGACATGGAGTACGATCACGTTAAACATATGGGTCCGTATGTTTTTCCGAGAGGTTGGTGGTAGGGGAAGGAGGGTACGTTCCCTGTGGATGCCTCCCCCACTGGGTTCCGGTCTAAATTGGGTGGCACATCCTGACCGTCCAACCAGTTACCAGGCCCGGGTTCGATTCCCAAAATTGCCGCCGTGTTTACGCGGAGTACGAGCACGTTAAACATGTGGGTCCGTGAGTCCTTCCGAGAAGTTGGTGGTATTGGAAGGAGGGTACGGTCTAAATTGGATGAATAAAAAGAAAGTTATGGAGATTGTCGCGTAGGGCAAAGTAGCCCAATGGTTAGCACGCGGAAATTGCACTCGGTAGGCCCGGGTTCGATTCCCAAAATTGCCGCCGTGTTTACGCGGAGTACGATCACGTTAAACATGTGGGTCTGTAAGTCCTTCCGAGAGGTTGGTGGTAGGGGAAGAAGGGTACGGTCCCTGTGGATGCTTCTCCCACTTGGTTCCGGTCTAAATTGGGTGAATAAAAATAAGTTATGAAGAATATCGCGGAGGGTGAAGTGCCCCAGTGGTTAGTGCGCGGGATTTGCACTTGGTAGGCCCGGGTTCGATTCCCAAAATTGCCGAAAAAAAATAAAGTTATGGAGATTGTCGCGGATGGCACGGTAGCCCAGTGGTTAGCGCGCGGGAATTTCACTCGGTAGGCCCGGGTTCGATTCCCGCCATTGCCAAAACTGCAGCCGTGTTCACGCGGAGTACGATCACGTTAAACGTGTGGGACTGCAAGTCCTTCCGAGAGGTTTGTGGTAGGGGAAGGAGGGTACGGTCTCTTTTGATGCCTCCCCCATTGGGTTCCGGTCTAAATTGTGTGGCACTTCCTGGCCTTCCAAGCAGTTACCTTACACCTTTCTGGTAGGTCGCGCCAACGAGTTTGCCACGGTCAGAATTTTCAAGGGTAGCGAACAGGCTGGTCGCCAAAGGCGGCTAGTAAATAATAAAAGGCAATGTCTGTGTGTGTGTGTGTGTGTGTGTGTCTGTGTGTCTGTCTTATACACTATACGTTTCGCGACCGCGCGTCGGAGAGCTACGAAATTTGGCAATCGGAGACCCGGGGGGGAGGGAAGGGGTCACATGAAAACCGATTTTCAAAATTCTAATTATTTTTTTATTTATTTAATGTTTTATGCGATTTCGACCTTTTTTTGCCCTTTTTGCCCTTTTTTCTCCACGATCCAGACTTCGTAGAAAAAAACAACTCACACCATCGGAAAGAGCAGACAATTGGGAGTAAAAATATATCAATTTCAAATCTGAATTTCGATTTCTAATATTTTTTAAAGATTTTAAAACAAAACTCACTTTTGGCTCAAAAAAACGATTTTTGGTTTTTAAATTCTCGCATAGTAAAAAGTACTCATAATTTCGACTAATAATTTACATTTTTAGAAAGGTCAAACATCTGGCATTCTTACAAGTCCAATCTGGTCAGGAAATATTCCGTATTGCCCACAGGATCGGGATTTTAAAAGTTTCCGAATTTCAATTTCTTGGCGTTCCGCTCGGCGTGCCGCTTAATTTCTCCCCCGCTGAAGTGGGGAAGGTGGTAGGTGGGGACGTCAAGGTGGAGGTGACGTCACGGTTCTGTATATGCATAGCGATGGGTGGGACAATAAGAAACCGAATTAGTTTTTACTTTCCGTTTCCCGCGCTTCCGATTTTAAATGAAATAAGAGCTTAACATATGCACTGTAGAAATTATTATATTTATATTTTAAATGATGGAACGATATGGATTTTTTAAATGGATATTTTAATTTTATGGATATTTTAAATGATGGAACGATGGATATTTTAATTTTATGGATATTTTAAATGATGGAACGATGGATATTTAAATTTTATGGATATTTTAAATGATGGAACAATGGAATGAGGATGATGGAATTAAGAGCTTAGAGAGCATATGGTCATTTTAAATTGTAAATTAGCGCGCGGGAAGTTAGCGGTAGGCCCGGGTACGATTCCCGCCACTGCCAAAACTGCCGAAGTGTTCACGCGGAATACGATCACGTTAAACATGTGGGCCCGTAAGTCCTTCCGAGAGGTTGGTGGTAGGGGAAGGAGGGTACGGTCCCTGTGGATGCCTCCTTCACAGGGTTCCCGTCTAAATTGGGTAAATATAAAGAAAGTTGCGGAGGGCGAGGCAGCCCAGTGGTTAGCGCTCAGGAATTGCACTCGGTAGGCACGGGTTCGATTCCCGCCACTTCCAAAACTGCCGCCGTGTTCACGCGGAGTACGATCACGATAAACATGTGGGTCCGGAAGTCCTTCCGGTGAAGGTGGTGGGTGGGGACGTCAAGGTGGAGGTGACGTCACGGTTCTGAATAGAGCTCCTTTGCTCTATATTTATATTTATATTTTATATGATGGGACGATCTGGATTTTTTAAATGTATATTTTAACTTTTGGATATTTTAAATGGATATTTTAATTTTATGGATATTTTAAATGATGGAACAATGAAACAATGGAATGAGAATGATGGAATTAAGCATATGGTCATTTTAAATTGCAAATTAGCGCGCGGGAAGTTAGCGGTAGGCCCGGGTTCGATTCCCGCCACTGCCAAAACTGCCGCCGTGTTTACGTGGAATACGATCACGTTAAATATGTGGGTCCGTAAGTCCTTCCGAGAGGTTGGTGGTAGGGGAAGGAGGATACGGCCCCTGTGGATGCCTCCCCCACTGGGTTCCCGTCTAAATTGGGTGAATATGTAGAAAGTTATGGAGATTGTCGCGGAGGGCGCGGCAGCCCAGTGATTAGCGCGCGGGAATTGCACTCAGTAGGCCCGGGTTCGATTCCCGCCACTGCCAAAACTTACGCCACGTTCACGCAGAGTACGATCACGTTAAACATGTGGGTTCGTGAGTCCTTCTGAGAGGTTGGTGGTAGGGGAAGGAGGGTACGGTCTAAATTGGGTGAATAAAAAGAAAGTTATGGAGATTGTCGCGGAGGGCGAAGTAGCCCAGTGGTTAGCGCGCGGGAATTGCACGCGGTAGGCCCGGGTTCGATTTCCGCCACTGACATGGAGTACGATCACGTTAAACATATGGGTCCGTATGTTTTTCCGAGAGGTTGGTGGTAGGGGAAGGAGGGTACGTTCCCTGTGGATGCCTCCCCCACTGGGTTCCGGTCTAAATTGGGTGGCACATCCTGGCCGTCCAACCAGTTACCTTACACCTTTCTGGTAGGTCACGCCAACGAGTTTGCCACAGTTGGAATTTGCCACGATCAGCATTTTTAAGGGTTGCGAACAGGCTGGTCGCCAAAGGCGGCTAGCGGAGGGTGAAGTACCCCAGTGGTTAGTGCGCGGGATTTGCACTTGGTAGGCCCGGGTTCGATTCCCAAAATTGCCGAATAAAAATAAAGTTATGGAGATTGTCGCGGATGGCACGGTAGCCCAGTGGTTAGCGCGCGGGAATTTCACTCGGTAGGCCCGGGTTCGATTCCCGCCATTGCCAAAACTGCAGCCGTGTTCACGCGGAGTACGATCACGTTAAACGTGTGGGACTGCAAGTCCTTCCGAGAGGTTTGTGGTAGGGGAAGGAGGGTACGGTCTCTTTGGATGCCTCCCCCATTGGGTTCCGGTCTAAATTGTGTGGCACTTCCTGGCCTTCCAAGCAGTTACCTTACACCTTTCTGGTAGGTCGCGCCAACGAGTTTGCCACGGTCAGAATTTTCAAGGGTAGCGAACAGGCTGGTCGCCAAAGGCGGCTAGTCTTAAATAATAAAAGGCAATGTCTGTGTGTGGGTGTGTGTGTCTGTCTGTCTGTCTGTCTTATACACTATACGTTTCGCGACCGCGCGTCGGAGAGCTACGAAATTTGGCAATCGGAGACCCGGGGGGGAGGGAAGGGGACACGTGAAAACCGATTTTCAAAATTCTAATTATTTTTTTATTTATTTAATGTTTTATGCGATTTCGACCTTTTTTTGCCCTTTTTGCCCTTTTTTCTCCACGATCCAGACGTCGTAGAAAAAAACAACTCACACCATCGGAAAGAGCAGACAATTGCGAGTAAAAATATATCAATTTCAAATCTGAATTTCGATTTCTAATATTTTTTAAAGATTTTAAAACAAAAGTCACTTTTTGCTCAAGAAAACGATTTTTGGTTTTTAAATTCTCGCATCGTGAAAAGTACTCATAATTTCGACTAATAATTTACATTTTCAGAAAGGTCAAACATCTGGCATTCTTACAAGTCCAATCTGGTCAGGAAATATTCCGTATTGCCCACAGGATCGGGATTTTAAAAGTTTCCGAATTTCGATTTCTCGGCGTTCCGCTCGGCATGCCGCTTCATTTCTCCACCGCTGAAGGAAGGAAGGTGGTGGGTGGGGACGTCAAGGTGGAGGTGACGTCACGGTTCTGTATATGCATAGCGATGGGTGGGACAATAAGAAACCGAATTAGTTTTTACTTTCCGTTTCCCGCGCTTCCGATTTTAAATGAAATAAGAGCTTAACATATGCACTGTAGAAATTATTATATTTATATTTTAAATGATGGAACGATATGGATTTTTTAAATGGATATTTTAATTTTATGGATATTTTAAATGATGGAACGATGGATATTTTAATTTTATGGATATTTTAAATGATGGAACGATGGATATTTAAATTTTATGGATATTTTAAATGATGGAACAATGGAATGAGGATGATGGAATTAAGAGCTTAGAGAGCATATGGTCATTTTAAATTGTAAATTAGCGCGCGGGAAGTTAGCGGTAGGCCCGGGTACGATTCCCGCCACTGCCAAAACTGCCGAAGTGTTCACGCGGAATACGATCACGTTAAACATGTGGGCCCGTAAGTCCTTCCGAGAGGTTGGTGGTAGGGGAAGGAGGGTACGGCCTAAATTGGGTGAATAAAAAGAAAGTTATGGAGATTGTCGCGGAGGGCGAAGTAGCCCAGTGGTTAGCGCGCGGGAATTGCACGCGGTAGGCCCGGGTTCGATTTCCAAAATTGCCGCCGTGTTCACGCGGAGTACGATCACGCGGAATAAACATGTGTGTCTGTAAGTCCTTTCGAGAGGTTGGTGGTTGGGGAAGGAGGGTACGGTCCCCGTGGGTGCCTCTCCCACAGGGTTCCGGTCTAAATTCGGTGAATAAAAAGAAAGTTATGGAAAATGTCGCGGAGGGCGAAGTACACCAGTGGTTAGCGCGCGGGAATTTCACTGGGTAGGCCCGGGTTCGATTCCCGCCACTGCCAAAACTGCAGCCGCGTTCACGCGGAGTACGATCACGTTAAGCATGCGGGATCGTAAGTCCTTCCGAAAGGTTGGTGGTAGGGGAAGGAGGGTACGGTCCCTGTGGATGTCTCCCCCACTGAGTTCCGGTCTAAATTGGGTGGCACTTCCTGGCCGTCCAAACAGTTACCTTACACCTTCTGGTAAGGTCGCGCCAGCGAGTCTGCCACGGTTACAATTTGCCACGGTCAGAATTTTCAAGGGTAGCGAACAGGCTGGTCGCCAAAGGCGGCTAGTAAAGCAATAAATTAAAGAAGCATGTGCAATCAAAATTATAACTACTATTCTTAAAGACAGTGACTAACGTCAAAAGAAGCATTGACATACGTTAGTGATTGCTTTTCCAATCTGTTAACACGGTTGTTTATTAAGACAGCATTTGGTATTCTGTTACAGCGAGATCCGAATAACAATAAAGACGCCAATAAAAAATTAACAACATCTCCAACAATATTATTTACTGCAAAACAGTAAACGATTTTCGACTCACATTTATGTGACTTAGTGTGATGACTCAAACTTTGTAATAAGTTATTACAGTTATCCTTAGGAGAAGTGGGCACATCAACATAAAGTCAACGTAATCTATTTATAAATGGCATAAAAAAACCACATATTTTCTGGCATTGCTAAAATAATAATGCTACACATAGCAATATACAAAAAACAGAGTGTTATATGTATAATGTTATATATAGCAATAAACAAAAAATGTAATTTGGCTACTATAAGAGGATAATTTTCATTTTTAGATTTCCGAGTTATTAGTGTATTCCAAGAACACGTTAATTTAACTAATGAATATTAAAATGAATAACAATTCACGATAAACTCAAACCATTATTCAGAATTAACTTGCGTAAATATTTAACAGATATATTCACATTAATTGATTGCGAGACAATAAGATTAGCAAAGCAATTGTGCCAACTTTAATTTTGATCTCCCCCCTCTATGCTTAGTATCAGCTTACTCTGAACACTCAAGAAGACTGTAATAAATCAGTCTTCTAATATGCATTAAACGTGATTAATATTTGAAAATACGCCAAGTTTATCATCGCATATATTAAATAACATTTCCCTAATTTATGTTCTAGGTTCATTTTGCATAAAACTTGTTTATCAGATTATTTTGTTTGGTTCACAATATAAATTGCTAAATGCATCTATATATTGAAAATGACATTTTCGAATTACACTGATTATACGCAAGACATTCAATATAATATGAAATTCGAATAAATTTTGTGTTAACACTAGAACAACGGAAGTGGCCATTTTGACCGCATAACTACTTTAACCGCTGCCGTCGTTCCAGGAAGATCGTTGATATGTTTGTTCTCTTATTATAAAACCTAGAATAATTTTCTTCTGTGTTTTCAATAACTTTAAGAGAATAAAAAAAGTCATAAAATATCAATGAGCTGGGTTAAGCCGTTTTGGAGGAATAGTTTCTCAAAGTAGTTATGCGATCAAAATGGCCGCTTCCGTCGTTCTAGTTTTAAAGTGTTTAAAAATTCGCATTGTTACAAATACATTAAATGACTTTCACTATCTCAAGTATATCCCGGTTGTAAAGATACATACATATACATGCTCCTATTGCAGTTAGTTGAAGGTCAAGATTGTTTGATGCATGGGACCAATTTTATCAAAATCTTGCTAACTTAACGACTTTGGAAATGTTCGAGAATTTGTGATTTGGTGTAGAATGTCACGAGTACGATTTCCTCTTTCGAAGATCTTTCATAGAGGTTATACAATACATACTGTATAAAGACTATAATTTCTTAGAGGATTAATTTAATTTAATTGCTGCTTTATTATATTCGACTCCTGCTTTGTGTCTAGTTTCTTTGAGGACATATATGAGATAGAATAAAACCACAAAAATTATGAGATTTCATATTTTTATAACTATATAAATACTGCTGTATAAAGCTCTGTAAAAATATTTAGTCACAACTATCGTATATCAAAGAGAAAGAGTCGGAGGCGACTTTCTCTTAAATCTAAGACGACTTTTATCATAATCAATTTCATAATTGACAGTATATATGTACAACTTTAAAAGCATTCCTTCACAAGTTATTAATGCAATATTTATTAAAATGCTTTTATTTTTTCAAGTGGGCAACAGTTCAGTGACTGAAAAAATATTTAGTCACAAGTGGGTAACTGGTCAGTGACTTTGATCAGTTGTATATATTCAGCCGATTTATGTTAATACATACCATTTTAATATCATTTACATTTATAGAGTAGTTTAAATAATCATTTTCCCGCATGCATAGTATGGAAATGTTAATAAAATGAAAACCAAAATATCGAATCCATAATCTAACCATGTGAATTTCAGTCTATATATATAGATCCAGTTCTTTTTTTTAACACTTTACAACAAAGTTCAAAAGTGTTTATGACTTTGTTCATTCTGTCTGCCTGTCCGTTAGCACGATAACTGCCGTAAAACTGACTTAATCAAAATGAAATTTTAGTATGTTGTTCAGACGGTCTGTAGGACCTATGGGAATATAAATGAATAATATCACCCAATTAGTTTTGGATTGAACCCGGGTTAAAAAAATTAAATACATTGAGCCCTATAGGACCTAATTCTTCAAACATTTTTTAAGCGGATTTAAAATTCACAAATTGCTTCGAAAATTTTAGATAATATTCAAATTGTTCCATAAAAGATATAAAAAAATCAGCGAATTATATTCAGTATTTTTTTAAATAAAAATTAAAATAATAATAACACCTCTTATATGAAGCGATCATGTGACCATGATATGAAAAGATCACGTGATCCACTTCAAAAAGATATATGGCATCCATCTTGTGTCAAAATCGTGATTTTTAAAGTTCTTTTTAATTCATATTGAGAGTTGTATCCGTCCAAAAACCACTTTATTTTTGATTAAATTCTGTGCATCTACATACTGAAACAACGCAATGACAATATATTTGAGTTTAAATGCTCATCTAAATTTGATTATTTCTACAACTAAGCCTATTTTTCACCTATGTAAGATGTAAACAGCAAAATATGTAAAACGAGTTGTATTAGAATTGCTGTATTTCTTTAACACAAAATCATTTAGTTCATGGAGTTTGCATAGCTGATATGAATAAAATATTCATTGATTTTACAAAGGGAAGGACGATTTTTTTTCGACGAAGTTTTACGCATAGAGTTTAATTACTTGTAGCTCCATGGTCTTAATTTTTAAATAAAATAAATTATTATAGTATTGTGATGAATGACATGAATGGGAAATTATTTATGAATGAAATGCTGCTTTTATAGAGAGAGCCAGGCATGTTATTTTTTCTATGATGTCATTTGAATGAATTTCAGTTGTTTCCGATGAAGTTTTCAAATACATTAAATTAATGTAGTATTGTGATAAGTTTGAAATATTACCGAGGAATGTATTGCATTTTAGACATGTTTAAATAAAATTGCATTGAAGGTGAAAAGTGTTTCATAATCAATGATTTAAGCATGATTGAACTTTCTTGTTACACAATATATTAATATAAAATTTTATGTTAATGTATCATGTAAAAATAATTCGTTCTCAAGGTACATCCTTTAAAGATATACCCGGATACACATACGCGCAGACACATACACATACATATAACACACACACGCATATGCATACAGATATATGCATTGACATATGTGTGGGTACGTCTATATGCATAATATATAAGTACTCGCATTGGAGCTTCTTTGAAGCATCTTTTAGAATGCACGTTTTCCTGTCAAAACTTTGATTTTGAAAACATTAAGACAAACAATGCATTCTGTGTATGAGAATAAAAACACAAGGTACATATAAGTCTAACAAACATCTGATCTTACTGAAATAATGAAGCTGGAATTCTTATTAATATAAAATAAAAAATCTGATGTGGGCAACACAAGACTTTCCCCTTATATAATGCAATGAATTTACTACTTTTACACTTAAAAAAATGTTATTCTTATGGTAGATACTTATTCTTTACAAGATTATTCTTTACAAGATATTAAATTTTCTTCAATTAGACGTCATTTTCTTTGATTTAGCGACATTTTTATCAATTTGGCGAGATTTTTGTTAATTTGGCAACAATTAAAAATGTCGCCAAGTTGGCGACATTCCTCCAAATTCGTCGCCACAATCTCACCAAGCGTTATGGACAGAGAAATAAGATATTCTTGCAGCAGATAAATGACTATTGGCGTTCAAATATAAAAGTATAACTCAAAGTATCTTTTTTCTTGAATGGAACGAGCTAGATCCACGAGAATGGTGTCACCAAATTTATCGCATGGTATTACATATGAAAAGGGAACATGTTTCTCAATAGGAAATATTTTTTTTTATTTTATATAACTTTTTGATAATTTTTTTAAAAATGTGCAATATCTCGAGAACGGTTCATGTTAGCGTTCTGAAATTTATGTCAATCGTTTTCTAATGAGAAATTACATAAGGCATGTCTATTTGCGTAACTTTATTAGCGGTTTTGATTTTTTGACGATTTTTTCAAAATTTCACTCGAAAATTTAGG
Source organism: Amaurobius ferox (assembly GCA_951213105.1). Taxonomy (NCBI): domain Eukaryota; kingdom Metazoa; phylum Arthropoda; class Arachnida; order Araneae; family Amaurobiidae; genus Amaurobius; species Amaurobius ferox. Next base: position 129,856,894 of record OX578134.1, read on the forward strand.
GGGGTTCTGAACATTCGATTGCGTATAAAAACAATAGGCTTCCAGTGTTTACAGATTGTGATTTTTTTACCAAATTTCGTTCTAATCGGTCCATTCGTTCGTCAGTTATCGTCTCCACAGACTCACTAACACAAACACACACACAGACATTACTTCAAAATTGTTTGATTCGTGATCAGGGATGATTGAAACGTGCTCTCCCGTCGAAAACTCGAATTCGAATTTTTGATCCCGTCACAATACTTTTCTTATACATTATTTATATAAGGAAAGTAAAAATTACAACTTGTATTCACAAATTTGACTAATGAATATTTGAATGACAATATTTGTACAGTATTGTGGCAATTAATTGAGAAATGTCATTTTTTTCGTTTTATCACACGAAGCTTAGGAAGAAGCACTCCAAATTAGCTCAGAGTTCAAATTGCAGTTATTATCAAAGTAGCAGGTGTTTGTATGCACCTGGTAAGTAGCAGGTGTTAAAATTCCTCCGCCAGGTGGCAGGTGTTCAGCAGTGGTAGTTTCTCAGTTGTTGCGGGGCTTATTAGCGTCATGGATATCAGCGCGGAAACACGTGCTAAAGTGATTGCGCTTAGAGAACACACACTTCTAAGACGTTCGAGGAAATAGGTAAAATATGTGGAGTGAGTACAGCAAGTGTCGGGGGGATCTGGAAGCGGTTTCAGGAAACAGGAAATGCTGGAACCAACCGCTCTGGAAGATGCGGCCGAAAAAGATCAACTTCGACTCGTGACGACAAAACTTTACATCGAATGAGTGTTAAAAATCCTCGATTAACCAGTTTTGATCTGTCTAAGTCCATGGTGGCAGCCGGTGTTGATATTGCACCTTCAACAGTGCGATACAGGCTGTTAGAACGCGGACGGAGAGCACGTCGACCGTACAAGAAGTAGCTTCTGACGCTTCGCATGAAGAAAAAAAGGTTGGAATGGGCATGGAAATACAAAACATGGACTGAGAAGGACTCGGAGAAAGTTCTCTTTTCTGACGAAACACATTTTGTGGTTCAGGGATTTAGATCTATGTTCGTGAGAAGGAGTCAAGGAGAAGCTCTCAATCAGCACCACATCAATCAAGCACCCAAGCATCCGCCCAAAAAGATGTTTTGGGGTTGTTTCAGTGTTTTGGGGACAGAATCTCTTGTTCCCGTAGAGGGAATGAAGAACAGTGCCAGTTACGAAGTCATATTGACCCGAAAAGTGCTTCCAACCATGGCTAAACTGTGGCCGAACGGAGATTGCGTTTTCCAACAAGACAGCGCGCCATGTCACACTTCTAAGCGAATCAAAAATTTCTGCTCAAAAAAAAATATTCAGAGACGTTGAAATTAAAACTACATGTGCTAATCTAGTACATTCCATGCCGAAACGTGTCTGTGATGTTATAAAGTCTCGGGGAGGTCATATCACTTATTAGTTTTAAATGTATCCATAGAAAACTTGAATAAAACTGAATTTTATAAAAAAAACTTCATTTCTCAATTAATTGCCACAATACTGTACATTCTACATCTTGCTATTGAACAACGAATCACTCTATTATTCAATTTAGACTTATGGATATGGGATAATAATTGATTTGAGATAATTATATTAGCCTAATAATTCTCCCAATTTTAAATTTAATCACCTTCGATGCGAGGTAAAAGTTTACTCAGAACACTATTGAAAACTGCCATAAATCAGACGCTACCGATGTATATTAAGTACGATTATTATTTGACAAGATGTTGTGTTTATCATCGCGTGTATGCCATAAGTTTTCATCTATATTAATAGGTTCGTTTTAAATATGACATATTTATCACATTAATTTGTTGAACCCATGTGAGGTGTTTCAGGATGATCAAAATATTAGAAATAAGTTTTCAGAATCAAATTTCCTATGAATTATTCCAAAAATATGGAAATGCGTAAATGTACATTACATGCTAGTAAATAATATATAAACTTCAGCTATGTACAAAATAATTTATTAATTTCACGTATAATATATTTATCATGGAATATACAGCAAGTATTGAATGTTTTGATTAGCTTGAAAATCATCAGGTTTTTTAAATATTCATGAATGCATAGAATAAAAATTATATATATGTACAAGTTTTATAAAATCCCTAGCTCGTTTCTTAATACTTGATTCATAAGGTGCACAACTAAGAACTTTTGGAATAACTTGAAGTAGCCTTAACGGCCAAGGCAAACGCATAGAATCCGTGACTGCATCGTGAGCCTACGCGGAATTCGTAAAATTGTCTCCTGTGTATTATTATCCAGTTTCTTTTTTTGTGATATGCCACATATTTACATTTCTAATTTGATATATGGTCCCCATTCACAATGTTCAATTTTCAATTAAATATAACTCGCTCAATTTTAAAGATACAAATATGCTGTTTTTTACTTTCCCTGCAATACATGGTAATGTATAGGGAAAGTATTGGAATCATGCCGAAAATCGCAACTCGAGTTTTCGACGGATCTACACGTTTCGAGACCTCTAGAATACGAAAAAACCATTTTTTGCGTGACGTCTGTGTGTGTGTTTGTGTGAGTGTCTGTGTGTGTGTCTGTCTGTCTGTGTGTCTGTCTGTGCAGATTTTGTATCCACTCTAACTGAAAAACTAATGGACCGAATTTCACAAAATTTGGTAGGTAAATCACTTGTGAGCGGGGCTGGTGCTGATTAGTTTTGGGTACAATTCGGGATAAAAAAACCCGCCTTTTTGTGCGAAATGGCCCGCAAAAGCTTGTATCCACTCTAGCTAAAAAACTACTGGACCGAATTTCACAAAATTCGGTAGATGAGTCACTTGTAAGTCATTCCGGTGCTGATTAGATTTTGGTATGATTCGGAAAAAAATAACCTGCCTTTTCTTACAAAATGGCCCGCAAAAATCATCAAAATCTAAACTAAAGAACTACGCATGCTCAAATATATCCATTAAATGCATGTTTAATACGTAATTTTTAAAGAAGAAAAGAATAAGACCAACCCCATTACTCTAGGACAAGCCGTTCTCGAGATATTTTAGTTTTTCGTACTTTCCCTACACCACCTTTGAAAATAAGCCCGATTACCGAATGAGAACAAAAATTGAATAAAAGTGAAATAATTTAATTAAAGTAAAGAGAACGTTATTATAAGTTTGCAGGGAAAGTCATGTGCTGCTCACATCAGATTTTTAATGATCTTGTTGCATTGAAAATAAAAAATTTCTGATTGACCAAATTTGTGTAAGGGGGACGTATAAAAATTTAAAAGGTGTAACTTTTTGAAAATTAATGGGAGGACTATTTCATTAACGTTGTCTTATTTCCTACCTTACTTTCAACATTTTTGCAATTTACATTGCCCACTTATCTCTAACAGATAAAGAATTAAAGCGCGTATCAATTTTTTTGGGACACCCTGTATGCTAACTTCGCTTTCTCTTACTTAAAAGAATATGAAGGGACATTTTTACCCACTTTTAATAGAAGTTCCGATATTTTGAGGAAAACTTGTTCTCCACATTCCAATCTTCACTGCCGATGCACACACGTTGACACTATCAACTCATCGCCCGACTGCCGATCACACATTCAGCTCGATATTTAATGTTGGAACTACGTATATTAAAACGAATGCGAATCAGCATCCTTACTTAACACGAACCGAAACATATATCCTATCTTTCCACCGGGATCGCAAAACTTTATTAGCCGGATCTCTGATTGGCTTACATAACCGAAGGTAAAAAGTTCGTTAGTATGAAGAAATTATACACAATCTGATAGAAATGATAACCAAAGGTTATTATAGACCTCACAGTTTCCCTCAAATGTCCTCTCAACAGTCCATGTTTTAAAATCTAGTGGTTGAATACTTTCACAATTACATCCGTACACCACGTGAGAGTGCTAGGTTGAAACACACATTTAACTTCTGCAGTGAAATACACACTTGCATCTATACAGTACAAAATATTAATTTGTGTATACCTTTTTAGTTAAATTCCTTATTTGCATGGAGTACTTACAATATATTGCACTATTTGAACATAATGCACTCCATTTACTTTGACTACGAAACACATTGAGATGGGAGTACAATTTAGATATTTTTTAATACAATTGTAGATATTGAATGTGATAACCAGAATAACTAAAACGATTATCAATATGGTTATCCTTAGCATTCAATCTGGAACCTGTCACCTTTCCTTCATGAATTTTCTTACTGAAATTTCTTTAGGAAGGTTAATGCACCTGTCCCCAAAACACCTTTCTTCAGTAAAAAATTGGGGCATGAGTTTGCTATTTGTGATAGTTCATGTACTGCATATCACTGTATGATCATACAACCTTAATTTAGTGAGAAAATTATATGATATTGCTATCCCCAGCGAGTACAGTATAAGAATATTTGACATGAGCTCAAAAAGAGCCTGGTCTCCCTTTAAAAAGTTAGTAATACTTTATAGTAAAGTTAACGTTGAAATTCAAAATTATCATTTTATTCCAAGTGTTTCACTAATCATAACTAGGTATTAATTAAATGAGCACATATTCAAGTTCTATCAAACTCTAGTATGTAGTGTAGTAACTAACGAAGGCATTCAACATAAATATACATATTAACTGACTCAGTCACAACACTATTACTTATTAATTCTCCCAATTTAAAATTTGATCACCCACTATCAGGATATAATCTTACTCTGTATAGAAGAGAAGACCGCAATAAATCACAGTCATTGCTAATATACATTAAATACGATTAATATTTGAAACTAGCGTGTTTATCATCGGGTATTTGCCATAAGTTCTTTTTGAACTATGCTAATAAGTCCCTCTTGATTAGAACGCTTATCGAATTATTTAGTTTTACTCTTAATTAATGTAATAGGTTTGATGTATCTGAATATCAGAAATGTCATTTAAATAATTAAAGATTGAATATACACCAGAGATTATGTTCAAATAACTCTGAATTTAAATACATTATTATTAAACGTTAGTTCTTCATACTTGTGTATTAGATATGCAAATTCAAAACATATATAAAAAATTTAACCTATGGATCTCTGAATGATTTACATAACCGAAGGTAAAAAGTTTGTTAGTTGGAAAAAATTATACTTAGTACGCAATCTGATAGGAATATTAACCAAATGTTATTGTAGGCTTCACAGTTCCCTCAAATGCCCAGATGGCACAGTACGAAGAGTGCATGTTTTAAAATCAAGAGATTGATTGCTCTTTTACCATTACATCCATACACCACATAAATAAACGTTAGAGTGCTAGATTTCAACACACCTTTGACTTCTGCAGCGAAACACACACTTGCGTCTATACAGTATAAAATATTAATTTGTGTATACCTTTTTAGTTACTACTAAATTAAATAACATGCATTTTAAACATATATTTTTCTTCTTATTAATATCTAGAACAAATTTTTAATGTTTATTGTTAACATAAATGACGCATCTAAATAAAATAAAATAAATTCTGTAGTGTTATTATGTTACACATGAAGAATAGGTTTTGAATCAGTCAATCTTCGTTTTACAAATATTTTATATTTATTTCTTTTTTTTTTCACACGAAATATGAATATCTTGTCGTAAACACGTCATGAAAGTTCGAAAGGGGTCGAACCTAACCTTTAGAACAAAATAAATAATTAAGCAAATATAATCGTAGTTCGCGTTACACAGCATTCATATTTATAGGGCAGAAATGATGAAATGGCATTTGTTTGCTCTTTCGACCCAGACCTTCCAACCTGCCAAAAGATGTAAGGTATATGTTTGAACGGCAGAGACAGTGATAATCAGTTTACATTGGAACCCAGTGGGGGCTGCATCCACAGGGACGGTACCTGGGCCTCCGCTCGAGATTGGGCCGTGGCAGTCAAATTAGTGACATCACGAACAAGAAAGATCAATCATGCATAAGCATTGATTATGAAACACTTTCCAACTGAAATGTAATTTCATTTAAAAATTTCTAAAATGTGATTCATTCAGTGGTAATATCTTTTACATTATCACAGTACTACAGTAATTTATTATACTTAAATATTTAAAACTGTATCGAAATATAAATCATCTGATTCTTTATGCAAAATCAATGAATATTTCATTCATATAACTTGTATTCCAGACTCCAGAGCTAAACAATTTTGTGTGAAAAAAATTCAGCAATTCTTATGTAATTCATCTTACAATCGCTTGAGATATTTGCATTCTGCATATGTTAAAATTAGGCTTCCTTGAAGAAATAATAAAAGTTTAGGGATCATTTAAAATCACAACTATTGTAATTGCATAGGCACGGAATTTAGATACACAGATAATACACAGATAATATATATGTGTATGTGTATGTACTCAAAGTATTGGAATCGTGCCGAAGATCGGAACTCGAATTTTCAAAGTATCTACACGTTTTGGGACTTCTAGAACACGAAAAAACTACTTTTAGGAAGACGTCTGTGTGTGTAAGGGTGTATCTGTGTATGTTTCTGTGTGTCTGTGTGGATATTACATCCACTCTAATTGAAAAACTAATGGACCGAATTTCATACAATTTAGTAGGTATGTTTTTTGTGGGAAATCCTGATGTTCATTAGATTATAGTACGATTCGTAATAAAAGAATCTGCCTTCTTTGCGAAATGGCCGCAGAAATTGCCTTTATCCACTCTAGCTAAAAACTAATGAACCAAATTTAACAAAATTTGGAGTATAATATTTCAATAACCTACAAGTGATTTATATACCAAATTTAACAAAATTTTGTATATAAATCATTTGTAGGTTATTCTACTACGATTCGGGAAAAAGGAACGGGCTATTTTTGCGAAATGGCCAGCAAAAATCGTTATATATAAAAATAAAAGACTACGTGTGCTCAATTATATCAATTAAATTCCTATTTTATATGTGATTTTTGACAACAAAAAGAATAAGACTAACCCCATTACTCTAGGACTAGCCGTTCTTGAGATATTCTAGTTTTTTCGCGTTTTCGCTACGCCACCTTTGACAATAAGTCCAGTTATCAAATGAGAACCAAATTTAAGTTTAACGTGTAAATTCAATGTCATTTAAAATACTTATGTTGTGCAGATAAACTCAAATTATCATTGAATAAATAAAGAGAACGAATATGAGTCTGCAGGGAAAGACATGTGCTGTCCACATCAGAATTTTTAACAATATTACAACAATGATTTATAAAAGTGAACGGGGATTAATTGCGGGTCATTTCGAAAAAAATGTAGGATCTATATTTAAAGATCCACCAAATTGCTGTAGAATAAAATGTTCTACAAATTTAAGCTGTGTACCAAATTTTAACTCTCTAGGACGTAGGAAAGTGCATTTAAAATGCCATCAATTAAATTTATCATGAAGAGTTATATAAAATTTAAAAAAAATGAAAAATTGTTATCTACCAAATTATTTTAAAATATGAAGCCACTCCCATATGCAAAACGTTTTAACAAATGGAGAAATATTTATTATATAATATCTCTCTCTTTTCTTTCTGGAAGTTATCCCAAAGTCAGAATTTAATTGAATTTGTTTTTCCCCCTATATTAAATAATTTTTTTAATTAAAAAACTACTTAACATATTTTACTGAATTTTTTTTTATATATTCTATGGGATAATGTGAATATTTCCTAAAAATTTCGAAGCAATTCGTGAATTTTAAATTTACTTAAAAAATGTTTGAAAAATTAGGTCCCATAGGGTTCAATGTATTTCATTTTTTCAACCCGGGTTCAATAAAAAACTAATTGGGTGATATTATTTATTTATATTCCCATAGGTCCTACAGACCGTCTGAACAACATACTAAAATTTCATTTTGATAAACTCATTTTTACGGCAGTTATCGTGCTAACGGACAGACAGACAGACAGAAAGACAGACAGACAGACAGACAGACAGACAGATAGACAGACAGACAGACAGACAGAATGAACAAAGTCATAAACACTTTTCAACTTTGTTGTAAAGTGTTAAAAACGATCCACGGTTGGCGAAACAATCCCGTTCGCTCAGTTTGCGAGTTTAAAGCTAGTTTTTAAAAATATTTTAGTACTTTTTTTTTTCCTTTCTCTCGGAGAACGTAGGAACTGAGGCCCCGTTTAAACTCGGAAACTGAGCGAACGGGATCGTTTTTTGTGACGTCACTAATTGGACTGCCACGGCCCTCTCTCGAGCTGAGGCCCCGACTGTACCCTCCTTCCTCTACTGCTAACCTGTTAGGAGGACTTACGGACCCACACATTTAACGTGTTCGTACTCCTAGTGAACAAGGGGATACTTTCCGTAGAGCCGGGAGTCGAACTCGGGTCGTTCGACTGCAATCCCCGTGTGCCACTCTGCCTACCGGAAGGTGCAAGGTATTTGTTTGGACCACCGGAAATTGCCACCCAATTAAGACCGGAACCTAGTTGGGAAGGCAACCACAGAACCTAATCTCATGAAATGTCATTTGAAAATTAACAAAATCATCCCGATCTTGGCCCCATTATTATCATGTATATGTCATTATACACGCCGAATTTGATGATTTTTCACTAACACTTCATTTAATTTTAAAATAACTCAGTATTCTTATAATGTACTTTATTTCGTAGTACATAACTTTCTATTTTTAAATTGCTTCATCCAATTTTCCAAATCAGCAAACATAGGAAATATAATCTCGAAAGCTCTTCAGATTGAATAGCTGGCATGGCGCAGAATTGAATAGATTTTACAGGCGAATAAAAACATTCGATATAGAACCATAAAATTTTCAGTACTGACTTCAACTCAGTGCATCCCAATAAGTTTAGAGATATTCTCAGTGTTTTTCATTGATACTCTGGTGTCTCTTTTGAAATATTCATCTTCTCGCGGTTATGGGTTTTTAAGCACGATATATTTTCTGCTTTGGAAGTTTTTTATCTGGTTTTCCTTTAGAGAAATATAATATTTTAGAACTTTCATTTGCACAGGAGTACATCTAGAATTTTGTATTGATTTCGGGACTCATATAAATTAGATATTTATTTCACTTTTTTTCTTATCTGGTATGGATATTAAATATGTTTGAATTGACTGGTATTTTTGAATGTTGGATATGGTTCAATATTTTAAATATAATTTTTAGTAGAGCTGCATTACAATAAAATATAATTGTCATAATAAAATTAATTTTATTTTCAGGGATCAGAAGAATCTTTAATTTTAGACTAGCAGGTCACAAAACATGTTATTTTTATAAAATTAAAATAGTTTCGCTAAACGTAGCAGGTAATATAAAAATTAAAAGTAGTATTTGATATTTTTACTTTTATATTACATGCTTATTTTCACTGCAGTTGTTTTAGTTTTATGCTTTAGTAGCAGTTTGAGTTGTATGTATACGTTACTTTTGTTTGTCTCATAATTCATATTCATTTATTTACTAAAACGAATTACCCGCCGTTGCCCGGGTCCTATAGAGGCGCCCGCTACTTAAATAATGCAGATACAAATAACACCACTTAATTTCCAACTCGCCTTTTTAGGGTCAAAGTCATTCCCGAGCTCCATTATTTAGATTCACAATCATGTCAGTCATATAACGCGGGTGCAATATGCCCTAAATAAGCTCCTTTGATATGCCCTGTCTAATATTCTTTGATGCATTCCAAAATCGCAAAGAGAAAAAAAGTTTCTTTAACCCTGGAGTAAATGCTATCTCAGCTATTTTTCATCTAATTTGAATCAAATTTTAGCATAATACTCATAACGATAATATATTACAAAATTTAAAAAAAAATAGGGCAAAATCTTTTAAATACGCGCATTTAGAAAAGCCATAAATTAAATGCACTTAGTGAGCAATCAGCTGTTTTTTTCGTCGTCTGAGCACACAACTTGAGAATTGAAAATAATATTTCCCCCATTTCGACTTATTACTTGTGTAAATTGCGACTTGACTATTAAAAAGATATCAAATATTTGTAAATAATCGAGAAACGAATTATAGTAGATAAAATAGTATGGAAACAAGTCAAAATAATTAATAAAAGACAACCAAAATTTGGCCAAGTCTTTTATTAAAATATCCTTCTACGACGTATTAAAATTACACAGCTGTAGCGTTTTCGGGCATTATTATGCCCTTCATCAGTGGCGAAGTTCACTTCATCATTTTATTTCGTGTAGGGTTCTATTTATACAAATATATAAAAATATCCTCAATATTTTAATATTTTGAAAATTTCTATTTACAAATATATAAAAATATCCTCAATATTTTAATATTTTGAAAATTGTCTTTCGAAACAAGCTACAAAATATTTGTTCGAGTGAGTTTTTGCCTCATTTTGCTTACTTTCACTCGAAATATATTTTAAAAAACAAAATATGTACAGTAATCGATAAAAATGTTCAATAGAGAATCCAATGTCTTAATTAATTATTTGCTTTTATGAAGCTCAAATTTTTTTTAAGCAATCGTCTTGTCGATTTCGAGAAAATTGAAAACTTTTCTTCTTGCACATTTGCAATAACTGAATAATGTTTGTAATAAAACTTTATTTAGCTGAGAAAGAAGTAAAGTCGTTGCATTATGCAGATAAAGTCATCTGTTGGCCACATCAGATTTTGTCTTCAGTGATATGATGTTACAAATACATTAGAATGTTCCGAGAAGGATAGTGCACACTAGTGTACTATCTATTTGTGTGTGTGTCCAATCTATTTGTGCTTGGTGTATTGATACACACAAATATAACTGCACAAATCTTCTAAAACAACTCGAACTTAATTATTCAAGATTTTAAAACGTTCCAATTTTATTTCAGTATTTTGTAAATTCTCAAATCATTTTTTTAAAATCTCAAACGAACTTCTATTTTTACAGTTTATAACTTTATGCGCTCTACTTTTTATAAATCGATTTTAAATGTATTCAGCAGTCGCTTTTTTCAGACATAAATTCACTAATTGTTTAAAGGTATATGTATCAGCTTATACGTAGAAGCAATTGTGTAAACAAAAGTCTATTACGTTAAGCGGGTCATCTTATGAAATAAACATCTCAAAGTAAATCGGATTTACGGGAATGGCATATAAAGCCAATCCATGCTAATGGACATGGGTTGGGAATAATGCGGAATAAACACATTACGTAAAGGGTTGGACTGGAATACTTGCTCGATTTCCTACTGAGTTGATTGTTAGGACAGAATATTACTGGAATAAAATTTAAATCTCGTAATAAAAATGCCATGTGGTCATCAAATGACTTCACGTAAGACTCAGATTTGCTTTAAATTATTATTTCAATAATTTTATTCATTAAGTTCAGTTTTATCAGAAAAATATTTATAATAATAATAGAAAATTGACCCGGCGTCTTTCAAGATATAAAGCAGAGATCAATTTAATTCATGCATTCAAATTTTTAAACGCGTAGTCGCCCGCTGCGCGAGCACACAAGTGGTTGCACCCCGCCCATTAAGTGGGCGTAATACGCATTAAATAAATGCCTAAACACACCTTAGACCGCTGCGCGATTACGTAATACGCTTTGGGCCCAATGCTGATCACATCGAAAGCTAGCCTTAATATGACTGTGTATTATGCCCTAAAAACGCTTATCGCGTTCTCCGCTTGCGTAATACGCCCCATATAAGTAATTTTGATAAGTCTTAAATAAATACTCTTTGATAGCCTCTAAATACGCCTTTTGTCTTCTGCGCGGACCTAATACTTTGATAAAACCTAAATATGTAGAGCAATGAAGTATATACGCCGCAGAACCATTTTTTAGTTTTAACAACGTGCGATAGATGGCGCCACCTATGAATTCCAACTCGAATACAAGTAACAAAGAATTTCTAACCGTAAAGAAGGGAAGCTTCCGTAGACCCAATGTAAACAGCCTTATCGCGACTGCGGAAAATCTGTCATGCAGGAAAAGCAACGTTACAGGACGAGAATCCTGGATGAAGGATTCTTTATTGTTTCTTTTCGGTTTTTTTTTTTTTTTTTTTTTTTTTAATACTTTGATTTGATAATCGTATGATAAGTGATGCAATTTAAATGGAAAACATATTTTCATTTACATAAAGATTTTTTAAAGCAGAATAAAAAATTTTAATGCTTTTTTTTACCTCCAATTACATTCAAAATAAGAATTTAAATTTGCATGCTTTGTCCTTGTATAAAATTTTTTTTCAATTTAAGATATTTTTTCGTTATCATTAAAAGATATTACGGTAAAATAAAATTATATTTCATTTCATATCTAATTATACTTAAAATAAGAATTTTATTTTGCATGCATGATCTTACAAAAAACTTTTACACTCAAATTCAAGTGCACTCTTATATGTAATATTAATAAAATAGAAATTATAAATGCACTTACCTTTGACATGATCAGGTAAAACGAATAAAGAGTAAGAAGTTCCACAATTTTTTTTCACACATTTTCGCTCTACAGATATATTTTATTTCACAGATATATTTTATACTCTTCATAGAAGATAATTTTTGTAAATTTTAATAATACCCCTGCAATTTATAAGTTGCAGATGAAATGGTTTTAAGATAGAAACTCTTCTATATTTTACATATTTCTTTCAGATAAACTCTTTTAGCAGAAGTGTAACTTAAACTACAGAAATTAAGGAGAAAAAAAAAACTCCTGTAATAATTGTAAAATCAATAATGGTTCCTACCAGGAAAAAAGAATGTCCTATAAAAATAAATTAGACAAAGAAAATAATGAAACATGAGTGAAGCTATGCAAAATTTAATCAAACAATTTTTATTTACACATATTCATTATATAAACACATTTACATAGAAAGAAAATCACAGTATAAATAATCTAAAAGTATTTTATTTCTAATGTTATCTGCTTCAACACATCCAGCAAATCAGCCTGAACAGACAGAAAATTAAAAATAATTCTATCTCAACAAGCTAATCAACTGGCTTATGTCAAGCTAATCAATTGGCTTAAGATTAGTAAAATCAAAAGTTCTAAGTATACAAATGAGTAAATATAATCATGATAAGGATCCTAAACGACAAGATCCTTTATTTCTAAAGGTGTTTATTGCGATTATATATGCATATTAAATAAAACAATAGATGAAATACTTTTAGGATCGAAATAATTCACGTACCTTTTGTGTTTGCAAGAGACTCAGCAAATCGGTCATTTTAAGACAATCCCAATCGGAAAATCAAATGTACACAGCCCAGAATTGTAATACACGATTAAATACATGTCAACCATGTAAATGAAGTGACAAAAATATTAAATTAACAACTTAAAATTGTAATGAAGTCAGCCCACGTGGTAATACAACAGACAAACACAGTGACTTGCGAAAGAAATAACCCATTTCCTTCCCCTCCTTGACAAAGAATCTCTATCCATCACCCAAGATGCATTGCGCGAAATCACACCAGCGCCCATCGAGAAGGGATTTTACTCGAAGGGAATACCCCTGTACGGTTACTTGTCCTTTAAACATCTCTTCCGCAGTAGCCAGATGGCGATAGTTAAGTCTAACCGAACCTTCCCCGTGCAAGTAAAACACACCGTAAATGTAGAACACACCATCCCAACTCAGATTTTCAATCAGTCAGCAAATTACTAAAATCCTTTGAAAAATTCAAGCTTAATAATGTGTTTATACATTCCTAATAAACTCAGGTTTAAAATTTCTAATAGTTAGGATATTTATAGTATTTCTTGTTAGTGGGATCTTGTATATGTTTTTAATAAAATATATATATTTTTTAAATTTACGCCACCTATTATCTCAACATAGAAATAATAATTTACGGAAATGACTGAAGAGGAAAATGCACTGTGGAAATTTCCACGAAATTGCTGAAAGTAATGTTATACATATTCATGGAGAGTAATATAAAGTTTTCGCCGGAGGAGACAATAACAACTGCCGTAGCAGCAGCATGCTTAAAGCCCGACATTGGGATTCATAAATTTTAAGATTTAGCTAAATACTAGGAAGGCATATTGATACCAGAATTAGTGACAAAACCCAAATCAGGAGACCAAAAGAAATAGTCGCTAATCTAAAAAATAATCTGCTTTAAATAAAATATCAATTTCTTTACGTTCTCCCTCTTTAAAGGCTTTTCACGAGAACACGTTTTTACTTTATCATTATACTCGTATTATAAATTATTATGAAATAAAACAATTTTAAATTCCGTATTTTAACGGAAAAGTGCGATTTGAAAACTCACAATCCAATTTAAAATCCATATTCCAAAAATGTTCGTCTGAGTGCTTGCCTTGTTCTCAAAATGTGAATTCCCGCTCCTATTGCAGTAACCAACGTCCATAGATTATAGAAGTAACCCAATTTTCTAGTAGACAGAAATATTTTTAAATAGAGATAATATAGATAATAAATATTTCTATTTAAAACATATTTAATAAAAACTGAAGAAAATGAAAAAAAAATTAAAATGTAAACAGCGAAAAAAAATGTTAATGAGCATAAATTGGAAAAATGCACGAAATAATAGTAAATTGTGTAAAACAAAATTAAATAAATCAACGTTAACGTATCCTTTTATTTACTGGCATGTAAGTACTTTTATTACGTCAATGTGAACAGTTAATGTAGTCCAAATGTTATATTGAAATTCTATTTCATATAAAAAGGTCTAATTTAACTGTTCCTAGTATACACGGTAATGTGCAAGAAAAATCAGTCACTTGTGTACTGACCATGACGCTGAATAGATTTTGGTACAATTAGGAGAAAAACAACCTGCCCCTTTTGTTTTGCAAAATGGACCGTAAAAATCGTCAAATTCTCAAAAAATCTGATGTGGGCAACACATGACTTTCCTTATATAATGTTATGAATTTACTACTTTTGCAGTAAAATAAATAGGTTTTTCTTATAGTAGTAGATACTATTATTCTTTCCAAGATATTGAATTTTCGACAATTAGTCGTCATTTTCATTGATTTAGCGTCATTTTGATCCATTTGGCGAGATTTTCGTTAATTTGGCAACATTTCAAAAAGTCGCCAAGTTGGCGATATTCCGCCAAATTCGTCGCCAAAATCTCGCCAAGCATTATGGACGAAGAAATAAGTTATTCTTACAGCAGATAAATGACTATTGGCGTTCAAATACAAAAGGATTACTCAAAGTATCTTTTTTCATGAACGGAACGAGCTAGATCCACGAGCATGATGTCACCCAATTTATCGCATGATATTACATATGAAAAGTGAACATGTTTCTCAATAGGAATTTTTTTTTTATTTATATGACTTTTTGATAATTTTTTTGAAAAATGTGCAATATCTCGAGAACGGTTAATGTTAGCGTTCTAAAATTTACGACAATCGCTTTCTAATGAAAAATTACATAAGAAATGTCTATTTGCGTAACTTTATTAGTGGTTTTAATTTTTTGACGATTTTTTCAAAATTTCATTCGAAAATTTAGGGGGGTTCTGAATACTCGATTGCGCATAAAAACAATAGACTTCCAGCGTTTACGGATTGTGATTTTTGTACCAAATTTGGTTCAAATCGGTCCATTCGTTCGTCAGTTATCGTCTCCACAGACTCACTGACACACACACACACACACATACTTTCGCACACACACATACTTTCACACACACACACACACACATACAGACATCACTTCAAAAATGTTTGATTCGTGATCAGGGATGCTTGAAACGTGCTCTCTCGTCGAAAACTCGAATTCGAATTTTCGACTCCGCCACAATACTTTCCTTATACATTATGTATATAAGGAAAGTAATAAAACACTGCATATGCTCAACTGGTTATAAAAACACATTAAAACCATATAAAATTCCTTCCATTCCAAATTTTAAGTTCTCCGTATTTTTATAATTCAATTTTTACTATAATCCCACTGGAACTTTTCCTTAAATAAATAATACATTTCTTTCTGTTTGCAAATTCGTTCATATATTCCATCGATTTCCAATTGAGAAAAACCCAGTAAACAACAGTCAATTAAGTTAAGCAGGCTATCCAATAAAATAAATATTTGACTGTAAATTGAGCTTACTGTTGGTGCATGTACAGCGAGTAGACGCTAACACACATAAACTGAGATACGGTTAAATAAACGCATTACATCTGGATCATTTGAATTACCATTTGATTTAAAATATTCTGTGGTAATATTTTTCATTCTACTTTTTAAAAGGAAAATTCTTTTGGAGTCGAATAACGCCTACGTAAAAATAAATTGAAAAGTTAATAGAAATATATTTGTTCTCTAAGATTGTGGATTATACATTAAAATAATATTATCGTTCGGAAAAATATGCCACAATAGGTACAGAAATATTTTTATGTATTTACAAATATAGATCACGCTCATGTATGTTATGTTTGTTTTAAACGAACGCACACACAC
Organism: Amaurobius ferox; assembly: GCA_951213105.1. Lineage (NCBI taxonomy): Eukaryota > Metazoa > Arthropoda > Arachnida > Araneae > Amaurobiidae > Amaurobius > Amaurobius ferox. The sequence goes on from OX578134.1 coordinate 129,873,383, forward strand.
ACAGCTATGACATAAGTTTTTATTTTCCTTCGGCATTTGAAGAGCTTTGCAAATAGTTGATTTCCAAATATACATTGTACGTAAGAAAAGAAAATTTAAATTTGAGCTTTCGACTGATTTACATGTTTCAAACAACCATGCACTCGTATTTGAGGTGATGTCTATGTGTGGATGCAAACGAATTTAATGTTCACAATCAATTTGATATAAGTTATTCCAGGGTTCAGTCAGCCAATCTGTGAATTCTGGAACCCTATTGTTTTTAGCGTAATCAATCTATCAAAACATCGACAAATTAAGAATATATATATATATATATATATATATCATAATAAAACCGAGACACCCAATACTGTTAATTAAATATTTTTATTTAGTATGCAATGTATCATTAGAATAAAAATATATATTAAAAAACTTCTTTTAAAAAACACGCTTTTATTTCAAGATGTACTGACTTTCCTTCAGTACTCAAAAATTTTCATACACACAAGACTAAAAATAAAAGCATGAGAACTTATCTTAATTACATTTTATTATTGTTCGTGCTTTTCCTGCATACAATACAGGAAAAATATTGTGACGTTATCAAATGTTCGAATTTGAGTTTTCAACGGAAAGCTTGTTTCAAGCATCCCTGAACTTCATCGAATGATTGGACCCCGTGCCAAATTTCAAGTTTCTAACAAGTTTCCATCACGTTTCTCAGCTATTCGATAAATCGAACATTCTGGTGTTTGACATTCCTAAATTAGTAAATATGTGAAAACTGAAATTGCACATTTTCAATTTTAAAAATATTTACCTTTACACCAAATTCAAAGTCGTTACTTCACTTTACAGTATTATTCCTATCATTTCACCTTTCGATCCTTTTGATATGGAACACAACCCCGTTACTGATCATTTTCGAAAAATTTGATATTTCTCGAGGGTTTCATCAAACTGTTAATCCGTGTACCAAATTGTAAGTATCTATATATTCGGCAAATGGTTAAAAAGGCGTGACAGACAGATGAACGGCGGACAACATACATACACTTGACAATTATTATATATAGATGGATATTGGCTCAAATCTTTGGTTTTCTATATAATAAAATTCTAGTGTATAATATAAATATATGGACTTAAATCTAAGTTAAATATACGGACTATATTGTTTAGCGAATACTAGACATTTTTTTAACTGCCTAGTCAGATATAGCGCCAAATATATGCAAATTTGGTTTTTTCAAACAAAATTTTTCTTTACACAATTTTCTGATTTCATGAATGCGAAAAATAGAATATTATTTATAAATAACTCAAAAACTCGACATTGATTACATATCGCTAAACCCAATAAACATGGCATTAAAATTAAAAAAAAAAAGCATTTCGCTAAAAATTCAAACTTTTCTCTGCATCCTCGGAAAATGTTTATATCCATATTTTTTACTCTTTCTCTTGAGTATCTTTCGAAATATTCATAGTTCCCCAGACGTCTGTCTTATAAGCTTTGAAAGATCTTTTCGTCAAAAATGTAACTTTTGATATCCTTTCCAGAAATCGGGCATTTTGTGACGCACAGCTGCTTTATAATAAGTTCAAACTTGACATATGAATTTGAAGATCACTACTTAAAATGACGTCCCTGCTAAGTGTAACCGCGTATGAAATTAATTAATTTAATAGATATATATTTCAGAACCCAGTTCTTCTATACTGCGTTGAAACATGCTGCCTAATCCAGCTATAATACAATCCAACTCATCGAATATAATTAATTCCGTTTAAATCTCTGTATTACTTTAAAATACATGATGATTTAAAAGATGACGGTCGGGTTATCGAAAAATTTCAAAATTAAGTTCAAATTCTTGTTGAGTAAGTTATTTTATACTTATTCTAAATAAAATCGCATGTCTTTACGATAATTGCAGCCTATGTTAAATATTGTGTATCATTAATCACGCGAAAACATAAAAAGAAGGAAAATCTCTTGCCAGTTTTAGGATAGAAAATATTTAATTTTTCTGAAATGGCAGGACACAGAGCTTAATGAAAACGTTTCCCATATTTGAGAAGCACGGCTACCTAAATTCATTAAAAAATAGAAAAGTAAATCTTCGTTATAATGACTATATACCACGTTATCTCGGCGGAAAAATTAACGATAACTAGACTGATTTCTTAAAAACCATCACATACGCTCAGAGTCATAGGCACACGAGCACGAATATACCATTTCAACAACGTTTAATTTATGTAGAAATATATTAAAAATTTATATTTCTTTATATTATATTTATATTTCTTTATTATATTTATATATTTCTTTATATTATATATATATTTCTTTATATTATTGTGAGATAAGGAATCACGTAGACAGTTTTATATGTAGATTTATGATATCTAGCAGGCCAAACAATGGCATCAGACTGCAAGACGCCAATGTATTGCAGCCCTGACCCGAGAGGTCAGCAAGTGCTATAAATAAGGGGCTTCAAGTACAGTTTGGGTAGAGCCAGAGCAGTTAAAGGAGGCTATAGGAAAAACCATGAGATTGGTCCAAAGTTAAACCAGAAGGAAAGTGTTACCGCGTCGCGCTGAAGTCAACCAGTGGTCGCCGAGGAGGCGCATCAGACCTCAGGCAAAAAGAGGTGGCAACCGAGAGAAGGTTCTACAAATGCAGATTCAGTTAAAATCATTGAGAGTAATGTAGAGAGTAGTATTCAGAGATGTAAGATTTAGAGAAAATAGTTGGAGGTAGCAACCAGAGTCGATAGTAGGCATGCAAAAAGTTCTACAAAGAAGAACGACAGGTGTAACAAGTGAGATGCGGATATGCATCAATAACAGGCCGTCGTCAAAGAGATTGTGAAACAAACAAGCTTCGATTATCAATCGAATGCAGGCCAAGCGTCTAAAGTCAACCAGAAGTTATGTGCACGTCAGGTTATAGAAGGTCATGACCATTTTAATAATAATAACTTACCTAGTCTCACATGCCCAATCTCCTCCTTACTTATATGTGGTAAATGTTGTAATTAATTTAGTAATAAATAGAATGTTTTAAATTAATAATGTTATTTTAAATTTAAAATGGGTGCAGTCAATTGTGAGTAGTATTATATTAATATAATATATTCCAGGAACTCGTACTAAAGATTTTATGGTGGGTTTTAAAGCGGCACAATGCAATGTTATACGACTTACAATCAAAGGCCATATTTAAGAGTTCAATTTAAGATATGCTTTACGCTATTTTATTCCTGAACCCCAATTATATTTATATTTCTTAAAATATTTACATCTAACTTCTGATCACAAAATACACTCACTACCAAAAGTTAAGCACGCATTGCAAATTTTCATTTTTCGAAAGCGTATTTAAATTTGAGTGGTTGACTGACAATCGCTGCGGATGTAGATGGCAATATGCAAATACCGCTACAGATCACGATTGACTGTCCAGATATATGTTAATTAGGCAGTCGTTGTAGACGCCAGTATTCTGAAGGATTTGAAGATGTGCATATAAATTCTGATGCGAAGTATTTATAACTTTTGTAGGCTTATTTTTATGATATTCGTGTTTCTATGGTTGAAAGAAAATGAATGACAGATACTGAGCACTGTCGTGCTGTCGGACGCATTGAAGCAGGAAAATCAATTAAAGATGTCGCTTTTTTCTTTGGTATTGATCATTCGGTGATTTCACGATTATGGAAACAATTCCAAGCAAGTCAAACAGTTGTCTGAAGATCTGTGCCTGGTCGTCCAGGAGATACCAGCCCCTCTGATAATCGGTATATTGCTGTAGTAGCCAAGCGGAATCGAGGAGCGACCTCCACATCTGTTACATTCATGGTTGCAGTGGTACGTGGTAAGATAATATCTGCCAGTACTGTGCGCCGAAGGCTCCACGTAAAGGGACTGCCAGCCCGAGTACCACACTTTTGTGTTCCATTAACCGGCCAGCCAGAGGTGTAAGATTAAATTGGTGTCGTCAGCATGGCAATTGGACTATCTCAGACTGGTGCAACGTCCTATTCACGGACGAGTCCAGATTTGTCCTGGAATCAGATGATAAGCGTGTAAGGGCCTGGAGAGAGTGAGGCACCCGCAATCAGGCCAAGAACATCATCGAACATCACGCATTCAGAGGTAGCAGCGGCATGGTGTGGGCTGGAAATTCAATGGGATATCGCACAGAGCTGCACATCCTTAAAGCCTCTGTGATGGCTGCGCGGTATTAAGATAAAGTCCTAGACCTATTGCGAGTCTCTACGCTGCAGCAGTTGGTCCTGATCTGACTGGCAGATATTGTCTTACCAAGTTTATTCATTCCTTATGGACGATAATCCCGCCCACATTGGGCTAACATCGTTGACAAATACCTGAAAAGTGAGGGCATTTTTCGTATTGAACGGCCAGCGTATTCCCCTGACCTTAATCCAATTGAAAACCTTTGGTATGTCCTCGGGCATGCGGTTTCTGCACGTTTACCTCCTCCAGCCAGTCTCAGAGAGTTGGAAACTCCCTATTGAAAAAATGGCCATTGCTCGCATCTGCGATGGTTGATCGCCTCATTGAAAGCATGGAAAATCGTTATAAAATTTATGTGAAGGTCCGGGGTGGTCACATACCATATTAATGTAAGTTTTGTTTGGTTTGTTTACCTTTAAACATCATTTTATTAATTACCCAAATGTGACGTCATCATATAACGTACGATAAATATTTTTTTTTATCTTTGTACATAATTTTTATTTTCTTTAATGCATAAACATATTTATTACCTTCATGTACAATTGTGAGTTAATCAAAGAATTGCTTTTCCAGTTTTGTTGATTTTATCGTCCGTTAACTATTGGAAACCAGTGTAGTTATTTTCCTTTACATAGTACATATTGTAAAATAATTATATTTTAAGAATTGTTTACTGCAAAGAAAAAAATTAGAAAACAGATATTTTTCATAAAATGAACTTAACCAGATTCGCAGACACAATCAATCAATGAATGGGCGAAGATATTGATCCATTGTGTTTACAGTCTGACTGTGCCTCATCACGGAATTTGAAATGCATTATAAAATCATAACAATACTCAGGCATTTTCTACTAATACAGTATTTACCGGTAGCTGCAAAGAACATCTACAATCGAACATTTACTCTGTTCTTCAGATCAATTGGAGCCTATTTGCATCCTGGCTAAGTGTAAAGGACTCTGTATATACATAGATACTCATAGTAATCTTTTTTCAACTGTAACCACCGGATAACGTAGATTTCTTATTCATAACATAAACAATAGAATAATAAATAACAAAATACAATCTGATATAAAAGTAGCCAGTATCGAGTATCGACTATAAGGCGTTTTCTTGTTAATATCTTTATTGAAAAACTTTCTGCTTCCAGCAACTACAAGATATCTGGGTGCGTAATTTTACGGTATATTTTCGTATACAAAATAGAAAATTTTGAATTATTGAAAATAATTTCAAACTTTTCCCACTAAAACGTGAAATATACAAAAATATTTTAATCAAAGCATTTCAGTGTTGCATTTTAAATGTACCCTGTGATTACGTATGCAATAAACATTTTTTAATAAAAAGAGAACAAACGAATGAGCTGCTTTGAGAAAAAGTAAATAGTTACAGCAGCGCTATGAATAAGTTTGAAATCCTCATTGTAAGAGTACAAAGAAATATCGTATCCTTATGACAAACACGCATGACAAAAATTTAGTAAAAGATCCTTAGCTTTTGTTACAAATTTATCGCCTATCTCAAACTATTATACTGAGTTTCTTTTGGAAATAGAAAAATAAATTGAATTCATAGCAAACAGTAAATTATTTTTTTTTTAGAAAAAGCGTAAGAAATATAAATTTTTAACTATTATACCGAATTCAAAAATACTATTTCTTGGCATGCGGATGTTTAGTTTTTTTTTAGAAAGCTACCTTAAAATTTCGTATTATTGCCTCTCTATATTAAAAAAAAGTAGCTGCTGCCGCCGCTGCTTTTTGACAAATTTCTCGATTTTCTAGATTCTTTGCTTCATACGGCAAAACCTATTGCATATAAAAATATGAGATTTAATACACTTGTAGAAAATGCTTTGGGGAATACGCTGAAATAAACCGCTTTTTAATATATATTGTAGTTTAAGAAATATTTGTTGTCAAAGACAAAATATTTGAGATACGAGTTCACGTCTTGGATATACTAACAATAGCAATACCACGAATTTCTGCAGGCAGCTGCCTACATGGGTAAATTCTGGCAGGGCGGAGCCGCTTTTTTTAAATTTTTATGTAGTTTTTGAGATATTTTACTTTTTATGCACTTCTGAAGTGAACTATTTTTTCGTATAGGCAAGTCTGGCGATTTCTCTGTCTCGTACCCACAAAAACTATAGCCTACGAAAATATGAAATTTTGTATATTTATGGAGAAATAATAAGGTAACATGATGAAATAAACCAGTTATCGATTTAAACTTTAGTTTGGCATGAAATAGCTCGCGAAGCGAGATCAAGATCAAGGAATTCGGTTTTGGGATTCCCTGGGTTAAGAAAAATCCCTGCTTTTACCTCCTGCCGAAAATATGTACGGATAGAAAACGATATTTTTGAAAGTAGAAATTTTAGGAGCTATAGGTATGAAGCGAGCTCTGCGGGCGCAGCGAGTAGATAGGCGCAGCGAGTATTTCAGGAGGCGAAGCCTCCTGAAATGGGTTCACGAAGCGAAGCGAGCCGGGGGTAGAGCCCCTAATATTTGATTAAAAGGATAATTAAGCATAGCTGCATGACACACAGAACCCCAAAATAAGTCTAAATTAGTATCTTGTGTTGAAAAAATTAACTTGGTCTTTGGTATCATGAAGAGAAATAATTAGGGATGTTTTAAATAAGTGCGATCCGATATTATCATACAGTCCTTTGTAGAATATTTCTAAAAATAAGTTGCAATATATTAACGTTACATGCTGAAAATCTCCAAAAACCTGCTAATAAAAGGGGCAACTATCCCCAGAGTTGCCTATAATCTGTAATAACAGGTTGTAAAAAAAGTTGACCCCAGTTAATTTATATTATGAATTAATAGCAAATTTATGAATTACGTAATCATTTCATATTTTTTTGCATTGATCATATGAAGTCTATATATCATGACATACTTTACATTTCCAAAGTTGACAAAAACTGGAGCTATTAGTTTACATTTTTGTAATGAGTTGTACAATTTAAACTGAAAATTTAAACAAAGGAGAAACCTTCCTCCCTTTAATATATATATATATATATATATATATATATATATATATATATATATATATATATATATATATATATATATATATAGTGAGGAAGAGGGGGTGAAAAATATTGGTGATCTCTTAAAAATAATGTTAGAAATATTTGAAAAGTACAGTTTTAACTTGAAATAGTCATCACACCTTTTTAAAAAGTTACTTAATTTCACACTCTATGAAAGTAATATTCAGCATGGTAGTTATTTAAGCAGCAGTTGGTTTCGCACAAGGCGGATGTGCCTCATCATAATTGGCTGATAGTAATAATGATTTTAATGTGGCTAACATCTTAGATTTAAATTTAGTTATACAAATTAATAATCGGACTACAAATTTATATGATAAAATAATATATTTTAATTTAATATATGCATAATATGCTCATGTATAGATTTAGATGATATATTATGTGTATCCCATAATAATAATCCTATTGTATTTAACTTTTATCTTAATAATTTACAATTAACAGCAAGAAAAAATGATTCTAGTGTTGCAAACATTTTAGATTTAAATTTAGATTTACAAAACTATAATCTGGATATAAAGTTATATGATAAAAGATTACATTTTAAATTTAATACTTATAAAATTCAACATTTTGAATCTAGTTTACATTTATCCGTGTTTAGAAATTTTACATAAACCAGGTTCTTAATAAATAAAATTTGTGATGTTAATTATAAATTAGTACATTTTACAGAATTATTAAATACTGCAACTAATAATGCATATCCTCCCAAATTAGTCAGTAATATTATAAACGCAGTGTATCAACTACCAGTCGATATAATCTATGAAAAATTTCTCAATTATGGCGGCTACTAATCACTTAATTTTATGCAAAACAAAATAAAACATATTATTAGTTATGTGTATCTATGAAAATGAAAAATAATAAAATAATAATAAAAATTGTAAAATAGGAAACAGAAAATACGGTTCATAAATATTTAAAATTTGAATAAAATTGTCTCTAAAAATATGTAACTTTAGCCAGTTTGTAGCGACAACTTTACGCCCATCTTATTGATGTTAGTGGCATACTCTTTTATTTATTTCTCCTGTACCTCATATATATTACAGTCAAGAATATTTTTATACATGATTCATGTTCATTTTATTTACACTATCTTAATTAATGCTGTCTTTCTCCAACACTTACTCCAGAGTTTGAATTTCAGTGGAAGTCCTTTTAACCCTTAAGCTCCCTTCTAATATCCATGGTTTAATTCGTCTTTTTCCTCTCTTTTGCTTGGACACCACGTAACTCAACTCTCTTATTCAATATCTTTCACTCTGAGTTAACACCTGGCTCCTGGGTTCTAACTTCATGGTTCATGATAATGCTTGAATTCTTAATAATTTTTCAATTTTAATTCTTTATATTTGCTTGTAGACTGGACTTGTGGGGTTCATAGTGCCTAACTATCGTCGTAATCCAAAATAAGTATCTGTTTTGATTAATTTGGATTATGGGCTTAGTCTTGGAAAAGAATATAATTTGAGTCAACCACAAATTTATGTCTAGAACTATTCCTGTCTTTTTGACATGGTGGCCGAGTTTTAACTGCTATGGATAATTTATTGTTTTGGTCACCAAAAGGTGAAGAGTTTAGTCTTTATTGCATTATATAAGAATATTAAAGGTTATAACTAAAATACTTGTTAATTACCGTTGTTCAATAGTTATTGATTATATATTTTTCAGGCTTTTTCCCAACAATGAAATTATAATGACTTCAAAGTAAAATGTTTTTCATTTATGAACATTTTATGAGCAAGATTTTGTATTAGTTACTGTAACATTTTTTTCACTATCATATTTAATCTAAATAAATATATAGTATTTATGCTTCATTAGTGGGTTGTATATTAATAATAATATTAATTGATAGAGGTGCATAGCCTGCATGTTCCCGGGGTATTAGGAGTGAAAAATCTGTCGGAAATCTGATCGGAAAACTTATGTTACATCATTTTATTCAATTTTCAGTATGACAATGATTTTGAGGCACGTAGAGCTAAATACTATGGAATATGAATATATGAGAGAGTCCAATGGAGATTTACACTCCAGGGATTTGGAAGTAAGTTACCAATAGATACTGCGCATTAAAATATACTAAAGTACAGATGCTCGGGTACATCTAGTTTGGATTGTATTTATATCCCTTATTTTATTCTTCATCATTTGGCTATGGATAAAATAAGTGATAGAAATGCAATTCAAACTAGATGTGCCATGTATGCGATATGCCATGTCAATAATCCAGAGTTGAAATTTGTCATGGAGCATAATTTTATAGCATCCTATAAAACTGTATAGTACAGAATTTTGAATCGTAGCTTGTTTTTCATAAATTCGCCAGATGTCACTGTAGAGTTTGTATGCTAGATTCTCTGTAAAGCTGTGTTTATTCCATAGTGCTCTATACAGGGTTATTTATTCGTAGTTGACCTCGCTTTTAAAGTGTCGGCAATTGGATTTAGACATACTTCTAGTTTGAAAGTTTGATAAAATGAAATGAAGAATTATTTCTATTAATTTTTTTGGTGAGTGAGTGATATTTTAACGACAGTGGAGGAAACACATTTTTATACGGTTTCTTCAACAGAAAAAGTTCCATTATAGGAAAATGCACTGTACGATAACTAGTCTAAAGAAAAATACCTGGTGAAACTATCTGCAGCTGACGCGGTGGTCGAGCGGTCAAGGTGAGCGCTTCCAAGCAATCGTTCGACCGCCGCATTGTGGTTTTGAGTCCCACGTAAGGCATGGATGTTGTGTTGTTGGGCGCAGTGTGTTCCGCCCCCTGTGGTGTGCCTGGGGCAACGTCCTAAGACGGCTAAATGGTTCACGTTCTGGTCGATGTATAGGCGAATGATGCCTGGCCATTTGATTTAAAGGAAAAAAAAATATCTGCAATATTTGGCGAGTGATTCCAAGTGCCTGGCCATTTGATTAAAAGGGAAAAAAATATCTGCAATATTTGGCGAGTTATTGCTTACTGATAAATCTGTAATTTTGTCCCTGCAAATTCGGAATGATTTGCAAATAAAACGGCGCTCATAAAAGGGTTTTCATACCAATTGTGGTTTCAATTTGCAGTCAGCCCCTGTTGTACGAGTCATGTTCGAGGCAAAGAAAATTCAAATTTTACCACATTTGTATAGTTTAGTAGGTTTTACTTTATTACTTTCCTTATATACATAATGTATAAGGAAAGTATTGTGACGGGGTCGGAAATTCGAATTCGAGTTTTCGACGGGAGAGCACGTTTCAAGCACCCTTGATCACGAATCAAACATTTTTGAAGTGATGTCTGTGTGTGTATGTGTGAGAAAGTATGTGTGTGTGTGTGTCAGTGAGTCTGTGGAGACGATAACTGACGAACGAATGAACCGATTATAACGAAATTTGGTACAAAAATCGCAATCCGTAAACACTGGAAGCCTATTGTTTTTAAACGCAATCGAATGATCAGAACCTCCCTAAATATTCGGGTGAAATTTTGAAAAAATCGTCAAAAACTCAAAACCGCTAATAAAGTTACGCAAATAGACATTTCTTGTGTAATTTTTCATTAGAAAGCGATTGGCATAAATTTTAGAACGCTAACGTGAACCGTTCTTGAGATATTGCACATTTAAAAAAAAATTATCAAAAAGTTATATAAAATTAAAAAAAAACATTTCCTAATGAGAAACATGTTCACTTTTCATATGCAATACCATGCGATAAATTGGGTGACTTCATTCTCGTGGATCTAGCTCGTTTCACTCATGAGAAAAGATACTTTGAGTAATACTTTTGTATTTGAAGGCCAATAGTCATTTATCTGCTGTAAGAATAACTTATTTCTCCTTCCATAATTCTTGGCGAGATTTTGGCGACGAATTTGGCGGAATGTCACCAACCTGGCGACATTTTTAATTGTTGCCAAATTAACAAAAATCTCGCCAAATAGATAAAAATGACCCTAAATCAATGAAAATGACGACTAATTGAAGAAAATTCAATATCTTGGAAAGACTATAAGAATACTGTAAGATCTACTATAAGAATAACATTTCTTTTAACTGTAAAAGTAGTAAATTCATTGCATTATATAAGGAAAGTCATATGTTGCCCACATCAGATTTTTTTTATTGTAAATATCTTCATGAGTATTGAAGGTAATTGCGCATGGTTTGCTTATTTTTTTTATTAGATCCTGTACAGCACAACTATTTCTAACTGAACATCTTTTGCTCAAGGAACTGTGCAAACATTTAGAGTCTCTATTTTGAAGAAAAAATCACCCACCCGAAAGAAATCATATGAAAAAATTTCTTATTTAATTTTAACAAACTTTCAAATTGGAAGTATGTTTCTAAAATCATTCGCCAAAACGTTAAAAGCAAAGCCAACTACGCCAAAACACCCTACAGAAACTGTATGAATATTTCTATAGAAACTTATAGATCCATATAAAAGTAATATTAAATAATAAAGTCGTCTATTTTATAGATAAATTGATGAATTCTGTAGAATGGTTTTAGTTAGATTAGTTCAAATAGTAATAATTTTTTAAAGTTTATAAATAACTCGAATAAGGATATATGCTTGTCTTATGCATCTTGTGTTTACAGACAATAAGCCAAACAAATAAATTTGTTATTTTTGTTTGACTTAGAAGAAAGTTGTGCGATTCCTTCGTAAACACTATTCATGATGCAGATATTTAGAAATATAATTTAATGATACAGCGATTTAAAGTCATGATTCAATAATGTGGAGATTTAAAGTTGTAGTGGAGTAATTCCTTTTCTTGAAATAAATGATTTTTCATACATACATATAGATACATTCTAAAATGCTTAAAACGTGCCTTAAAGCATATTTTCATCACATCTTAAATTCCAGAATTTATGGAAACACAACTTTTATCACAAACATTGGAATCCCAATATGTCTTCTGATTATAAAGTAATAAAACAGGTTGTAGTAACAAAGAAACACAAAAGGAACATTTGAAAAAAAAAAGACGTTTATAACAGTGCTATGAATATTTTAAAAGTTCGCATTCAAAAGGTACAAAGAAATATCGCAGGTTGATGAAAAAATATGCGTCACATGTAAAAGAAACTTTATCTTTCATTTTAAAAGGGAGTATTGGGAATTTATTTTCTTTACAAAGAAGAAACATAAAAAAATTCGTTAATGAAAGCAAATTTTCTCTACATCCATTCAAGTATTATAGAATTTCCTTTTAAATGGACTAGCAGAAAATGCTCTTTTGATGAAATTTAACTGGTAATTCTACATTTTGTATGCAAACTAGTACATAATATTTTGCGCTTTTGTTTCAATTTCAACTACTTAGTAAAGGTGTCATATGACTAACTAGTACATAATAATATGTGCTTTTGATTGATTTGCAACTAGTTAGAAAGGGTGTCATATGACCAACTAGTACATAATAATAACTATTAGTACATAATATTTTGCGCTTTTGAGTGATTTGCAACTAGTTAGTAAGGGTGTCATATGACGGGTTCATAAAATAATGCAAAATATTATTTTCCATCCTCCTGAAAGTAGAACTTTATCATTCATCAGTTCCTGAGAACCCGGAGATTTTCATACTGCACCCTAAGTGATGGCATCAAAGGTAAGTCCTTATACTTAAGAAAACGTAATTAATTTATGATACTCGATGCCCTCTAACAAAATGTTACTGCCCAACGAAAAGTTAAACTGACTATATTATGTATCCATAATATTAAATAAATTAATCACAACGCGACAAGGATTATTAATAGAAATTAAACTTCTGAGGAGAAGCATATTTTTTTCGATAAAAGGATCGCTACCTGCCTGTTTTTATCTCTTACCTATTAAGCAAATAACTTTTCCAAATAGGTATTTTTAAATTTTCAATTAACCATGATGAGAAATAAATTTACTGCAATTTATATCAATCCTTGCCTTCTTAACCTTTTGCTTACGGGTGGGACAGCGTCCATCCCAAACGAAGAACCTTTCAAAAAGACAGGTCCATGGTCATTGGCGTTAATGGTATTCAATGCCTGTAAAGGGGGATCTAACTGTTTGGGATAGGGTATGTCAAATACCTGTCTTTTGAAAGGTTCTTCGTTTGGGATGGACGCTGTCCCACCCGTAAGCAAAATGTTAACAAGTCACATTTGAAAATATTACTTATAAATTCGAAAAACTCTCGGTAAGGACTGCAAATAGGCATAGATCTACTTTCTTAAATCAAAAAACCTCAAAATAGGTGCATCTCCCCGTTAATCCAAGATATTGAAATAAATTCTAGTTGTCAACATTTATCAAAAGCTCCAATTTTTCTAAGCAATGTAGGGTAATACCGGAATAGATGCTGCATTTGGTATAGATTGCGCACCCTCCCCCCCACAATAATTCTGAAACTTACAGTAAGATGGTAATACAGTTAACACTAACTGTGTGCCATTCAGTGTTTCAAATGCGTTTGATAAAAGTATTGTGTTCCTGTACCTTTTTGTCCCCTGGAATCAACAAATACCTAAGATGAGTTGTAGAATTTATCATGAAATATTTTATTGTACTTCCACAGATTGAAAATTATATATAAAGCTCTGGAAATGTTAGATAATTCATTGTTCGAGCGAAGCATAGTCTTCGTGTAGCTTGTTTTTATTGTGATTTCTCCATGTTTGAATCTAAGGTCAGGAAGCCATGAAGTGGGACATGTTTCACCTAGAAATGGGTACACGCAAGAGTTATTTGAAAAATAAGTAAAATTTTCATAATTATTTTATTAAGTCCACTTTCATCCTACTCCGTTGTCCATTAATGTCATTACTTTGTGTTGGTTGTATTCTTAAACTGAGTTTAAAATTAAAAAAGCAAACATTTTTCGAATTTAATCAATTATTTATATTTTACAAAATTACAATTTCAGAATATTGATTTAAATACAGGCTCAGCATCTATCAGGGATTTATCGTACTCATTTTCTATAATATAAAATAATATATTAAAATTCGCTAATTATTAATTCATCTATTAGGCATAACTTTTTTACTTTAGCGGCGTTTTTGCCAATTTTGGAGACATTTTCATCAATTTGTACTATATCAAAAACGGTCGTCCAGTTAACGATAATTTACCAAACTAGTCGCCAAGTATTCCATAATAAATTATGCTTGCTACTGTTCGTTTTCAGCTACAGTACGTCAAGCTACAGTTCAAAAGTTTGTGTCATTCATTTTAGAATAAAAAATTACTTTTAAAATGATCATTATTATTGAACATCCTGATTTTTTTCAAGAGTTTATTTCAAAATTTGGCTGTCTACCGAACAATTGATCGCGTTTAAGATCAAAAGGCTTCCAGTATTCATGAATTGTAATACTACCAAATTATGTTCGAAAGACTCCATTCGTTCGAGAAATATCGCATCCACAGACTCATGGACACAAGCACTATCACATACACACACACACACATTTTCACATACACACACACTTTCACATACACACACACACACACACACACACGCATACATCACCTCAAAAATGTTTGATTCGTGATCAGAGATGCTTGAAACGTGCTCTGCCGTCGAAAACTCGAATTCGAATTTTCGACCCGTCACAATACTGTCCTTCAACATTATGTATATAAAGAAAAAAGTAATAATGCTTCTGTGGATTTTTTGATGATGCTTCTGTAGATTTTGATTCATGGGATTTTTTGATAAATTTATTTGAAAAATGTGCAATATCTCGAGAACGGTTGGAACTAGCGTTCTAAAGTTCATGGCAATCGTTTTCTAAGGAAAAATTACATAAGAAATATATATTTGCGTAACTTTATTAAAGACTTTGATTTTTTGATGATTTTTTCAAAATTTCACTCGGAAATTTAGGGAGGTTCTAAACATTCAATGGCGTTTAAAAACAATTGGCTTCCAGTATTTGCGGATTGTAATTTTTGTACCAAATTTCATTCGAATTGCTCCACTCGTTTGTGAGATGTAGTCTTCACAGGCTCACTGACACACACATTCACACACATACACTTACATCAGGGATGCTTTAATAGCTCTGTAAATAAAACGCCGTCTGCTCATTGGTAGATCAGTGATTTCATTCTCCACTCAGATGTGTGAGTTACTCTATCGTGTTCCAGCAAGAAATTAGCTGCAATGACTGAAGACTAAATCATTCATAAATTAAATTTTCACTACTATGTACGATTTATCGAAAGGGTTTTAATTAACAGAGCGATATAACACGATGTTATCATGAATGAAAAATGTGGAAAAATATCGACGCACAGTTAAGAAGCTGCACATCAATCACTTCAATCCGTAATTTGGAGGAGGAAAATGTGGGATCCACTTGTATAAAGAAAAATAATCCTTTAGGTGACTCAATGGGAAACATTTAAATATTATTAAGATATCCACATAATATCTATCTACTGTATATACATATTACAAGATATAAACAGCATAGTAAACAAGTCAGCTAATAAACTCTAAAATCAAAGACAACCAAATAAGTGGTTAAAAAGTCATTTATTAAAATCGCCTTACTATGACGTACACAATTACATAGCCAAAGCGTAACTTCGCCACTGATGAAGCACATGATAAAAGCACTTTGGCTATATGATTATGTACGTCATATTAAGACGATTTTAATAAATGCCTTTTTACCACTTATTTGGTTGTCTTTGGTTTTAGAGTATATTAAAAGATATTTATTAAGATATCTACAAAATGAAAGAATCAGCTGATTTCAGAAGCTATACTGGCGACTTTATCAACTAATTTTGAGGAAAATAATACACATAAAATAAATTAATTTTACCCGGATGTTTTGTTCAAATGATTTCAGTCTAGCTGCGTTCTATATTATGTAGACAATATTTCGTTCTGCACACTTTCAGGTCAAATCTGTAGAAGTGAAACATTCACAGCCACTGTAGATCACAGTCTGCGTTCCAGATTCACATCAATTATTACTTTCCCAACAAAACATGGTAATGTATAGAAAAGAAATATCTATCATGCATAACGCATTGATTATGAAACACTTTCCAACTGAAATGCAATTTTATTTAAACATCTATAAAATGCGATACATTCAGCGCTGATATATTTTAAATTATCACATTACTAAAATAATTTGTTATATTTGAAAACTTAAAATTTCGTCGAAAAGAATGAACTTTATTCAAATGACTTCATCGAAATATAAATAATCTGGCTCCCTACGTAAAATCAATGACTATTTAATTCCTATTCACTTTCTAGAGCTAAATAATTCTAATTCCAGTCTCCAGAGCTAAATAATTTTGCATGAAAATAATTCAGCAATTCTTATACAACTCATCTTAGAATCACTTGTTTATACATTCTGTATCCATTAAATTAGGCTTCGTGCTAGAAATAATCAAAGTTTGATGATCATTTAAACTCAAATATATTGTAATTGCGTTTTGCACAAAATATAGATGCACAGAAAATACGCAAATGTAAAGAGCTTTTAGGACGGATGCAACACTAAATATAAATGTAAAAGAACTTTAAAAATTACAAATTTTACACTGGGAAAAAGATGGATACCATATTTTATTTTGAAAAGTGGTCTATAATTATTATTTCCATTCTTATTTAAAAAATCTGATGTGGGCAGCACATGACTTTCCCTGCAGACTTATATTCACGTTCTATTTATTTAAAATAAATTTAATTCATTTTTAATTCAATTTTCGTTCTCATTTGAAAACTGGACTTATTTTCAAAAATGATGTAGGAAAAATACGAAAAACTAAAATATCTCGAGAACGGCTAGTCCTAGTGTAATGGGCTTGGTCTTATTCTTTACTTCGCTAAAAATTACGTATTAAACAAGCATTTAATGGCTATATTTGAGCATACGTAGTTCTTAAGTTTAGATTTTGATGATTTTTGCGGGCCATTTTGCAAAAAAAGGCAGGTTATTTTTTTTCGAATTATACCAAAATCTAATCAACACCAGGCTGGCCTACAAGCGACTTATCTACCAAATTTTGTGAAATTCGGTCCATTAGTTTTCCAGCTAGAGTGGATACAAGCTTTTGCGGGCCATTTCGCAAAAAAAGGCGGGTTATTTTATTCCGACTCGTACCCAAAACTAATCAGCACTAGCCCCGCCCACAAGTGACTTACTTACAAAATTTAGTGAAATTCGGTCCATTAGTTTTTTAGTTAGGGTGGATACAAAATCTGCACAGACAGACACACAGGCAGACAGTCACACATACACACAGACACACAGACAGACACACACACAGACGTCACGCTAAAAATGGTTTTTTCGTATTCTAGAGGTCTCGAAACGTGTAGATCCGTCGAAAACTCGAGTTGCGATTTTCGGCATGATTCCAATACTTTCCCTATACATTACCATGTATTGCAGGGAAAGTAAAAAACTACCGAACATATCTTTCTGAAGTTTTTTTATATATTTTAAGGGATAATTTCAATATTTTCTAAAATTTTCGAAGCAATTTTTGAACTTTAACTTCGCTTAAAAAATGTTTGAAAAATTAGGTCCCATATTGTTCGGTGTATTTCCCTTTTTCAACCCGGGTTCAATCCAAAATAAATTGAGTGATATTATTCATTTACATTCCCATATGTCCCACAGACCGTCGTCTCAACAACATACTAAAATTTCACTTTTATGAAATAAATCTTACGGCTGTTATCGTGCGAATGGACAGACAGAGAGAATGAACAAAATCATTAGCACTTTTCAACTATGTTGGAAAGCGTTAAAAAAGTATTGAAATTGTATCGAAAATCGCAACTTCAGTTTTTGACTGAACTACACTTTTTGAGCACTTTAGAACCCGAAGAGTGATGTTTGTGTGAGTGTCTGTCTAGCTTCTTCTTCTTCTTAAACACTACAGCCGATGGTCAGCCAAGGATGTCTCAGTCAGTTTCCACTATCTCTACCTATCCGACGCCACTGTCCTCCATCTATTGACGCCAATGTTCCTCAGCCATTTCTCCACATTGTCCATCACCTTGTACACGGCTTTCCTCTCCTTCTCTTTACATCTGGCCCCTGGAAAGTTATCTTCTTGACTAAGTTATCCTCTCCATATCTATATATATGGCCGAGTCATCTTAGCTGAGTCACTTTAGTCACTTTTACTATGTTTGGTTCTCTAAATTTATATTGAAATTCTTGATTATATCTTATTTTCCACACTCCATTATCCTTTACCGCTCCAAATATTCTTCTCAAGATTTTTCGTTCAAAAATCATCAACTTATTTTCATCAGTTTTATTCATAGTCGAGTATTCACTTCCATATAAAACTATTGGTCTTACTAATGTCTTGTATAACCCTATCTTTGTTTCTCTACTTATATATTTTGATTTAAACTGATTACTTAAACCATAGTAGCATCTGTTAGCCATACCTATACGATTTGTAATTTCACTTTTGATATTGTTATTACAATTTACCATTGTGCCCAGGTACTTGAAATGGTCAACCTTCTCAAAAACGTAATCATTTATTTACAGTGTTAACTGATCCCGGTCTCTACTTGTCACTGCCATGAACTTGGTTTTATCCACATTGTGGTAGCGGTTTCAGAGCCAACTTGTGGGAGCAGATTCCGCTACACACAAAACCAAAGTGATCGTAAATATCACAGCAAAAACCCCACAAAGTGGTTGGTATTATTTGTAACCCAGGTATTAACATTTATGCCAAACCTTCCCGGTCTAGAAGAATTGAATTCTGGATGGTAACTAGTGAGAAGAGAGAATGAAGGGATACTAGATTGAAAACACATTCTCAATCAACCAAAATATATTTATTCAATTTATTTAGCATTACTTTTCACTATCAGTATTCAGTAAGTATTTTATCTTTCATTAAGAGCATTTTTCTCAATATCATCATCAACAAATTAAATATATGCTCATCATAGAATATTATTAAACAAACAACTCAATTCAAATTAGATATTATTATTATCATTTACTTAAACAATTAATGTGCCTGTTTTGAATCTTTAATTTAGACTGCCATGGAACTCCTAGTTCCAGAATTACTTCAACAAGTTACCTTGTACCGGGAGGTGCACTAAAGGAATTTTCACTAATATCCAAAATGTTCAAAATGGGCTTCACAAGAGGAAAACAGGATAGTTCATCTGAACCGAAAAATGTTCCGTAAATTTCATCCAGCAAGGCACGTCACTACACCAGAAAAATGTCTGCCACGAGAACAAAGCCAGCTCAAAAAGGGAACAACCAGAATTTCCTAAAATAAAAAAAATAAAATTTAGAATTTGTAAAAAAGAAAAGTGCTGTTCATCAGGATCCTCCGTTTCTTCGTCCAGGATCTTCAAAATGGTTTCTTAACAGAAACAACGGTACGGCCATCGAATTTTAGCCATTTCGGCCAAGGCTTTGTCTTAAAGTTTTAAGACAAAAATTCAATGCATCTTCACAACATGAGAGTCCAGGCCAAAAGAGAGCCGGAGCGAAAGCGAAAAGTTCTCCTTCTCCAAAAAAAAGCCGCTTCCTGATTGGCAGGAAAGCGAGCTCACGGCAACAGAGCCACATCACGCGACGCGACGTCACTCTCCGACAGAGACAGGATTCTTCCTCCAAACCAACCGTTCCGATCAAAACTCAGTTTCCCCACAAACGGCAATCCGGACAAGGCTTAGCAAATTTTCAAATACAGGCACAAGAGAGAAAAGAGAGTTTTTCTCTCGGAAAACGCAAAAAGGTCATGGCGCACAGAATGGCGACATGACAACATTGACTGTCAAGCCAATATTTTTCTCTGCTTCCTCAAGGGCACAAAACGCTTCTACTACAGCTGCCTTCGTTCTTCCAACAATGTCAATATCATCCTCAAAGGCCAACAACTGTATTGATTGATGGGAAATTGTTTTTGTGTTTGTATGCCAGAATCTCTTATTGTTTTTTCTAAGGCGATATTAAACAACTAGCATGAGAAAGAATCTCCCTGTTTTTGTCCCTTTTCCGTATAAAAGGCGTAGGATAAATCAGTTCCTATCTTTACATTTTATTCTACCAAACGTCATTTTATCAAGTTTGTCAATTTCACAGGTATTCCCAACTCTAGCATCGCTTGATATAATTTCTCTCTATCGATGCTATCATATGCAGTTTTAAAATCAACAAAAAGATTATATGTATCTATACCATATTCTCTTGTCTTTTCCAGGATTTGTCTAATGCTATGAATTTGGTCCATCGTGTCTGTCTAGCTATGCAATGAATTTATCCAATTTAACTCAAAAGGCAGTTGACCAAATTTCATAAAAAATTTGGTAAGTCACTTATGGGAGACCTTGATGCTGATTATATTTTAGTAAAATTCGGTAAAAAAGAGCCTGTTTTTTTTTACAGAATGGCACGCAAAAGTCGTCAAAATCATAAATTAAAGAATACACACAAATATACCTATTAAATTCTTATTTCAAGTGTAATTTTTAACGCTGAAAAGAATAAGGCTAAATTCATTATTCTGGGGTTAACCTTTCTCAAGATATCCCAGATTTTTTGCATTTTTGTTTTTGGCAGCATTTCTTTTGAAATTACGTTCAGTCGCCAAATGAAAACGGAAATTGAATTAGAACTTCAAATCCAGTATAATTTTAAATAATTTTATGTTTCATTTTGTGCAATTACACTCAATTTAATCAATAATGAAGTAAATAAAGAGATAATGAAGTTGAGTCTGTAGTTAAAGTCAGATGCTGCCTACATCAGATTTTTTTTCATTCACATTATCTACAAAGTGAGCAATAAAATAATGTCTATCCCTGATCAAATATGTATTAAAATAAGAAATAGTCTTAAGTACCACTCAAATATATTAAATACATTATTATAAAATTATTCTTATATACTATAACCAAATTATAAAATCCTGCTCTATTCAAAAATCTTGACTCCAGACATATTATAAAACAGTCGCATTAAACATTCATATTAAAACCGCTGGAACCTCGTTTCTATTATCCACAAGAAATCATTTACATCTTCTTTTATTCCGGAATTTCATTTCGGGATTTTATCAAATCCAAATCGAATTTTCAGGGCTGAAATTGATTTTATTTTTGACAATGAATGTTTCCATTATTTTCCCAGTGCAAAAATGGATTGAATCTATAAAAAAATAGAAACGAATTACGTTCTGTTTAAATGAATTCCGAGTCAAGTTGTTTGTATGTAGAATTACATTTATTCTGATTTTTGTCAATATCAGATACTTGGATATCAAAGTGTTTAATGCGAAGCGTAATTGAACTGCAGCTTTAATCTTTCAGAGTTTAAAATGTTTTGCAATAGTTCAAAAAGTAAAAATTGTAAAAAAGTGGTATAGATCAAATTTCTTAACCGTGGTTTTACTTTACAGGGTGTATGTTGCTTACTCTTAATGTTTTCAAATTAACTTTAACATTTTGGTTGTAAAATATACTCATTATCAATTTGTGATTCATTTATTTTCATTTATCATTTGTAGGTTACATTTCAACTTTAGAAGAAAAGCCTCTTGTCTCAATGGCAGAATGAATAGAACATCTAATGTCTTGGTGGAAAAACGTTTTCGCATCTTGGAATATGAGTCCATTACAATAGGGCCTGCATATTGTCTCACACGAAGACATTTTAGTTACATGTGTACAATCAAGATAACAAGCTCTTTAAATGCAGCGCATAATCACGCAGTGAATTCACGCGAGCCAATGTGTACAAGAACAGCTTCCATCCCCTATATCACCAAGAATAAATCAGAAACGTTGGTGTGACATTACAGGGTAATGAAGACGTGTTTTCCTACAGAGTGAAAGTTTATGACAAGAATTGTCGGAGATTAGACGGTTAGCCAGCATGCAGTAAACAAGTAAAAAAGGAGTATCACTCCAACTGCGTCTCTGCTACAGCGCATAACCAAATAATGAATTCAGGCGAGTCAATGTGTACGTTGCTTAAATATACATCTTCCTTCCCCTCTATCACCAAGAACGAATCAGAAAGAGTGGTGTGACATTACAGGGGAATGAACAAGTGTGTTCCTACAGAGTAAAAGTTTGTCACAAGAATCGTCGGAGATTAAATGGTTAACCAGCATGCAGTAAACACGTAAAAACGGAGTATCACTCCAACTCCGTCTCTACATGATATTAATTGGAATATATCATGCTGTGGTATCACGATACTTAAACCTGTCGTACCTGTCGTACTTAAACCAAAATGTGCCATTAGTAATCGAATTTGAATCATCGATCAAAGTAATAATAATCAACAAGTGTCACACTCAGCATAATAGCTGCTAAGTGACAGCAAAGTGTTTGCTGAGTTTCTAATAAGTGGCGCACTATTGATCATCAAATATTGCTGCGTCAAACATTGTGTCCCACTGTATCTAATCCGTATATGTTAAAAAGGGTGTTGGGCAAATTACGATATGAGTATCAGTAATACGCATTCCTCACTACGATGTTCTTCTGTGATGTGTAGATTTATGACAAAGTTGACGATCTGATGATTTTAACCGCTACTATGCAAACTGAGGTAACTATTTATTTATTCTATATTAAAATCGGTCACATGGGGAATTGAGAATATTAAGTACTGATATCGTTATCAAAGTAAGAACTCAAACCTAGGTAAAGATCAGTTGCTTTTCTGAAATTAAAATATATAAATGTGCTTATGTAATGTTAATTGTTTTGTTATATATCTATATATATGTATATATCTAAGTTGATGTGAATGATTCAAATTTAATATTTAGTCAAGGCATGTTAAATAAATATTTGACTAATTTAAATTTAAGTAATTGTTGAATTTTGTCTCATGTCATTCTCTCTCACTGGAGAGCCACTGGATAATTTCATACTCCAAACTAAGTCAAGGAAACAAAGGTAAATCTTTCTATTCAGGATTTGGTAAGGCTGATTTGTCTTATGACACATAACATTAAAGATCTAAAATAGTGAATAAGTGATAGTTAATTCATGAAAATTACCACAAACTAAATTCTGAACTGTATAAAAAAATAAAGAAATGAGAAAGTTGTTTAGATCTGAGGTATTACTTCGATCAGAAATCTAATTTAGAGAAATGTGGGGTACACTTCCACTAGAAGAAAAACATTACAATACCAGAGGTTCAATATTAAAAGCGGTTACATAACAGCTTCTACTAGAAAAATATCTATGATTCCCGGCTGGAATATGAGTTTTTTATATACTATTTATGCATAATATTGTTAAGAATACTTAAGGTGTCTTCATGACATGTTAATTGAAGGGCCAGGTCGATTGTTCTTGGCAATAAATTTGACGATGTATTGATAACTTGGCAAGTTTTTTGCGAGGTTTTTAAATTTCTCGAATTTTGTAATTTTGATTTTTCTGAGTTAGGTAGAGTAAAAGTAGCTAGAGAATAAGTTAGTGTTTCCGGAATATAAGCGTATATTCTCTTTTGTGAATTAGTTGATCATTTACTTTGCTGTTTAATTGCATCCGACGTTTACTTTGTCACTCTTTTAGATAGCTAGAAAGTTATTATCTGTATATCTGTATATTATTCTTGTTTACGCTTGTTGCTGCTTCGAAATAAAGCTTAAGTTATTCAGATACATAAACTATCATTTAACATGTGAACGCATCTACGATTTCAGACGATACCTCATAACTATATTTACTTTAAATTCATAATTTCAAGTGTCATCGGATTACTTATTCATATTTAAGGATATCTCTAATATTTGAAAACAAGTAATCCGTGGATTTCTGTTATGAGTTTTGACCTGGAATATAAATTACGGCATATTGTGAGCACAACATTTTATAATCATTGTATCCTTCTATAAAATATACAATTGTAATAGTGGAAATTTTGAACAGCAGGCGGATACTCTAACAAGGGACGGAACAGCGATTATTCCATTTAAACAATGGTGACACAGAATAAATTTACCTGTTGTGATGTCATATGCATATGGTCAATTATCCGGGGTATTTAAGGCGGGGACACTGACTGAGACTCTGTTGCCGACAAGAGTTGCTTTAGGACTCTGTTGCCATAGAAATCTGTTAACATAGAGGGTTGCCTTAGGGGGCCCAAATGGTTTGCGTACTTCCAAGAAGCACCTCAGGTGAGGCATATAGGGAATTGAAGAGACAGGTCTAAGCAAGAACTGAAGCAAAGGTATCTAACAAAAAAATTAAAAGATATATACACCAAGCGCTCAACCTTAAATTTGGAGCGGCGTTCACTCGAAACACGCACTCTGACCGCAAAGATAGTGAACAAAATGCGCAGACTAACTTATAAATTGTTAAGTTAAAAATTGTTGCTAAGTTAAAAATTGTTAATTGTGTTCCAGAAAGCACAAAATGGTCAAACCCGCTGAAAACTCGAATTTGAAATTTTTGACACAATTACACTATTTTAAAAATACATATGCAATGTATTGTAGTAAGAAAAAATTAATAGAAAATATTTAAAATTTGATCAATCTAAACTTGGTAAAGGTAACATTCATAATTCATGTGACTCCTTTCAATATTTAAGAACTTTGGACAAACGCAATAGCGAATTTTCACCTTTTATGTACTGTAAGTAGTGAAATTTACCTTATCTTAAAATTAATATTCCTGAAGTCTATTAAATTTGAAGCTGTACTTGCTGTAACATGATTGCATCTGACTTGAATAATTACGGCACAGCAATTAGAAACTTGTGTTTAACAATGTTAGAAGATTGGGTTGGATATAATTTAAATGCCCCGACACTGAAGCTCATAAATGGAATTAAATTACAAAGAAGCTGGTGTGGAGGTTAAGGGCGTCTGAGGAAACGAGATTAAGGAAGATTCGGAAATAGTAGATTCATTAAATGAACTCCAGATTCGTGGAGTCTGTACTGCGAAGTCCCACAGTTATAAAATGCAGGTATGTATTATGGTGATTATTTAATTTTGTTATATATATATATATATATATATATATATATATATATATATATATATATAAAATAAAAGTTTGAAAATCCAATGAAAGAATAGAGAATTCAACTCAAACCCTAACATTAAAAAATGCCTTACAAATAAAAGTATCAAACAGAGAATCATCAATCAAGTGGAAAATAGAATGCAAACCTCTAGTCATTAAGCTGAAGACAAACAACAAACATCAATGGAAAGGAATCGATAAAATAAAATCCTAGCATGAAAGCCTTACACGTGGACAAGCCCTAGGCCTAATAATAAATTGTTCATTTCGATAAAACTCTTTATCAAGTTCAAGTATTTTAATAAAATGAACCCAAATTGCATGTTTCTGATATCAATGATAGATAATATCTATAAACACTGAAAACTCGGACAGCATGTATAAAGATTGAAAAATAATAGGAAACAAGAATACCTGAAAAAACACTGCATACCTCTGATCCATTAGAGCCTTGAATAAAGAACCCAATGCTGCCAATCGCAAAAAATAAAAAGATGAGAATTGCTGTTGCCAAACGTGAGAAAGAAATGATAGTAATGCGAAAAGAATATAAAAGGTGATATTCAACAGTAAGAACATGTAAATACATGGTAATGCTTATTCAAGAGAAAGTGGATGTCTGGCTAAAATAAGATACTATGGAGAGAATTTAAGTATAATCTACCATTCCAAACTTTTTAACAATACTATGTACTAAATTAACAATACTATGTAGGATACATATAATATATCAATATTCCCTTTGGCGTCTCCGCTTTCGTCTATCTCGAAGGCCAGGTGAAGACAACACAGTCCATGACGTCAGGATGACATTAACACAGGGTTTCCAGAATTTCTGAGTTAGAAAAAAGGTTTTCAGGTTTTGCTATTTATCGCCAATTTTGCGACATTTGGCGACTTCCGAAATGTTCCATAAACTTCTGGATAGAACGATTATTCTTTAAGATAGATATTTCCAGAAGCTTCAATGGAGAGACTATAAATAGGAGTCATCACTGAATCATAGGGTTCAGTTGACGAGTTGACAATATACGAGCTACAGTGAACTGTTACTTTTGTCAATGTTTTGAGAATAGTAGCTGTTGTTTTGTGCAATTATTTCGGTCAGTATTTTATCTCTTATTCTGTGAAATTAGTGGAACATTTAAATGATGTTTGATTGTATATTGTTCCTGTTGCTCATACGCTGGGGTGAATCGGTGGGCTGGACCTTCAACAGGCACACAGCGATTAACCCTTGTGTGATGGTATGGGGTGCTATCTCTTACGACAGCTGGTCGGTCGCCCCTAGTCATCCAGCGTACAACTTCAACAGCTCAACGATATGCTGATAAAATCCTGCGCACGTTTCCGTTACCATTCATGGCACGTCACTCTGCAGCCATTTTCCAGCAAGATAATGCCACGCCACATATGGCTCGCATATTTGTGGACTGTCTTCGTGTTGTTGATACTTTTCCTTTGCCAGCAAGGTCACCAGACCTTTCGCCAATCGAACATGTATGGGACATGCTAGGCCGCCGGATTCAGGCACCCCTAATTGTATCAGATCTGGAGCAACAATTAAGGAATACCTAGCAGAATGTATCGCACGATAACATTAGGAAACTTTATCACTCCTTACCTAGACGTATACAAGCATACGTTGCCGCCAAGGGGGGTTTCACCAATTGCTGATTTGAAAATTCAATGTGCACTTACTAACCATTGATGGGTCCTACGACCTTGATTTTGCAATCATTCCATTACCAGTATATGAGCTGTACGCATATTTAATTTCAATGAAAACAGTCACTTTCTTCATGGTGCTTCGTGTTTCTTTTGCAAACGAGTGTATTATTTAAAAACTTTAAAAATAAATATTATAATTTAAACATATTTATTATTAAATTTAATATGTTTCTTTAAATATTTTTATTTTTTTATTATATTTCTAAACATTGTCGTTAAATACATTCAATTTTATGATAGTATTTTTCCATGTGAATGTAATAATTATTATCTGTTGCCATAAATATAAAATGTTTTTTTTTTTTTTTTGCCAAAATGTGTATTTCAAACTATTGATTTCTCTCTGAATACGTACACTATGTCCATTGTTATGGGAATAAATATTGTTCCCAATAGGCAACAATGCTCTTAACATCATGCATTTCAAATGATGCCTTATTAAATCATGTATTTATAATATCATGTGAATTATCGTTGTTAAATCATATGAAATATATTCTTTATTCTAGTTTTCTACATAATGTATCTATATATTTAAGTTTTGCCGATCGGCGTTACTATCCACAGCAAATTTTCGAAATCCACTCAGTCGATTTTCCTGTTTTCATTTCAAAGAATGATTTTCACATTTCGATTTGCAATTAAACTGTGACCTTTGTGGCAAATATGGGGCAGTTTCGGTAACTGGCTTGTGAAACTCTCGCAATGATTACGAATCAAAACAAAACCTTAAGCTTTCGGTAAATTTCTGGAATTTGACATCGACGCTGTTTAAAAATAGGTGTAAAAGTTTTCTTTGTCTCATTTCCAGAAATTATTCTTAATCGCTGGTATTGGGAAAATTTCGAGCACAGCATTTTTCTTGTTTGTGAACTCTTTATGCATTTCATTGCTATTTCATCATTTCTAATGTTGATTTAAAGACTTTTCTTAACGGTTAAAATAGTATATATGCATATAGTTCATTTTATACTCCTATTTTGCAAAAGCAAAAAAAAAAAAAAGAACTCCAGATTTTAAAGGTGATTCTTGTATCTGTATTCGCCAATCCATAGGATACGATGTAAAATACATTGTACATTGGAGTTAGAAGAGATAGTTTATATTAATCTTTAAAAATGTATAAGGTAAATATGATAACCTAGACAGCACAAAGTTCAATATTTAATAAATTTCAAATGCATTGAATTTCTGGAATACATTCCATTGTAGGTAACGGGATACATAGACCAATTTTGTGCTTATTTTTCTCTCTTCAGCATAAAACAATCGGTATTTGCCATAGCAATGCAGAGTCCAATTCGACAATAACAACTTACAATTCCATCCAAGTAGCTCTATTTGGAGAGTGCTTGCTTGCGAGGACGAAGGTCCGCGGTTTGCGCCCCAGCAGGTACAACAAAGGCTCGGACTAAGAATCTGTTCAATGACGCCTGAACAAATTAACAATGCCGGTTAGTGCAATGATGTAGGAGTCTTCACGACCCAACTGTGACTCACCACTATAGGGTTTAGATTACTTTAAGCACAGCCAAGAAAGGATGTAAGGAGTCTGAAAGTGACCAAAAATATTTCAGCACTTTTAGCACAGATTTTAAGTAAGTTTTAACACTGGTTTAAAGTACTTTTAGCACTGATTCAATGGACTCCGGGATATTAAGCGCCGATTTCAAATCAAGAGACCACCCACCACACAGAAAGCTAACTAGAAGGGTAAAATAGCATCAGGAAACTAATTAGAAGTAAAAATAGTAATAAATGGAGGTATTCAGTCAGATTGCCAAGCAGCACGTCAATCTGACATTAGAGAGGGGGGTATGTAGAGCCCACTTCGAAGTAAAAGGCTGGTAATTTTGTCCCAGTAGCTCAATGGGAAAGCGTTGCTTGTTCAATACAAAGATTCACGGTTGGAGCCCCGACTGTGACAGCAAAATTCTTTACAGCATCGAAACACTTGGTATAAGACACAATTTCACGACCTTCTATAGAAACTTATAAACTTAGCCTTATGGCGTAACCGGCTTCAAATTTTGATAACATGTAGTTAGTACTACACAAAGCTTCAACGTCCAAGTTCCCAATCACAGAAACCACATGTAAGGGGCATTCCAAAACAATTGATATAAGTGCTTATAGCAGTAAACCACATACAGGGACCAGTATCGATATTAACCGGTTTACTGTTATCATTGCAGATATCGGTTGTTGATGCTGATCAGCAAAATACATGTGAAACGCGTCTATAAATGCTGTTATCTGCAATGATAGAATATTTCAAATTTTTGGAAACGCACCTACAAACGCTTTTTTTAACTATGCATCAAATTTCACATTCTTTTATCATGATAAACAGATATATACCCCTAATAACAAAATATATATACATCAAGGCTCTTAAATTTGGATCTATGTCGGCAGTAATTTGATTTCATCAGATTTGGGGCAGAAATTTGAAACTTGTGCTTAACAATGTTAGAACATAAGGTAGTATCTAATTTTAATACACCGAAACTAAAGCTCATGAACGGAATTAAATTATGAAGAGGATAGTGTGAAGTTTAAGGTGTCTGGGGTAAGAGATTAGATGAGATTCGGAAATTGAAGGTTCATTAAAAGCACTAACTTTATATTCGCTTAAAGCATGTCTAATCTGTAGCTTCTTTGCAGCAAAGTATTGGCTTAATAGCAATTTTGGTTCCGTTTAATACATTCTACCCATTGCATAAGTACTTCAATAGACTATATATTTGCAGAAAATGTTTATAGTAAATATTTCGTAGAATATTAAAATTCGATTATGAAAGTGTAATTAGTTTGAGTGTGGCTCAACTCAGCTTTCTCATATCAGAACACATTTTTAATAGCTTTGTTTTAATAATAATAATAATAATTATTATTATTATTATTATTATTATTATTATTATTATTATTCAAATTTAAAAGAACATTTTTAAAAAATCGGTATTGTGGGTCCAAAGGATTACAATTATAGCATGTTACCCTTTACTTTAAAGGGTTTGAAAAAAACCTTTCGATTGATATCACACTTGACAATGTAACCCTCCCCCCCGGGCGGGAGGGGGAGTTACTTACTCACCCGAGGGAGCTAATGACGTCGCGAACAAAGAAATTGTATCGCGGCTATTTTTCACAACAATAATTGAAACTATTAAGTTTCTTGATCATTCAGCCATAAATAAATCATTTTATGCACGATTTTGTCAAATGTTGTCCTATGTTGCCATATTAAAAAAATATAAAATTTCGAATCAATTTTAAAGTGTTCGCTCGAATTTTAAAAAAAAAATTCTATATAGTTCTAGATTTTTTGATAGCATAGCCGGATATAAAATGTTGTAAACATTCATTGATGCTATGTAGCCGCTATCGTGTACACAAGAAATCAAGCACATAAATACAGACAGACGGACATCACTCCAAAATTATTCAAAACGTATTCAGGAGGTCTTAAGACATAAATTGCCATCAAAATCTCGAAAACTTTCTCTATACAATACTTTCTCTATACTTTATTGCATAGTATAAGAAAGTAAAAATGGGTAATAGCTCCAGCCTGATTAAGCCGAAATCGTTTTCCGTGAATAACATATTTATTTTTGGGTAGTTTTTCTATCATCAACCCATTTCAAAATATCGAAATTAGAACCATATATTTGAAATATTAAAATATTGAAATTTTAATTAATTAGATATAAACATTATAATCTTTCGAAAATAGTCAATCTTCTTGAAATTGAAAATAACAACTATTCTTCGAAAACTATAACAGCTTTGTAAAATCAAATTGTAAATCTGGAAACTGGATTTCCTATTGAACATTTTTGTCGCTTGCTATTTATATTTATCTTTTATAGTTCAGAATATATTTTGAAGGAGAGTAAACAAAGTGTATAAAAACTCACACTGATAAAAATTTTATTTTAACTCTGTTTTATTTTTTTAAGAAAATTTCAAAATATTAAAATATCGAAATTATCTTTACATTCATAAACAAGATTATATTTCCGAAAAATAAGTGAAATTTGTTTGCAGTTTTATCTATTGGACTCAAATATACAAGTGTCCATAGTGTTTACATTTTTCGTAACGCTCGGATTGCTACCATAGATTGCCCAAGCACAGATCTTATTCACCTCAAAAGTAGGCATCCATTGAACCTAGTAACCCTATTAGTGAACCATTATCTACGTATTTAAACTTGCTGCATTCATATTTAAGCAGCGTTCTTGAATGTTTTATACTAGCCGCCT
Source organism: Amaurobius ferox (assembly GCA_951213105.1). Classification (NCBI taxonomy): domain Eukaryota; kingdom Metazoa; phylum Arthropoda; class Arachnida; order Araneae; family Amaurobiidae; genus Amaurobius; species Amaurobius ferox. The sequence goes on from OX578134.1 coordinate 129,904,781, forward strand.
TTGGCGACCAGCCTGTTCGCTACCCTTGAAAATTCTTACCGCAGCAAACTCGCTGGCGCGCCTACCAGAAAAGTATAAGGTAACTGTTTGGACGGCCAGGAAGTGCCACCCAATTTAGACCGGAACCCAGTGGGGGAGGCATCCACAGGGACCGTACCCTCCTTCCGCTACCACCAACCTTTCGGAAGGACTTACGGACGCATATGTTTAACGTGATCGTACTCCACGTCAGTGGCGGGAATCGAACCCGGGCCTACTGAGTGCAATTCTTGCGCGCTAATTTAAATTTTATAATTAAGCTCTAAATTCCATCATCCTCGTTTCATCGTTCCATCATTTAAAATATCTGTAAAATTAAAATATGCATTTAAAATATCTATAAATTAAAATATCCATTTAAAATATCCATGAATTAAACTATCCATTTAAAAAATCCATATCGTTCCACCAATCCATAAATATAATAATTTCAAGTACATCACTACAATTCAAACCACCATAATTCAATCATTTAAATTATTTAAAATAGCCAAAGATTAAAATATCCATTTAAAATATCATATAAATATAATAATTTCACCCGATGTATCCAATACATATGCTAAGCTCTTATTTCATTTAAAAACGAAAGCACAGTCTCCATGGAGACGGGTAAAAAACTACTGCCGAGTGGGAAAATGCCGTTGAAGAACATAGCAGATTGCCGAGAAATATAAAATCATGACGTCTTTAAAACTGCGGTCTGCGGACAATTTTCATTATTTTTTGACCAGATTGGATATGTAAGAATGCCAGATCTTTGACCTTTCTAAATATGTAAATTATTAGTCGAAAGTATGAGTTGTTTTTACGATGGGAGGATTTAAAAAAGAAAGTTGGTTTTTTTGAACAGAAAGTGACTTTTGTTTTAAAATATTTAAAAAATATTAAAAATCGAAATTGAGATTTGGAATTGATATATTTTTACTCACAATTGTCTGCACAATTGTCGTGGAGAAAAAAGGGCAAAAAAAAGGGTCGAAATCACATAAAACATTAAATAACTAAAAAAATAATTCATATTTTAAAAATCGGTTTTGACGTGTCCCCGCCAGCTCTTTCAACTCGGCCCTTGATATATCCTCCCCCATGTTTATTGCTTCTCCTTTATCGACGATGCTCGCTTCGCAAACTCTTTCGTTACTACAAACAAATATATAGTTTTTCAAGTATTATTGTCATAAAAAATTACGATTCATTGTTGAAAAAGGTTTGCCATTTCCAAAGAAATAATATTTAAAGGAAGCTCTAAATAACTAATTTATTTCTAATTGTTTACATCAATAACTTAAATATTACTGTTTTTGAAACTGCATTTGTGATGACAACAGTATTGTCAGCAATGAAAAATTAGATTTTGAAGATACAACAAAGAAAACAAAATCTTTATACAAAAGTAATTTTAAAATATTTACATTTAAAAATTATATAAAAAATGAAAATTTCTATCCGATTGTAGCCAAAATAGGTGGCAACACATGGCAATATATTCTAAATCATCGTGCCAAATTGCAAATCATTTGATGGTCCCGCGCTAAACTTGATAGAAAATCTCCCATTTTAAAGGATTTGGTCTACAACTGCACCTAGTTTTTCTTTTAAATATAGAGAAATTACAAAAGTTGAGTCATAGTTTACAAAATGCTATTCACGCAAAACTATTTCGTTTCCATCGGACAGCAGCCACCGTATATTTTGCCATTACGGGAATTTCGTTTCATACATGCAAATCGTCTAGATCAATTAACTTACATGCTGATATTGTGATTTTCATTGATTGATTTCATGTATTAAAGATATTTAATTATTTTTACTGCTTCTGTAAATAAATTTAATTTAAGGAAAATTTCCTTCTTTAAGCAATTGTGCAAAAATATTTATTTATTTTCGTACCGTTACTTTCCTCCTTTATCTTCTTTTAAAAGAACTTTTTCAACGAAAGAATAATAGGTTTCCCAGACAAACAAAAATCAGTCTAGTCAGTAGACAAGTGAACTGCTTTTATTTTATTCCTAAAACGTTTGAAATAGTTACGATAGTCGAAGATGATTTATAAAATGTAATTCAAGACATATTCTGCCAATGGCTAGAATAACGTTTTTTTCATTTCGGTATGAATAAATGTAATTGTCTCAACTGTCGAATATGATTGAAAATTGTTGATTGTTTTATATCCTAATTCAAAACATATTATTTGGTCAACAAGTGACTTTGCCTATATAATACAGTGAAATTACTTCTTTCATAATGAAAAAATGATCTATAAGATCTACGTTTTTAATGTTGAATTGTACATTTGCCACTCATCTGCATGACAATATGTGAAACTATAACTACTCAATAACTTATGTTTCGCGCGACTCTAAATTGACAATTATCAATATTGATAGCATCCCCAATAAGTACTATAGTCTATATATTGATGTATTTTAGTGATTAATTCATCAATTTGACTTTATTTCGTTAATTTAAAATCATTTTTTTTTTGCAATTTCAAGGATATTTTCGTGAATCTGGGGCGGCATATGGCCAAGTTGGCGATATTCTACTAGATGACTGACTAAATTTTCCAAATTTATCGCGGAGCGATGCAGACTAACGGCGCGAAGAGCATGTCATACATATATGATTTATATTTCACGTTTTTAAAAATATATTTATTTGTAAAAAGTGCAATATCTAGATAACGGTGTATTCTGGGTTTTAAACTTTGTGTCAATCGTTTTCCAATAAAAAATTGCATAAGAAATGATTATTTACGTAACATTATTAAAGATTTAGATTTTTTGATAAATTTTTCAAAATTTCGTTCGAAAATTTGAAAGTGTTCCGAACTTTGCATTGCGTTAATATCAATTGATTTCCAGTACTCACTGATTGTAAACGCTCGATTCTATTTCAGATATGCTGGCAATGTGCTCTTCCATCGAAAATTCGAATTCGAATTTTTGACCCCGCCACAATATTTTCCCAATACATTATACCATTCATAAGGCAAGAAAAAAGATGATCATTACATATTTTATGCATCCTGTTAAACTATGTTAAATAGAATACATAAATCTCCGTATAGTACAGTATTGAATGGGTAATCGGAAGGAATAAAGTGTGTCATAGAGTCAAACCGGGTGTTTCAAAAACATTGCACGACTAAATAACGTTTGAATGATTGGTCGTAAATCTATGGTTTCAATTTGAGAAATGTTTCATCTAAGGAAGAGCATCATTGTATACAAATTTCGTCATGAGACACATTTTAGTAATAAAGTGCAATATATAACTTTTCACATTGTCCCTTAGAACATTTTTACAATTATAAAGTTGTTCACTATAATCCAATTTATCAAATAAAAAGTTCCATTGTCATACCACCAAAATTACTCATTATCATTAATTAAATATTTCAACGAGCAATATGATACTGCATACATCTTTTGCTAACGAATGTATAAGTTTATTAGGCCTGTAGTTATTTAGGCCTGCAATATTTTTGAATGCAAATTTAATCTAACGAAATTAAATTTTTGTACGACTCCTGAAATCTATGTTTTCTTTAATTTTTTTTTATTGGATAATAGTGGTTCATGTTCTATAAATTTAATAATTACTTTATAATCTATTTTGTATATTTAGAGAACTTTTTTTCCAGACATTTTAGTAAATAAAGAATAATTAATAAATAAGGAACAATTTGATAATGGAAACTTTCTTTGCGAGAAGGCGGGAACCCATATGAGAAGCTAAATTTTGAATTATTTTAGTAAAACTTGTCACCTGACCAAAACGGTCGTAATGTGAAAGTCTATCTTATTTGAAGTATTCCTGAAATTGGAACTAAGGACCTGCGACATATCGTTCAAAATATATTTATGCCTGCAATATTTTTGAAACACCCTATATATTTCTTCCATGCATAAAAAGGTTGGCGTTTACCATTTTTCTGAAGTTATTTCACTTATGAAGCTGTGCAATGAAAGCAATATAATTGCATTGGAGGTGTATGAATAAATTTGAGTTGTGCCACTGCAATAACAGGAGGAACTATTATCATTTCAAGAATTATCTCACAGAAATAATTGCTTGTACAGTTTACACCAAATGTTTAAGTTAATTAATTTTCCTCATAAATCGCATTTTTTAAACTATAAAATGAGAAATTGGTTTCATAATTTTTCACTGTAATTTCTGTTTTGATTGGTTATGCCATTAAATAATTTTGCATACGTTTTAATGAAATAGAATGTACTTATTATGCGTGGTAGTATGCTGAGCTTTGATTAATTCTTCACATGAAAATTCGCCCAAACTGCTGATATAATCTGAAATCAGTATAAACAGTATCGATTTTTGCATTTGCAGCAGTTTGATACCTTTAATCAACTGTTTATACTGTTATGATTAGTCTGTACTGTAAATCTGTTATTCAGAGATTTCGAATTTTGAAAAAAGAACCAGTGACCATGCTATATTTTGATATGTGTTTTATCGCAGAAATATTAATAGCCATATAGTATATAAAACAACATATTTAGCTACCGTAGCAATATTCACTGCCACTCACATTCTAAACCTGAGTTTCAGGGCATTTCATTAGAGGATATCAAGACCTTGTGTAATTCATGTTGTAATTGACTAGAGTATTAACAGCCCCAGGTCTGAAAGAAAACCTTGTCATATATACAGGGTGTTGCCTGGAAGTGGCGATAAACTGAGAGGGGTGATATTAGACATCAAAAGGAACAAAAATTGCCATAGAACATGATATCGCAAGCCACATTTAGTCGGTGAAAATCGCAAAAATAGACGTCGAGAGAACAGGGAAAGGCGTATAATGCACACATGTGGTCGTCCGAAAATCCCCACACCACTGCCCCCTCGAAAGTTCAACACAAGTTCAGTGTTAACATCATCATGGCAGGGATCCTCGGAGATAATCTGTTGGGACCGTATCTTCTGCCCGAAAGCCTCAATGGCGCTACCTTCCTTGTTTTTCTGCAGCACATCCTCCTGAATTTTTTTTGCAGAGTGTACAGGCCACAGTGCGTCAGAACATGTGATCATGTATGGTGGTGCACCAACATATTTTTCCATTGTGGTACGTAACCAGCTCCATGCTGCATATCCCAGGAGGTGGATTAGATGAGCCAGACCTGTTATTTGGCCTCTACACTCCTCGGACCTTAATCCCTTGGACTTCTTCTTTGGGGGACATCTTAAATCACTCGTGTATCAGACGTCTGTGGAGACACTGGAGGATCTTATAGCACGGACCGTCGTGGCTGCGGCAGACATCGCCAGCACGCCCAGTATCTTTGAGCGAGTCCGACAATCGTTACTCCATCGCTGTCTGTTGTGCAATGACCTTTGCGGCCGCAACTTCGACCAACTCCTGTAATCATTTCTCTTCGACTCCTTTCTGACATTGAACTGTGCTGCATAATCTGTATTGTAATCTTCCTGTCAAGTAAATAGTTTTTGTACTTATTTATTTTACTTTTTTCTACTTATTTTGTACTTATTATTGTACTTTATTTTGTACAGCACAGGCTATGTTGTAATCACTCTGTTAAGTAAATGGTTTTTCTACTTATCATTGACCTTTTCGTCCCACTCGACATCACACCCTTCATAAGTATTTTTGTGATTTTCACCGACTAAACGTGATTTGCGATGGCATGTTCTATAACAATTTGTGTTCCTCTTGATGTCTAATATCACCCCCGTCTGAGTTTGTCGCCACTTCAGGACAACACCCTGTATATTGCATAATTAATTTAAAATGGGTTAAATGTTAAATCTTGATAAATCTTTTTAGACGTTTGAACTTGCTCCAGTATGAAACGTAGGTATCATGAAAATTTTTATTCCATCCATACACATAATCTTTTCGGGTTCAATCTTCCAGTAAATCGTCCCTTATAGATGTATGACCGACGATGTCTCATCTTTACTTATATTTAGCAAAATTCACTTCCATTTCACATAGAAATCATAATTGATTGGAACTGGATATTGAATGCAGGTATACTAATTAAACTTCGATATGCAATTCCTACTTCCTACCGAACGTCTACGTAGCATATTACTACTTATTACTTCGCAATAAGACCGGGTAACCAAGCTAACCACTTCTAACCAACACAGCACTATAACTTTATTCAAACGCCAATGGTGGAACTTTATTCTAAATGTTCCTTAAAATTCACAATCTGTCGTAGCTTGACATTGAACCTGTGAATCGGACGGATCTGGACATTGAGTTTCCTAATTAACGTTCTAACATGCTATTCCAGCCTCCTTCTGAGCATGTTAAGTGACACCTTACATATTATTACTTCAAAATACAAACGGGTAGCTACGTCAATCATTTCTAGACGATACCATACTATATCTTTATTCGAGTTCCAATGGTGGAACGTTTTTCCTAATATCACTTAAAATGCAGAATTAATAGGAATTGAATTGAGATTTCTTGATTGGCTGGCTCTCAAGTATGACGCATATACACATTAGCTGCTATGTCGAGGTATAAAAACAGTATAATACAGTACAATATATTCTATTGATTTTTATTAAAGATATTTAAAATGAAACAAATATCCATTATCTTTGTTTTAATAATCGTAAAGACTATAAACCGCCAAAGTCGATAAACAGTCTAGTAAACAAAGAATGCATATTTTAATTTCACTAAATTATGCGCAAATAAATAAAATGAACATTTTTCTGGAACGGGTTATTTTTTTGGTATTAAATATTCGTTAGTTGATAATTCCTGGGATTTGAGGTTTTCCCAGACATGTTCATTACTGCAGATATTAATATTCATAACGACATCTAGAGAAACTTTTGTTATAAGAAAAAGCACAGAATGCATTCCGACAAATAAAGAATCAGAGGATCATGAATATTTAAAAATGGCCCTTACACATATTCACAAAAAGTAGTGAGCGAAATACACGTAGGGAATAAACAGTGAAACTTCTGTAAAATTCGTATATATATTTTAATTTCTATCCCAAAATAGTATGGGTAAAATTTATCTGAAAGTATTTTTTATGTATTTAATTGAAAATAATAAAAATCCGCTCTATTTAAAACAAAAGTAGTAATTTGATTCATATTTTTAATTGATAAAAAATAATTAGCAACTGGCATCACAGGAAATTTTTTTTTATTTCCCTGCAATGTATTATATTGCATAAGAAAAGGAATGAAACGGCGTCGACAATTGGAAATCGAGTTTCGGATGAATTTATTCGACAAATCGAACATAAATTTACTTCTTTTTATAACGACTTTTTTGACTGCTATCACTAGATAAAAATCATCTATCTTCATTAGATAAAAATCGCGAAATTTCATGAAATATTGTTTTTAAGTTGCTTACGCGTTACTTTATTGTTGATTAATTCGAATGATTGCAAAAAATTGGAATGTACCTTTCGTTCGAAATGAACCTCCAAAATCAACAAAATATCTGATATAATTTATTAAAATTCTTCTTCCATACATATTTTTGTTTTACAAATTGAATAAAGCAAATCCCATAAAAAGACCTATTCTCTAAATATTTATGTTTTTCTAACTTTTAGAGACGTGGCACAATTTTAAAATGCTCCAAACTGACAAATTAAAAAAAATATAATGACTTCTGACTTTTAAATGCACATGTTAGTTTGACCGATAAAGCTTCAAATCAATATATAAGAGTTTAAAAAAAATAATTTAAGTCTGTATGGAAGGTCGTGTGGTGCCCCCCAACAGATATGTACTCCCCCTCCCCCGATCAGATCGTGTGCTGGCCCCATAGGAATGCAGCATCACAGTTTAAACAATGTGATGTTTTACATTAAGCAGTGATCTGAGTATTATGAAATAGATATTATATTCTTAAAACGTTGAATATTAGAATAGCTGTATGAATACATAATAATATAAATATGTCAAATTAATATATCCCCCATTTCTTTCTAAAAAAAATTTTCTAAAAAAAATCTGATGCTAGCAGTCGACTATTCCCACAGACTTAAATTCATTTTCTCTTTATTTCTTTCATAATTCATGAAACTGAGTCCAATTGCATAAAATAACACGAACAACTATTTAAAATCACACAACATTGGCAGTTTTATTTCAATTATCGATCTATTTTATTTGGCGATCGGACGTATTTTCAAAGACAATGCTGTTGAGAGGGGGATTAAAATATCTCGAGAACGACCAATCCTCTTAGGGTTAGTCTTATTCTTTTCATCATAAAAAATTATGTGTAAAACAAGAATTTAATTGATACTTTGAGCATACGCAGTTTTTGATGTTTGGTTTTTGGTATATTTTGCGGGTCATTTCGAAAAAGAAGGAAGTCATTTCTTTCCTAATCATACCAAAATCTAATTAGCGTCGGAATATCCCACAGCTAACTTATTTACCAAATTTCGTGAAATCTGGCCAATTAGATTTTCAACTAGAGTTGATGCATACGTTTTTGATGGCCATTTAGCAAAAAAAATAGGGTATTTTCTTCCAAATCATACCAAAATTTAATAATCAGCAGAGTAATGCACACGTGACTTATCTACAAAATTTTGTAAAATTCAGTCAATTAGTTTTGCAGCTAGGGTGGATACATACATTGCACAGAGAGGCGCACATACACACACTTAGTCACACTGAAAGTAGTGGGCCAACGGCCGTATCGTGCTGAAAACACCGGTTCTCGTTAGATCACCGAAGTCAGGCAGCATCAGGCGCGGTTAGTACTTGGGTGGGTGACCACCTGGGAACACCGCGTGCTGTTGGCACATTTCGGACACGGTAGCCCGGTGGTTTGCGCGGAGGATTTGCACGCTGCCACAACTGCCGCCATGTTCATGCGGTGTACGATCACGTTAAACATGTGGATCCGTAGGTCCTTCCGAGAGGTTGGTGGTAGGGAAAGGAGGGTACGGTCCCTGTGGATGCCTCCCCCACTGGATTCCGGTCTATATTGCGTGGCACTTCCCGGCCGTCCAAACAGTTACCTTAAACCTCTCTGGTAGGTCAGACGGTTTGGGTCTCAACAACAACAATAACACTAAAAATAGTGTCTTCGGGTTTCTAGAGTGTTCGAAACGTGTAAATCCGTTAAGAATACGAGCTGAAATTTTCCACTAGATTACAATAGTTTCCCCATGTATTACCATGTATGGTAGGGAGAATAAAAACTTGAATATTTACTTGAACATTAACTTGAATATTAACTTTATTGGCTATATAAATACATAATGATATAAATATATCAACTTAATATATCCCCCATTTCCTTTCAAAATAATCTGATGTGTGAAACTCATGACTTTGCTTATATAATGTACTAAATTTACTACTTTTACAGTAAAAAAAATCTGATTCCCTGCAGACTTATATTCACGTTCTCTTTATTTTTATTACATTTAATTCACTTTTAATTAAATTTTCGTTCTCATTTGATAACGGGACTTCTTATTAAAGGTGGCGTAGAGAAAATACGAAAAAACTAAAATATCTCGAGAACGGCAAGTCCTAGTGGAATGGGGTTGGCCTTATTCTTTTCTTCGTTAAAAATTACGTATTAAACAAGCATTTTATGGATATATTTGCGCATACGTAGTTTTTTATTTTAGATTTTGACGATTTTTGCAGGCCATTTTGCAAAAAAAAGCAGGTTATTTTTTTCCAAATCATACCAAAATCTAATCAGCACCAGAGTGTCCCACAAGTGAATCACCTACCGAATTTTTTGGAATTCGGTCCATTAGTTTTTCAGCTAGAGTGGATACAAGCTTTTGCGGGCCATGTCGCAAAAAAAAGGCCGGTTCATCTCGAATCGTACCCAAAACTAATCAGCACCAGATTCCCCCACAAGTGACTTACCTACCAAATTTTATGAAATTCGGTCAATTACTTTTTTAGTTAGAGTGGATACAAAATCTGTACAGACAGACACACAGACGTCACGCTAAAAATAGTTCTTTCGTATTTTAGAGGTCTCGAAACGTGTAGATCCGTAGAAAACTCGAGTTGCGATTTTCGACTTGATTCCAATACTTTCCCTATACATTACCATGTATTGCAGGGAAAGTAAAATATAGGTTATTCTTATAGTAGATACTTATAATCTTTCTAAGATTTTGAATTTGCCGACGTGGTTGTCGAGTGGTTAAGGCAAGCGTTTCCGTAGAAATCGCTCGACCGCCACGTTGTGGGTTCGAGCCCCACGTAAGGTATGGATGTTTGTGTTGCGGGCGCAATGTGATCCGCCCCCCTCTGGTGCGCCTGGGGCAACGTCAATGGACGGCTAAATGGTTCACACTCTGGCCGCTGTAATAAAAGAGAAGGTCAAAGTGCCTGGCCATTTGAAAATGAAAAAATAACTTGAATTTTCTTCAATTAGTCGTCATTTTCATTGATTTAGTGTCATTTTTATTCATTTGGCGAGACTTTCGTTAATTTGGCAACATTTAAAAAGTCGTCGACTTGGCGATATACCGCCAAATTAGTCGCCAAAATCTCGCCAAGTGTTATGGATGGAGAAATAAGTTATTCTTATAGCAGATAAATTTCTATTGGCGTTCAAATACAAAAGTATTACTCAAAGTAACTTTTCTCAAGAATGGAACGAACTTGATCCAAGAGAATGATGTCTCCAAATTTATTGCATGATATTACATATGAAAATTGAACATGTTTCCCAACAATTAAAATATATATTTTTCTAATTTATGGAATTTTTTGATAAATTTATTTGAAAAATTTGAAATATCTCGAGAACGGTTCATTCTAGCTTTCTTTAACTTTAATAGCTATATAAATGCCAATTGTTTTCTAAGAAAAAATTACATAAGAAATGTCTATTTGCGTAACTTTATTGAAGCTTTTGATTTTTTGATGATTTTTTTCAAAATTTCACTCCAAAATTTAGGAGGGTTCTGAAAATTCGATTGTATTTAAACGCAATAGGCTTCCAGTATTCACGAATTATAATTTTTGTACCAAATTTCATTTGGATCTCTCCATTTTTTTTAGATATCGTCTCCACAAACTCCCTAACACTCACGCATACACATCACCTCAAAAATTTTCGATTCGTGATCAAGGATGCTGGAAACGTGTTCACCCGTCGAAAACTCGAATTCGAATTTTCGACCCTGTCACAATACTTCCCTTATACATTATACTATGTATATAAAAAAGTAATAATTAAACTACCATACAACGACAAATGCACACTAAAGAATCTAAAAATGCGAAGAAATGTTATTTCATTTCATTATGTCCTGCAATAGTAACTAACATACATATTTCTGGAGTACGACATTTTTGCACATTAAACATTCTTTAGATAACAGTTCTTGGATTTTTAGTTTTTACGCAAATATCTTCATAACTGCTAATATATTAATATTCATAACTGCATTCGAGAAAAGTTTTGCCTTAGAAAAATTGTACAGAAGAAATTCCGACAATAGCAGAATCACGGGAATCATGAATATTTTAAAATGGTCTCTCACGTACATCTGAAAAGAAATATTGGAGCAAAGCAACAAAGGCACGTAAAGGAAAGACAGTGAAAGTTGAATAAGTTTTTGTATATATTTTAACTTCTGTGTCAAAATGCTCCACCAGGAATAACTTTTGATTGTTTTTTTCTTAGGATTTAATAGAAATACTACAAAATTCTCTAGTCAAAATAAAATAATAGTAATAATTTGGTTTGCTCTTTAAACATGTGAAAGAAAATTGTGTGTTATTTTGCATGAAAAACAAAATATGTCTGTTTTTCTGTTATTTCGCTGGAATGTAATAGCAAATCACAATGCTTTTGCATTGCACGCTCTAGAAAATAAAGTATTTTCAAAATGCTGTAACTTATTATATTAGTTTATAATAGTCAATATCGATAAGCTCAAACAGAGAATCAAACTCATGTTTTCTAGGGTTGGGACAGCCCAGTGGTTAGCGCGCGGAGATTGCACTCGGAAGACCCAAGTTCAGATCCCAGGTCAGTGCAAACTATTTCCGTGTTCAAGATAAGTACGGTCAAGGTAAATAGGTGGGGCCGTAAATCGTCCGAGAGGTTTGTGGCAGAGGAAGAAGGGTTCGTTCCCAGTGGATGCCAACCCCAGTGGGTTCTGGTCTAAATTAGGTGGCATTAACCGGCCGTCCAAGCAGATACCTTATATCTTCGGGTAGGTCAGACGGTCCGGGTTAAAGTAGATATTCATGTTTTCTAGATTGAGGCCAGCTACGCTAAACGCTACACAAATCCCACTGTGTACTTTTAACTGCTTCTTCATTAATAGGGCCAAACGCGAATCCTAAAGGTCAAAATTTTGTCCCCAATCTTGTCGCAACCTGATGTAACCGTCTACGCATGGTGATTCAAATTATACGTTACAGTAATTAACTTTTAACCGTTGTCATAGAGAAATTAAACGTCATAAATGTTAATTATATCATGTGTACTGTAAAGGGATGTATATATACATAAAAATACATATTGTAAATTTCAGAGTCATCAAGACACATTCATTTGCAAAAAATAATTCAATGTCTATTTAGTCAAATAAAAATATTACATGCTAATAAGCGAAATATTCACGGAGTCATTTAAAGATAAAGTTTATTACTTATAATACAGTACCGACTGTGTTGGTGACACTTTTCTTGGCGAAATAATAGTTGCGCTTTCTGATGGTCTTATATGATGAAACAAATGAAAGAGGATTGAAATATACGTCTTAAGTCATAAAATAAATAGACTTTGTAATTAACCTCATACTAAATTGAAATTTCGGATGATCATGCACGGTCAAACTAAATGACAAGAGATATGATGATCCTATTAAACCAAAGGAATTTGTTCTTTTGGAAATATTTGTTCAATAATTATTTGAAATTTGTACATGGCTTAATCTAAGGAACTATTCGCTATAATGTTTTCATTCAATTTTTATTTTTTGCTATAATGTTTTTCTTCAATGTTCTTATCCACTGAACAATGTTTTTATTCAGTGAAGTCCTAAATGTAAGCGCAGTACGCAGTACGCCTAGTAAATTTTAACCCTTTAGGGTTTATACAGTATTCGGTATTTGTATGTATTGATGTAAAGCATCTTTGGGATGCGGAGCAGAAAAATCTACTTTTTTATTTATTCCTTGAAAGAAATGTGAAAAGGATTAAACAGAAGTATGGAAGTATGTAACAGATGTGACATCATATCGTTGCAAACACGTAACAGAAAATTACTGTTATAATTTGAAGGTATAATCCCCTTGATCTTGGTGATAAATTTAGAGCCAAATAGATAGAATTTTTCTTAATTCAAGCAAAAATTTCGAAATGTATTCGGATTTTTATATTTTCTTAACACGGCAGTATATAAGACAACATTTGTCAAAATTACACATAAAAGGGGTTATTTATGACTCGATCATGAAACTTAATAGATTCAATCATTGTAGTCAAAAAGAGTCGCAATGCAATCTTTGTATTTGTCACGTTATTAACCTCCTCTGGACGGGGCAAGTTATCCCCCCACCCGACGGGGTACATTGTCAAACTTTATTTTTAACCCCTTTAAAATGAAGGATAACATGTTATCCTTGTGTTCATTTGGACAAACGATACATATTTCTTAAAGATTTTCTTGTAAAATTCAAAAGAAAAATCGCAAACTACTTATAAATGGATTATGGTATGAGAAACTTGAGTTCAACCACACTCCAATTAATTAATTGGGAATATGTTTCAGTGACCAACGGTTAAGAAGATAATCACTGTAACATTTATTTTGAATCACCTTATGCTGTTTTAGTGTAGATTTCACAAATATTTTATTACAAATCTCAAACATGCAGCCCAAGCCTTCGAAAAGCACCCAGTAAGGCAATTCCTCATCCACTGGAGCAGCTACGTAAAGAAGTACGTTACATTTCCTAACAGCTCAAAAATGAACATGGAAACTATGGACTACAATTACGGACTACAATATGAGACAATACTGACAATATGAGAGGACCAATGAGTACAAAACTTCTTAAAACAAGAATATGGGAATATTTCTGGTAGCAATATTAACATTGAACCATTAATGAAAGATGGCATTAATTCAATCCTGCCCACCGTTTACAAATTCTAATCGCGCAAGATTAAAGTAAATCCCCCCGTTATAGGGCATAATTGTCATCACTGTAACAGCATTTCTGAGTGATTTTAGCATAAAAATGTGCATTATATGATTTTATTATTCGTTCCATTAAAATTATTTATTATATGGCGATTCATTTTTGGTTCTATTAAAATTATCAATTAATGTGATGATGCAATTAGAAAAAATAACTAAAAATAAAATTAATTGGGATTTTTTTTACATTTCTTATGTTTTAAATTGATCTGAATTGCACTTTCCCCATCATTGCAATTTAAAATTTTTATAGGTATGAAATGTCATAAAATGAAATCTAAAGTATGGAATGCAATAGTACGATGTAACAATGAAAAAAAATTCTGTGAAGCAACGAATAGAGACTAGAAGTTTCCACAGTGATCACAATGGGCAGACTAATATGAAACATTTTAGTAAATGTCAAAACATGACATTTCACTTTATTCTTATATTTTCTAGAATAATAAAACTATATTTCTATTGAGGGAATTTTTATACCAGAGCGAAAGTATGCATGCAATTATGGGAAATTATGCATTAAATATGCATATGCAAATGCCTTTCATTATTATCAAACAGTAAACCAATTAAACAGAATCTGAAAAAAAAGAGACCAGCTGCTTATGCAATTCTTTTTTGTTACTTACTATAATCGAAAAGGAGCAAATGGGAATAATTATCAACAATTTAGATAATTGGTGCGTTTATAGCCTCACGAATTTCCTTTTATGATTAAACTTTTTGTCAGCTAATATAGATATATTTTTACAATACTTTTAGGTATGTGTATATTTTTATAAACCACTAGTGGTTTTTTATAATGATAGAAAAATATGTATCTGGGGAATATGATTTATGAAGATGGTGATTAAATTTTTATACTCAATGCAAAATACTTTTGTACTTCAAATACTTTCGTTTCGAATGTGTTCGCCACCTAATCATGAAATTTGACCCTAGTAATTATATACGTTATTTCTGTTAAATGTACCACTTTGAAAGCATATAGTTGCTGCATATATTTTTCAGCCCTGACATTAATATTGAAACATACCCACCCATACACTCGTATATATATATATATATATATATATATATATATATATATATATATATATATATATATATATATATATATATATATATATATATATATATATATATATATATATATATATATATATATATATATATATATATATACATATAAAAATTTACAACATTTTTTACAACATTATTACTATTCCTTTTTCAAAGAAAGAAATTCTGCTTTGTTTGAATCTAAATGAGCATTCTTAATCATATATATATTCATATCTGCGATCCTATCATCATGAAGTCTTTTCGCGCATGTGCGACTTTCCCTTATAAAATGTTGTGTTTTCATGTTGGATTGTAGGGTGTATCTCTTCCTTGCTTGGTTCCATCTTTGCTTTTGTGTCCGTTCGGGTGCTTCTGTCTTTGCATACGTGGGAGATTGACCATTGAGTTACATTGGTGCCGTGAGCGTTGCCCGGGTCGTAAAAGCTGCTTTAAGCTGGAAAGGGGTGTCGCAATCCACCCCTGCCATTCTATGCAAATCATATGGTCACTCCTGTTCTCGCTTATTTATTATTTTTTCTTCTTGTTTATATCCTTATATATATATATATATATATATATATATATATATATATATATATATATATATATATATATATATATATATATATATATATATATATATATATATATATATATATATATATCAGCAGCGTAGCGTGATATTTAGACTGGGGAGGTTGAGCGATTGGCGTTTTCACTTGCAAAGGGTTGGTTTTAGTATTATATGAAAAATTTACGTTTGAATTCGCACTTTCAAGAAGTTTTATTTTCTTGGTGAGTAAAGTAAAATAATTTTACATAAAATTGCTAAGAGTGAATGGAATGCACTATATTTTAAAATATATTAACTATGTAAAATAAATACATACAATATATACCCTTCAAATGTTTTCTTATTTCTATACTAGTTGAACTTCTTCAACCATTTTATTAAATATAAAGCCATGGTTGTTTATAAAGAAAGACATTCCCTCTCCCCATTGAATATTAAGTTGATGCAGGCCATCGTCAAATTAGGCGATGCTATGCATTTGATTCTTGAGTTTACCACTCTCCCCCCTCGGAAAACGGTCTACGTTCGCCCATGTATAAACGAGTGCATAGAAATTTGGCAAGAAAACTGGAACATATTAGTTGAAAATCACTATAGTCATCAATGTCCTTAAACAATATTGTATATTAATTATTTACAAATACTGTTCTATGAAAACTTAATATCTTATAATTTCAATATGCTGTTAGAAAATTATCAACAACTTTTATCTAACTGAGATTCTCGATTAAGATGGGAATTTTGGAAGGAAATCAGATTTACTCTTTCTAAAACTTCCAAATACTCAAACGGTTGCTTCCCCATATTGATGCCGATACAGAGAACTAAGTCTGCTTTGCAAACTACTTAAGTTTAATGGCAGTTATTATTAGTATATTTCTTACTCTTGATATTGTTTAAAGTAGGGAAATGCTAGTTTATTCGTGAAAAATTGCTCAAATTCTTTAGTATTACAAATAATGATTATTTTCTACAAATATTAATGCCCTAGAAATGTACTTTTTTCCAATTATTCATTGTTTACAAACTGCTGAAAATGGGGGAAGCAATAGCAACGCCTTCCTGAAGGCAAGGTTGCATGTTAGTTAATCAGCTAGGGAGGAGTTTAACAGATGAGCTGGCTTAATACCATGCTTCTCCTTATAGACCGCGAATTCTGGATGATTTCACCCTCTAAAGCATTAAAATATGCTTTTTAATACGAAAAATACTTTGAAACGTGCCACTTTAAATAAGTAAAATGAAAAAAAAATATTCTAAATAGTGCATATATATTCGAAAGGTATTTAAAAATTATAATAAATAAGTATGTATAAATAACTCTTTAAACTAGATTTTAAGCAGGGGAGGCTCAGCTTTTCAGCCTCAATGGAAGCTAATATATATATATATATATATATATATATATATATATATATATATATATATATATATATATATATATATACTCTGAAAAAGTAGATGTACCCACGAAAAAGGTCTCAGAACCACGAAGTCTGACATGCAGATATTTTCCGAGCCCGGTCAGGTATGTAAGTGATTAAAAATGTCTCACTATTAGGCTAAGAGAACGGTTCCAAAGTACATGGTAATGGTGGATTTTGGGGTGCATAAAAGGAGCATTGACCTCTTGACAGGTTAACTGCCTTCAGACTTAACTCAAGTTCCATGCATCTGAAGGATAGAGGGTGAACTGTTGAAACACATGTGGACCTTGCAGTTTCAGGAGAGTCCCCCATGCATAGAATGTATGTATTTACGATTTTTAAATTTCTATTATTGCAATTTTTTTAGATTGGAAATACTGGTGTTTCCTAATGGAATATAGAAGAATTTTCAAGCGTTTTCTTTTTAGCGAAGAAATCGCACAGAAATGCTTAATATTGTGATTTGACGAGTATGTATGCATACACAGAACTCTTTTATTTGTTCTTGAAATTTAAACCTGGTTCCTATGAATCTAATGACCAAAAAGTAAACTATTTGGTCACAAATGGAGCTTTCAATTCGCGAAAAGTCCACATCTGTACAGTTTTTGTGATTGCAACTTTAAAAGATCTCTTGTTGAAAGATTTCTTAGTTCGAAAATCATGGTTTTTAAAAAAGAAAACGAAAGACTTTTTATAACTTTTCTTTGTCAGTTAAGAAATCTATGAATTTCACAGTATAAAATAATGTGTACAAATATATAATAACAACAATAATGTCAAATTTAATGATGTTAATTAAATAATTACTGAAAAATGAGTTTATATGCAAAACATAATATCGCATATTTGAAAACTGCCACGTTAACATATAATATCTATCTAAAACAACCTAATGTTTCAGCACAACTATTAATTGACATAGTGTCCTGGAAGATTAAAGGAAATGATAGTGTCACCATTTCCCAGATTCATGATGCAGCTACCAAGAAATAGACAATAGGTCATAATAGGTTCTGGGAATTATACGGTACACCTACCATTAATTACATAAAGAAGAATAAGGTACTAATACCAACGAAATGAGGAATTTATACGAACTCATACATTATGTGTTGTTACTAAATTGAATATATGAGTGGTAATGATATTATTCTATATCAGTATCTCAATTATCAATAATACAAATTACAAATGACAAATATTTCCTCTTTGTTAAGTCTCTTCTGAATTAATCTATTGCGTTCAAAAACAAAACTAGATTACGTTAAAATAGTTACTTTGGACGGTTTTCTTCTGTGCAAACTGTCAAAATGATTTCAATAACATTCTATAAAAAAAAATCCCATAACTCTTAAGTCATTTATAATATTATTTATAAAACTGGAAGCTCTGTCTCTGTTTATTACGCCCACTAACTTCAGTTTGAAATGCAAACACATCAAAATTTCTAAATCAATAAACGTATTTTATTCTCAATTTATTTGTTAAATATGTCGATTTTCACCAAATAAGTTTGTATCGGATATACAGGGAGATTCCTTAAATCCTAATTCAGCTAAATAAATTTGGATCAAACACAGTTGCAGCTATGAAAGTTAAATAATGGTTTAGAAAAATAAATATGTGCTATCAGATGACTGCTAGAGCAGCGCCTTAGTGGCTGAATTCGGAAATTAGCACTCCTATCTTGGACACTACTATAAAATATATGGGAAGAAAATTACATTATCAACTTGTAGAACATCCACGAATTTGGTTGGAAATGATATATGGTACAAAGGATGGTGTAATTAGAAGGCTGTAAACGTAAAGGAAACACACAAAATGTATGATACTCAACCGTGAATAAAATTTAGTACATTGTTAGTATAATATATAACAGCGTTATGGTTATGTAATTTTTAAATCACAAATTACATAAATTTTAATCAGATGCAAATTTCTCACTGTAGTATGAAGTTTGTCTGCTAGATTTTTGCTGCAACAATAAACGACTTTCAATAAAAGTTTTTTGAACATTTAGCCCTGCCTTCTAATTACACCATCTTTTTGTACCATACGTCATTTCCTACTAATTCTTGAATTCTCTACAAGTTCTAATTTAGTTTTTCCCGTATCTCTCACAGTTTCCAAGATAAGTGTTCTAATTTCCAAGATTTACCACTAGGGGCGCTGAGATCACTCTCGTCTAATAGCACATGGTTATTTTACTCTACCAATATCTAACTTCCATATCTGTAGCTGTGTTCGTTTCAAAGTTGTTTAGCTGAATTAAGACTTCAAAAATCCCCCTGTATGAGAAGATGTTTATGTAGATACGAGCATGAAATACCTTAAAAGTACCTTATACCATCTAATTAGTATTGCCATTATTCATTAATGCCAAGTGCTGGTTTGTTCGCAAGAATTCCTTTTAAAACTGGAAGTTTAGACATATGTTAACTGATGCAATATTCATTGGTACTGGAATCATTTCGATCTGGTGACTAGCTATTTTTACTTTTCTTATATACATAATGAATAAGAAAAGTATTGTGACGGGGTCAAAAATTCGAATTCGAGTTTTCGACGGGAGAGCACGTTTCAAGCATCCCTGATCACGAATCGAACATTTTTGAAGTGATGTCTGTGTGTGCGTGTGTGAAAGTATGTGTGTGGGTGTGGGTGTGTGTCAGTGAGCCTGTGGCGACGATATCTAACGAACAAATGGGGCGATTCGAATGAAATTTGGTATAAAAATCACAATCCATGAATACTGGAAGCCTATTGTTTTAAAACACAATTGAATGTCCAGAACTCGCCTAAATTTTAAAGTGAAATTTTGAAAAAATCATCAAAAAATCAAAACCTTTAATAAAGTTACGCAAATAGGCATTTCTTTTGTAATTTTTCCTTAGAAAACGATTGACATAAACTTTAGACCGCTAGCATGAACCGTTCTCGAGATATTGCACATTTCTCAAATAAATTTATAAAAAAATTCCATAAATTAAAGAAATGTTAACTGTTAAGAAACATGTTCACTTTTCATATGTACTATCATGCGATAAATTTGGTGACATCATTCTCGTGGATCTAACTCGTTTCATTCACGAGAAAAGATACTTTGAGTAATACTTTTGTATTTGAACGCCAATAGTCATTTATCCGCTGTAAGAATAAGTTATTTCTCCGTCCATAACGCTTGGCGAGATTTTGGTGACGAATTTAGCGGAATGTCCCCAACTTGGCTACATTTTTAAATGTTGCCAAATTAACGAAAATCTCGCGAAATGGATAAAAATGACGCTAAATCAATGAAAATGACGACTAATTGAAGAACATTCAATATCTTGGAAAGAATATAAGTATCTACTATAAGAATACCCTATTTTTTTACTGTAAAACTATTAAATTTATTGTATTATATAAGGAAAGTCATGTGCTGCGCACATCAGATTTTTAATATGTCAAAATTACGGATACAAACTTTTATTAAAAAGGTTAATGATCAAATATATATTTTTACTTCCTTATACTATAAAATATAGTATTGTTTTTACAAGGTTTTATTTTCACAATTTTCGAATTCCAGATTTCGATGCTAATATATGGTTCAAGACCTCTTGAACACGTTTTGATAATTTTTAAACTGATGTCCGTCTATCCGTCTGTCTGTGGTCGCTTTCTTGTATACACGATTGATGCCAAAAATATTAATGGATTTTTACGAAACTTTATATTCGACTTTGTAAACAAAACGTCTAGAACTATATGGAATTCGAGTGAAAACTTCGAATTTTATTCGGAATTGTATATTTTTTTAACTTGTAAGCATAAGATAAAATTTGATATAGTAATGAATAAAATGGATAATTCGTAACTCATTGATCCCGGAACTTCAATCACTGCTGAAACTTCAATCACTTTTCGCTAGTTTCAATCACTGTAGTGAAAAATAGCTTAGCTACAACTTTTGTATTTGTTGAAACCCAGACCGTCCGACCTACCAGAAAGGTGTAAGGTAACTGTTTGGACGGTCGGGAAGTGCCACCCAATTTAGACCAGAACCCAGTGGGGGAGGCATCCACAAGGACCGTACCCTCCTTCCCCTACCACCAACCTCTCGGAAGGACTTTCGGATCCACATGTTTAACGTGATCGTACTGCGCATGAACACGGCGGCAGTTTTGGCAGTGGCTGGAATCGAACCCGGGCCTACCGAGTGCAACTCCAGCGCGCTAACCAATGGGCTACCGCGCCCCAACTTTTGTACTTGTGACGTTATTCGGGGGTACATTATCAAACTTTGCCTCAATCGAAATATTTTTCAAAGCTCTTAAAAATTAAGGGTAACATGCTAAAATTGTAAACCTTTGGACCACCAATACAGATAAAAAAAAAATTGTAAAACTTGCAAAAAAAAATAATAATAAATAAATAAATAGATAAAATAAAATAAAATAAAAATCGTAAGCTACTAAACCTTTTGCTTACGAGTGGGAGGACGCAAAGGGGGATCGAACTGTTTGGGATAAGGTATGTCAAATGTCTGTCTTATTGAGAGTTTTTTTGTTTTGGATTGACGCTGTCCCACCCTTAAGCAAAAGGTTAAAAATGGATTCAGGTATGAGAAAGTCAAATGGAGCCACACTGAAGTATATTTTATTTTATACTACTGTTTTATTCAATTTTAACTATTGTTATGATGGTGAATGGTTACAAAACGAAATCTGTAGAAAAATATAATATATAAAACTAGAAGAAATTAACTCATATATTTTCAAAATATAATCTTCAATCTTCTAGAAAATTATTAAAGTAAACAATGAAAGAAACTCATAAATAATTCATAAAAGTTATAATTTATTCTTTGAAATGTCTTTGCTTTGTCTTTTATGTTTTGTAATATTCGAAGAATTTCCTAACGGCAATGTTTCGAAATTAATTTAGAAGATTGCTATTTTCCGTCAATCAAATGATATTAAATAGGTAGTATGTTATCCTTTCAGAAAGTGACTGAGACATGTTATTTAAACGCATGCATTATGTCTGGAAAAGTGTCTAGAGTTAATAGCAATTACACAAAAGATTTGTATAGCGAAATATCCCAAGTACTTTTTAGAGCAGAGTATAGTTATATAAAGACTTCATAATGTTTTTCGCATTAGTATTAGACAATACATAAAATTTTATATTACTTTCCTTATATACAATAATGTATAAGGAAGTATTGTGACGGGGTCGAAAATTCGAATTCGAGTTTCCGACGGGAGAGCACGTTTCAAGCATCCCTGATCACGAATCAAACATTTTTGAAGTGATGTCTGTGTGTGTGTGTGTGTGTGAAAGTATGTGTGTGTGTGAAAGTATGTGTGTGCGTGTGAAAGTATGTGTGTGTGTGTGTGTGTGTGTGTGTGAAAGTATGTGTGTGTGTGTGTGTGAAAGTATGTGTGTGTGTCAGTGAGTCTGTGGAGACGATAACTGACGAACGAATGGACCGATTCGAACGATATTTGGTACAAAAATCACAATCCTTAAACACTGGAAGCCTATTGTTTTTATACGCAATCGAATGTCCAGAATTCCCCTAAATTTTCGGGTGACATTTTGAAAAAATCGTCAAAAAATCAAAACATCTAATAAAGTTAAACAAATAGACATTTCTTATGTAATTCTTCATTAGAAAACGATTTACATAAATTTTACAACGGTAACATAAACCGTTATCGAGATGTTGCACACTTTTCAAAAGAATTATCAAAAAGTCATATAAAATAAAAAAAATATTTCCTATTGAGAAACATGTTCACTTTTCATATGTAATACCATGCGATAAATTTGGTGGCATCGTTCTCGTGGATCTAGCTCGTTCCATTCATGAAAAAAGATACTTTGAGTAATACTTTTGTATTTGAACGCCAATAGTCATTTATGCTGTAAGAGTAACTTATCTCTTCGTCCATAACGCTTGGCGAGATGTTGGGGCCGAATTTGGTGGAATGTCGCCAACTTCGCGACATTTTAAAATGTTGCTAAATTAACGAAAAACTCGCCAAATGGATGAAAATGACGCTAAATCAATGAGGACTCTTTGATGATGACATGGAAAATTACGACTCATTGATGAAAATTCAATATTTTGGAAAGAATATAAATAACTACTATAAAAATAATCTATTTTTTTACTGTAAAAGTAGTAAATTCATTGCATTCTATAAGGAAAGTCATGCGGTGCCCACATCAGATTTTTTCAGAATTCCTTCAGTTTAATTTACAGACTAAACACTGACGTGTCCAATACATGGAGCTCCTCGTAGATTAACAAAATTATATATTGTGTGGCAATAATAACAAAATTTGGAGATTTTTATTATTATATCTTGCGGAGAATCAGTAAGCTTTTTGCTGTTGCATATTAAAATAAACATACTAAATTTCATGGAATTATTATATATATTATCAGGCGTTCGGTAAAATTCTGAAATTTCAAAAATCTCTGAAATAGCTCACGATTAATTAATAATAGTGAATATACGTATTTTGCATGGATGTTATTTTCTGTTTTAAATTGCAAGCATGCAATATCTTGAATTCTATATGTTAAAGTTCCGAAAATGCAATGGCAGTTGCTTCCAAATATAAAGTAATATATTGTGGTACACAAAAAAGGAAACGTTATGTTGGCTTTTATACTTATTGAATTGTTCATATTTAACGTGGTCGTTGATCGTATTTCATAAATCCATTAAAACACATTGCGTTGTGTGCCGCTTAAACTCATTATATTTATCTTCAGTGCGAGTCCTGGAATAGAATATTTATTAACATAATGCTACTCCATTAATTGAATCATTTTTACCTTTAAAAAGAACATTATTTATTAACAAGACTTATTTAATTATTAAATTAATTACAAGAATTATTACATTATTCGCGGAAAAACATGGATATGTGAGATCGGACATGTGAAACCAGTTAAGTTATTATTACCAAGATGTTCTATGACCTGCTGCAATAATTAATGGGCACATATCTTCAATTTTTTCTTTGGCCATTCTAGAATATCTGGGGAACACAATCTTATGGATTCATTATGGCATTTTCTGCTGAATTTCTCCTCTCTGCGGTTATATATGAATCTCTCCTCTCTGCGGTTATATATGAATCTCTCGTCGAAGTCGTGCATATCCATTTTTAGAGCCTTTCGTTTGCCATCCCCTTTGCCTGAAGGCTGTAACGCCTAGTCGACTACCATTGGTCAACCTTAGGGCACCGCAAACAGACATCATCCATATTGGTCAACGTTTTCAACCATTATCGTGGCTACATTTTAGCCTCCTAGGTTTATGGCCTAATTGACCTCTGGGGTCAAAGTGTTGTAAAAACTGGCGTCCTTACGTCTGCTGACATTGTTCAACATTACAGTCTTAATAAATAAAGAACATAAAACTGTCTCACATATTCCCGGTCTTAATCTGGTCTCACACATATTAAATGACAAATGGTTGTTGTTGTTGTTGAGACCCAGACCAACCGACCTACCAGAAAGGCGTAAGGTAACTGTTTGGATGGTGGGGAAAATCCACCCAATTTAGACCGGAACCCAGTCGGGGAGGCATCCACAGGGACCGTATCCTTCTCCCCTACCACCAACCTCTCAGAAGGACTTACGGACCCACATGTTTGACGTTATCGTACTCCGCGTAAACACGGCGGCAGTTTTGGCAGCGGAGGGAATCGAACTCGCGCCAACCGAGTGCAATTCCCGTGCGCTAACCACTGCGCTACCGAGTCCAAATGACAAATGGTGTCATAACTTTTAATACAATTCCACAATTCCTTTTAATAATTTGTTTTCGATTTCCAAAAAAAAAATTGAAACATTGAGAGCATTCCCTTATCCGAGCTCTTCAAAGATCAATTATTCACTGATTAAAATTATCGTGTCAGTATTTTAATCAATTTGCGTCATTTTTTCGCTTAATCCGTGAAAAAATGATTAGTTTTGAAAAGCTTATCTCGTTCCTTAACAACCAACAGAATCATTAGGCTGACTTGTTAGCGTTTCCGGAATAAAACAAATACATATTCCAAATCCGTAGTCCCTACACCCCGATAAATGGCGGCGCTGACATAACTCGTCACTGTTGCTGACAGCATCCTAAATCGGCCTAGCGGCTTATTAGCGGTCCTTGGAATCAAATAGCAAATGACTGCGCTGACAGCAAAAAAACTCCTTGCGTTTCTTCTGTGTTCAATTTTGCAACACTATCTTTTGACTGAAGAAGATCGTCGTAATTCAAATGACTTTATAAAATTCAGCTCAGATTACGCAAGGTTACAGTGACTAAGTTTATGGTTAGGAAAAACTACAAATTTCATTTTAGTGCAATTTGCAATGTTCTACAATTTTTAAACCAGCTTCATAGTACAACTAACTGCCTTCGTTGGTTTCATTATATGATCATAAGATTGTAAAATATAACAAGTTTTTCTTCAATTGTATTACAGATTTTATGGTGATGAAAAGGGAAATAATCCACCGGTAAAAATCTTCTGATGTTAACTGCTGAACTAGTATTGTAATTTCAAGCAATTAAGAAATCTTCCCATTCCAATTAGTATAACCTAAACTATACCTAAATTCTGGCGCTTAAAAAGGTTTAGTATTGAAATAACATTTTCCCTAAATTTTAAAAAATTAAATGATTGATATGCAATATGATTCTTTGTAAGAAATTATCATTATGTTTTAAACTCTCTAAAAATTCTAAAGATATTTACTAAAGGAAGACGCTAGTTTATACAGACGTTGTTTATGATCCCTGTCATCAACTTAAAAGTCCCATAGAAGGAAGATGGATTTTTATTGAACGATACATTTACAATAGACTAAAAATATGTTTTTAATTTAGAGTTTATTCCCTATTTTACAAGTGTTTTTATTGCGAGTGTTTTCGTTATTAGAAGTTTTACTGTATATTCTATATCACACAAGGTACTTTTAAAAAAATTCTATCAGTTTAGAATTGTATATATCGTATATCACCGATTAATAATATATTCGAAATAATATAATTATGCTCTTTAAGGACATTCTTTAATATCTTTCAAACGTCAGCGTTCTAACCTAGACTTAAAGTTGTTGACAATTGTGAAATACTACTTCCTTAATTTAGACCTATTCATGACAACGGTCATTAAAAGAACTTTCAAGTTAAACTGAGACAGATTGCTTAAGTATTCTCTATGTCTAGATGTCTGTCTCGTTTTCAACAATATATATATATATATATATATATATAATTAAAGAATTTTTATTTTAATTGTATTACATATACCTGAGATTGACCATTAATAGAAAACTTTATAGCAAAAGTGAAAGCAAGATGGACTGAAATGTGAAAGTGACATCAAATATACTATAGGACAAGCCGTTGAATATTTTAGAAAAACATGATTTTACTTGTATTACATATACCTGAGATTGACCATTAATAGAAAACTTTATAGCAAAAGTGAAAGCAAGATGGACTGAAATGTGAAAGTGACATCAAATATACTATAGGACAAGCCGTTGAATATTTTAGAAAAACATGATTTTACTTGTATTACATATACCTGAGATTGACCATTAATAGAAAACTTTATAGCAAAAGTGAAAGCAAGATGGACTGAAATGTGAAAGTGACATCAAATATACTATAGGACAAGCCGTTGAATATTTTAGAAAAACATGATTTTACTTGTATTACATATACCTGAGATTGACCATTAATAGAAAACTTTATAGCAAAAGTGAAAGCAAGATGGACTGAAATGTGAAAGTGACATCAAATATACTATAGGACAAGCCGTTGAATATTTTAGAAAAACATGATTTTACTTGTATTACATATACCTGAGATTGACCATTAATAGAAAACTTTATAGCAAAAGTGAAAGCAAGATGGACTGAAATGTGAAAGTGACATCAAATATACTATAGGACAAGCCGTTGAATATTTTAGAAAAACATGATTTTACTTGTATTACATATACCTGAGATTGACCATTAATAGAAAACTTTATAGCAAAAGTGAAAGCAAGATGGACTGAAATGTGAAAGTGACATCAAATATACTATAGGACAAGCCGTTGAATATTTTAGAAAAACATGATTTTACTTGTATTACATATACCTGAGATTGACCATTAATAGAAAACTTTATAGCAAAAGTGAAAGCAAGATGGACTGAAATGTGAAAGTGACATCAAATATACTATAGGACAAGCCGTTGAATATTTTAGAAAAACATGATTTTACTTGTATTACATATACCTGAGATTGACCATTAATAGAAAACTTTATAGCAAAAGTGAAAGCAAGATGGACTGAAATGTGAAAGTGACATCAAATATACTATAGGACAAGCCGTTGAATATTTTAGAAAAACATGATTTTACTTGTATTACATATACCTGAGATTGACCATTAATAAAAAACTTTATAGCAAAAGTGAAAGCAAGATGGACTGAAATGTGAAAGTGACATCAAATATACTATAGGACAAGCCGTTGAATATTTTAGAAAAACATGATAAGTAACATTATAAATAAAACAGGTACTAAATTGGTATGAAATACCCCTTTTTCTCTGCTCCATTTATAAGAATAGAATAAGAATTACATGTGGTAAAGATGGATGAAAAACATTTTTAACTACACATTAAGTTGAAAGTATTTGTATATAAATCATATATGTAATACAGGTCCTCAAAGTACTAATCTCCTTACTAAGCTTACATGGTGTAAGCATACATGGTGTAAATGCAAGAAATGTGTTTAAGATGAAAAGTTGCAAAACAGAAACATTGTTTTCCACGAAGAGCTAGGCCTTTTCTAGCTGTACCTTCAGTTATGTTATTTACATTATATATATATATATATATATATATATATATATATGCATTTAGGGCATATGCATATTGCAAATATGGCATACTTGGCCGGGCTCGGTAAATATGCTAGATTTCGCGATTGTCGTACATTTTAGGGGTACTTTTTTAAGTGTACGTCGACTTTTATTAGAGTTACGCGCACACTCACGCACACACATACACACACATATATATATATACCTATTCCGCAAAAAGTCCTAAATAAGCGATTGCATAGGCCCGCTGGTACGCCCGCTGCAAGATATCCAGGTCAACGCTAGCAGCGTTCTTTGTGCATAAACTACAACTTAACCATAGTACATAAACTTTATACGCGTTGGTTTCCCAAAGTAAACTGCTTTTTACTTTCCCTGTATACATAGTATAATATATAAGGAAAGTATTGTGACGGTGTTTAAAATTCGAATTCAAGTTTCCGACGGAAGAGCATGTTTCAAGCATCCCTGAACTTCAATCGAACGTTTCAGAGGTGATGCTTGTGTGTATATATGTATGTATGTGCGTTGAATACTCAGACCGCCCGACTCACCTAGGGCATGAGCAGCTATAAGAGCGATCGGATATGTATGTACATGTATGTTGTGTGTGTGTATGTGTGTGTAAATCCATGAGTCTATGGATACAAATTCTCAGGAACAAATGGATCATTTTAAACGAAATTATGTGCAAATATTACAATCAATGAATACTGGAAAACATTGATTTTAAACACAATCAAATGATCGGAAAACATCAAATTTTCGAATGAAATTTTGCAAAATCATTCAAAATTCAGAACCTTCAACAGTGCAAATGATTATTTCTTATGTAATTTTTTATTAGAGAACGGATCACATGAACTTTAAAACACTAGCGCAAACCGTTCTTGGGACATTGCACATTTTTCAAATGAAATTGTCAGAAAAATCACATAAAATTTAAAAAGTATCAACTATTGTGTTACATGTTCACTTTTCATATGTAATATTATACGATACGTATTTTAACACTATTCTCGTGCATCTAGCTCGTTACAATCTCATGAGAAAACACTTAGGGTAACAGTTTTGAATTTTGACGTCTAACAATTCGCAAGTAGCCCAATGATCCTATATCTTTTTTCTGTAACGCTTGGCGAGAAATGTAGCAAAAGTAGCTATCCATTTAGCAAAATATGGTGATACTTTACCCCAGACTGACGAAAATATTGCCAAAATTGCGAAAGTGAAACTAAATTAACGAAAATGACGCCAGACTCATGAATTAATTATCAAAATTGATTAATATATAAACTATATTATTTATTGCGGATGCTAATAACTTTGATAATTGTCAATTTAGATTAGCGCGAAATATAAGTTAATTGGACAAGTCACATTCTTTTACTTGTTGTCATTCGGGAAAGGGTTAAATGCAAAATTTAACGTTAAAAACATTTTGCCGTGGATCTTATACATCATTTTTTCACTATGAATTCATTGCATTATATAGGGAAATACATGTGATAACCACAGAGTTTTTTTGCGTATTCGAAATTTAAAATTATTTTTTAATTTTCTCATAAATCTATGTTATCATTCACGCTTTATATTTAAATTTAACCTCTTAAACCCCCCCCCCCTCCTCATAACGATAGGGGTATTTCTCCTTTGTTGAATTCGATAAAGGAGCAAAATTTCAAACTTCACAACATTGTAATAAGGTTGCTGTGATTGAGAGTTAATAATATGTCAGTATACAATAATACAGAATCTATGTATTGAAAGTTTGTTGTTTCATAGTTTCCGTAAGATATTATAAAATTATATTTACTGTGTGTTGTATATTTTTAGTAAAAATATTTCTAGTACTTAAATAAATATTATGCACTATTAAGGATTTTTACTTTCCGTAGATATATAGTATTATGTATAGGGAAAGTATTGTGATGGGGTGGAACATTCGAATTTGAGTTTCTGACGGAAGAGCAGGTTTAAAGCATTCCTGAACTCAAATCGGATGCTTTTGAGGTGATGTATCAGTTGCTCTTCGCAATCGCATACTTATTGTGTCAACACGGAGCAGAACCTGTTGGGTCAGGATTTTTTATTTCTTCTCCGGGGAGAGATGAAAGGGTATAGTCTCGAAAATTCCTTTTAAACCTCCTCCCCCCCCCCAGAAACCTTCGGTGACCTAGAAGTCTTAATCTTTGCACACATATAGTATCGTCCACGATATACAATCAGGTTTTTTACTTGTCCACAAAAGACAAAGAAGGTGTTGTTTCTCCAAAAAATCTTTCCAGACACTGCAGAATCCCCTGATGACTTAGAAGGCGTTTCTTACTTATATGGAAAAAAGGGTTAAGAAAAACAAATCCCCTTTTCCGATTTCTCCCCCTAGGTCTAATTGAATGGGAGGTCAAAAAGAATTTCTAGTCCCTACAAAACACCCATCGTGGCTTAGAAGGCTGAATCTTTGCATATTTATAGTATTGACTGCGGGGGCTCAAAAATCAAACTTTTTCAGGGAAATAACAGCTCTCAGCTCTCTGGCGAGCACCCCGGTCTACGTTGGGGAGTATTGACCACGGGAGAGAGCCTATGAATATGTTTGATTAAAACAACTATTTTAGATGCTAAGCATCAAAAATTGGCAAACAACACAAGTTTTAAAAATTTTCAACATTTTTAAACGCTCAAATTTTCTTGTCCAAGGTATATATATATATATATATATATATATACTACATAAGAAATAGAAAATTGAAGAATGACAATGTATCAAAATTTCGCCGGGGGGGATTGTGACCCCCACTTCCCGGTTTAGCCAGATTCATGTCATGAGGACACTCCCGGAAGCGGATACAATGTCGAAAACCTAGTACATATACTAAAACTAAAAATGTATAAAAGTTGAAAGACCAATACTGACTTTACACCTAAACATAAACATCGAGATTTACTACATCCAAACAGAAACACAAAATATATTGTACATATCAAATATCTAGCACCAAAATATCAAGACAAACAAGCCCCGCATATACTTCACCACTCTAACCTCCAAAAAGTAATAGACTCTTACTTTGTACATATTGAACTCCATCAGACAGTTAAACAATGACATCCGCAATGCTGCGTATCTTCAGATCAGACTGAAAGTGTACTCCTATTTAAATATAAGTTGTAACTTTCAGTTACGGTTATGCTGATGGAGTTCAATTTGTACAAAGTAAGAGTCTATTACTTTTTGGAGGTTAGAGTGGTGAAGTGTATGGGGGGCTTGTTTGTCTTGATATTTTGGTGTTAGATATTTGATATTTACAATATATTTTGTGTTTCTGTTTGGATGTAGTAAATCTCGTTGTTTATGTTTAGGTGTAAAGTCAGTATTGGTCTTTCAACATTTATACATTTTTAGTTTTAGTATATGTACTAGGTTTGCGACATTGTATCCGCTTCCGGGAGTGTCGTTATGACATGAAGCTGGCTAAACCGGGAAGTGGGGGTCACAATCCCCCCCGGCGAAATTTTGATACATTGTCATTCTTCAATTTTCCATTTCTTATGTAGTATATAAATGTACTTGTTTGAGCAGCTTAGCGCCTTTGGGTATATTTTCAGTAGATTGTTTTAGATGAGGTTAATATAGTTATATTTATATGTATATATATATATATATATATATATATATATATATATATATATATAGCGGAGACCGGTGTAAGACGATGATGTTAGCGAATTCGATTTTTTTCTAATTCGTAAAACTTATAATAAATATTTTTTTATTATTTACAACATAAATAAATTCTTCATTCGTTTGATTATTAATAAAAAAAATTATATCGGATAATCTCCCAAATTAAACCATACAAAAACATGTTTTAACATATTGTAAAAAAAAATCATCTTGCCCCAGCACTGGGGCAAGATGACAACTCGGAATTTTGACCTAACAAGACTTTTGAGGTATTTAAAGAATGTGAAAAACACTAATAGAATTTAAGGTGTGCAATCATTAATGAATTATGTCATTTACAAAAGTCACAGATGAATTTCTTTCCTTCGTATCCAGTACAGTTTTCATGCCGCCCAGCTACGCATTGACAGCAAGCACAGTACCCAGTCTTAGTCGGGTGGATCAATATAAAGTTCATTATAAGCTAAGCAGTTAATATCCTTGCTCTTTTGATCTGCTCTTACCTCGAAACGCAATTGTTTAGAAATTTTCTTCTTATTTCTCTGTGTTTTCTTTTTTTCCATTTCATCTTTTGAATTTTGTGTGTCTCAAGCAACAAATTTTTTGTTAGTGAACTTGTTAAAACACTGGTTGACATTTGTCTCCTCTTTTTTGTTGATCTATTAACTTGTGGTAAGGATCTAAAGTTAAATATTGACGATAAAAGGGAGCATCTTGATCCCGGAATTCGTTCACAGTTGGGATTATCTACATTTTCAGTGTTGCTATCATTAGCACCTAAAGAATTAGGCGTGCTTTCCTTTATGGAAGATGACGAACTTCGTCATCTTGCCCTGAATGATTAAAAGAAACAACATGGCTGATGTACAGTAAACTATGCATCAGATTAAAACTATGGTAGATTAGCTGAGTACTTAATACTATAAAGTGTAACCATAAATTATATCAGAATTTCATGACTTACCTTTAAATAGCTCAAGTTTATTTAGTGCAAGTCGAAAATAGTTTCAGGGCCCTTAATAAAGCTTGCCTAAGAATATAAATTGTACGTGTAGAAAGAATGGGGGCCTGCCGCATACTATTAGTTGTTCTAATACAGGGGATTATACCTATGCTCGTCAAGTGCTACCACCTAAGAATAAAATCGTTAAAACTGTTATTCGTCATCTTGCTAGCTCGTCATCTTACTACGGTCTCCCCTATATATATCTAAAAAACTATACAAGAAAACACTCATGTGTAAAAACACTATTAGAATAGGATAGAATGAAATTAAATAGAATACGGTGGACCGTGTAACAAGATTATTTTATTTTAAATTAATTTAAATACGCATCTCTTTCAGAGTCGGTAAAATCAGAAAGTTTATAACATCGCCTTTTAAGCCGTCGTATTAGATTTTATGTTGTTTTTGAAAGTAAATTCGATTTCCATTATTACATTTAGCTTACCCGTCCTTTATCGGGTATATTAATGAAACAATATATAGACTATTTCACCCTAAAAAGATAGCAATAAGATTACGATCACTGAATGGTATTTATCATTGTAAAACATTTTGTCATTAGCATGTATGATTATAAAATGGATTCACCAGGTGTAGTGTCTGAAAATTGCGAAACAACAAAGTAAGGAGCGCCCTCTGAGAAATGAACATAGAGTTAAACATAGGGTTAAAACGAAGTAAAGTAGCACTGAGGCTGTTAGGATGTGTTTGAAACGTCCAGCTTGTAATAAGTCCCTTTGGTGTATTCGATCTAAATTATGTATATAAAAAGTAAGTAGTTATTTGTAGTTGTGATATATGTTAAAGGTGAATAAAATGTGCGAAGTACAAAGTTTTCTTGATTTCCTCACGAAGCCAAGTTTTCTTTACACCAGGTTTGTCAAAATGTTTTAAAATCCAAATATATTATCTCTATATGATGTCACTTTGCATTTTGATAAAACGGCTTATGCGCTTAGCATAAGGCTTTCTCTACATATTAACACTGTAGAACGAATCCGTGGGTTCTCAATGAGCGTTCACTACCTATAAATAATTAAATAAATACTCGCTGCTTAACTAACACATTTGAATGTAATTCAAAAGGGCTTTGATTCGAAAATTTTAAAAAATCAAATCGCACTCACTGTCCGCGAAATCAAAATATATGAGAAACACAATGGACACTATAACACACTGCTCATGTAAAAATGAAAGGTGGGTCACCCCTGTAAATGCAATAAAGCGATTCCAATGAATTCTGTCTTTGGAAGAGTACTCCGTTAAACAGAATATTTTCTCACCCCCTACGACAAATTAAGTGAGTCCTTGCCCGGCACGTTTTTACTTTCCCTGCAATGCATTGCAATGTATAGGAAAAGTATTGGAATCATGTCGAAAATCGCAATTCGAGTTTTCGACGGATCTACTTGTTTTGGAATCTCTGGAACACTAAAACACTATTTTTTGCGTGACGTCTGTGTACGTGTGTGTTGTTTTTGTTGAGACCCAGAACATCCGATCTACCAGAAATGTGTAAGGTAACCGTTTGGACGGCCGGGAAGTGCCACCCAATTTAGACCGGAACTCAGTGGGGAAGGCATCCACTGGGACCGTACGCTCCTTCCCCTACCACCAACCTCTCGGAAGGACTTACGGACCCACATGTTTAACGTGATCGCACTCCTCATGAACACGGCGGCAGTTGTGGCAGCGTGCAAATCCAGCGCGCAAACCACCGGACTACCGCGCCCGAAATGTGTCAATAGCACGCGGTGTTCTCAGGTGGTCACCCACCCAAGTACTAACCGCGCCCGATGCTGCATGACTTCGGTGATCTAACGAGAACCGGTGTTTTCAGCACGGTAGGGCCGTTGGCTGTGTACGCGTGTGTGTGTGTGTGTATCTGTCTGTCTGTCTGTGAAATGTATGTATCCACTCTAACTCAAACACTAATGGACCGAATTTCATAAAATTTGGTAAGTCACTTGTGGGTGACCCTGGTGCTGATTAATTTTGGGTTCGATTCGGGTAAATACAATCAACCTTTTTTTGCGAAATGACCCTCAAAAATTGCCTGTATGCACTCTAGCTGAAAAACTAATAGATCAAATTTCACAAAGTTTGGTAGATAAGTCATTTGTGGGTCAGCAGTGTCATTTTAAATAATTGTGGACGTTATTTTTTGCAATTAAACTCAATATAATGAATTATTAAAGACATAGAGAACGTGAATATGAGTCTGCAGGAAAAGTCATGTGCTGCCCACATCAGATTTTTTCACTTCCGAGGGGTCCTATAACTTGCGAGAGCCAACGAAATTCGTCCAGAAAACCAAAGATATGCCTCGGATAAAGGATATATAATTGATGAATATATATGATGCATATAATGATGGATTTATGAAATAATTCTTTTTCTGGAGTAATCTGTGATATTTTAAGCACGTGCTAAAATTTGAGCAATGAATGGCAAGTCGATTTCTGTATATCGTAATATAAAAATTGGAGAGGTTTGAAACGTACGAAAAGTATATATTTCTTTAAAAATCACAAAAAATGGTCTAATGAGTCTATTCGCAATTTACCCGATAGTTTTTCGATTTTTCCGAAGGTGTCAAGATGGAAACTCTATGATAATATTTTAGGTCGTTAAGGAATGTCTATTTGTGAGAAAACCGGCCAAAATCGCTGTAAATCGGTCTAAGATATAAAATAATTAAATAATTAAATATTTAATTAGAAATCATAAATATAACTCTGAGGTGCACCTATTCGGGTCCTGAATCAGCTGTGTACTAAATTTGATTGTCGTATGATACTAAAATTTCTCGCTACAGATTGCACACACAGTTTGACAGACGGACATCTTCCTTTATTAAGTAAGATTTTTATATCAATGGTAATAAATAAATTTGTATGTCCCATGTCAAATGACAAATTAAATTAAGGATATATCTCAAACTAGAATATAACCTGTTGCGTCCGTTTTAAAATTAATGAATTATTTTTAATTTTATCTAAGCCTTTGGAAGAAAAAATAACCGTGAACTTAACCTTACTGAATAAGAAAAATTGAAAATAATTTTAAAGGAGAAAATATTTCCATTTATTGTTTTCGTGGTCACGTGGTTGAATATTTATTGATCACGTGGAGGGTTATGAAAATGCTAATGGTCTGGGTTAGTATCTGAATTGAAATATTTATCCATGATTGAAACACGTTTGGTAACATTTTGTAGTAGCGTCAGCCAGAGATAAATAGATAAACAGACAGATAAATCAAGGTGTTTATATTATTAATGGCTGAATCATCAGAAGTCCATATTGACACTATTGTTAAAAGTAAGCTTACAAAATTTTAATATCATAACTAGTTATGTTATTTCAATAATATAACTAGTCCTGTCGAAAGTTTAATTTCTAACATCTCGTAAGCACTAATCTTGATCATTTCTAAACAATGACATCCACTCATTTCTAGTTAAAATTGATACTGAGAACATTATTAATAATAATATAATCCTTGCAATCACCATCGAGTTTTTATTTTCTGTTTGATCATATTTTTCTTAAATATCCTATTTATATCCATTAATACTGTTTTTTAATTAAATAACATATCTGACAACTAAGAGCACTTTTATTAGAATTTATTCAAGTATCCGCCATATCCAGGATTGATTAAAAAGGCACAAATCATTCTTGAATTGCTCATAATTAAATATGTCTTACTAACTTTCACATTCTATGTTTGATCTTAACATATTAATCAGTTCCTCCATTACGTTAAGCTTATCTATCCTTTGTTGGGCACTTTGGGAGCACAGGTATAATTTTTCAAACTTGACAAGATTGTAATAAGATTACGGCAATTGAAAGTCATTAATTTGTCAGTTTAAGATTTATTTTTAATAATGTAAGTTTGTAGCTGGAATTTGTCGTTTTTGATAAGCAATTGTAAAATTCAATTTTATTAACTGGTGATTATATTTGTCACTAATTACATAGTAAAAGAAGCAAAGATTATATATGATAAATATTTTTAGTTTATTTAAGATGATCAGACAGTTTAATCAAAATTAAATGTTAATTATGAATCTGTTCAACTTAAGCCTTTGGTCTGTGTTTACGGTTATAAACTTTCAACAGCATATACAATCAACGCCGAATTTTGCACAACCATTTGTTTATATAGAAACTTTCTTAGGATTGATTTTCAAGATAATAAGTGGATAAAATAATACCACAAGAAATGTTAATAATCGCAAGGAATGACGCTTGCGATTTAGTGTGGAGTTTGTGGTTTTGCAGGTAATATATTTTGGTTTCATTCTATTTTGACGTTGGCTACCACGATTTAGTTTAATTTCTTGGCTCTTTTGTATGAGTTCTAACTTTTGAACGATGATTCCAATCGACACTAAACTTTACAGTTAAAATAACTAACTCCTGATTCATAAATGCACTTGTAGGTTTAATAAATGTTTTTTATTAATATTTTTTAAATTTATAATATAAAAAAACTAATATATAAAAATATATAATACGAACACATGTATGCTCGTTTGCTACGGGATGCTTTGTCTACTACGTTGGGCGTATACCTAGTTATTACATTTAATATTAAAGTTTTTTGTCCTGGATTATTTAATGTGTCATAAATATATTTTACTTTAAACTGTCAGTGTAAAATATTATCGGTACATTTTGGTTGAAAAATTTTAGCTTTCGATGATTTTAATTTCAGGTAAAAATTATAGAAAAATTCCAAAGTTTTTATATTAATCATGTCATTCATTGTATTACACTAAACTACATCCGTTACTAAAACGGGAATGTTGCCTGTTTCCATTTTTAAATATAAATATTTTCGAGTTAGGGAATCTGTTAAGAAGAGTTTTATCAGTCTTTTAAAAGTAGACATTATGTAAATAGGATCCTTTGCGTGCACTGAAAAACTCACTATGTTTATATTATAATACAGTATTGTTACGAATAAACGTGTATTTCGGTATCACCTGTATTTAACATTTTTAAAATTATTAGATTATTAATTGAATTTTATCTACTAATCTATATTTTCATAATTTTCAAAATTCTTAACAGCATAGTAAGAATTTAAGTAAATCAGCACGTAATTTTGTTGAGAAAGTCGGTCCATTCTTTTCCAGCGTTATTCTTTTTCCAATTTATGTTTACATTTGAGAACCAATTTATGTTTACATTTTGTAAGTCTTTGAGAACAGAATATATGTTTGAAAATGTATCCCTATATCCCTTTAACTCAGCATTTTAATGCTTATAATCAAGTTCTTTACTATACGATCGAATTATTCTAAAATATCTGACTTCCTTTAGTCAAAATCTATTGATTTATTAAAACATTGTATCCTATAAGTCTATTATCTTACATTTTTTAAGTTTCATGTTACATTATATTATTGACTATTTTATTGCAATATGATTTCTTTATATTGTGTTTTCTTCTTTGTTTTCTTTTTCTTGTCGGCAATTTGTTATTTAACGGGTCGAGATGAGTACTACCATCATTATTATATTCTTACTTTAATGATTGATTCATTGAAACATTGTATCCTATAAGTCCATTATCTTACATTTTTTCAGTTTTATTTCACATTATGTTACGGGTCATTTTATTTCAATATTGTTTCTTTATATTGTGTTTTTTTTTCTTTGTTTTCGTTCTCTTGTCGGTAATTTGTTTTTTAACGGGTCGAGCCGGACACTACCACCATTTTTATCTTCTTACTTTAATGACTGTAAATGTTTCCTTCCAGCTTGGATACTTTTAAGATTGGATAAAATATATCACATACTTAAAACAATATATAAAATCATTGTTTTATCGTAAATATTATATCGTATTATCGTAAGATGATAGATTATTCAGAATTGTTTTATGAGGAAAAGCAATGAAAAATTAATCTCAGTAAGTACAGTCCGAATAAATTTGGATAAAAATATTCATATATTTAAACAACCTTTCGGCAGCCCATTTCATTTTATCACAATATTACTCAAATAAACATTTACCCAGATAATTCTAATGTCCCCAATGAACACAAAATAAACACATGCGGTCGCTATAAATGTGGTCATAATTCATGTTGTCCGTCTGTATCTTGTTAGTCAAATATAATACATCTCGATAGCAGTGCAGCGAACTTCTCTAAAAATGATTTATTAAGGCTTGGAAAAGCGCCAATTTCTGAGGAAAAAAACAGCTATTGGCCCCCTTCCAAACGCTTGAACTTCCAGGGCTGCTTGAAACTAAGGATGGGACTTTTAAAATTTATATCGAGGCGGAAAAAATGTAAAGGCCGATCTATTATTTGACGTAATTTCATTGGACAGTTTCTTACTCCCGCAGCACGAGCTGTTTTTGGAAAATATCCAGTGGTTTTCGTTCTGAGCGTTGCTTCATTCTTTTAAATAAATCAGAATTCTTGGTTTTATTGTAACAGACAGGAACAGCGACTTATTGAAATTAGTGATTGTAAGACGTTCGGAATGAGTAAAATGAATTATAAATTAATAAATGTGCCTGATACGAATAGCTTCATTTAGTCCTTTTATTTTTTGGAGGTACAACAGTGTTTAAAATAATTTATTCCAATACATTATATAATATTATATATTATATATATATATCTATAATATTATATATATATATGCTTAGTTTGTATGTCTCATTCTTGAATGTTACTTTACTCCATGTATTATTAATTATATTACCTCATAGTTTAAAATTAAAATCAATTTAAATTCGCAGGTATCATTGGTTTCCTGTTGACAGATGTCTTATTTCAAATCCTCTTTTACATTACCGTCTTCATATTATTGAACCAGGTTATTCAACTATTCATATTTGAAATCAACCTTGCTAGATTTATTTTTATTATTGACACAATGTAAAATATCTGCTGCATAAGCGTAAATTTGCATATGTTAGATTTTAAATTGCATCTACAACGCAGTAGTTATTAACTGATATTAATAACAATATATATATATATATATATATATATATATATATATATATATATATATATATATATATATATATATATATATATATATATATATATATATATATATATATATATATAGGGTAAATAATGGGAAGAGTTTCTTTTAATAAACTCTTGCTCAAATATTGAACTATAAAATGCTTTAATACTAACCCTCAAACTTTATAACGTACAATGGACAATTTCAATATAAAATAAAAAAACACTGCAAACACGCTTATCTTAACCTATGAGTAATGTGAGTCTCATATGGGTAAGATTAGCACAGCAATTCGCTTTAGTCATTATCTTTGCATACTTTGCATACAAATATCCTTCAGCTCCAGCACAAGTCTACTAATACAGAAACAAAACGAAAAAAAAAAATGCAAAATGGCCATTTTACCCAGCCTAAATATAAGATGGGCCCCATATAGGTATAAGATGGGTATAGTAATTTGTTTTAATCATTATCCTCGTATACTTGGCACAAAAAGTGTATATATCCTTTAGCTCCAGCATAAGTTTCTTGGAACCATGTGTTGTACTCATGATATGAGATCCAGTTCTTCGGGCTTGCTGCGTGATGAAGTTGGCGTTGTGTATGTCGCAGTAGTTAGAAGGATAATCCTCAAATTTCGAAACCGGAGATGGAATTCCTTAAAAAACCATCCAAACCCCTTTAGATTTTGATGGTAAATCCATACCAGTTATCATCTAAACTGCATCTATATTGAATCTTGGGAAATAAATGTTAGTAAAAAGAATATTTTTGAACCCAAAAGAAAATAAAAGAAACTGCACGTGGGAATACTCAGTGAACCGTCCCACTCCTCCGAAATTTCATACTGAATTCATATCAATTATCAATTGTCAGACAGAAATTATTTTCCTTTGCAATGGCCAATAGAAATAGATATAATCCCATAATTTCATCCAAAGCGCTCAATGCAGTTACATACTACAAAAACTACAGGAAAAGTATAAACTGTAATATCCAGAGAATGAGACGATATAAATTCAAAGCAATCGTATCAATAGATATCTTATATAAATATGCATAAATTACTAACACGATAATATTAACACTTTAATATTCAAAATAAACGTCATGGTACTGAATATATATGAAGAGTGCAGGAGAAAAACCAAAATAGTTCAAAATAATGTTAAAACAAGATTATGGTGGCATTTAATTGCTTTCATTGCATTTAATTGCTTTTATATGGCAAGTCATAAAGGAAAACAACTTACTGAGTAAGAAGTTATTGAAAATTTTAAAAACCTAATATAGGGTAAAAAAACAACAAAAATCCCACTAAAACAGGGGAATAATTAGATAATTAATTGCTTAAGTAAATTAAAACCCAATTCTATTGAAAAAATATGTAAAAAGAGAAAGTATTAAACCAATATTTAAAAAATATTTTCACTGAGAAATTTGCTGTTTTAATTATTTTTCTCCTAAAAAATTTCAGTTATGGAATTTACCTCTGCATATTTTATATGCTAGTTGTAATATTTATATGTCTATACGTTTTAATACAGCAAATAATTGAACACATAATAATGCATTTTCCCATGCCAGCAAAAGAACTTATCATCGGTACTATTTAATATTTTAGAATAACGGGCACTCTATAGATCAAATATGTCATACATCTTCAAAATAAAATAGTCGAGTGTCTGCATAATGTTGTTCGATTTTTAATATTAAACCATATATCATGAAACTATTAACTTATTATTTTGGTAATAATGATGTTTTGAAAAAAAATAGATGCGTCTACTTTTCTCTAAAAACAAACTTCTACTAAGACAAAAACTTAACACTTCTTTATATCAAAGTCATACATTAAATACATTCTGTTTTGAAAACTTAAAAAATTACTCACTTTTAAATAGATAACTCTAAAGACATACATAAACAGGTTACTCTAAAAATAGGTTACACTAAAAACATCTTTTTCTGGGATTTAACACAAAAACGGTTTCAACTTTTGTTAACACTTCCTTGTAGAAAGACATACATTGAATACATTCTGTTTTTAAAACTTCAAAAATTACTCACTTTTAAATAGGTTACTCTAAAAACATATATAAGTAGGTTACTCTAAAAACATATATAAATAGGTTACTCTAAAAACATACATAAATAGGTTACTCTAAAATCCTATATAAAAAGGTTAGTCTAAAAACATACATAAATAGGTTACTCTAAAAATAGGTTACACTAAAAACATCTTTTTCTGGGATTTAACACAAAAACGGTTTCAACTTTTGTTAACACTTCCTTGTAGAAAGACATACATTGAATACATTCTGTTTTTAAAACTTCAAAAATTACTCACTTTTAAATAGGTTACTCTAAAAACATATATAAGTAGGTTACTCTAAAAACATATATAAATAGGTTACTCTAAAAACATACATAAATAGGTTACTCTAAAAACATACATAAATAGGTTGCTCTAAAAATAGGTTACACTAAAAACATATTTTTCTAGGATTTAACAATAAAAACGGTTTTAACTTTTGTTAACTTAACACTTCCTTGTAGAAAAGTTATACATTGAATACATTTTGTTTTGAAAACTTCAACAATTACTCTCTTTTAAATAGGTTACTCTACAAACATATATAAATAGGTTACTCTAAAAATAGGTTACTCTAAAAACATATTTTCTAGGATTTAACAAAAACGGTTTCAACTTTTATTAGACACAAGCCATTATTTCTGGAGATATATTTTTCACTGTAAAAAGTATAAAATAGTAAACATCTGCAAACCCTTGAAGATATCTCTTTTATTTTATTCATTTAATCACATTTAGAAATAGGAATTATCTGCCGTTCTTTCGCTATGACAATGTCTTATTTTAAAACATATTTTTAACATGAAACCCAAGAAATATGCTCCATGTCGTGCCATTAATAAATGAAAGCAATTAAGTGTAACTTGAAATGGAATGAGAATATGACCTGGCAGCTAATCTAATATTTCTTTACTGTTACAGTTTATCAATCAGAATTACATGCCACTATTTTATTCATCAATTTTATTACATTAAGTTCTTAATTTCACAGTATTGCTAAAATGGGCAGAAATTAACAAACTAGGATATTGTTTAATATCATTAGGGCATTATTTTTCTGTCTGCTACTTTCGTCTA
Source organism: Amaurobius ferox (assembly GCA_951213105.1). Lineage (NCBI taxonomy): Eukaryota > Metazoa > Arthropoda > Arachnida > Araneae > Amaurobiidae > Amaurobius > Amaurobius ferox. Next base: position 129,947,872 of record OX578134.1, read on the forward strand.
TTACTATTTTTCTGTCGGTTGTCATTCTTTCTACTACTGTTTAAGATTTCTTTTAATGTTATGCATGTGTAGATACAGATAACCAATGTACTGATAATCATAAAATTGGAAAAGTGCTTAATTAATTATGCAGATGCAAGAAAATTCCCTGAGTTACCCATGACATATTCAGAGTCCACTTCTATGATAAGAGCTTGCAATTTCGTCCCAACAGCTCAACGGTAGAGCTTTGGCTGGCCAGTTTGAAGAACCAGGGTTCCATTCCCTGTTGGGGCAGCAAGGTTCTATAGAATGGAATACGAATAAATCAACTCTGTAGGTCAGTGCAAAGATGTCGGAGGTCTGAAGACCCCAGACCGTGCGACTCACATAGTGGGTTCAGAGTAGCTAGCTGCACGGCCGGGAAAAGATACCTCCTGCACTCAGGAGGCACCCAAGGTCTACCATCCCGCCAAACGAACATTTATTTAGATCTAAAAGGATTACAATTGATGAAAAATATTGTGATTAAACAGACAGTTTTACATTATATTTGAACTTGACAAGTACGATCATTTTTCAAAAATGGTAAAAGGGTTATTGCGAATTTAGATAAAAAGATCATTGAAAAATAAAAATTAGAGTGAGGTATAATAACATAGTGAAAAATAGATTAAAATTAAAGAAAATAATAAAATTTTAAAAGTGAAAGTTAAAAAATATATAAAAAGAAAATATATGAAAAGGAAAAGAAAATTAGGCACATGAAAAACAAAAACAGAAATTTAGAATAAAATTTAGAAAAGAAAAATTAGAAAAAATACAAATAAAAAGGGTCAAAAGAAAAAGAAAGAAGCAAGAAAATAAAAACAGTTAACATAGCTTTTTTTTTAACAGAAATTATAGAGGGAACACAATAAGTTCATATAAGTTAATATGAATGAAAAAAAGGGAGTCATTGATATCGGAGGTCTGAAGACCCCAGACCGTGCGACTCACATAGTGGGTTTAGAGTAGCTATCTGCACGGCCGGGAAAGGATACCTCCTGCATTCAGGAGGCACCCAAGGTCTACCATCCCACCAAACGAACTTTTATTTAGGTCTAAAAATATTACAATTTATAATAAATATTGTGATTAAACAGACAGTTTTACATTATATTTGAACTTGACAAGTACGTCCATTTTACAAAAATGGGAAAATGGTTATTGCGAATATAGATAAAAAGATCATTGAAAACTAATATTTAGAGTGAGGTATAATAACATAATAATATATAGATTAAAATGAAAGAAAATAATAAAATTTTAAAAATAAAATTTAGAAAATATATAAAAAGAAAATATATGAAAAGGAAAAAAAAATTGCCGTATGAAAACAAAAACAGAAATTTAGAATAAAATTTAGAAAAGGAAAATAAGAAAAAATACAAATAAAAAGTGTCAAAAGAAAAAGAAAGATCCAAAAAAATAAGAACAGTTAACATAGTTTTTTTTTTTTTTTTTTTTTAAAGGAAAAAAAATAGAGGGAACACAATAAGTTCATATAAGTTAATAAGAATGAAATAAAGGGATTCATTGATCAAAATTAAATGAGAGCAGAATCTACTCATAAGCTTAGGTCACTTTATTAGAAATTTCCATGGAAACAAGAATACAGTTTTTAATTTTATCTACTGAAGAGGGATTTGAACGAACTTTGGAGAACCAAATTGGTTTATTAGAGGGGGAATGTCGGAGGTCTGAAAGTGACCCTAATACGACTAGTACGGATTAAGTGGATTCTGGAAAATTGTGCGCCGATTTCAAATTGAGAGGACAACGACCACGCAGGATACTAACCTGAGTAAAAAGAGTAATAGCAGGAGGCTATCCTGAGGTAAAAATAGCAGAAGGCTAACCTGACGTAAAAATACTAGGAGGTGGTCAGTCAGATTGTCAGTTGTCCGCCGATCTGACATTAGAGAATGGAGAATGCAGCGCCCACTTCGACGTTAAGAGTTTGCAATTTCGTCCAAATAGCTCGACGGTAGAGCGTCAGCTGGCCAGTTCGGGTATCCAGGGTTCGATTCCCGGTTGGGATAGCAAGGTTCTTTGCACATTGCCGAACGAGAATTCCGGTAACCATAAAAGTTATATGTACTCCTAGATATATCAAAGTGCACATCGATGTGCGCTTTATCTACAGATCTGTTATCTGCAAATATCTACAAATAACTTTGAATGTCTACAAATTATGATGCGATATCTACAAAAAACTTTGGATTAAAGTGATTGCTGATTTTCTAGTGGAGAATTTGCAAATTTCGTGAATATAACTATTCAACTAAATAAATTACAGAAGAAAAAAACAATTGCAATTGTTTTAGAAGCATTTAATTCTTACAAATTGAAATAGCATCATGCATAAAATTACTAATAAAACTATTGATAGAAAATTTAAGATAGTTATATTTATGTTACTAATATATTTCAGATTATTAATGTGCAGATAATGACACTATTTGAAAGTTTAACACGTTGAATTACTATAATGAAACGAAATAATTAAATAAACAAGTCAAGCTTAACTACATTCACTGGCTCGTTTATAAAATATCATTCGTTCATTTATAAAATTAATTTTTATAAAAATGTCTTTGTTAAAATGATATAAATAAGGAAATTATGGTCTGCGAATAAAGGCATTTTATTTAATTCCGTTGCTAAGCAATAGGAAACAAGTTCTTCAAATAAAATCTAGTAAAATATTCGTCCAAATTTAAGAAAAATCCTTAGGAATAGAGGAATAAATGAATCAACAGACTACACATATATAGATAAGAAAGTTCATCTCTACTACACATGTATAGATAAGAAAGTTCAAGGGACTTAACACACCAAATATTTTTACCCGTTCTAGAAGAATCATTTGATCCAAATCGTCTAAAAGCTGATTTTTCCGTGTAAAACAGTTCTAATTTTAGTACTAGCAATATACCCACTCTTCACACGGAATATACAATATAAAAAAATTTAATAATTCACGCGCAAATTCCATTAGTATTCTTAATGGCATTGCTATTCAAAACGTTATATTAAAATATTTAATTTAATTATCCTAAAAAGAAGTATAAGAGTCTTTGTTCTTGCTATATAAAATTATAGTAACAGACAGATCTGAAAAGTAAAACATTCTGGTCTCGTTTGTAAGAAAAAATTACGAAAATATGAAATGGAATCAATACATGTAAAAGTGAAAACACTATAAACTTGTATCAACATATTCAAACAAGAAAGGGGTTAAGTGGTTCTATAGTAACCTCAATATATGAGTTTGAAAATCTTTGCCAAAATAAAATAAATAACTTAATTGAAAATATTAATAATCCCAGTAATATTTCAACTCAAACACCAGAATCAATATAATCCAATCAGAAGTGTGATACCAATACAATTTATTGTTATATGCAATTCTTAATTATTTAAATCGGAAATAAAAATCGTCTGCTGCATAAACTCATCTGGTTTAATTCCGTTGCTTAGTAACATATAATTTTTTTTCAAATAAATTTGGGGAAAAAAGTATCGTTCTCATAATGTAAGGTTCTCTATGGAAGGTTCTCTATGGAGGGTTCTCTATGGAAGATTCTCTATGGAAGGTTCACTATGGAAGGATCGTTTATTATTAATATTACGACAACTCCTGGTTCTAGAAACTCCATGGACTACATTTTTAGAGGGGGTACTTCAACTCTAAGCACAAAATATCAAGAAATTCAGTGCAGCCGTTCTTTCGTGATGATCAAACAAACACACACACACAGACAGATTTTCAATTTTATTTGTTTAGATTTACTATTTCATATCTGAAACTGATTTCTTTGAATGATAAATATTATCTTTGGGATTTAAGACGCAAACCTCTGACAGAAACTTCACCGGAACTCACAGCATATCGCAAATTAACTGAAGTCTACGGATGAGTACCAAAAATATAATTCGTACTACTATGGCAAAGATTTTAATGTATCATTTTTTTCAGCAAAATGGCAACGCTATGCATCTACCTAGTTCGTAGAGTGAAATATGGCAGATAAGCACTAAAACTACCGCCAAAGATAAATGTGTCGACTTTTTGAGTATTTATTAAATATAAATAACTCCATATATCGTGCCAATACTTTCTAAACCATTTTCTTAAATCACTTTAATGTGCCAAATAAATATAAAATAAATGATTTTGGACGCCGAATCTGCATGTAGTGTTTTTTTTTTTATTTGTTCTAGAATCAAATATTATATATTTTCATAGCTAAACTAAAAATTCTTTAATGTAATTTATAGACGTTTGGAAATGTACCAAGATGGGGAAAAAATTGATTGGCATATATCCAAGTGAATATTAAGAAGAAAGATAAAAACTTTAAAATGTTATCAAGAGAAAACACAGAATGATCAGTTATCGGTCTTTTAACATAAGCTGTAAAATTTAGGTTATCGTGATATCTAAGTCATTAGGAAAGAATGTTTTTTTAACAATAATTATTTCATTGTATTATGCCAATATATTTGGGCAAAGATAAAATGTAAGTCAATATTAAAAATAAAGAAAAACATAAAATACTTTTGCATAGTAAGTTTAGAAAAATATCAATGTTTTTAATTGTTTTTAACGAAAACGATATAAAAATGTCAATTTGGGAAACATATACCTTTCAGTACGGGACAATTCGAAACTCTCTGTACAAATTTTAATGGGAGATAAAGAACACCAAAACAGGCATTTTTTGTTTAATGAATGTATATCCGCAAATGTCAACTTTTTGTGCTAGAAGTTTCAACCGTCTGTTGGATTACCCAGATTGACAATTTTTCGCCGTCGTCTTTCGCAACGTGGATACTATATGTGCAAAATAGAGCATTTCACAAATACTAAGATGACTGTCATGCAGTTGAATCTGGATAGTACAGTGGCTATGGAGTCAAGATCGCACGCGGTAGTCCCGTATTCTATCCGCAGCGTTGCTCAATCCTAACCTCGTATCTACATGAAGTATGGACACAATAAATCTGTACGTCAGAAAGCCCTTTCGAGATGTGATGGTACGGTCTCTGTGATTGCCACTGACATTGTGTTAAGTGCTTAATTGCATGTTTATTTCCCCGATATCCATCTAAATAGCCATCCGATCCCGGCGATCTCAAAAGGTTAAAGTATCTAGTTTACACATCCGGGGAGGTCAAAAGTTCTGGGTAATACGACTGACATGCATCTAACGTATGAGGCTGCCAATCCAAAGGTAAGAACTGCATTATTAGGCATGCATTTACCAATACTCATACAGCGGCTCTTCGATTTTCTCTGCCAGCCTAATAATCTTGATGCATATCATCCACCTTAGATGTTGGCAATAATCACAAACGAAATTCGTGTTACGAATGATAAAAAATACCCAATTACATTTGTCCCAACAGTGCCTCCTAGAGCCAAAGGGATATGTCTGAGAATATACATTCATTAACGAAAAGGATTAGTTTCAGTGTTCTTTATCGCAGATTAAATTTTGTACAGAGAGTTTAGAAACGCCCTGTATATAATGAAAATACATGATTGAGATTTTGCGATATTTTTTGGTATCAAATAAAAAAATATTATTACATAAAGTTTTTCTCATATGAATAAAACTGGCAAAATTCATTTAGAAGGGTGTTAGTAGAATTGTTGTATAATATTGCTTAACAAAAGTGAACAGTTAAACAGCATAGGTAGAAAAATCGGCTGCAGAATATCATCGCCGTACACGCAAGCCGCCAGATTGACTTGCAGCACAACTAGAGGAGATCGGCTGTCCCACGAGATGGCTCCCCAGACTGTGACCCCACCGCGTGTGATGGCCGTGTGACGCTCGAAAACAAAGGCGGAAACGGGGCGTTGGCCAGTCCGACTCCAAATACCTGTACAATGTTCATCAGCTCTGAAAGAAAAGCGGAACTCGTCCCTGAAGACAACATGCCTGCAATTGAACACTGTCCCGGCTTACCGAGCTGGGCACCAATCCAGACGACTCTAGTTGAAGGATCTGTAGTAGGCGCCTTAATGGACGTCGGCAACTTACTCCACTGTCTGCTAGTCGTCTCCAAATAGTATCTTTTGATGGATTATGCATATAGGATGGCAAATGGTTAATTAATTAATAATGCCTAAATAATTGAATACATTTTTCGAACGAAATCTCTATATTACGACCTTTAAATTTTAACTATTCGTTTAAAATAAAAGTATCATGCTAACTTACTTTCTATAAAAATATCATTAAATCAGTTTACATTTATATTACATATATTGTCTTAACACAATAAAATCCGTAGAAATTAGTCCATGTTTTCCCTAGTGTTTATACACTTTACGGCCTAGAATTTGTAATTATATATTTTACATTTTCAAAGTTACATAATTTGTATGGAACGAATCACTTGTATTTGGATTATTAATAGTAAGTTTGCTAAAATTTAATTACATTTTCTAAATTTTAATTAATTTAAAAACATTTGAGCAAATATATGATTCTACAATCCGATTATACTCTTGTAATTAAATTTAAAATAATACTTATTAAAAAGTGTATTACTGTAACGAATGAATCAGTTGTAATATAAGTTTTTATTGTATTGTATATTTTAAAATATCTAAAATATGATGTCATAAAAATAAATCCACGTCGTCTGAAATATTTACATAAACAGAGTTTGTGCGAATTTTTAAAGAGTTGAAGTTTCTGCTTTTTAATGCTGCACAGTTCCAATTTCAGCTTTATTAATCTCTTGAATTTTATGTAAAAGCGTATGCTAGTATAGACAAGTAAAAATAATTTGAAGCCGATTATCTGATAATGCAATTGTAACGCTTAGTTGTCAAAACTATTAGTGAACGCTTGATTTAATAAACTGTTGAACTCAAACTTGTAGCATACTTAGAGACGTCTCCTAAGTAAACCAGATTATTTCCCCCGATTGCACTAATATCCCTCGAGTGAACTGGGAAATATATTTCCGTTCTTCAAATTATGTTGTATCAAGAAATAATTTTATTATTTCCTGATACAAAGTAATTTTACTACAACACAATACAGGGTGTCCCAAAAACATTGAAACGCACTTTTATTCTTTACCTGTTAGAGATAAGTTGGCAATGTAAATTGCAAAAATGTTGAAAGTAAGATAAGAAATAAGATTGCGTTAATAAAATAGTCCTCCCATTAATTTTCAAAAAAGTTACACTTTTTAAATTTTTATACGACCCCCTTAGACAAATATGGTCAATAAGAAAATTTTTATTTTTAATGCAACAAGATCATTAAAAAACCGCATATCTTTAAAATCAACTGAATTATGATAAAAGCAAAAATCTAACTTATGCCACTTTTCCGTACCATGTGAAAGGCTGTTTCATCAGTGAATATAGGGATCATAAACAAATTGACGATGTGAATTGTTTAGATCAAAAATAAGTTAATATGTGTCAAAAATTTTTATCACAAATGCATCTTAATAAAGTATTACACAGACAGAGATCGTATAAAGCAGTGATACTCACTACGCGGTTGGGTATCCTATGTATTATCATCCAGATTTATCTTTTTTGTGATATGTCACAAATTTACATTTTTAATTTGATATATGGTTCCATTCACAATGTTTAATGTTCAGTTAAATGCAACTCGCTCACTTTTAAAGATATAGATATGCGGTCTCTTTTAATGATCTTGTTGCATTAAAAATAAAAAGTTTCTGATTGACCAAATTTGTCTAAGGGGATCGTATAAAAATTTAAAAAGTGTAACATTTTGAAAATGAATGGCAGGACTATTTCATTAATGTAGTTTTAATTCCTACCTTACTTTCAACATTTTTGCAATTTACATTGCCCACTTATCTCCAATATGTAAAAAATTAAAGCGCGTGTCAAACTTTTTGGGACACCCTGTATATTCATCTGAATTGCAACGTGGAAATTTTAATCGCGTCCGTATTCTTGATGGGCAAATTGCCTTGTGTGTGGTTTATTTTACACATTTGAGATACAAAGTTAGCGTTGTTAAATATTTATTATTTATAGACAAAAATATTTCTCCAAATTTCATCACACTAACATTGGGTTATTAAATATACAAAACTTAAATCCATATTATATTATAATTCATTGCCTAACATAACCTCAAATTATTTTGTATCAGGAAATAATTTTTATGCAATTGCAACGCTTAGTCGTCGAAACTATTAGTAAGCATTTGATTTAATAAACTGTTGAGCTGAAACTTGTAGCATGCGTATAAACGTCTTTTAAGTGAACCGGGTTATTTCTCTCGATACCATTAATATCCCTCGAGTGAACTTCGATATACATTTCCGTTCCTCAAACTATTTTGCACCAGGAAATAATTTTATTTTTAAATTGAAATCAAGTGAATATGTCAGGCAATGAGAAATAATACAATAGATTTAAGCTTTGCTTATTTAATGACCTGCTGTTATTGTGATGAAATACTTATGTCTAAAAATAATAAATATTTAACAACACCATCTTTGTATTCCATATATGTATAATGCACCACACACAAGGCAATTTGCCGATCAAGAACACGAACTGATTCAAATTTCCACTTTGCAATTCCAAAAAGCAATACATTGTGTTGCAGTAAATGCCATTCATTTTATTTGTCTGATAGACATACTGGACTCCATTATTATATGAGTGTTTCGTGATAAATCACTTGATGGTAAATTATTATATATTTATGATTTAAAAATTTTAATTTGTTTACGTTTTTAGGATCACTTGTGAAACTCGATGGCATTCTGTAAGTAATCTAAACAAGAAAGAGCAATCATGTATAAAACATTGATTATGAAACACTTTCAACTAAAATGAAATTTTATTTAAATATCTCTAAAATGTGACACATTCAACGCTGATATGTTTTAAATTAGCACACTACTACAGCAATTTATCATATTTGAAAATTTAAAACTTAATCAAAAAAGACAATTCTTATTACAATGCTAGCTTTATTGAAATGACGTCATCGAAATATAAATCGTCTTCCTCTCTACGTAAAATTAATAAATATTTCATTCATATCACTTATATTCCAGATTCCAGAACTAAATAATTTTGCTGGAAAAAATTCAGCAATTCTTGTACAACTGACTTTACAATCGCTTGATTTGTTTACATTCTACATGCTATAGTATACGTTAAAATTAGGCTTCGTTCTCGGAATAATCAAAGTTTAGTGATAATTTAAAATTAAAAATATGTAATTGCGTTGGCACAAAATTTCGATACACAAATAATACTGTTTTATGGCAGATAAAGCACTAAATATTAATTTATTCGATCTTTAAACATCTACGGTAACAGCGGTAAATGGAAGCCATATGCTATTTTGCAGTGAGTCATGTGATTTCTTCATATATCACGGATGTAATTATTATATAATTTTTTTAAACTGCCCAACATAATTGGCTAAATCTTTTTACACATTTTATGTGATAATTAAAATATTTTCTAAAATTTTCAAACAATTTATGAATTTTTACTTCGCTTCAAAAATGTTTGAAAAATTAAGACCCATAGGGCTCAATGCATTTCAAATTGCAACCCGGGTAAAATTTAAAACGAATTGTGATGTTATTTAATTTCACTCCAAACATCGCACAGATCGTCTCAACAACATACTAAAATTTCATTTCGATAAAGTCATTTTTACGTCAGTTTTCGTGCGAACGGACAGATAGACAGAATGACCAAAGTTATAAACACTCTTTAACTATGTTGTGAAGTGTTAAAAACGGGTTTATTCGTAGGGATACCTTACTATAATAAAATACAACACTCAATCATTGTCTGTGAAACCACAATACAAAAGAAGGTACAATAACAACCATTGTTGTAAATAAATTAGAAATGAATTCAATATCCAGCCTCGTTTTCATTATCTGATGTCATACGCAAAATAATGTTCCGCCGTACTTTGATATTAAAATCATCTTAAAATTTGGTTTTCAACACATTTTGTGATCATTTGATAATCAACAAATACACCACGTTTTGATCCCTTTATTATCGTGTAAAATTGTCGTTAAACTACAAATCGATTTCAACGCCTTTTAACAGTTACTATTAAACGGAAATCATCTAAAGAAATTAGTGGTAGTTAAATTAGTGCACTTTTATTGCGTTTTCTCATTATGCAACTGTGACATCTACACATAATAAGATAAATAGTAATGCCACTAATATCAAAATCATAAATATTTGATAGAGTGAAAAAATATCATTAAATGCAGAAGACTGACTTTTATTTACCACTCGTACATGTATGGATATTTAATGCGATTATCTTGTCTCCTCCATCTGTGATTAAGTGAAAAACAAGTACTTAATTCCCGATCGTTTCGATGGACGTCATCATTTTTTTCCGTAAATTATCCGAATTGGATTCATTCAGAAAAATGGGCATGCACTGGATTTAATATTAAACAAAACGGTAGATAATATATCGTAAAAGTTGAAATTGTGTTTGAATGCCATGTAATATTATACCTGCCTGATTCTTGTGTTATTTTTGTTTACAATTTGCATTACTTATGTTTTATACCTTCTGCATAAGAATATGTGTGTGTGTGTTCTTAAGTATGTGTATGTGTGTGTGTGATCGGAGTAATGCGCAAACTGGAAAATATAACAGTTTACAATATTTCCAAGTCCACTTACGAGATGCTGCACCTTGAGACGTAACAATCATTAAGGACAGATTAAAATTTTATTTTAGTGACAGCACTCCAAGCACTTTCAACGAGGAAAGTAATAAAACTGTTACTAAAAATATAATTTTTTCGCTCTGAATGCTAATAAAAAGAATCTGACAAATAACTACAACATAAAAGTTTGGATAATTCCCTTAGTTATATTAACTTGATTCCCAAAAGCGAAAAAATAGCTTTCCTTGTTCAAACAAATCAGACGAAGCTCCAGTACCAACAGAATCGGTCATATATGTCAGTTTATATTATTTCCAAATCCACTCATGAAATTAAAAATTACAAAAAATTCACACTAATTGTTCTTACTTCCCGGCCGTCCAAACATTAACCTTACACCATTTCTGTTAGGTCGGACGGTCTGGGTCTCAACAACAACACTATTTGTTCTTAATCTTCGAATTTTACTCTGAACATATACTTTAGACAAATATTCAAATAACTAGTTTTAGAAATAGAAACCAAGTATTTCTATAAAATTCCAATCAGCAATATTTACAATTCAACATAAATTTGAAATTTACTAGTTACGTCAAGTTATACAATATTGCAACAAGAAGCTTAATAATATATTAATTTTGTATGGTATCTAAAAGTTCGAAATTGTTCATTTTATAAATTTTTATACACTGAACATAAGAATGAAAAGCATCGATAGGGCTTTTTATTAGTTTGTTAATTTCGAGCATTTATCACAAAGCTGAGCACGGGTAGGAGTTAAGCAGAATTTGCTTTAATTTATTTGAGGAAGTAAAAGTCATTAAAGCAATAAAAAAGTTCTACTAATCCTAAAATATATACCAAACAGAGTATGCTTAATTTCCCTAGGTGACCATTAATTACGATAAAAAATTCGGGATATAAATCAAAGGAATTGAAATATTATCGCAATTTTTAAATTGAAAGTTAATACAAAAGAGGATTAATTGTTTGTTCAATACATAAAACGCAATGGAACTCTAATTGTACCAGAAATAACATTGGGGGAATTTCAGTCTTAAAAATTTCACATTGACTCAATAAATACATTAACCTCCCGTTGGATCTTCGTGTTTGGACATTACCTATAAACTACCACTCCCTAATCTACTATCACCCACATCCTTTGCAAAATACTAGCTGCGTTCATGATTATTTATTTACTCACTAGTTTGATAATTTCTTTTAAAAGAAACAATTTTTGAAGTTTTGAGCATTTACCAAATGTAGAATTTCCTTAAAGATCGCAAAAAGAAATTGCTCACGTCTGAATACCATCAAACTTTTATATTCAATATATTAAATATATATATATATATATATATATATATATATATATATATATATATATATATATATATATATACATATATATATATATGTATGTATATATATATATATATATATATATCCAAATGGGAAAATGGAATACGATACAAATTGAAGAGTAAAATACCACAAATTGGCTGGGGGTTGTGACCCCCACTCCCCAGTTAAGCAATGCTTTACGCCTCGGCAACACTCCCGGGAGCCGATATATTACCCATTAATGATATAAAATCGTAAAACCAACATCAAAATAGTGGACTTCATAATAAGAAATATAAAACTTACCCACTATAAGAAATATATACTACAATTAGACACTACATTAAACTGCTTAAAAACTAGTACTATATGAGCACGTATCATACGGGAACTAAATTCGCTGAACGAGGTGTTATTCAATCAATTTTACTGTTGTATTACTGCGTTTTGAAATAATTGCATTTGCTTTCAGTTATGGTTATGTTAAAAAAACTACTTGCAACGTTACATAAAAATATTAGAGGGTATCATTGCTTTATTGCTTCTGCAAAATAAAACCTGATATTGCGACCCCTGTCTTTTAATTTTTAATTTAATCTTTGACTTCTAAGTAATTTAAGATGGTGTTAATAAAAACATATTTGTGTAGGCTTGAACTCCATGAAGCTATTTAATTAATATCGAAATTAAAATATTTTCTTTTATCGTATAATCTAATGTTGGTATTGTTATTATTTGTATCAATACGTAAATCCAGAAAGTTTAAACTATTATTATAATTATGTGCAGTTTCCATTAATTGTAATTTATCTGGGTAAAAACTAAAATATGGTAGGAAATCTGGGCTTTAAAAACCTATTAAAATGTCATCAACGTGACGGAAATATAATAATTCGTTTAGTGTGTGTGTACCAGTTTCATATTTTTTAAGATAAATATCAGGCAAAATTGATGAGCAACTATAACCTATTGGTATGCCATAAATTTGTTGATAGTAGGAATAGCCGTTATATGAGCCAGTTCGGGCAAGTCGTACAATCATCCGATCTTGCCTCGCATTCGTGCACCTTGGCCTTCTAGAGCTTTCATTCCGCAGATGAGTTCCTTGGAGCAACATTTGCTGCCAGCACCTCTGCACAGCAGTGTCCGTTCGGAGCATGTGGCGGCCTATTGCTCGGTATGACCAGCCAGCTTCACGCATTCCGAATATACGACTACGTTCGAAGTCGTCTAATTGCTTATAAGTTCTTCGGCAACGTCGTAACAGCATTATTGGTTGTGTCTCCGGGGAACTGCAACGCCGATAACGAACAAAGATAAACCGTCCACATTTTTAACCTGTTTTATCGGATGCTAGTTGCGCAGTAGAAACAGGCGCTATGTCCGAAGTTAACACCCATTGACCTTGCAAATTTAATCATTTGCATACTTGGTATAAAGGAATTTGCATACGTAATTTCGAGATCAGCGAATTATTTTTTAGGGGTGCTTCGTTTTTCTTACAAAGGTGTGTATATACATACATATATACATGCATATGTATACATGCATATGTATACAGGTTGTCCCAAAAACATTGACCTCGGCTTTTATTCCTTAAATATTGATCTTAGACATATATAATAAATTACAAATTTGTGTAAAAAAGGGTGCAGAATTTTATGAAATCGATAAAAATATTCAGAGGATTAAATTTGAAGAAATGTAAAATTTAAATTTTTATACGGGCCCGTATAAAAAAAAATTCCAGTGTGTAAAATGTGCCCCATATACTAAAAAAGTGATGTATAAAATTTCAGATATGTGTTTAAACAAATTTGGTGAGGGATTAATCACAAATTAAAATGTAAATGTTTACAGCAAGAGTGCAAATGACGCAACGCCGAAATGCATCATAGGTTTGTTATCAGGCGAATACAGCTCTGTACTGGCATGGATGAAAAACATTTTGAACAAGCTTTGTAATCTCTGTGTAAAGATATTATTTCTACACAATGTAGACAGTTTTGTACCTATAAATAGCAACATTATTATTTATTTACGTAATCATAGTTTTCTTTCATAACGTGTGTATCACCCCTGAAACGCGATCTGCCGACATGATTTTTCCCCTCTGAGAACCCATGTCAATGCATCGAAAAGTGGTTTAAGTCAGAATTTTTGTCTTTTCACATCTCTGGGATTTTTTATAACAAAATGCTGAAATTTTGTACATCACCTTATTAGCGTATGAGGCACATTTTACGCATTGGAAATGTTTTTGTACGGGAGCCATACACAAATTTAAATTTTGTATGTCTTAAAATTTAATTCCATTCAAAATTTTAATCGATTTCATAAAATTTTGTACCTTTTTTTGTGCAACTTTTTAATTTATTATATATGTCTAAGATCAATATTTAAGGAATAACACCCTGAATATATATATACATACATATATATATATATATATACATACATATATACATACATACATACATACATACATACATACATGTGTATATATATATATATATATTCAAACATAACATTCTAACATTTAGTGCGTAGAAAGACCTTCGATCAACATCAGACAAAAAATCTGATGTGGGCAACACATGACTTTCCTTATATAATGTAATTAATTTACTACTTTTACAGTAAAAAAAGTAGGTTTTTCTTATAGTAGATACTAATATTCTTTCCAAGATATTAAATTTTCGACAATTAGTCGTCATTTTTATCCATTTGGCGAGATTTTCGTTAATTTGGCAACATTTCAAAAAGTCGCCAAGTTGGCGACATTCCGCCAAATTCGTCGCCAAAATCTCGCCAAGCGTTATGCACTAAGAAATAAGTTATTCTTACAGCAGATAAATGACTATTGGCGTTCAAACACAAAAGTAGTACTAAAAGTATATTTTTTCATGACTGGAATGAGCTAGTTCCACGAGAATGATGTAACCCAATTTATCGCATAGTATTACATATGAAAAGTGAACCTGTTTCCCAATAGGAATTTTTTTTATATGACTTTTTGATAATTTTTTTTTAAATGAACAATATCTCGAGAACGGTTCATGTTAGCGTTCTAAAATTTATGTCAATCGTTTTCTAATGAAAAATTATATAAGAAATGTCTATTTGCGTAACTTTATTAGTTATTTGGTTTTGATTTTTTGACGATTTTTTCAAAATTTCATTCGAAAATTTAGGGGGGTTCTTAACATTCGATTGCATATAAAAGCAATAGGCTTCCAGTGTTTACGGATTGTGATTTTTGTACCGAATTTGGTTCGAATCGGTCCATTCGTTCGTCAGTTATGGTCTCCACAGACTCACTGACACACACTAACACACACACACACACACACACACACACACACACACACACACACACATACACACACACAGACATCACTTCAAAAGTGTTTGATTCGTGATCAGGGATGCTTGAAACGTGCTCTCCCGTCGAAAACTCGAATTCGAATTTTCGACCCCGTCACAGTACTTTCCTTATACATTATGTATATAAGGAAAGTAAAAAGGCAGATCTCATCATATATATACATGCATAATCTTCATGCTGTATTCATTTATCTCAAAAATATCACTAAACCAGTTGTAGTGGCCCATTATTTCATCACCATCATCGGGACAAAAATAGAAGAATATTTGATCGAACATAGAGTTTTATGTGCACCAATTAGTTGCACCGTAAGCCACCTATAATATATTTAATGTTTAAACTTAAGAAACATATTTAGTATAGGACGTAGAAGTTTTGGCTCCCAATGTTAATTTTCTTCAAGATATTTTCAGATATACTATGGTGAGAAATGCATCTAATAAAGTCGTTTTAGCTTTAAAAGATTTATTTAGATGATCTGAAAAAAAAATGATATAATGAAATACTGTTTACTTGCCAACTTCTCTGAAAGACAAGCTAATCACGAAAATGTACTTTATATTTCTAAATGCAAAATTTGAATTTCATAAGAAAAATTTCAAAACGCATTTAAGAAATTTCTAGATATTACTTTCCTTATATACATAATGTATAAGGAAAGTATTGTGACGGGGTCGAAAATTCGAATTTGAGTTTTCGACGAGAGCACGTTTCAAGCATCCCTGATCACGAATCAAACATTTTTGAAGTGATGTCTGTGTGTGTGTGTGTGTGTGTGTGTGTCAGTGGGCCTGTGGAGACGATAACCGACGAACGAATGGACCGATTCGAACGAAATTTGGTACAAAAATCACAATCCATAAACACTGGAAGCCTATTGTTTTATACGCAATCGAATGTTCAGAACCCCCCTAAATTTTCAAATGAAATTTTGAAAAAATCGTCAAAAAATCAAACCCACTAATAAAGTTACGCAAATAGACATTTCTTAAGTAATTTTTCATTAGAAAACGATTGGTATAAATTTTAGAGCGCTAACATGAACCGTTCTCGAGATATTGTACATTTTAAAAACAAAATATCAAAAGTCATATAAAATAAAATAAAAATTTTCCCATTGAGAAACATGTTCACTTTTCATATGTAATACCATGCGATAAATTGAGTGACATCATTCTCGTGGATCTAGCTCGTTCCATTCATGAGAAAAGATACTTTGAATAATACTTTTGTATTTGAACGCCAATAGTCATTTATTTATATGCTGTAAGAATAACTTATTTCTTAGTGCATAACGCTTGGCGAGATTTTGGCGACGAATTTGGCGGAATGTCGCCAACTTGGCGACTTTCTTAAAATGTTGCCAAATTAACGAAAATCTCGGCAAATGGATAAAAATGCCGCTAAATCAATGAAAATGACGATTAATTATCGAAAATTCAATATCTTGGAAAGAATATTAGTATTAACTATAAGAAAAACCTATTTTTTTTTCGGTAAAAGTAGCAAATTCATTACATTATATAAGGAAAGTCTTGTGCTGCCCACATCAGATTTTTTTTATATAAATGTCAGATTTTAGTTATAGCTAAAAACACCTTTGATAAAAAAATAACATTAAAAGACATAAACTGTTCTTGATCCCTTACAAAAAGTTTATCACAGAATTAAGAAATAATGTCTAAGCATTTTATGGGCAGAGTAATCAATTGCTGCTCAAAAGTACCTGATATGATCAGAATTTTTTTTCACTTTTATCACTTTAATGTTGATTAAACAAGTATAGTAATACCCGATTTGATCAGATTTATTTTTAAAATTTTTTATCGCAGTAACGTTGGTGAGAGAAAGTATCACATGAATTATAAAAAATCAAGTAGCTCCTTTTGTGCTCAAGAAATGGAAATTCCATAATGTGCATTTATTGATGAGGTAATTAGAATGAGATATTTTCAATATTTACATCAGTAGTATCTAAACCACCTTACGAGCACACATGTACTTTATACACTAAAAACTATATTTTATAGCTTATTTTTTATCTTTTTTATAAAAAAAAAGGTCTCGATCCATTTTAATATTTAAAACATGATTTTATAACTAAATAAGGCCTTTTTTACATTTAGACCAAATTTTAACTTAAATGCGTGAAAAAAGAGATCAAAGATAGTCCGCCCCATTTTGGGGCTACCTCATTTTGAGGGGGCCGTTAGTCCCTCATACATAGGTAAATTACGATGAAAGGATTTATATGAAAGTTAAGTTTAGATAAATGCGTGAAAAAAGAGGACTTCTATATGAATAGAAGTCCTCTAAAAACCAAGAAATACTATAAATTTGAATAATGAAGATATTAAAAAAATAATGAATTTGCCATTTTAAATGGCGTCAAAAAATCCTTCTGTCCGTAATTTACGAACGTGTTTTATAGATATCATAAAATCTTGATAGTATTAAATTTTCTATTCCTGAGTGCTTTCCTCTAAGTTTTAAAATAAAAGGGGGGACTAACGGTCCCCCCATAAAAAGAACCTAGATAATTATAAAAATGCTTTCTCATCATCACTCGAAATACTTAAATAATCATTCATCCATTTATATGAGCGACTGCGTGCTATCAGTCTTAATGAGGTTGAAAAAAGTCTGAGGTCATCTAAAACATTTCCTGGCTCGTGGTGTTATTTCCTACGCTACCGGAAAATAATATTTTATGACCCTGCTTAGTGGAACAAATACCACATCCCGGGGTCGTAATGCGTCATCTTTCTGACTGATAAGAGCAATCTATATAAATTCACTGTGTGACTTGATTCTTTTTCTCCTCCAATGGAATCAGATGATGAAAAAATAAATGCAAAATCACGATTCGAATCTTTTTTTAAATCTATAGAAAAAAATACTGTCGGTTCACTAGCTCAAACAGAAAGAGATTTAATAAATGTAAAAGATAAATTACGTAAATCATATGAGAAACGCAGAGATTTAAAAAAGAGATTAAAACGAATTAGCAATGATTTAATTTCTATTGAAGAAACTATTGATGATTATAACTGTAGAAAATTGAAATTAGAAAAAACTATAAATCAAGCTAATATTTTAAAAATGAAAGAAGATTTGAAAGATCTTGCAATGGATTAATTTTATAAGATTGAGAAAAGGTATGTACCCATTCTTCATAATCTAGGAAGCTTTTATCAAACCAGCTATGATAAAATTAAGTTATATTATTAATTAGATGCTTCCTCTAATTCATATTCATACTTATCATTAATCATACCTGAATACTTAAATATATATCTACCTTTATGGATTTTATATATTGATTCATCAGAAAGTATACCATGCTTATTTGCTAGGTAATAATTTTTTTCTTCATCTATCACATATAACTTTGCGATTACTGTATCTCCATATTTAGTTTTAATTTTTTTCAATGATATCAGATCATATTTTCCAGGATATAAATCATTTAATTTAAACGTCTTAGGATAACCTCTCAGTCTATTGAACTCTTCCATTTATTAGTAAACATTTTTTTATAAATAATTTCTAAACATTATATGATATAGGGGGGGGGGATGGTCATCCCTCCTGAATTATAGAGATATTAATAAAATAGTTATTATAAACACTCTAATATATTAAAAAAATCATATATTGATTAAGCATACTTAAATATACCTTTTATTGATTCAACTAACTTTAAGGTATCACAACAATATTTAGTTATATCCTAGGATATAAATCATTTAATTCAAACATTTTAGGTCTATTTATTAGTTTTTATAAATTCATGACCAATAGAATAAATTCTTTGAAATAACATATAAAACTCCTAATCCTTTCAATTTAATATCTTCATTTTCTTCTTTTTCAATTAATTCAGTCAACCTTTGAAAACTTTCTGATAATAGTTTTTTATTATGATCATATTTTATATCATACAATTCTTCACAAAGATAAGTCATATAGTAAATTTCTTCAGAATTTGTAAAATTTAAAGCTCGAATATCACCTAAACACTCATCCATTTATATAGAATTATTTTTAGAAACATTTTTATAATGTCCTGAAGCTCTAGTATTCATACCATCTTCTAATATAAATCTTTTATCATCTTTTGCTGATAAAGCTATCTTGTTCACTTGAATTGAATACAATTCATGTTTCTTACTTCTAATTAAATTCTGTGTTCTATATTGATCTTTTTTATTTAATAAACAGTCTTTATAATCTTCAAATGATATTCTGTTTTTAACGGTACTAGTCTTAGTACCTTTAGACTTCTTAGTTTCAAATTCTTTATGGTCTTCATTATTATTATTATATTCTTCAACACTCTGTTTTTCTAATCTTATTGAATACATTTTACTTCTTAAACCTACAAATTCTTCCATAATCACACCGTTATTTTCATCTTTCATTTTACCTAATACTTTTTTATTACATCTAGACATATTATACAGATTATTTACTTGATAATCAGATGTATCGAAATAATCAATCATAGACTTCATATCATCATAAAAGTCATCTGTTTTAATATCATATATAAAACTATCTGTATCCATATATAATAATTTAATATTATCTTTATATCTCGGTTTCATAACATTATAATGAAAATCATACATTAAATGTTTAGATAACTCTAATATACTCATTCCAACATAAATCGGTTTATTAAAATATAGTTTTGTTTTTTTCATGTGAACAGCTACCAAATTTTCATCAAAAATAGTTCTACATTTGAAATTAGGTTTAGCAATTAATTTTTTAACTTGATCATAATTACAACATAATCTTACATCGATTCGTTTTCTTATATTTTCCATAGTTTTTCCAAATACTGAATTATTCATTAATTTATAAAAATCTTTCTCAAAATCATTAGCAGCTTTCTTTCTCATTTCAGTGTTTAAATCTATATATTTTTTTAACCAATTCGATTGTTTAAATTGCAATACTCTATGTACTCTTACAGCCTTTAAACCCATTTTCAAATATTGTTTTAAACTTCTATAATGAACTACATATTTCTCTTTATCGTGTAAAGTTGTTAATAACTTACCTTGTTTCGAATTTTCAGGAATTCTATTTTCAGGACATAATGGTAAATCTGAATGATAATCATGTAACTCTTTTGGATATCTTAAACTAATTTCAAATATATATCCAATCTCTGAATCATCTTTTATTTTCTTGTTATATAATTCACGTTTAACATAATTTATTTCATTACACCACTTAAATTCTCCATATGTTAAATATTGACTCATAGCCCATCCATATAAATTATTAGCATCTAAATACATTAAATAATTGGATTCTTTACTTTTATCATAATTTTTCATATATTTATTATTTGCTTTTCCATATCTATTACAACATTGTGAAACACCTCCTCTTAAACCTTTTTCTATCATGAGAATCATATCATAATCATTTAATAAATCTAATTTAACATTTGTTATTTTTAACATAGCATCCCAAGATAAACCAGGAGCAGTAAAATACCGATCTGGATCTAATTTATAAGTTTTTAAACAAACATCTCTAAAATTTTCAAATACATCTGTTAAAATTAATACATCTGTTTTAACATATAAATCTGTATATTCACCTAAATTTTTTATATTAAATTCTTTCCAAACACGTTGAGCATGTTTATATTCTTCATCAGTTATATTACATTCATTCAATTTATTATAAAATTTATCTTTTGAAGGTAATTCTGTTTCTTTGTATTTATCTCTAGAATCCATATAATCATAAGGATATACACCTTTTCTTGTAATGAGATCTAATTTATCACCAGGAAAATGTAATGATGTCTCTCTAAATTTTGATTTTAAGTATTTAATATATTTCATTTTTCGTATTTTTGGAGGATATCTATTTATTTCATTCTCTGGTCTCAAGTTTTTTGATAAATTATCTAAACTGCAAGACATAAATTTAAATGAATCAATAAATCTCAATTTCATACCTCCTATTTTTTTGCTGAAAGATATATATTTTTCTTCAGTATTAGGTATAACATCTATTTTTGATTGATCAAATCCAAGTTCTTTTATAAACAAATGAGAATCATAACCTGTTAAATTATGAATTTTTACTGGAATAAATTTTGGAATTTGATAATTTAAATTACAAACATTATGAGCAGGACCTCTATATTTTCCAGTTATATGACAATGATCAATTACTTTTTCATCATTTAAGATTTGATTTTTACATATATGACAAATATTAGTTCTTTTATCATGATTTTCATCGAACTCTATCATTGATTTGATACTTTCATATTTTTTAGTTTTGTCTTCTATAATTTTTTCAATTTTAAGAGTATCCTCTTTTAACATAGATACAAACTTTTTGATTGTATCTGGTCCTCTATAAACAACAGGAGGTTTAAAGTATTCCTTTTCATATTTGATATAATAACAAAATGCATCTGCTACATGTTTTTGATATTTCACAGTATATGATTTAGTTTGATCTTGCTCACATGTATCAATTTTAGGTAAGAGAGATTCAAAATCAGCATATATAGTATATGGTACTCTCATTTTTCTTTCATGATTTTTAAATTGAATAACTTCATCTTTTTTAGGCATATTAATTGTGACAGCCTCTTTACAGTATTCCTCATGTATCTTTAATCTTTCCTCAGAATAAAAATGATTTAAACATCTATCACATAAAAATATTTGATTATTATTAATTTGTGATCTGATCAAATTATTCATATTTTTAATCCAACAATAATGATCTTTCATATAAAACAAGTTTACATGTTTTTCTAATTTATTGTTAGTTATTCTAAGTGGATAAATTGAACCATCATAACTATAAACATTTACAGATATATTATTTAGTTTTTCAAATTTCTTAATATTGTCTAATGAAACAGGAAAATCAATACCTTTAAAATTTAATTCATCTTTATATTGTTCATATTTTAACACTCTTTGAGGATTTTTTTTTACAGGATGAATTGCTGATAATATTGACCACATAAAGCATTTATTATCTTTATTTTTTACATTTATTATAGCTTGTTTAGATTTAATGTTTTCAGGTAAATCAATATAACTTGATCCTCTCAAGGGTTGATACTTATTTATTCTCAATTCCAAAAATTTAATTTCTTCAAGACTCCAACCAGATCCTTTTGATATAAAATCATCAGATTCATTTATTAAGTTGTCAATAACATAATCATAAAAAGTATGTAAATCATTAGATTTTAATATAATTTGATTTTCAGTTTTGAATGTAAATTCTTGAATTTCTTCATTTAATTTATACAAACAAAACAATTTAAAATTTACCTTTATTAAATTAAATTCTTTCAAAATGTCCTTTATTTTTTCTATTACAACCTTTCTTTTCTCTTCTAAATATTCTAGAGGGATTTTAATATTATTACAATTATTAATTCTGTATGATCTTAATCTAGATTTATAAGCAGTTTCATATTCCTTAATTTCTACATTACCTTCATCTAATGCTTTTTTATGTTTTCGACTTGATATGTGATTTTCTAAATGTTTATAATATATGCCGCAAATAATACATTTTCTTTTTTGTTTTGATCTTTTAATCATTAAGTCTTTCTTTATATGTTCTTCTTCATCTTCATAATATTTACCACATATACGACATTTTCTATCTTCTGTAAATAACTTTTCAAGATTTTCTTCTACTGTAAATACATTTTCTTCAGGAAAGACAGATTTAAAATCATTTTTATCAAATCTTAAACTAAAAGAATCAAAAATTTTCTTAATTTTTTTACGTTTTTTAGGTTTATCAATAAATATTTTTTTCTTTTTTTCCAAGTATGCTGACAAATCTAAATTTAATAAATCTACTAAAACAGGTTTATATTCACCTGTTTTTCTGATATATTTAGTTAATAATTTAATTAAATCAACCTTCTTACAACCTTTAAGTTGTTTAATATTCAATTGTTTTACTACTTTTCTAAGTTCATTAATAGTCTTTGACTTTAATGTAAACTCCATTTATTAGGAAACATTTTTTGTAATACTTTTTCCTGGAAGATGCTTACTATGATAATTACTTCTCAAATGTCTCTTTTTGTGTGTATATGTATATTGCTTTCCACATTCACATATATTTTTTTATATTTAATTATGGATTCACAACATTTGCAACGACTTTGCGAATTAATTTTTCCATTTCTATGATATATGTAAAACTCATTTACTGATATCATAGTCAAACAGTGTATGCACTTTTTTGTAACCTCCATTTATTAGGAAACATTTCTTGAAATACTTTGTAAGAAATCAGTCCATATTTTTTCATATTTCTTTTTAACACTTTGAACCTTTATATTATTTTTAATATTTAAAATATCACAAATCTTTTTCATAAAATAGTAATAGTTAATTGATTTCTCATAATACATAAAATCTAAAAATTTTAAAAACATATCCTCAACTTCTTGAGAAATATTATATCTCCTTCTTAATCGATTAAAATAACAAACTCTACTATTATATCTTTGTTTTAAACTTTCGTAATCAATAACATAAAAATATTCTTCTTCTTCTGAATCATAGATTAATTTCATCTTATTATCTAAATTCATTTATATATGAACTAATTCAGATGTCCAACTATTAAATTCATCCGGATATCCTAGCCATTTTACAAAATACTTATTTCCTTTCTTTTTTATGATTTTTTCAATTTTATATACATCATCTTTTTTATTATATTTTACCATTTCATTTTCATAAAAAGTTCCTTCAATTTCTTTACTGTTTAAATCTTTTAATCGATAAGTAATTGGATCTGTTTTCAATAATTCAGAAACTATAAAAATCTCTTCAGTGAATGTAGAATCATCTACTTTCCTGAATGTTTTCTTAATTGTAGATATTCTAACACTATCCCCTATCTTAAATTTAGGTTTTTTTATGATCTTTTTCGTATATAAATTTTTATAAACTTGAGATTCATTTTCTCTAGCCTCAACGGGTGTCATTTTTATTGATCTATGATATGAATTGTTATAATTTTTAAGTAATTTGGGTAATACATCAATATATCTTTTAGTATTGTTAGCATGCATATATTTTATAATTTTTTCTCTTATACTTCTATTAAATCTCTCAGCTATTGCAGATTTTATTTCTTTATTTTTAGTTGTAAACCAATGTATATTATTATCTTTAAATAATTTTTGTGTCTGTTTTCCTGTAAATTCAGTACCTTCATCTGTCAAAATGAATTTTGGTATTATTTCTTTAAAAACTTGTTTAAAACCTTGTACTACTTCTTCAGATGTTTTTCTTTTTATAGGAAAAGCCCAAGCATATTTATTAAAAGCATCTATAACCGTTAACAAATAATTAGTTCCATCATTATATTTGCTATAATTTTTTATAAATAACAAATCAGCGTCAAATTGATTACTACTGTTTGGAACATAAACCCTTCTTCTTTTAAATTTACGAATGACAGGTTTATATCTAGTATATACATCTTGTTCATGTAAAAAATCTTCAACATTAGATAACCCTGTTTTTCTTTTCAATTCTTGAATACCACAATAACCGGTTTCTGGATTATAATAGACCTCTT
Organism: Amaurobius ferox; assembly: GCA_951213105.1. Classification (NCBI taxonomy): domain Eukaryota; kingdom Metazoa; phylum Arthropoda; class Arachnida; order Araneae; family Amaurobiidae; genus Amaurobius; species Amaurobius ferox. The sequence goes on from OX578134.1 coordinate 129,972,956, forward strand.
TTAAATTCCTAAAAAAGTATTCTTTTTACTTCCACAAATAGTACAGATACCTTTACCAACAGGTTTATTATTTTTAGAAGTAGTTTTATGATAATTTTTAGTTGGAGTTTTATCTTTACACTTGACCCAATATATAGAAAGACCTAATCTAAAAGTTTTTTTAACTTTAATAATAGGTTTAATAATTCCTCTAGCTAATCTTTCTTGAAATGTTGGATCTTGTATATCATTTAGATCATCTATTAATTTTTGATCAGCAACATGTCTCAGTTTTGTATCTTTTGTTTTATTGTATTCAATATCATGTTTTTTACATGCTTTATCAACTCTGTTTATTCCTGGATCACCTCTTTTTAATCTTTTTTCTAATTTTGTATTTGGACCACAATATTGATATCCCGGTAAATGCATTTCTGGAAGATTTATTTTATCTTGTATCCAGCCAACAATATCACCACCTTTCTTTTTACAAACCATTTATTTAGAATGAATAAATTTATATCCATTCAATTGCATTTGTTTTACATATTTTTCAACTGGATTAAATTTTAAACTTTTTATAAAATCCTTTTCTCGCATATAAATTTCTTCTTCTGTCATATTTTTAGCTTTAAACGAATTAATGAGTTCTTTATAAAAATTATAACAATGTCTATATTCTTCTTTCCTTTCTACAATTTTTAATGTAAGATCGATAGCTTCTACTATACCAACTGATAAACTTAAAAAAGCAAGTGGTAGAAAGTCAATAGCTGATAAACCTGTTCCACTTAGAATAACCTTACTTACTGATAATGAAATACTTATCTTTTGATACAAATTTCTACTCTTTCTATAAACATATAATCTTTTTTCTAAATATACATCCATTTATATAGGATTAAATTTTTTCCTGTATCTCATTTCAGGATTCACTAAATCTAACATAAAAAAATCATATTTATCTTGAACACTTTTATTATACATTTGTTTGAATTCTTCAGTACTTAATAAACCATCTATCTCTCTTATAATCTGTTGAATTTCTTTAGATTGTAGAGTGAAAAATATATCGTAATTACAGTTCCTTCTTATATTGATAGGTGTTAAAAAATATGACTGAGTTAAATAAATAAAGGATGCGTTTTTCTTTCTACCTCTGATAAATAATTCTTCGATGTTTTTTTTATCTTTCTCAATCACACAATCATCAAAAAATAACTAAATTCTTTAATGTAGGATTTAAATCATCTACAGTAATAAAATTTTGATCTGAAGAAAATAATACTTTTTTTTTTAATTTATCATATAATTTTAATAATCTTTTCTTATTCTTTATATTCTTACATTTCAAAATATCTTCTCTTTCTATATCTTCAAACAATGTATATTTTTCTTGTAATTTAGAATATTTAGGTTCGTATAAATTTTTTGCACATATATATAATGTATTAAAAAATAATAAATCATAAATCAAATTTAACAGTTTGTTTTACCTGAACCTGAAGATCCTACTATAAGTAATCTAAATGGATGTTTAGGTAACAAAGGACGTTGTTTAGGATCAGGTAATTCTTCTGGTTCCGTGTAATCTTTAATTTTTATCATAATTTACTAGCAGTAAAAATAAAATTTGCTGCAGTAAAAACAAGAAAGATCAATCATGCTTAAAGCATTGATTATGAAACACTTTCCAACTTCAATGCAATTTTATTTAAACATGTCTAAAATGCAATACATTCCTCGGTAATATTTTAAAACTTATCACAATACTACATTAATTTATTATATTTGAAACCTTAAACCTTCATCGAAAAAAATTAACTTCATTCAAATGACGGCATTAAAATATAAATTGCCTGGTTTAAACATCTCTAAAATGTGATACATTCCTCGGTAATAATTTTAGAATTATCATAATACTACGATAATTTATTATATTTGAAAACTTTATCGAAAACAACTGAAATTCATTCAAATGACGTCATAAAAAAATAACACGCCTGGCTCTCTCTATAAAAGCAACATTTCATTCATAAATAATTCCCCCATTCATGTCATTCATCACAATACTATAATAATTTATATTATTTAAAAATTAAGACCATGGAGCTACAAGTAAGTAAAACTCTATGCGTAAAACTTCATCGAAAATTATCGTCCTTCTCTTTCTAAAATCAATGAATATTTCATTCATATCAGCCATGCAGACTCCATGGACTGAATTATTTTGTGTTAAAGAATTACAGCGATTCTAATACAACTCATTCTACATATTTTGCTGTTTACATTTTACATAGGTGAAAAATAGGCTTAATAGTAGAAATAATCAAATTTGTATGAGCATTTAAACTGAAATATATTGTCATTGCGTTGTTAAAGTATGTAGATGCACAGAATTTAGGCCAAAATAAAGTAGTTTTAGGATGGATACAACACTCAATATGAATTAGAAAGAACTTTAAAAATCACGATTTTGAGACAAGATGGATGCCATATATCATTTTGAAGTGGGTCATGTGATCGTTTCATATCATGGACACGTGATCGCTTCATATAAGAGGTGTTATTATTATTTTAATTTTTATTTAAAAAACTACTAAATATATTTCGCTGAATTTTTTTTTATATATTTTATGGAACAATTTGAATATTGCCTAAAATTTTCGAAGCAATTTGTGAATTTTAAATCCGCTTAAAAAATGCTTGAAAAATTAGGTCCCATAGGGCTCAATGTATTCCATTTTTTCAACCCGGGTTCAATCCAAAACTAATTGGGTGATATTATTCATTTATATTCCCATAGGTCCTATAAACCGTCTGAACAACATACTAAAATTTCATTTTGATTAAGTCATTTTTACGGCAGTTATCGTGCTAACGGACAGACAGACAGACAGACAGACAGACAGACAGTCATAAACACTTTTCAACTTTGTTGTAAAGTGTTAATAAAATTAGCTGCAGTAAAAAAATTAATATTATATAAATGAACTTAGAAAAAGAACGGAAACACAAGTTTTTAAAGCAAATAAAAGATTCAATTAAAATAGTAAAAATAGAAAAAGAAATAAGAAAGAATAATGAAGATCAACTAAAAGAAAAAATAGGTATTCAAAAGACCTTAGAGGAATTTCATAAACCAGTCACTCAAGAAATTGAAAAATATGAAAAATCAAATAAAGAAGTTGTAAAAAGTATTCAAAATGTTGTAGAAAATATTTCATTTCCATCTATAGAAGAGCCTATTGAAGCTGTGAAAGAATTAGTATCTTATACTTATGATATCGATCAAAATTTAAATTTATAATATTTAAAAGAGGAAAAATTATACAGACCGTCAGTATTTTTAAACGATCAAGAAAAATTAGAGGAGATGTATGGAAGAGCTAAACAGTTAAAAGAAGGATTATCTAAGAAAAGAGGCAATTTAAAAAGTACAATTTCTAGAGCTAAAAATTTTTCAGAGGAGGAATTAAACCAGAAAAAGAATGATATAAAAGAAATTAAAAATAAAGAAAATATGTTGCAAAATTATAATCATAGATTAAATATGATTCGAAGTAGTAAAGAAATGAAGGTGGGTAAAGGATTGAATGTATTATCAAATTTAACAGAAAAAATATGTAATGGTAGTAAATCAAAGAAATTATATAATCAAGTAACTTTATTGTTAGATATGTTATTAAAAAATAAAGAAATGACTTATAATGATGTACAACGATATCATAAACAATTTCTCTGTTAATAAATGATAAAAAATAAAGTTTATTTGAGTGAAGGTCAGAAAAATAAACTTAAATCAGCTTTTAGAAATAAAGTAGAAGTAACATTACAAATAGATAAATCTAAAACTCCTAATCATGAGATGTATTTAACTAAAACTCAAATTAATCATATTAATGATAAAAAAAGAATTACAATCAGTAAAACTCAATTAGATAAAAATGGAGGATTTTTACCATTTCTAGCGGCACTTATACCCTCTTTAATAACTGCTGCTAAAATTGCAGTTCCAGCATTAGCATCAGGTACTTTATCTGGATTAGCTAGTTCAGCTATGCAAAAAAAGGGATCTGGGAAAAAAAAAACTTGGAAAGGGAATATATCAACAGTGGGAATTAGCGACAAAATGATTAAAGAAAATATGAAAATTGAAAAAGGATTTAGAGGTGTGTTTACCTCCGATTTATTACCTAAAACAATAGGAAAATTTGAAAATGGAATCATTAATTTAGATGTATCAACAGGTCCCGGAACTCATTGGGTTTGTTATTATAATGATCCTAAATATAAATATGTGGAATATTTTGATCCGTTTGGTGAATATAACAATATGAAGAAGGACTATATTCCTAAAAATATTAAATCATTTCTTGTTACATCCAATAAAAAAATAGGTTATAATGATAGTTTTTTACAGAAACCTTCATCTGTGAAATGTGGTATATTTTGTATGAAATATATAAGAGAAAGGAATAAAGGTATATCACCTAAAAATGTTCTCAAATCATTTCCTACACAAAAACCTAGTGACAATGAAAATTTTGTTATGTATAAATGATAAAATTAAAATCTGAAGGTCATGAGAAATCAGAGGAATTTACTGTAAATTTTATTACACCTCTTAAAATAAAAAAATTAGCTTTACACTCATTCTCTATGGAAGTTTCCTGGTTTAATATAAGTAAGAATTATGGAAATAACATATTTAGAATGTATACATTAGACACAGATATAACAATTGTTATCTCAAATGGTAATTATACTATAAGAGGGTTAAATGAGTATATGATGAAAATATTCGGTGAGGATCCACCTGTCAAATTTGGTATTATTGAAGCAAGACAAAGAATATCTATTAAACTGAAAAATGGTTGGGTAATTGATTTTACAGAAAGTAACTTTCATAAAATTATAGGCTTTTTAAAACCGACATATGGAAGTTATGATGAAGAAACAGAGATTGAAGGTGAACATATTGCTGATATATCTAATGGAAATGATAATATTTATATTCACTGTGATGTTGTAAAAGGATCTTTAATAAATCAATATAATTCAGAAGTCATATATTCTTTCACTAATAAAAACCCTCCAGGTAGTATAATTTCAAAAGAATTTAATAATTGGATATATTTTCCTGTTAAAGTAGATCCTGTTGAAAGAATAAAAATGAGGATTACTAATCAAAAAGGTGAATTAATAGATTTAAATAAAGGAGCTGTAGAATTTAATTTTATTTCTTCTTAAATAAATGAATAAACATAGATTATATAGAAAAAGTAAAAAAATACAAGGATTTTTAAAGGTTTTATTGAAACCTAAGAATATATTAAATGAAATATTTTCTATGAAAAAGAAAGGAGGTGGTTTAAAAATTCTTCCTAAATAAATGATTTATGATTTAAGTGATACTCGTTATTATTATAATGATCACATTAAAAGTTATGAATTAAGAGAAATTCATCCAAAAGAACATAGTTCAGATGAGAATGCTACCTATGTTTTTCATATTAATGATACTAAAGCAAAAATTTTATATTCTAGAGGATATCTTGAACAAAAATTAAAAATTACAAAAAATGATAAATCATCCATTGGAAACGAAAATGTGAGTCTGGTAAATGGTGGAGGTTTTATCAAAACTTTAAAAGTACATATAGGAGATACCGAAATTGAATCAAATACACAGTCAAATTTTTCAATCATGAATCATGTTTTAAGATTAATTCATTATACTCCTGATTATGTAACATCACAAGCTCAAAATGAATTTTTTTATCTAGATACATCTGATTCAGCTGACCGTAATGAGTTCAAATATGATGGTACTTTAGAAGATACTACTAAAATAACTGAATTTTTTAATAATTTGAAAATGAATAAAGATTATAACGAAGGATTCGTAAAGAGATGGGAACTAACGAAAGATAGCAATGTCATTAAAATATGGACACCTTTGAAAGATATAATCGATTTCTTTAGAGAATATGAAAAGATAATTTCAGGTTTTGAAGTGAAAATAGAAATTCAAAGAAATGAAAATAAAAATATGATATATACTAATATAAGAAACGAAAATTATAAGGTAGTTGAAGGTTTGACCTTGCATTTACCTTATATAGAATTAAAAAATTCTGCAGAAAGCTTGTTTCTGGAATCATATCTATCTAATAAAGATATAGAGGTAAATTGGGATCGATATAGATTTAAGATGGTAGGCCCTTATAGAAGCGATAGTGGATCTGTGACAGCAACTACAGCGTCAGATGAAGTTTTAGGTGTCTATGTTATTCCTCAATATGTTGAAAGAGATAGTAATTATGAAAAAAATAATATGATATTTGATAATATAGATATGAGAGAATGCTGGTTGATGATTAATAATAAACAAGTTCCTCTTATGCGTTATAAAACAAATTTTACCAATAAAGATTATAATAGAGTGTATGAAGCTCTTTTATATGTAGGATATAACAGTATTAATACAGAAACAGGATTTTTGATAAATAAGAAGAATTTTGGTGATCTGTATCCTATTTTTCCTTTTGACTCATCAAATCATGAAAACTATACCGATTTAAATAATTTAGATATTGAATTTAATTGGATAACGAATAGTCAAAAGGAATATAAGTTTTATTTTATTTTTAACTAGCCGCCTTTGGCGACCAGCCTGTTCGCTACCCTTGAAAATTCTGACAGTGGCAAGCTCGCTTTTTAACGATGCTGCTCAGCTAAAAAGTTTTTCTTTTAAGATTGTCCCCACCACCACCCGATGCATAAATGCACCACGACAATCTCCATAACTTTCTTTTTATTTATTTTTTATTTCTTCAGTGTAAGTTTTTCATTGTGGTCCCAACCACCACCCGATGTAAACAATACATCGCCACAATTCAATCCAGCATAATGAGGCAGAAACCTTATAAAAAGCAAAGAGTAATTCGGTTTTTAATTGTGCCTAGGCCAAAAACCATGTAAAAAGCAAACACTTATTCGGTTTTTAATTGTCCTTAGGCCAAAAACCGTATAAAAAGCAATCAATGATTAAGTTTTTTCATTGTAGTCCCAACCACCACCCGATGTAAATAATACAACGCCACAATTAAGTTTTTACAATACAACAATAGAGTACGCCACAACAACACATCGTGACAATTAAATTTTTTCATTGTGGTCCCAACCACCACCCGATGTAAGCAATACATCGCCACAATTCAATCCAGCATAATGAGGCAGAAACCTTATAAAAAGCAAACAGTAATTCGGTTTTTAATTGTGCCTAGGCCAAAAACCATGTAAAAAGCAAACACTTATTCGGTTTTTAATTGTCCTTAGGCCAAAAACCGTATAAAAAGCAATCAACAATTAAGTTTTTTCATTGTAGTCCCAACCACCACCCGATGTAAATAATACATCGCCACAATTAAGTTTTTACAATACAACAATAGAGTACGCCACAACAACACATCGCGACAATTAAATTTTTTCATTGTGGTCCCAACCACCACCCGATGTAAACAATACATCGCCACAATTCAATCTATCATAATGAGCCAGAAACCTTATAAAAAGTAAACACTAATTCGGTTTTAAAAGTTTTTTTAAAGATTGTCCCCACCACCACCCGATGCATAAATGCACCGCGACAATCTCCATAACTTTCTTTTTATTTATTTTTTTATTTCTTCAATGTTTAAGTTTTTTCATTGTGGTCCCAACCACCACCCGATGTAAATAATACATTGACACAATTAAGTTTTTACAATACAACAATACATTACGTCACAATATATCACCACAATTCAATCCATCATAATTCAATAATTTAAATTTCATACCATCACCTAATGCATCAATGCTCCGTGACAATCTGTATAACTTTCTTTTTATTTATTTTTTTAATTTTTCAGTGTTTAAGATTTTTAATTGTGGTACCAACCACCACTCGATGTATACAATGCATCGCCACAATTCAATCCATCATAATTCAATCATTTAAATTTTATAATGACCATATGCTCAGCTCTTAATTCCGTCATATAAAATATAACGTTTATCATCATAGGTGGATATTTCCATTTTAATTTGCCTAACAGTATAAATCTGATGGTCTTTACTTACAATTTTAAATTGTTCAACTCTATTATATCTTCGCCTTGTTAGACAGATATAGTAATCTTGATAACATTATTTTTTTCACAGTATTCTTATTAACACCTTTAGCAGTTATCTTCTCCATGGAAGGTGTTTTCAAACTATACATCTTTGATCTCAGGGCAACAAACTCCAGAGCAGGATTTCCATTTTAGACTCCATTAATTTCTTTAGTTCATTTTAGATTTTGATAATTTAGAAAATGAAATTTTGTTTCACTCTCGCAGTATTTCCTTATACACAATATTTTTTGTTTTCCCATCTGGTGCAAGTATAAATAGATTCCTATTATCCCCAACTCTTGAGCAACCAACATAAAGTTGTCCATGGGAGAAGCAAGGCCTTTGTAGGTTGAGTCCAACGACTTTCAAACTCTGTCCCTGAGATTTGTTTATACTCATCGCAAAACTCAGCCGAACTGGAAACTGTAGGCGTTTAAACTCAAACGGGAGGTTTGGAGGTATAATAGGGATGCGTGGTAGAAAAACGTGACTTCCAGCAGAATGACCTGTTATGATTGTTGCCTCAAGAACATTAGGCATCATTTTCTTAACAATCAATCTTGTTCCATTACACAGTGCCGGTGGATCTAGATTTCTTAAAAGCATTATGGGTGCCCCAATCTTTAGTTCTAATTTATGTGAGGGCACACCAGAAATTTCCAGTGAATTCAAAAATTCTGGTGAGTACTCAACGGCCTGATTTATATCTATTACAGAATCTACAGACTTGTACGTGTGAACAGAAGCAGGAAGTTTCATGAGTAGTTGTCTGTTAATGACATTAACCGCTTCGTTCGTGGGAGCAAGAATAGCTCTTTCACACAGCCACTTAGGGTCTCGGAAGTGACGCTCAATGTTGGGAAATACACTTTCTTTTAGTTCTACTGGCGTTGTAACAATATTTCCTATAAATCCCATCTCTATTAATCCCTTGTCATCAGCGGTTATGTCCCCATTTCCAAGTCGCAGTAGGTTCGCAGTAGGTTCGTTTCTAACCTGAGTCTTTGAACATTTGTCCAAAGGCAAGATGTTTTAATTGATGCATGTATTTCATCCGCTTTCGTACCACGTTGAATTACTGGAAGAGTCTGCCTGAAATCCCCAGATAAAACCAAAGTTACTCCTCCTATACGTCTTGTGTTATGAAAAAGGTCTTGCATGGTAACGTCAAGAGCTTCCAGAGCAGCCTTGTTAGACATTGTGCACTCATCCCAGACAATAAGCTTGCATCTTCTGAGAAGTGCAGCCTTATTCGAACTTCTTCAAATGTTGCAAGTGGGATGTTCAACACTTGCTAGATTTAGAGGTAATTTAAACACTGAATGAGCCAAAAGAGTAGCAGCCTTCCTCCAGCCAAAAGAGTAGCAGCAATTCCCGAAGAAGCTACAGCAAGGGCAACCATACCTCTCTGTCTCACTTTTGCTAAAAGAAGATTGATAAGATAAGTTTTCCCTGTTCCACCGGGTGCGTCTAAGAAGAATATTCCACCCACTCCATCAAAAACAGCAGATGTAATTAACTCAAAGGCTTGTCTCTGATCCTCAACCAGATTTGGCTCATTTGATTGGACATAAGTTGTTAGTTCATCTATATTGTAGCTTGTCTCCCTCATTATTTCGTAGTTGAGACTGCTAGAGTCGCCCCTTTGTGGCTCAGGAAGTCCGAATGCTTTTAAATTCAAACCACCTAAGGCCTTGATCTTATCTTCGAGAAAAATCAATGCTTGATTGAAGATGACATCGTCATACATTAACTCAAAGTTATTGGTCCTAACTCTTGCCTGGTGCAAAATGTCTTCAGACATATTTTGTTTCTGTAAATTCCACAGCTCCAGAGGATTTGACATGGAACATGTCTGCAGCATAAGTACAAATAGATTACGGAGCATTCCCGCTGATCGAGTGGCAGCTGCTTCTTCCAGTGTATTTTTCCATTGTGAGTCATCTTCGAGAAGACCTCTTAGCTGGCAGGCTTGCTTGAAAGTTTCACATACTGTTTCGCCAACAGTTTTTAAAAAGCTGAAGGATGTAGGACCTTGTACTTCGTGAAGCAACAGTCGAAGATGAAAGCATTCAGAGTTGGTTGGATGAACTGTGTAGACACGACCGAGTGCATCGCTTGATCTAATACCCGAATGTTCCAGTACAATTTGACCAGACTTACGACGGAGCCATTTTTTTCTGCTTGCATTCCACGTGTAGTACTTTGGCAACTGATGGTACAGCAGAGTGCGAGCGAACTCGTCACTTTGGCACAGGGAGAAGAAGGCAGTAAGTGTTGTATCTGGCGGGGACTGTGCTCGTGCTCGTGCATTCTCACTTGTGAAGTAAACTCTCTGCCCATTCTCAAGATGAACGCTCAAATGAGTGACTGTGGGATATCTCTCATGAATGGGAAAGCCCATGATCCTCCAAATGGCCTCATTGCTGCTAATGTAACGCACAATTTCATACTGCTGCACCTCATCATGTACATTTTGGTCACTCGTGACTTGAAATGCTGCCATGTCAGACCCCTTATTAACATATTTGCACACATATTTGATAGACTGAACCGAGCTACAGTATTCCACATTAATGTGGGCATCGAATGCCTTCGATAATAACGGACAATACGGAACAACCCACCTATTGTCAACCATGACATCAGAACCTCGTACTTTCTTGACTACCGTAAATCCCCCGTCTTCTGGATCTCTGCGACGATAGAGGGGATATCCGTCACGGTCTGTCCGCGTATTAATCAAATGTTTCCTTGGGTACCTCTTTGTGCATATCCCGTCTTTCATGCAGGGAGAGCGTGAATTAATGTTCCCGCATGGGCCATGAATCATATATTTTGTGACTATGCCATACAAAATTGGGTCAATTTCCGGATTCAGTATTTCCGCACTGATGAATTCATCTACTCTGTGAACATGGATTCTGTCATGAAGCCAGAGCAAGATATGTGCATGTGGAAGACCCCGCTTCTGCCACTCCACCGTGTACATGAAACAGGCAACGTTACCAAATATCTTTCCTTTATTAAGGAGGTTGGTCAGAGATTTCAATTTCTGGCGGAAGACTCTAGCAAGCAAGTCATGCCGATCTTGACCTTTCTGTCTGGGCATTAATTCGTTTGTTACTTCACCCCACTGAGGATTACACGTAAACGTTATGAATAAGTCAGGCCTACCAAAATTTCGGACATACGTCATGGCGTCTTGAGTTCTTTCGTGCATGTAGCGAGGACCACCTGTGAAGCTAGAAGGTAAAATTATAAGTTGGCCTATGTCACGAACATTACCATCACTGTTGACAGCATCCCTCAGATGAACATAATCTTCTACCCGTAGTTTCCTCTGGTTCAAGCGTATGAACCTCAGACGCTCTGATTCAATCTTTACATATACGTCTACGGCGAACTGGTGAAATAGTGTCTTACACCTTAAAATGATATTAAAGCTTGATGCTCGGTACATCATCCTGAATGCATAAAAGTCCATTGCCGAAATCTTCTTTGAAGTAGCAATGCCTGTTGTGGGATTCGTTTCTCTCATTTCAAAGTGGTACCCATCCTCACCTTGCCAAAATATTAGCGGATACTGAAGTGCATCATAGGATCTATGCGTTTCTGCAATCTTTTGAATCTCATCACTCCTCAAATGAAGCTTGATGTCTCTGCGGCCGTGTTGATCACCAGCAAGAATAACCGCGACTTCTGATGTTGTCGGTGCGTTAAATCTTCCTTCATGTTCACCGGAAGGCGTTTTATCTGCCCGAATAACAACCTTAAATTCGGGAGTCATTTTCTCCATAGCACACTTAAAACTACTTACATAACTGTTGTGCTCATGAAGCATGTCCTGTAACTCTGCTACTATATTTGGTTTGGCCTGCATCACATTCCTGCAACGTTGTTCAACCTGTTTTTGCTTGTCATCTACAAAATAAACCTGAAGAAATTTTGGCTCGTCATTTGTTTGGGGTTGCAGGCTCCCTATTCTGTGGTACACTTGACCTTGCACTTTAAATGTAGGCATATATCCATCTTCTCTAATCAGCTGTGTGCAACCAAATGATGTCATTTGAAAACATGAATTATATCGTCTTATGTTTTCTTGGAAATGCCTTGCATCAGGCGAGTTGGACATAAGCAATGTCGAAAGAGGTTCTGGAGGATCCCGAAGTAAAGGCAGGCGAATTTTCCCATTGCTGCAACACATACCAGGTGTTTCCCCTTTCCATTTAAGTGCGTGGCAGAAGTTGCATTCGACTGTCATTCTGCCTACTTTAATCATTTGTTCAGATGCATAATCAATAGTAAAATCATAACTGAATGCAGCATTTTCTTTTTCCAACCAAACTTGATTTCTAACTGCAGCTCTTCTCTGTGCATCAGCGACCTGTCTTTCTTCCCGCTGTTCCTGGGTTTCATTTTCCCTAACTGCAGTCATGCTCTCCGCGTTAAGCACCTGTCTTTCTTCCCGCTGTTCCTGACTTTCATTTTCCCTAACTGCAGCTCTTCTCTGTGCATCAGCGACCTGTCTTTCTTCCCGCTGTTCCTGGGTTTCATTTTCCCTAACTGCAGTCATTCTCTCCGCGTTAAGCACCTGTCTTTCTTCCCGCTGTTCCTGACTTTCATTTTCCCTAGCTGCAGCTCTTCTCTGTGCATCAGCGACCTGTCTTTCTTCCCGCTGTTCCTGGGTTTCATTTTCTCTAACTGCAGCTCTTCTCTGTGCATCAGCGAGCCGTCTATTTTGACGCTGTTCCTCACTTTTAGAGGCTTGAGCAGCGGCATTCCTTTCGCGGTTTCTTCTTCGGTTTGTTTTGCTACTTAAGCAGACTTTTTTTTTTGGAGGCATTTTTGTTTTCAATAAAAACACAAAACAAAGTTATAAACACTCATAATACCAATAGCCGATTGCTAAAATAAACTCCAAACTGAATAAAATGTTTACAAATTAAACAAAAATATAAATACAATTCTAGAATATGACCTGTTAAATAACACAAAACTGTTAATATGACCTGTTAATAAACCACACAAACCTTTTTATATGACCTGTTAAATCAGAACAATATACAGCCCCCGGTTATACACTTAATAAACACAGTAATAAAAACACAATAAATACACTTAATAAACACCCTGGTAGGTCGGACGGTCTGGATCTTAACTTAATAAACACAGTAAGTACACTTAAAATAGACTTAAATATAAAAAGAGAAATAGAAATAAAAAAGAGAAATAGTGTTCTTAGAATAACAAATTAAACAAAATTCTAAATACAATCTAGAATAGAAGTCGAAACAAAATTATAAACACCCATAATAATAATAGCACATTGTTAAAATAAACTCTAAACTGAATCAATATGCTTTTGTAAAAAAGATCCTAGCCAAAGCTCTATAAACTGATACACAAATAATAAAGTAAACAAAAATCTAAATAGAAAATATGTTAAATCAGAACCCCTGTTTAAATAAGAACAATTTTAAAACATAAAACAATATAAATAAAATACACTATAAACGTGTAAGTACACTTATTATGTAATAATGTTATACAAAAAAAAAAGAATGTTCTTAAAAGAACAATAAATTCAATTCTTATCTGAAAAAGAGAAGTCAATCTTATCTTGATACAGAACACGTGAAAAGAAGTTACTAACACAACAGATAAATGTTTGGGTTGAGTTGTAAGAAAATATCACGTTTTTAAAAAAATAATAAATGCATTTAAAATGAAAAGTAATTTAATAATAATTTATTCCAATAAAAATGGATGAATAATTTATTCCAATGAAATGGATGGTTTGTTTTAGTTTAATGACGTTAACACTAAAAATTAAATTGAAAAGTAATGTATTTCGAATATCGAATATATTCGATGATTTCGCAATTGCGTATTATTCAGAACCGTTACGTCCCCAGCCACCACTTTCCCTCCTTCTGCGGGGGAGAAACGCCGGTGAAGAAATATACCAAGGAAACCGAGAAATTGAAATTCGGAAAATCTTAAAATCCCGATCCTGTGGGCAATATGGAATATTTCTTGACCAGATTGGACTTGTAAGAATGGCAGATATTTGACCTTTCTAAAAATGTAAATTATTAGTCAAAATTCTGAGTACTTTTTACTATGCGAGAATTTAAAAACCAAAAATCGTTTTTTTGAGTCAAATGTGACTTTTGTTTTAAAATCATAAAAAAATATTAGAATTAGTCCCTGAGATTTGAAATTGATATATGTTTACTCGAAATTCTCTGCTCTTTCCGATGGTGAGATTTGTTATTTTCTACAATGTCTAGATCGTGGAGAAAAAGGGCAAAAATATCAAAAAACGGTCGAAATCGCATAAAACATTAAATAACAAAAAAAAAAAAAAATTAAAATTTTAAAAATCGGTATTCACGTGTCCCCTTCCTCCCCCCCCCCGGATCTCCGACTGCCAAATTTCGTAGCTCTCCGACGCGCGGTCGCTGAACGTATAGTGTATAAGACAGACACACAGACATTGCCTTTTATTATTTACTAACCGCCTTTGGCGACCAGCCTATTCGCTACTCTTGAAAATTCTGACCGTAGCAAATTCTAACCGTGGCACACTCTCTGGCGCGACCTACCAGTAAGGTGTAAGGTAACTGTTTGGAGGGCCAGGAAGTGCCACCCAATTTAGACCAGAACTCAGTGGGGAAGGCATACACAGGGACCGTACCCTCCTTCCCCTACCACGAACCTTTCGGAAGGACTTACGGTCCCACATGTTTAACGTGATCGTACTCCGCCTGAACACAGCGGCAGTTTTGGCAGTGGCGGGAATCGAACCCGGACCTACCGAGTGCAATTCCCGCGCGCTAACCACTGGGCTACCGCGCCCTCCGCCATAACCTTCTTTTTATTCACCCAATTTAAACCGGAACCCAGTGGGAGAGTCATCCACAGGGACCGTAACCTCCTTCCTCTACCACCAACCTCCCGGAAGGACTTACGTACACACATGTTTAACGTGATCGTACTCCGAGTGAACACGTCAGCAGTTTTGGCAGTGGCGGTAATTGAACCCGAGCCTACCGAGTGCAATTCCCGCACTCTAACCTCTGGGCTACCGCGCCCTCCGCGACAATCTTCATAACTTTTTTTTTATTCACCCAATTTAGACCGTTCCCTCCTTCCCCTACCACCAGCCTCTCGGAAGAACTTACGGACCCACATATTTAACGTGATCGTATTCCACGTAAACACGGCGGCAGTTTTGGCAGTGGCGGGAATCGAACCCGGGCCTACCGCTAACTTCCCGCGCGCTGATTTGCAATTTAAAATGACCATATGCTTAATTCCATCATCCTCATTCCATTGTTTCATTGTTTCAATATCCATAATCCATAAAATTAAATCCTATCCATTTAAAATATCCAAAAGTTAAAATATACATTTAAAAAATCCATGAGCTCTATTCAGAACCGTGACGTCACCTCCACCTTGACGTCTCCACCCACCACCTGCCCTCCTTCTGCGAGGGAGAAACGCCGGTTAAGAAGCGGCACGCCGAGCGGAATGCCGAGAAATTGAAATTCGGAAACTTTTAAAATCCCGATCCTGTGGGCAATACGGAATATTTCCTGACCAGATTAAACTTGTAAGAATGCCAGATGTTTGACCTTTCTAAAAATGTAAAATATTAGTCGAAATTATGAGTACTTTTTACTATGCGAGAATTTAAAAACCCAAAATACTTTTTTTGAGCAAAAAGTGACTTTTGTTTTAAAATCTTTAAAAAATATTAGAAATCGAAATTCAGATTTGAAATTGATATATTTTTACTCGCAATTGTCAGCTCTTTCCGATGGTGTGATTTGTTTTTTCCTACGATGTCCGGATCTTGGGAAAAAAAGGGCAAAAATGGCAAAAAACGGTCGAAATCGCATAAAACATTAAATAACAAAAAAAATAATTAAAATTTTAAAAATCGGTTTTCACGTGTCCCCTTCCCTCCCCCCCGGGTCCCCGATTGCCAAATTTTGTAGCTCTCCGACGCGCGGTCGCGAAACGTATAGTGTATAAGACAGACACACAGACACACAGACATTGCCTTTTATTATTTAAGAAGAAGAAAGAAAGAGATGTTTTATAAATTTAAAAAATAAAACTATAACAATGGTTAAGAGTTTAAAATCTTAAAATTAAATAAATGAGTGCTTATTATCCACCTTATGATGATCAAATGAAAGAAGGACCTATTGGACCTCCTGGTATAGGTTTTAAATTAATGAATGATGGAAATTATGATATGGAAAATAGAATTTTAAAAAATTGTGAAAATCCTATAGATGATTTAGATTTAACCACTAAAAGTTTTGTTTTGAATAAAATAGAGAATAATCATCATGAATTGAGAGATCTTATAAAAACTAAATATGATGAGGATTTTTTAACCTTTACTGAAGAAACAGGCAAGAGAATAAAAGAATTAAATGATACAACTTTACATTCTTTAGAAGGAAAAGCTTTTGATGCAAAAGGAAAAAGAATAGGATATGTAGCAGATCCTAAAGATGAAAAAAACGTTGTGAATAAAAGATATTTTGAAAAAAATTCGTTAATATTACAGAATGATAAATTTGATGCAAAAAATAAAATAATTACGAATGTTTCTGAACCTGAAAATGATAACGATGCTGTCAATAAAATATATTTAGATAATAGAGATATCTGGATTACCGTAGATGATCTTATTTTTATAGATGAAAAATTTACAAAAGTAAATTTCAATATGATGAGTTCTAAATTACTGAGTCCAGAGATGCGATTAACTACAGATATGTATATGAAAATATCTATATATATAGCTATATATGTAGAAAATATATATATATATGATAAAAGTCCACTGATATCTCTAGAAATCAATGGTAAGGAAATTTTAAATGCTAATACAAATACAGTAACATGTTTTGCTTACGGTAAACGTGATGATATCATCACATTATGGATAAAATCTGATGGTAACACTTTAAAACCTTATATGCATATTGAAAAAATTTCTTTCTAATAAATGGATATTGATTGGAATGAATTTTCCAGAAATAATTTATCTGAAGATGTAATTAGAAATCTTAAAGATCATGTAAATTGGGATTTAGTTTTACAATATTCAACACTGTCTGAATATTTTATTGAAGAATTTGCTCAACCTGATGATTGGTGTAAAATTTCTAGATATCAAAAATTATCAGAAGATTTTATAGAAAAATGTAAAGATAAAGTAGATTGGGTAAACATATCTCAATATCAAACTTTAAGTAACGAATTTATCGTAAAATTTTCTGATAATTTAGATTTATATAAAGTATCAATATTTCAAAATCTTACAGAAGATACCATGAGAGTATTAAAAGATGATTTAAATTGGTTGTATATAACTAGATATCAAACATTTAGTGAAAATTTTATAGAAGAATTTATGCATAAATTAGATTTTTGTTATTTGATTAAATATAAATTTGAGCTATTACTTGATCACTTTTTTAATGTTTATTGGAAAAAAGTACAAGCTATACAGATGAGTGAATTAAATAAAAAGTTCGGTCATCACGAAATAGAACCTTACCAAGAGAAAATTATTGAAGAGGTATATGAAGTTAAATCAGTCTTGAGAGAGTGTGTTTATATTTTGAGACAATTAATTAATGATAAATAAATATTTAATAAAAATGTTTCTATATAAATGGATGTTACATATAATAATGGTATGGAAAAAAAACTATGTCTTTCTTAAATATAGAGAATCCTACTGAAGTGAAATCTATTTTTATATTTTATTGTACTCTTGAAGGAATAGAAAATTTAACTAATTTAAAAGAATTATATTGTGAAGGAAATAAATTAAAATCTCTTGAAGGAATAGAAAATTTAACTAATTTAGAAACATTAAATTGTGGGGGAAATAAATTAAAATCTCTTGAAGGAATAGAAAATTTAACTAATTTAGAAACATTAAATTGTAGGGGAAATAAATTAAAATCTCTTGAAGGTATAAAAAAGTTAACTAATTTAAAAGAATTATGTTGTGAAGATAATAGATTAACTTCACTTGAAGGAATAAAAAATTTAATAAATTTAAAAAATATATATTGTGGAGGAAATAAATTAATGTCACTTGAAGGAATAGAAAATTTAACTAATTTAAATAAATTATATTGTGATAGAAATATATTAATATCACTTGAAGGAATAGAAAATTTAACTAATTTAAAAGAATTATATTGTGAAGATAATAGATTAACTTCACTTGAAGGAATAAAAAATTTAATAAATTTAAAAATATTAGATTGTAGTGAAAACGATATTACATCTCTTGAAGGTATAAAAAATTTAACTAATTTAAATAAATTATATTGTAGAGAAAACGATATTACATCTTTAACTGAATTAATATTTTTACCTAGAATAAATGAAATATGGTATGATGAAGATAATATAAATTTACCCCTGATGTTAAGAAGATTTAGTAATAAGGTATATAATAACTCTGAAGATGCGATATGGCACAGTATTTTTTAAGTCTTAAAAAATGTTTACTAATAAATGGAAGAGTTCAATAGTCTGAGTGGTTATCGTCAAACATATGTATTAGATGATTTATATCCTGGAAAATATGATCTGATATCATTGAATAAAATTAAAAACATGATTGCAGGTACAGCAATCGTAAAGTTAATTGTAGAAGGTGAAGAAAAAGAGTATTACCTTTCGAATAAACATGGACAACTTTCTAATAGATCGATAAATAAAATCAATAAAGGAAGATATATATTTTTATATTTAGGTGATAATAAATACATATCAGAGAAAGCTTAATATATTTTAGAGTCGGAGTTAAGAAATATTTCTAAATAAATGGATCTTTATAAGATTAAAAAAATCTCTAGAAAAGAAAGGAATTAGTGTAATAGCAAGATTTATAGAATCAAACGGTGATACTGGAACAGCATTTTTAAGTAATTATAATGATAAAGATCTTAAAAAACTTAGTAAGAATATTAAGTCATATTATAATTTTGGTGGAGAGAAAAAATTTAGTAAAGATTGTATACAACTTACTTTTGTTGAAAAAAAGTGATTATATTTTATGTGATTTTCTAAGTGTATATTATATCAGGCAGTAATTCTTTTAATATATATTAAACTATAGTACTTTGTGTATATATTAAACTTTCCTTTTTTTATTTATATTATTTATAAAACTCTATTTTATAACTCTATCTGTTCATAAATATCTCTATAAAAACACGTCCGTAAATTACGGACGCGTTTCGATATATTTTGAGTCACTTTGTAATCCTATTTTGGGATTATTTTAAAGTTTATTTAGAGGATTCATTTTAGAAGTCCTCTTTTTTCACGCCTTTCATATAAATCCTTTTATTTTCTAAAAAACTTTGAAAAATAAAATAATTTTTTCACCATGTTCTCTTCTTTTATGAAGGGACTAACGGTCCCCCCATTTATTTTAAAGCTTAGAGGACTTCTATTCATATAGAAGTCCTCTTTTTTCACGCATTTATCTAAACTTAACTTTCATATAAATCCTTTCATCGTAATTTACCTATGTATGAGGGACTAACGGCCCCCTCAAAATAAGGTAGCCCCAAAATGGGGCGGACTATCTTTGATCTCTTTTTTCACGCATTTAAGTTAAAATTTGGTCTAAATGTAAAAAAGGCCTTATTTAGTTATAAAATCATGTTTTTAATATTAAAATGGATCGAGACCTTTTTTTTTTTATAAAAAAGATAAAAAATAAGCTATAAAATATAGTTTTTAGTGTATAAAGTACATGTGTGCTCGTAAGGTGGTTTAGATACTACTTACATCTTCTATAGTTGTGTATACTGAGCAACACTTGGTTGAAATAACGAACTAATTACATCCCTTTTGTAGCCATACCGCTAAATTTTGCATTTTGGACTAATCAAAGAAACTTTAGTTAGTATTAAATTAGAAAAAATAAAAAATTTAGATTTCAGATATAATAGTACATAATATTCAAAAAATAAATAGCACACGCATATTTCACTTTGTATATGCATAGAAGTGTTACTCCTATCTTTACTTGGAGTCAGGAAAAACATAATTAAATTATATGCAATAGAACCTCAAGTTTATATTTTTCACCGACCCAGCGGCATAAACGTACAATATGGGAAAACGTAAAATTGAAGTCAAACAAAAATCAATATTCCAAGCAAATATGTAAAAATAAAATGAACATAAAAAATGTCAGAAAAAGAAAAATGAACCTTTTGTATTACGTGCATAAATTATGAAAATTATCACATATTAAGGAAATTAAAAGAAATCGGTGATTTCAGTTTAGTTCTGGGCTTGAGTTGCAATTTTACAAATAGCGTTTTCGACACTTGATAGGAATTGTAAACGCAATTATTGATTTCCACTTGCTAGGAAAAAAAAAACAGTTTTTTACAGAATGACGCATAACTGTTTGTCACATGACAGTTTACTAATTAAAACCCAAGGATATCTAAGGTTGAAATTGTCTGCACGTCAATGGGAACAAAACAAATTAGCAAAAAATATGTAAACTACGAGAAAAAAAACATTTGGTGCTTCAAAACGCACAATGCGGGAAAACGTGGATTTGTATCACATATCATCCGGGCACTATTAACCTTATTAATATAGGGCATTTTTCTGGGTCGAAGAATAAAATTATGTACGAAGAGAGAAAATGCATGAAGAGGAAACGTAAAATAGGGGCTTAATTTAATTCCAATTACTGCACTGTACAAAATAAAGTACTTAAAAACGAGAACTTCAACGTACTCGTTTTCATTTGAGTACAATGGCACCATAAACGAGTAGGTGACATACTGAAATATAAGTAACAGCACTGGTTTAAAAATGAGTACTTCAATAAATAAACGTATTATTCCATTTTGATTTCATTAAAAATCGTGTAATAAATGTACAATTATAATTCTGAAATTGTTTGTGCAAATATTTCGAAGAATAAAAGTTATAGCCTCGAAATTAAAGAACTATATCATAAGCATTAGAATGGCGGAGGTATATATTTCGTGTGCGGTGCTATGCGGTCATATGTTTTTTCTCTAACGTGGCGGTAGAATACGGACACGCAATAAGCATTGCTTGTCTTATGCATATGCGCTGTTTGTCATCCGTCATTTATTTACAGTTTAAAAATATAATTGAAAAATAAAAATATAATTGAATCTCTCATATAATCAAAAATGCGTACATAGTATTTACAATTGTGCTTAAAAGTGATTCTCACATATACTCATAAATGAGTACATAGTATTTACAATTATGCTTAAGATTGATTTTCCCATACTCATAAATGAGTACATAGTATTTACAATTTGAACCTAAATATGCTTAAAATTTAACTCTTTGATATATTCAAAAATGAGTGCATGCGTTTTTTAAAATTGAAACATGGTTAATCATCGGAGCTATTATAAGCATGCAAAGAGCTCGAAAATGAGTACCTTCTACTTCTTTTTGAATACCCATTATTAACACTATGATTAAAGATTATCATTATAACATACGAAATAAACAGTGACGAAGTATAAATGAAATTTAGGGAGACAGTGTATACCAAATTACTTTCTTTCCAATCGTCCACCAAACTTAATAAGTTCATAAATATTTCGAATAATAATTAAAATTACAGCTGCTTGATAAAGAGTTGTTTAAGTAGCCACTGTCACTCTAAATTCCTTATATGTTTCGCCCCTGAAAATAAAGGCAATTGTAACAATGTATAATTTCAATTCATTTAATAATTATTAATTTTTTCTTATCTATATTTATTTTAAAACGCAAGGAATTTGCTTTTAAGTGGAGATATTTTAAAACATCATTGTAAACCAAGGTTTAGCATACATTTGAGAAAAATATATACTTAAGCACAGAACGCACAAAGAATAGAAATATTTAACACACTGTTTTAGCATTTGTGCTTGAAGTCCGATTTTGTTGGTATAAAATAAAACTTTTATTACATGATATTGTGTTTGAGTCGAATATAAATGACTAAAAATTATATTTAAAATTTTGTGCAATGCTCTATTCTGATTAAATTTGTCCAATATAAGGTAATTCCCAATATAAAATATGTATATATTTACTCATAAAATAGATATTTTGAGGTTCAAAATATATTTTTATTTTAACTTTATATTTCAGAAAGAAGAAGACAATTTAGTAATACTGTCACCAATTACTGTCCCCCAAGTTTACTTATAAGAGTTGCCTATACCAGAGTAGCCATGGTAACATTGAGTATATAGAAATAATATTTCATCTCATCATGGTTATATTATTTATTCGAAATATTTTTTTTTATTTTCCATCCGTTGTTTATCTTTATTCTTTTGCATCGATTTGCTTTGCACACCTTTTTATGTATGTTGATTACGAACTGTTTTTAACTATTGAGTTACAAATGCACTAAAAATACACATGTAATACTCAAATTTGGAAGTGATCATAGAAAAATTTCTATACAATGACAGTAAATTATTTGTGCAGATTAATTATATAATTTCGTTTTCTTAATTGTTCAAGAGAAACATCCCTGCTTATTAATAACCTCTAGTAGAACAAACAGTTTTTGTATGTTCTAGCTTTCCTGTTAATAATTTAATATGGGCTTTCTCGTGGCTTTTAATTTTTCCATTACGATGAAAAAACCCAAAGAGAAAAATAATTTGAATTTCACCATTACAAAACCTTATTGAATCGCACTTAATCTCCGTAAAACCACTTACAGCAGACAAAGACAGGCAATGAAACGCGAACCGCAAAACAATCCAAATATAAAATGAATAGACGCAAAACCAGCCTCTATCCCGCCTAAGGGAAGAGTCCGGATTTGTGTTATTAAAAGTTTCCTATAGAGAATGGCAACAGCTGGCTATCCTATTTCTTCAGGCGCCCTATTTACTGACGCGGACGAGGAAAATACTTTTCGCCGTCCACAAAATCGTGTATCAACACGTGAAAGATATTTTATCTTTTTCGCATTGTTATATTCTTTTACTTCTTGCTCTGTGAATAAACTCTTGGAATGGAAACTTTATATATATAAATACACTTATTTCTTTTGTTGTAAACTTTCAAAACAACAGCATACGGTAAAAAATGATACGCTTTTTGTTAAAAAAATGCTTCATAAAAATTGCTGATCTTTGTGAAGAACAGATGTTGACTGTCTAACGATGATATTCAGCCTTTGTTGCTAAATCCAAAATGCGTGAGGGACAATATGTTTGCTGGCTGGAAAAAACTCTGAAAAGTGCCTGGAAAAATACGGTTTACGAAGTTTTTTGAAGAACGTATTCTGGTCGGTTGAATAGTTAATATATTTCTTTCTGTCTTTTATCAAGCTTTATTGATTTTATTTTCGAGGTTTTATTGGAGAATGAATAGGGCTTAAATATAGCGTTTTATGTCCTTCTGAATAAATATACATATAACTGTTAAGAGAGGGGAATCTGTATAGACAAGTTAAAATATAACGACAATGGAAAAGAAGAATCTTCATATATCATACATCAGTGCATCACGCATCAACAGTGACATTGACTAAAGTAATAATTACACAGCCCAAACTGTTGAGAGGAGAAACGGCACTTTTCATAGAAATGGGAATATATATAACAAAAAAATTATACTATGAAGATTTTTTATTCCAACAATCCTTCAGCTATAACACGAAAACAGTTAAAAACCAGAAATTTATCTTTATACTATGACGATTTTTTACTCTAACATTATTTCAACTATAACTTGAAAACAGCTAAAATCACAAAAATGTATCTTTATACTATGAATAATTTTTATTCCAACATTCTTTCAGCTATAACTCGAAAACAGCTAAAAACACAAAAATGCATCTTTATACACAGAATAAATAATTTTTCTTAATTAACTCTATTTGTATGCAAGTAATGATAAGATTTTTTTATTTACAAGGCGGCAATCACACTGACAAACAATAAGCAAACACCACATCAAGTTAAATAAAAGTTTGTAATAAGGGCAAAGTCCCGTACTATGAAACTATTGGATGTTTGGAACATTGATGCTGGAAGCGAGTTACTTTCTTTTCACATTAACGCTAAGCAGAACACGGGGGATTATGTTTCATATCAAAATTCAATTTACTGTGTTCTGCTTTTCCTTCAAGACAGTTATTTTAAATATTTTTAAACTTAATTTGCGCGTAGTCGTTTGCCTTTGTTATGTGTTCTTCAAAAGTTTACGTAACTCATATTACGGTATTTCACAGTATTCTTCCAAGATATTACATATGAAACTGACGAGTAATATAGCAACTTCTGATATCATATCACATTTGCCCTGGGTTCCAAAAAAGGTTCCAAAATGTATATGCGCACACAAGAATATTTAAGCGGTTATTTGTAAATACTAATTGTATCTTTCAATTACCACTCACTGGCATCTTTTTTTATCTTGTCGCTTATCTCACTCTGACATAATGACATTAAAATAGTTTTAAATATTTCATAGTTTTAGGTTTTTGTAAAGAATAAATGGTTTATAAGAGTTTTATTGCTTTAAGTTAAGTAGGACGAAACATATAAAAAGTGATTATTTGCTTTTTTTAAATATTGGAATGAATTTGCATCAATTTGTGAATCTTTTACAATGATCTATACAATATTGCAGGAAAAATTTACCGCCTTTGTTCCGTGTTATTTTAATATTGGAATGAATTTGCATCAATTTGTGAATATTTTACAATGATTTATACAATATTGCAGGAAAAATTTGCCATCTTTGTTCCATGTTATCTTAATATTGGAATGAATTTGCATCAATTTGTGAAGCTTTTACAATGATCTATACAATAATGCAGGAAAAATTTATCATCTTTGTTATTTTAATATTGGAATGTTATTTTAATATTGGAATGAATTTGTATCAATTTGTGAAGCTTTTACAACGATTTATACAATATTGCAGGAAAAGTTTACCATCTCTGTTCCATGTTATGAATATTGCTGCATTCAAACTCAAATCATAAGAATTTCGATGAAATTATATTATGCAAATACGAAGATGTTTTAGGTGAGTTATAGAGTTATACCATTACACAAAAGAAAGTAGTTGAGAAATCTTTTATAAAAATTGTTCTTATTTTAAATACAAGAAAAATTAGTCGTTAAGTAGATACTAATCATACAATAGTAATATTGCTGGTAGTTTTAACTATTTAATCATGTAAAATATGTTTGAATGACATTTTAAAAAGGGTTATTTTTCGGAATTTAAATTCAGCTGATTTTGAAATGTTCACTTTTAAAAACCGTACTTTTGACTTAACTAGATCCAAATAAAATGTTCTGCGTAGCTAAATTATATTTTATGCACATTTATTTATTAGAACAATAACAACAGTTAGGAGCAATCACTCAAGTGCACCAAAAGTTTGGCATAAACGTAATAATTTTCAAATAGTCCGTTTTACGCTAAATTTTAAAATAAGTAGTATATGCCTTTTAGTATACAAGTATTTTAGTATATATATATATATATATATATAAAATGCCAGAATATAAAAAAGGTTATACTGGCGTACTAAAACTTGTTCCAATACTAATTGTGGGACCGATAAGATAGAAAACAAGCTTCATTGGACCGATATGAATACAAACATATCGCTACCAAAGATTGCGCATTGTTTATTACAGATAACAGTATCCCCCATATTGCAGATAATATGACTTTAAATTTATTTAAATAATGTTACCTTCAATTGGAGTACTATCTTAAATTTGATAATGCCCCTTCTGTCAGGGCTCTGTGAGTATAATATTGTGGTTTTATATTATTTTACTGGCGGCTTTTATCGATATGTATTTTAATATTAGTTTGAGCGAATTGTTATAAAAATCAAAATAGTCTTTCAAATTCATATATTCAATCAATTTTGTGAAACTAAATTCATTTTATTAAACAATATTTTGCAATATTATTTTATTTTGAAACATTCATTAATAAAATAACATTAATTGGATAGAAGACACTTAGAAGGGAAAAAAACGCCATAAATGTTCCATATCACAATTATTTCATTTCAATTTTGTGCGGACATTGCACATAAAACATTCATTAATATTTATCCTTAGAAGATCATGTAACCTAATAATAATGTAACCTAATACTTATGACTTCGCATTATAACAAAAATAATTTTAATATAATATTATCGCAACATGAGATATATACATTTCTATGTTAATAGAATAAAATTTTATTTCCTTTCATCTCATTTCCATTTAAAATGTTTCCTCGAACCGTCTTTCTATTTTCCTCAAATAACAACTGCGTGCTTGGAATAAACTTTAAGGGAGGTATAAAATGTTGCCTTTTTATCGAGAGAATAAAAATTTGATACTCAGGCCCTGTTACTGTATATTATCTCAAAAGGAGCTTACAGCATATCGCGAATTCTGGATTTGCATTAAAAATGCATGCAGTTGCAATAATTTAATTTACTACTGCCAGTCCTGAAAGGGAGCGTTTCTTGAGGTACTCAGTATTCTGTTCTGCTTCATTCATTTATTTCACCGGGATCCATATTGTGTAAATAGATTTTCAAGTTATTTAAACTTTCTGCGCATCTCGGAATGAAAGGTCGCTATAAAAATTTTATCTGATAAAAGTAATATAATTCCATTTGTACTTTTTCGTGCTGGTGTATAGAGGTAACATTATTTTCTCCAAAACTTTCCGAATTTGATATTCCAATGAAAATGTACGTTTAAAGACCTCATGAACATTATCGAACACTTTCGAAATATGTTCGTCTGCGTGTGCATGCACGCATGTGTGACTGTGTATGCATGTATGGGCGCATGTACGTATATGTGCATAACACCTGCATATATGTATAGGTTTGCATTCGTGTGTGTATGTCTTTGAGTCTTGGACAAGGTAATTCAAGAGTGAATTCACTGGGTGGGACAGCCCAGTGACTAGCACGCGGGGATTGCACTCGGATGACCCGAGTTCGATTCCTGGGTCTTCCCAAACTGATCTGTGTTCACGCAGAGTACGGCACGTAAAATACGTGGGTCCGTAAGTCGTTCCGAGAGGTTGGTGTTAAGGGAAGGAGAATACGGTCGCTATTGATGCCGGTCCCACTGGATTTCGGTCTAAATTGGGCTGCACTTCCCGACCGCCCAGACAGATACTTTACAATTTTGGGTAGGTTGGACTGGCTGGGATGAAAATGAAGAAGATTGAATGCACACAACTCCACAAAATTTAGGTGTGGATACATTATGTTAAAAATAGAACTAAATATAATGTTTCGCAATTTGCATAGTTAGAATATGACGTATTCGAATTTTAGGAGTTTTCTAGCATTATTTCCAGTGGGGAATAATGGTAATGTACGTTACCATGCTGCAATTATAGCATAATTTCAGGTGGTGCATAGCATAATTCATGTATAGCATAATTCATTATAGCATAATTCATGGTTTCAGCATAATTGGCCTCGATTTTTGAGCTTCAACAACTGGTTTTAGACACATAATTCCAACTTAAATTTTTTTTTATGAGATGAAAAGTTATTTCATATAATTTTTTCGTGTGTTTTGTATTTTCTAAAAACGGGTATCTAAATTTTCATATGGTCCCTTGAGCAATAAAAGTTTAATTAAGAAAGTTATGTTAAAGTAACACGTCTAAAAAACAACGCTGGAACTCTTCATGTAATATATGCAGGAAAATATCAGTTTCAAGTTTTCTGAGACAAAAATTATATTAACATTGTATACATTAAACTAGAATTGGGATGTATGGAATGTAATCAGAGGAACATATACAAATTACTCGAATAGGAGATATGGTATCAACTTGAGATAAGGAATTTTATTAGGAACCAGCAGCATACCCATTTTTCGTACGGAAGATATAATAAAAAGAAACTTAATATTCACAATTATGTGTAAATCCTTATAATATTCTAAATGACTTTGTTATTCAAAATATTCTATTAA
Organism: Amaurobius ferox; assembly: GCA_951213105.1. Classification (NCBI taxonomy): domain Eukaryota; kingdom Metazoa; phylum Arthropoda; class Arachnida; order Araneae; family Amaurobiidae; genus Amaurobius; species Amaurobius ferox. Next base: position 130,001,175 of record OX578134.1, read on the forward strand.
AATATTTAATTTAATCCTTCTAAAGAAATGTATAAGAATCTCTGGACTCGATATACAAAATTATCCTCACAGGCAGATCTGAAGAATAAAGCATCCTGGTCCAATTTGTAAACAAATTTAGAAAAAAATATTTTTTAATTCTCACAAAACGACAGAGATTATCTATAAAATCGTACTTAATTGTGCAAAATATTGAATTTTCATCGATTCGCTAACATTTTGATAAATGTAGCGTCATTTTATCAATTTAGCGATATTTTCGTCAATTTAGTGACATTTAAAAAAAACGCCAAATTTATCCCCAAGTGAGACTGTAGAACTGATAGTCCCACTTGGCGACAAATTGACGAAACATCACCACAATACTATGCCCTAACAAAACACAATTAATTTCATTTATTTAGCTCGATTTTATCAGTTTGGCGACATTTCCGTCAATTTGGCAACGTTTAAGAAAATTTGACAATTTAGTGATATCCCTTCAAATTCGTAGATCTGAATTTGCAGATCTGAAGAATAAAACATCCAGATTTCGTTTGTATATACTAAATGGAAACACAAAATTGTATTATAGAAGATATACCCGTTCTACTCTTATTCTGTTTCAACAATCGTCTAAATTAGTTTATTGGCTAAACACAATATATGAGTTTATTGACTAAACACAATGTATAAGCTGGAAAACTTTTTACCAAAATGAATGAAAGTGATGTACATAGTCCGCAATTAATGTAATTAAAAGAAAAATCAAACCATTAATTTATAAGGTATATCTTTATATTCATTTATTTATTATTCAAATTGAAAAAATAATAATAAAATTAAAAAACACATTTGATTTAGTTTCGTTGCTGAGCAACATGATATAAGCAAGAATCTTCCTCATAAAATGATGATAATTAAATAACCATTTTGATTTCTGAATACTTTTCATTGCTGAGTAAGAGCCTGTGAAAAATAAACCATGGTGATACCGTTTCCATTTAAATTCATGTTTCAAACCTGCGATTTTCAAAAGTGACTGATAAGAGCAATAAACTCCAACCAAACTCAGAGATAGAGTTTTAATTCACTTTCATATTTTAAACAAGCGATTTCCAAACTTTTTCATTTGGAGGAACCGAGAAGTAAGAGAGTAGAGCTGCTGGGAAAAGTTTCGTTTTGCATTAATATCCTAACAGCCCCTGGTCTTAGAAACTCGAAACATGGACTAAATTTTAAGTGTGGTTATTTCAAGGCTACCAATCATTTTTATCAAATTCAGTTCAGCTGTCCTTTCGTGATGATGAGACAAACATACAGACAGACAGACATATTTTCAATTTTATTTATATAGATTTTTACGAAAATTTTGAAATTAATATTCTGCAGCCGATAGCTCTTCTTATAACCCTCTATGATAATTTTTCAAATCCAGATGTTTCAGCTTGTTAAGGGCGTGCATCTATCCATATCAAGATGTCAAGAGGATATCTTTCGATATATTGGCTTAAGAGCAATATTGTAAATACTAGTGTACCAAATAAGATAGTTCGGATTAAATGATGAAGTGCCCACGATGTGTACGAGAACATGTAGATTGTTTGAATTGAAAGATTTTTTCAAAATAATTTATTTATGAATCAACATATTAAGTGATAGGCCTTCAAGCAAACCGGAATCTATTAAAGAATGCGATCAATCGTCTATATGAAAAATCTGATGAAAACTAGATGATCAAATTATTACTTTCCTTATATACATAATGTATAAGGAAAGTATTGTGACGGGGTCGAAAATTCGAATTCGAGTTTTCGACGGGAGAGCACGTTTCAAGCATCCCTGATCACGAATCAAACATTTTTGAAGTGATGTCTGTGTGTGTGTGTGTGTGTCAGTGGGTCTGTGGAGACGATAACTGACGAACGAATGGACCGATTCGAACCAAATTCGGTACAAAAATCACAATCTGTACACACTGGAAGCATATTGTTTTTATTCGCAATCGAATGTTCAGAACCCCCCCCCTAAATTTTCGATTAAAATTTTGAAAAAATCGTCAAAAAATCAAAACTAATATTAAAGTTGCGCAAATAGACATTTCTTATGCAATTCTTCACTAGAAAACGATTGGCATAAATTTTAGAACGATAACATGAACCGTTCTCGAGATATTGCACATTTTTCAAAAAAATTATCAAAAAGTCATATAAAATAGAAAAAAAAATATTTCCTATTGAGAAACATGTTCACTTTTCATATATAATATCATGCGATAAATTGGGTGACATCATTCTCGTGGATCTAGCTCGTTCCATTCATGAAAAAAGATACTTTGAGTAATACTTTTGCATTCGAACGCCAATTTATCTGCTGTAAGAACAACTTATTTCTTCATCCATAACGCTTGGCGAGATTTTGGCGACGAAATTGGCGGAATATCGCCAACTTGGCGACTTTTTGAAATGTTGCCAAATTAACGAAAATCTCGCCAAATGGATAAAAATGACGTTAAATCAATGAAAATGACGACTAATTGTCGAAAATTCAATATCTTGGAAAGGATATTAGTATCTACTAGAAGAAAAACCTATTTATTTTACTCTAAAAGTAGTAAATTCATTTCATTATATAAGGAAAGTCATGTGTTGCCCACATCAGATTTTTTGTCTGTATCCATTAAATTTAGTTTTATAGCCAAAAGTATATCGCAATTATATTGAAGTTAACATTGAATTTGCAGTTTTAAGAATTTTCTGATTACTCGACAATTTAACGGATTTTTAAAAGACGTCAACTTGACAAAATAAAAACTATATGTTGAGATGATAATAATATGTTAAATATGTTGAGATAATATAACTAAAATATGTTAAGCATATATCTTCTCATATTCGGCGTTTAAGACTGTTTAAGAAAAAACAATTTCCACTGTATCAAAATATATTCAGCACATCGTGTATCTATCTTCTGAACTTTCTAAAGTCTGCCAGATAGATAGAACGGATACATACATTGCACTAACAGATATGCACTACAGTAAACTAAAAGTAAACTCTGATACAACACTCCATAAAGGGGTAAAGGGTCAAGTTAGATGTAGAGCTATTGTAGTGATAGCTCATCTTTGGATGTAGATCTATATCTAGAGATAGCTCATAGTCCCCGACAATAGTTCTGTTTCACCAACCAGGATTTAGATAGATGTCCATCGCTGTTGATAATAGTGCTAACCGTCCATCTCGGATGTGGATAGAATCTTTCAGCGCCCGATTCTGAATGAAGTATTCAAACAGCTTACCGACCTGGTATCAAGCGCTTAGCGACCTGGTATTTTGCCAACAACAAGCAGTTTTTCTAAGATTGTTGCCTATTCAGAAATAAACCATACAGAAGTGACAGACATAGACATATCACATGAATAGTTAATTGGTTATCTATGGTGACCAAAAGGTCTCAATTAATTGATAACACAAATTCAAACTTCTCATTTCAGTACTTTCTACAGACATATTCAACGCATAGTTAGGGAAAGTACAAAATGTAAAATTTGTGCTGAAAATCAAAAAATCTATTAAAAAGATAAGTACTAAAAGTTACTATCCTTTAAAAAAAATACAATAAGGACGCTACAGAGAGAAATATAGAATATATTTGTCACTGGATTATTGTCACAAGGATTTAAGGCCTGTATATATTTATGTATCAATAGACATTAGAACTTGGACATGGAGTTTTCTTTCGTGAACTTTCTTCTATTGTTAACACTTGCCAATTTCACAGGTGGGGATGGAACAGCCCAGTAGATAGCGCGCGGGAATTGCACTCGGATGTCTTCGATTCCCGGTGCTGCCCAAACTGCCCGCCTGTTCAAGCGAAGTACTGGTGGGGTGCTATTCCTTACGACAGCAGGTCGCCAATAGTCATCCTGCGTACAACTTTAACAGCACAACTATATGTTGATGAAATCCTGCGACCCTCCATGGCACGTCATTCTGGGACATTTTCAACAAGATAATGCCACGCCACATACGGCTCGCATATCTGTGGACTGTCTCTGTGCTGTCGATACTGTTCCTTGGCCAAAAAGGTCACCAGGCCTTTCGCCAATTGAGCTGTATGGCACATGCTAGGCCGACAGATTCAGGCACCCCGAAATGTAGCAGATATGTAGCAACAATTGAGGAATGTCTGGCAGAATGTATCGCAGGATGACATTAGGAAACTTTATCACTCCTTACCTGCATTTCCGCCAAGGGGGGTTTCACCAATTACTAATTTGAAAATTCAATGTGCAATTGCTAACCATTGATGGGTCCTGAGGCCTTGATTTTGTAATCATTTCATTACCTGTGTATGAGCTGTACGCATATTTAATTCCAATAAAAACAGTCACATTTTTAATGGTGATTCCTTTTTTTTTGCAAAAGAGTGTATTTAATTAGTAGAACCGATTGGAAGCACGAGCGAGCTCGTTAGCGCCGACAGATTGAAAGAGCTCGCAAACGGACTACAGGGTTAGTTAGTGTCAGCAAACAAGGTGTGTACCCCAATGGACGCATTATGCCTGTGTAACACACCGAACGAAAGAGCTCGGGAATCTTCGAGTGCCATACGTAAATGGCATCTAAGGTGCTAGCGAGTAGGGGGCGAAATGGGGGTTGGCGAAAGTAGCGATTAGGATTCGGGTCCCCTAATTTTATATTAAATATTTCATTTTATTATACAAAAGTATAATAAATCAGATATAGTAAATGCTATTATACTTTTGATTCCATGGCCCCATAGGTTTACGAAAATTCTCGTTACTTACGTAATTTTCAACTTTTCTTTTATACTTCAAAAAATATTTAAAATTATTGATACTTCATAAAGTTTGTCTATAAATACCATCAAAAAAATACATGCAAAAGTCACGTTCCGTTAGCAAAATATAAATCTGAACACCCCATTTTATTCACAGCCCATCAACCAGAATCAAAATCCAAATTTCCTTTTTATAGTATACAGCGAAATGCTTGTATTGAATATTAATGAAGTTTATGCCCTATAAATAACATAGAGAGACTGATAATATATATCTGAATCGATTATAATATTTTACACTACACTTTAAACAACAGATGTCTTCTAATAACGTATGAAACAAGAAATTTAAGAAGGAACCTTCGTATGGTGACAAATAGTGTGCCCACTTGATTTTTGACGGAACTATTTATTATCGTTTTAGCATATTTATTTCATACGGTCATACAAATTTTCAGAAAAACTGGACGTGACATATCCAACACGGAAAGTGGAAATTCTTAGTGAATCCCAAACCTCTTTGAATTTCGAAGTTGAATCCATTACATTCAACTTCTAAACTCTATCTATAACCAATTTGGGGAAATAAATGTTTCAAGGAAATTTTTTGAACCGGAAGTGAAAATAATGGGAAATGAAAATCCTTAGTGAACACCCCTAACTCATCTATAGCCAATCATGAGAAATTGATGTTTACATTTTTTTTAACCAGAAGTGAAAATATTTAGTGAACCCCCATTCTTTTTCGAATTTAACGTTGTATCAGTCATCATCTTAGTTATACCTATAGCAGATCTCTAAAAATGTACATTTCCACTAAAACGTATTTTTTTTAATCGGAAGTGATATCTCTAGAACCGTAAGTGAAAATCCTTAGTGAATACCTCCGGAACATCTCCAGAACATCATGCTGTATCCACATCAATCATTATCTAATCTCTAATGAGAGCCAATCCTGAGAAAAACGTTTCAAGGAAAAATTTTAAACTGGAAATGGAAATGAGAAACCCCAAGTGAAAATACTTAGTGAATACTTCCAGTGACTTAAAGCACTTTAGTGAATACTCCTATACTTCCTCCAGAATTTGATGCTGAATACACATCAGCTACCATTTAAGCTCAATCTATAACCAATCTTAAAATACAAATGTTAGGTAAAATGAAAAAATTTTGAAACGGAACACGAAATCTTTAGTGAAACCTCATTCTCCTCCAGAATTTTTGGTGAATCCAAATCAATAGTTATCCGAGCTCTACAGCAGATCCTAAGAAATATATGTTTCAGAGATAAACCAAATTTTACAAAAACAATAGTATGGATAAGTTTTTGCCACCAACAAAATTGTTAGCAGATACATCAAACTGGATTCAAATCACCGTTTTGTGCACTTTAAACAAAGTGTATTTTGATGCATTTAAATTAATGTAATTTCATATAAACGTAACTATTGTCAATAATTAATCTTAATTGAACACTCAATGAAAAGTGGCATTCAAAGGTAATTTTTTATCGTAATACTTACATGTGGAAGCACCCCTTTAAACACATTAAATGCATCATATTTAATGGTTTTTGACAAACCTAAAGTCTCTTGGGGTCATACGGTTAATTTTTTTACGTGGAAAGTGGCAGCCACATTTCTTCCTCTATTATTAAAAGAAAAATAATCATCCACATGATGAAAACTGCCACAATTTTAACATTTGGTATTGTTAAAATGAATATATTTTTCTTAGAAATTCTATGTTTAGAAATATTTTAAATAGCAATTTTCACAGAGTGTAGTTTCTGAAAGTAGGTTGAATTGACTGTTTGTATTTTTGTATTTATTTATTTAGATCAACAAAGTACGAAAAAATGCATAATAAAGATTTTATATAGCCATATATCAAAGACAACTGATTCAAGAACTTGCAAAAGTAAGGTATGTTATGTTTGCTTTTGCATGGCAAGTGAACACGATATTAAAAATACTATAGTTGAGAAAAACTAAGCTAACATTTTAAATTTACTTTATACATGACAATAAATAGTACATGTAGAAAAGTGATCAATTAAAGCTTTTGTCATTTCAATCGATTAATTGTTTTGATAAATTTCGCGTCTTTAATGTGTGAAACACACAAATTATAAATTTTAGCGGACATCTCAATTAAATGCTTCGTAATGTATGACTAAGTTTAGGTACGACTTCATATTGATAGCACTGACAACTTATTAATCTTTCTCAAAATGTTTTGATAGGATATAAAGGAGGGGTTACATTTTAAAAGCTGAGGTGTTTTTTTTCTTTTTCAAATCATTTTTGCTGCTAATCGTTTATCAACATTTTTCTAACTACGGGCATATTATTTATGTTAACTTATTACTGGAACTAAATGTCAACTTCAGAATGAAAGTTCTGCTGAAATTATAAAATATTGCCCAGAGATTGCATGCCTTATTTCCCCTAATACCCATTAATTAGAGGGAAAAATTACTCTATAAAGCAGTGAAAATTATGTGTAGAAATTCATTAATCTTGTGATTTTGTTTTCGACAAAACACGCCTTTAGCGCATTTTAACAACAGTTATTTTTTTATACTGCTTTTACTTAACAATTAGCAAATTTTGCCTGTAAGGCAAGCATTGTTTAACGCCCTTGTTGTAAATGCTGTGTATTTTCTTAAACTCACATTGTATTCTGCAACAATACATCTCTTGTAATATTGTAAAACAATAAAAAATATATTCTAATACTTTAGGTATGAAAACTTTAAATTCTTTATCCAAAAATGCATATTTAGTGCTTGTTATCAGTCATTATCTTCTATATGAGAAACTTTGGAACATTTAAATATGGTTGAACAATTTTTATGTAATGTTCAATGGGAAAAAGTTTTTTTTTTTGCCATTGAATAATATTTTAATTTATTTAATGTCTCATTTTTAAATCTGAAACATAAAAGTTGGTAACTTCTTGCTCATTTTCTAAAATGTAATTTAGAAAAAGGTAATGTAGCTGTTAGTATTTCAATTCATCAAAATGTTTTTTTCGTGTTTTCCATTTTTAGAGTTAGGTAATTAATAGGGTTCAGTAACAAACATTATTAATAAGCTACTTTTACCCCCTTTAAATTCTGACCTGTTCAACCGACAACCTTAAAACTTGGTATGCAGATGGAAGTGACTGGTCAATAAAATTAGACATAAATATCCAGTACTTAAAATTCACGGGAAGTAGTAAGGGGCAGTCGGTCAGAAAATATACTGCATTTAATCAAATGGAGTGAAATATCAAACAAAAGGTCACACCAAATCTTGAATAAAAATAACAATTTTTTCGTTTTAACAATGGTGTGGGGATATAAAAGAGGTTAAAGCTTCAAAATTTGGTTTTTGTTAGTTTGTGAAAAATGTTATGAACCAAATATTCTGAAATAATTTTTATAGATACATCGTTTCACCCAAATATAGGGAAAACAGAGAAGTTTCCAATTGATTGGAACAGTGTGGTTCAACAGGCGGTCCGTGACGTCTCCTTCTGCAGCTCTCGATTATGCTCGAAGAAACTAGTAACGTTACGTTGTTAAAAATTTTTAAATACTCTTGCAAATTTTTAAACAATATCCAATAGTTATTTGGTAATACATAATTCAATAAGTCAGTGAAAAAAGACGGATCAAATTTCGTCCTTCACCACATCTTACATCTTCATTATTTCATTTCTAAAGAAAAACGTGCATTCGTCCACTTTAAGAACAATAAAACCATCCCCCGCTTCTGCCCCTCTCCCTTCGCTGCTTCTTCCGGCCTCATTGCTTCCGTCTCCAAGAAAATCGAGCCTGACTCAAGAACATTCGAGCTATCCATCTGTTATGGTTTGTCTTTTGTTTGTATATTGTTCTTTTTATTTTCTTTAATGATTTTTTAGAAATTTAATATTTTATTTGGGTTTTACGTGGTTCTAAATTGCTAAGTATTTCCTAATTTAAATTAAAGGTACCTCTTCTTTCACTACACAATAACGAAGTCGTTTGGAGGTGATAAAGTTGTCAGAAACTTCGAAGAGGTGTCCCTTTCCCACCAAACTATTTCGCGTAGAATTGCGGAAATAACAGGCCAACTTGATACGCAGTTAAAAAAAGAAATTAAAAAAGTGTATATTATTCAATCGCATTGGCTGAAAGTACTGATATTACATATATATATCAGCTATTAATTTTGAGGACAGTTGATGATCAATTTTCCGTCAAAGAGGAACATTTTGCTACTCCCAAATATCCTCATACCCATTTACCATGGGTATGGGGCTACCCCCTACCCCCAATATCCATTTTACTACCGTACTTATAGTACTACTCTCAAATAGTGCGAAATGTCTAGGTATTTACTAAACACTGATGTCGGTTTTATATATGCATGATGAATTTTCTTAATATTCCTACATAGGCCTAATGGGGTTGCTGAAAAGAATGACGTTAACGCTCTTGTCCTTGCACTGCATCATTCACCAGCAAGTTATCTGCACCAAATTTCTAAAGTTGAACGAGCTGAAGAATATTACTGGAAAATTGGTTTTGATTTGAAATAGCAATTGAACTCAATTCCACGGGAAGTTGGCGGAATTTCTCTGATAACATTCTACAAAATTTTATGATATTACCCTGCACTCTAAAATTCGCTTATACAAGTAAATGGGGAATTCGAAAGTGCAAGTAAAACTCTTAAAGCAATTTCTGCCATAAGAAATGAAATTTTCCGTTCTTAGAATTTAAAACAAAGGATAACTCTGATATCACAGAAAAACTAATTTCAAAAATATAACTAGTTCTCTTCTTCCTGTCTGGCAATTCGCAACAAAAGAAATGTACGTACTTCAGAGTATATCCCAATAGTTTATATTATACTATTAAATAAGAGTATCAGTAAGAAATTGTCTCAATAAAGTACTTAAAGGTTATTGCCATTCAAATATCTTAAACTAGCAGCGAATACCCACTCGTCACACAGGTTAATTAGAATTAGGTACTTATAAATCCCAGACATCTGATAAAGCCAGCACATGCATCAAATGTTGAAAGAAATATGCTGACATATAATTTTTTTCATCTTTTAAACATTTGAACTCGCTTTTGACCTTTGTCCTAGATTCATAAATAAACAGACTGAAGTCAATAATGAAACTGCTGTAAATGATTCTTGGCTATCGCAACGATCACTCTTAACTCCACTTATATTCAAGTCATAATTAGAAGTGAATAAAATATACAAATTTTTCGGAATCTGAATCCGAGTTGCTATTTACTAATTTTTATAAGGTTACCAAAATCTGGCATTTGGAAAGTTTCGTCGAAACTAATTTTTCCATAGAATAGCGCAAAATGAAAAATTCATAAAAGGTCAATTATTTGGCTGTTAGTATTGTTACGAACAAGTAAAATGCCTTCATTGTACTTTGCTTGTCTACAGTGTAAAACAACATTTATAAGCAGCCATTCCTATTACTTAAAAGTAAGGTCGCCATATTTTGACTTTCGGGACGGGAATGCCAGATTTTGGATTTATTGCCGACTTGACGACTTTAGGAATATACTAAAACTTTTCCGAAATATCCATTATTTTTGGCTATACGAGCCCGCTCTAGAAAATTCTACGGATAGTATATAAAAGGAATCATCGCTCAGTTGGAGAGCAGTTGACGGGATACGAGTCAAATTGAATTGTGAGGTACGTCAGTGTTTTGATAATAGTATCTGCTATTTTATAAATTATTTGAGCACATAATTGCTGCTTTATTGTATGATGCTTATTGTATAATGATTTATTGTATGCTGCTTCATTTGACAGTTGTTTAGTGGGCATGTAAGATAGCTATCTAAATATGTGTTGCATATTTTTCCTGTTTACGTTCATTAGTGCCTTTATAATAAAAGTGCTATTTATCCAGGAATTTGGACTCATTCCTATAACTTGAGAGTACACGATTTGAATGGATACGTTGTAACAGTATTTATGAATATAACGAAACGGGAATAAGTTTAGATCAATTAAAGTGTAGAAAATATTAATGCAGTATCCCTCACAGCAAAGATCTTCATATGTGTGACAGTGACGTTGTAGTCACGTGACACCTGGGTCACAATGTGACATCATATTTTTGACTTCTATGCAACGTTACGTGTTAGTAATTTTGTAACTTCATTGTGACTATATTCTGTGAAGTTTCCACAATTTAATTAACACGTAACAATGTGACGACATTACAATGGCAATTACAATGTGACGTCACGAACAAGTAAATATGCGATGTCACAAACGATTATGAAAATGACCAAAATGACTTTGCTGTGACCTCAATAAGACATTACTGAGACGTACTGCGACATCCTGTGACGTCCCAAAGTCACAGTGTGACGTAAATCTTACGTCACTGTGAAAAAAATGCTGTTAGGGTAATAAAATAAAATATACATTCCTCACTAATAAAATAGAATGCATGTTCTATACATGAAATAAAATGCATGGTAAGTTACACAAAGATTTAAGGTACAAAATTTATCATATATATATTTTATTTTAGCATATATCTTACAGATAAAGTCCTTATTTTTACATATGACATTTCGCAACAAAACAAAAGTATGTACTTCAGAGTATATCCCCATCGTTTATATTATAATATTTAAATATATTTTATGCACTTTAAGGGTCATTCACACGAAACCCCATGAATTTTTAAAATCGAATACTGAAGAAAGAATAATGACCCCCGGGTTGCATGGAAAATTGATTCTAAAACCGAAGAACAACCTGTTAAATTTAAATGTAAAGAACTTAAGTTTAAAAATAGAATACACAAATAGCTTGTCATTTCTTGAATATATCATTATATATTCCGTAAAAATAGGTACTTTAATTAGATGTTTCAAAATTCCTATTGTTCTCGATAAAAGAAGTAGTTGTGTATTAAATATAGAAAGAACATACTGAAAATTAAAATATAAATATCAAATATTTAATACATAAAAATGTATTGGCAATATGAGCAAAACAGTTATGCATAATTTATTTATTCATATAATTACTTATCAAAGTAGAAAATGAGAAATGGTATATACAACATCGTTGATTAGAATTTATTTATGATCCAGTATTGCTAAAGAACATTTTATATACTTTAGAAAAAGTCGCATATTTTAATATATATATATATATAGGGTGAGTCGGAATTGTTTTTACAAAAGCAGAGGGGTGATAGTACCCCACCAGACGAGCAATAATTACCATGGAACATAGGGTCGCATTGTACTCAGAGAGGCAGAAAAGAGTAAAATTACGAACCTGCACGTACACCAGTGTTGGGAAAGCGAATGAACGATACCAAACACTGCACAAACAGATTTATTGTGCAGCGACAAACTCAGAGCAAGTGCTCAAAGTGGCGACCACGCGTGTCGTTGCATCGTTCACACCGGCGAAGCAATGACTAACGCATCTTCTCGAAGATTCCAGGTGTTGTACCATGTGGTCTGCGGCAACAACGATGCTCGCGACGAGATCTTCCGCCGAGTCCACAGGCGTCTCTTACACTAAAGATTACATGTGGCCCCAGAAGAAAAAGTCCAGTGGTTTGAGGTCTGGTGAGCAAGGAGGCCACGCCACAGGTCCGCCACGTCCGGTGCAGCGTGCGGGATATGTGGCATTCAAGAAGTTCCAGATCATGATGGAAAAGTATGCCGGGGCTGCATCGTGCACAAACCACATGTCTCTCTGGATGGGGAGCGGAACGGCCAGCAATAAACTAGTCAGCACGTGTTCCAAAAAGATACGGTATGGTGCGCCGGACAAACGGTCTGGCAGGATGTACGGACCGACCAGGTAATCACCAAGGTTACCTGTCCAGATGTTCACGGTAAATCGGTGCTGGTGTTTGCGATGGGTTGTGCAGTGGGGATTACAGGCAGACCACACATGTTAATTGTGCATGTTGAAAATGACTTCTCTACTGAACGTTGCCTCATCGCTAAATAAAGCTAATGCAGGCAATCGTGGATCGGTATTCCGCATCCCGAGCATCCACTGCGCAAAGGCTGCCCGGCGGGGATAATCATCTGGGTGCAAAGATTGTACCTGTTGCACGTGGTAGGGCTGCATGCTTTCCTCGTGTAAAATACACCACATCACTTTCTGAGAAACACCCATTTCGTCTGCCACCGCTCGCGTACTGGTGGATGGAGCTGCTGCAAATCTCATCAGGACTCGCTCTTCCAGTTCAGGCGTTCGTGCAATTCGCGAACGTCCTGCATTGCTGTTAGCGCTGACGAACGACCCGGTTTCTCGGAGTCGTTAATAGACACTGGCAAAGGTAGGATGACTGGGAATACGACACGTTGGAAACCGCTGCTCGTACAATCTTCGTGCTGCGCGTCCATTCCCTTTGGCTTCACCGTATGTGAGGTGCATGTCGGCCAATTCTTCGTAGGTGTACTCCGCCATTGCATTCACGCGACGTGTCGGACGATGTTATCATGGGAATAACTTGCAGCCTTGAAGTTGTGCCGGTTTTCAAAGGGCAACGTGTGCTCTGGTTGGCTATAGCCGAAACTAGGAGTCAGTTATGCTGATTCTGCTCCCTGGACATTTGCATACTGTAACTGCGTTCGTGTCTGGCGTAGGAGATACTACGTAGGCAGGTACACAATGACGTCCGAGGCGCTGACTGCGTCATGCTCGATGCGGTTCGAAGTGCCTCTTTTCTACCTCTCAGAGTGCAATGCGACCCTATGTTCCATGGTAATTATTGCTCGTCTGGTGGGGTACTATCACCCCTCTGCTTTTGTAAAAACAATCCGACTCACCCTTTATATATATATATATATATATATATGCCCATATTATCATAGGCGCATTGCAGCTCATACAATATAAGCACTAATATGGAATCAAATGATTAAGAAATGAAAAAAGAACAAAAGGAGAATGGGGATGCTTACAGGGAAGTCGAGCGGCCAAGGGGGATTACGATTTGTTGATCACCCTTGTTCCCGGTAGAACCGTAACGCGAATCTTAACCGTAACATGTTATATACGGACTTGCACGTAATGAAAAGTCAGTGTTGATATGGATGGCATAGGTCGCATAGACATCCATGTTGTATTGCTATTCGTATTGTTCCATTTTATCGATCTGGGTCTTCATGTTCGGTTTTCAATGGATTGGATTTTGCTTTTCCAATGTCGTCATGTGGAGGATTGCTTCAGACGAGTCTGGTACCAGGAACGTTCCCTGGGATTAAAACCTGGAACAAGGAGTCGTAATCCTCCTTGGCCATCCCCATTCCCCTTTTGTTCTTTTTTCATTTCTTAATCATTTGATTCCATATATATATATATATATATATATATACAGAGAAAGAGAGAAAGATAAATAGATAGATATAGCGTATATATATATATAAAGGTGTGTGTGTGTGTGTGTGTATGTGTGTGCGTGTGTGTGTGATATTTAAATGAATATATGTTTTTACTTTCCCAACAGAGCGAAGAATACGTAATGAGGAAATATTATAGCGTTGTCAAAACTCCTAATTTCAATTAATGAATTTGTACATTTTCAGCATCCTCGGACAGAAATCCACCATTTTATCGTAGATGTTACTGTGTCTATAGGCATATTTCTTCATATTTATATCAAATGACATTTGGTAAGATTACTTAAATCGATAAACGCCAAAAATATATTCTCAAGAAGATAGGAAGACTCTCATTTTTTTCCTCAATCAAAAACATAATGATCACCGTATGAAGCACCACAGCAGAGTATTTTTTTATCTAATTTTGCGGATGTAACAGGTTGAGATTTACTTTTTTAAATATGATATTATGACATTAATATAAGCATTTCCAGAAACAATCAAGTAGATACTTTTGCTAACTTTTGAAGTTAATATCGTAAGATTAAAATGCTACTTCAATAGGAATCAACTAGTATTGAAACGGCTGGGACGAGGCAGATGTAACCAATAACATTTTAAATCATCGTTTTCATGAAGTTTTTTTATTAGTCAACGATTACTCCGATTTATATGCAGTTCCACGTTTTACTTGCGACTCCTCAATGTGTCCACTCGACCTGTTCGCACAAATTTGGACCAAACTTTGCTGCTTTGATATTTTTGCGCCCGCGCAAGAAGCGGGTTGTAATAACGGGCTGTGATAGAGGACTGTGATAGCGGGCTATGATAGCGGACTGTGATAGCCGACTATAATAGCGGACTGTGATAACAAGCAGGGGAATTGTCGTCCGCGCAGTGTACGCAATGGGCCCAGAACTTGCTAAAAGTACTAACTGATGGCTACAAAAACTGGTTGCTATATATTTAGTGACCGCTAGTGGGTACACTCGCTAAAAATCACAGCAAAATGCGGATTTTTAGCGAGATTTAATGATAAAAAAACTGTAATTTACAGTATTGTTTTCCCACGGAGTTTAAATAAGCTAAACTGCAGGGAAAGTCCTGTGTCAGACATATCAAATGTTTATTAGAAATTATAAAACATTATTTAAGAGAGTCAAACATATTTTTTATTTATAAGTGAAAGCATTTTACATATTACTAATTGAACACAAATGAAATCATGAAACATAATCCTTACATACGTAGTAAACCATTTAGAGAAATTGTGATGGGTCGAAAATTCGAATTTAAATTTTCGACTGAAGAGCACGCCCTGAACTCGAATTGAACATTTCTGAGATGATGTGTGTGTATGTATATATGTATGTGCATGTATGTTGCGTGTGTATGGGTGTTGCATGTGTATGAGTGTGTGTTGCGTGTGTATGGGTATGTGTATGTTGCGTGTGTGTGTGTGTGTGTGTATGTGAGTGTGTGTGTGTGTATGTGAGTGTGTGTGTGTGTATGTGAGTGTGTGTGTGAGTGTGTGGAGACGGCATCTCACGAACGAATGAAGAGATTCGAACAGAATTTGGTACAAAAATTACAATCCGAGAATACTGAAAGCCTATCGTTTTAAAATGCAATCGAATGTTCAAGTACTCCACTAAATTTTCGAGTGAAATTTTGAAAAAATCATCAAAAATTCAAAATCTTTCATAAAGTTACGCAAATAGCCATTTCTTATGTAATTTTTAATTATGATTAAAAATTTTTAATTAAGACTATTTGACGAAAATCCAATATCTTGGAAGGAATATAAGGGTACGAGGATTATAAGAATAACCTTCTTTTCCGTCCGTAAAGTTTAGATAAAATTTTGGTGACGAATTTTTCGCAATATATCCAACCTAGTGACTTTTGAAATGTTGTCAAATTTACGAAAATGTCACCCAATTGATAAAAATCCCCCAAATTGATGAAATTGACGCTGAATCAATAAAATGACGACTAATGGATGATATTTCAATATCTTGGAGAGAACATATGAATATACTATAAAAATAAACCATTTCTCCGTCAGTCCGTAACGTTTAGTGAGAAATTTAGCGGGTTGTCGCCAACTTGGCAACTATTTTAAATGTTGCCAAAGTGACAAAAATGCCGCGAAATTGATAAAAATGACGCCAAATGAGAAGTAATATTCCTGAAATTCTGATATCTGTCATATGACTGGCATACACTCTACTATATAAGAAATGCTGTTGTCTGTAACACTTGGTGATGTATTTTGCAAACTTGGTGATTTTTCACCCCAGTATGACGAAATTTTTTTTAAAAATGCAAAAATGATGTTAAATTAATGAATTAATTATTGATGAATTAATTATTAAATGATGAATTAATTATTGAATGATGAATTTATTAGTCATTGATGAATTAATTATTAAAATATTTTACTATATAGACGCTTATTGAGGATGCTTTCTATATTGTTAATTGTTAATTTAGAGTTGTGCGAAGTATACATAAGTTAATTGGGTACTTTGAAACAGTTTTACATGTTGTCATCCGAAAAATTGCCAAATGTAGAATTTAACGATAAAAACACAATACCCTGGATCTTATACATTATTTTTGACTGTAAAAGTAGTAAATTTAATGCATTATAAAAGGAAAAGAATGTGCTGCCCACATCAGATTTTCTCTAGCTTATTGATACCAAATGACATTTGACTTCCTTAGGCCTTGCTGCAAGGAAATATACCATATGACGTCATTTTATATATCTTTATTTGTTAATCAAGAAAATCACTTTTTCACGTAGTCACTACTTTCTTTATATGAAACTGTCAAATCCTTTCAATGACAGGGTGCATATTAGATGATATAGTCGCTGTTTCTTTATATTATACTTTAGTTTCAATTTTTTCTATCATGATTGCAGTATCAATCACATTCATTCTATCATTTGCTGAAAAG
This sequence comes from Amaurobius ferox, assembly GCA_951213105.1. Taxonomy (NCBI): domain Eukaryota; kingdom Metazoa; phylum Arthropoda; class Arachnida; order Araneae; family Amaurobiidae; genus Amaurobius; species Amaurobius ferox. The sequence continues at coordinate 130,018,324 of OX578134.1, forward strand.
CTAAGGAAATTATTTACTAAAATTGAAATCCGTCAACAGTTTATTTTTTTTACCCATGTTTCGAATTCACCTGGTAGTAATTTTATTAAATCATTTTAAAAGAGCCAAGTTTATGCACCCTATACACAGTATTTAAAATAAAATTTTAGTTATTTATCCATAAGATATCTATAAAATAGAAGTCAACTCTTTTATAGATACTGAATATGTTATATTTACATACCCCTCTCTCTCCTCCACCCCGTTAACATATGAACATCTGCAGTATGATTTAAATTAGTTTGGTTTGTTATGTAATTTCATCCACAAATTCGGCAAATACTTATTTTGTCATTTTAAGCAAACATTGACGGCATGAGTATTCATTACAGACCAATAAACTGAAAAGTTTTGACGTTTAATTGCTTGAACAAAATTTATTTCGCGACACATTGTTACAATATTAACACAGAGTGGTCTTCATTTGTTCCACGACAATGATTATTTCTACTTTCTAACATTGTTTAATGAACTCGGCCACATCTGCTTTGTTGACTTCTTTGTTGAAAGTGAATTTTAGGTAGTGGATTTTCAGTCTATTTGTGACCTTGCTTGAGATTGCTTAATCATGAGTTTTCTTAAGAGTTTTTTCGCCTTTGGTGGTTTAACCGCTGCTGCTGCTTACGCTTCCTATCGAATGTACCGAGCAATGACATCGCTCCAGGTAAGAAATTTCATTCAATGCTGATCTTTTTATTTTTAACAGTTTTTATAGTCATTGAGTAATATAGTCAATATCGATAATGTAATTGATCACGCCGTAAAGTGCAGTTGCGAGATATAAGAATAAGTTATTCACATAAGCATATTTTAGGCTGCACAAATGATAGGAAAAGTAGCCTGGGTTTCAATTTAAGAAATTCAAATTTGTGCTTACCTTTTGGCCTTTCAAAGCAACTCTGTAAATTTTCCGTGTTTTACGGTTTGAACAAAATTGAATTCAGGATGTCCAAATTCATATATGCTAACTGCTGAAGTTGTTGCAATGTTTATCATGTTAAAAATTGTAAGGTCGGTTTTGTAATTCTGCAACAATATTCTTAATAATTAATATAAAGAATCCATGATACATCTGTCATATATATATATATTTCTGATTTCTTTCATTAAACAGTCTGTGTTATACCGTTCGTTGATGGTTTGAAATATATGCTACGACAAAAAAACAATGTATTTTGTAAATTGTTATTTCCTATATCAGAGGATTTTTGTATAATATGTGATAATAATATGGAACTTTGAATTATTCTTTGAATTATTTGAAGTCCTATATTAAAATTTTGATTATAATCTTTAAGGCTAGTTGTTGACGTTAATAATATTCAATTTTGGTATTTAAATTATTTTGTTAAATGTTATATAATGTATGGAATGATTCGGTAATATTAACGTAATAAAAAGTATGCATATATTTAGATGAAATAAATTTAATTACTATGAAGCAAAATACACATTTTTGTTAATTATTATTTTACATTTGGTAGGGTACCATATCGGAGGCAGTTGAAGAATTTTTTGAGGAACTAGATGACAGTATCCTTGAAAAACAAAATGTAAGTATAAATATTGTTTTACTATTTTCCCATCTAATTTACTTCAATACTACAGAAAACATGTTTTTTTTTAAATGATTAAAATTTATTTTACTTATTATTCTCAGTTTAGTTTACTATTCTCAAATCAGCACTTAGTAATAACACTTCAGAAAATTTTAAATATTCACATATTTTCTTCCGACAGGCTACTCCTGGTCCTGGCATAGAACTGGCTCCAGGAGAGGATTATGCTGTTGCTTTAAAAGCTGAAAACAGCTATATGGGTACATCAAATGTAAGTTATGTAAATCACTTTTAATCTACTTTACATGTTCTATATATATCGGTTGATATTATAAAGTATTGTGAAAATTGTTTAACTTAGTGTATTATCCCCTATTCCACAAAATTTAAATACTACATATTTCCTATCCAGGCAACTCCTGGTCCTGACATCGAATTGGCTCCAGGAGAGGATTCAGCTGTTGCTTTAAAAGCTGAGAACAGCTCTCTAGGTAAATCAAATGTAAGTCACATAAATCACTTTTAATCTAGTTTACATTTTGTATATGTATTGGTTGATAATATAACGTATTGTGAACAGTGTTCAACTTCGTGTATTATCCCCTATTTCACAAAATTTAAATACTATATATTTCCTTTCCACAGGCAACTCCTGGTCCTGACATCAAACTGGTTCCAGGAGAGGATTCAGCTGTTGCTTTAAAAGCTGAGAACAACAGCTCTCTAGGGGAATCAAATGTAAGTCACACAAATCACTTTCAATCTAGTTTGCATTTTGTATATGTATTATTTGATATTAAATTGTGAAATATATTTAACTTAGTGTATTCTACCCTATTCCACAAAATTTAAATACTACATATTTCTTTCCAACAGGCTACTCCTGGCCATATTCTTATTCAATCGACCACTGTTATTACAGTATTAAATTTAAAAGCTACGTCAAAATTGTTTGCAAGATGTAAAGGAATAGCAACTGATTGACATAGATATTTGTTGTTGAATTTTGACGATTTTATCTTGACTTCCAGTTGAAGCGATGGAAGTACATGGCGAAAATAGGCTTACTTTCTCGTCCTTTTCCAGGAGTGTTGAAAAAAAATCAAAAGATTCTGGACTAATTTCTTGAATGATTGATACAATGTTTTGAAAGCAGAAGTCCTATTTTGCAGTTAAACTGCGTATCAAATATCAGCCATGTAACATGCGCGCGCCATTGAAATGGCAGTAGCAGACGATAACTGACTGGGCCGGTTGAAGTCAATTGCGTCAGCCTGTGTATTTAGGAGCCTTAGGATCACCTAAAACTCCTAAATAAATTTAGAAACCTTAGGATCACCAGTCGGTTGACGTTTCAAACGCTCCTAAAAAGAATTATCTGGTAGTAAGACAAACCGTAATTGTTCCCACAGCTTCGATGTACACTATCCAAAGGCATATTGTAGTCACAGAGATTATATTGAGAAACACGGATGGCCATAAAATGACATTGCATGATTTTTAAAACACGGATTAGAATATTTGAGCAGAGTTATATTTTGTTATATTTACTAACAATATTACTATCCCTTGCAGCTCTCGCAGGATCTTCTGATGTCCAAAAAGCTCTCGAGTTTTTCTGATGTCATATCTTTGGGAGATTGCTTCATATGGAGACAAACTGAGTACGTTTCAAAAACATTTCTCTACTGTTTAATGCTCGCTCGTTGATGTTTTGAACTATTTAACTCGTAGAATGTACATAACTTTTTTTTCTTGTTAAAATATGTTAATGTCACTATATGACAAGCAATGATTTTTGACAATCATTACTTGTCAAAAATCAAAAATTACTAAGCTACTAAGAAGGTCTCAAAGCTACTAAGAAGGTCTGCAATTAGACCTCAAAAATTAAAATTTTGAACTTTCTACAATATCTATATTTGTAATAAAATGGCAAATTACTTTACAGAAACATCATATTTTACGAGTACAGTGGAAAATAATGTTTAGATACTTTCAATTTTCAGCAATGCACAACATTGGTATCTATGAAATTTACATAGATAGTGAAAATACTCGAATGTTAATTTTCTAGTTCAATATTTATGAAAAAATTAGTTTTCGCCACAAAATGAATCCATTTAGAAAGTTTCATTTATCTAAATTTGTAGTAAATATTATGTTAAATCATTTATATATATAAATTGTATTGAAATATGTGCCATACTTAAATTTTTGAACATGTAAAACAGCCTTAGCCTCGAACTGCGTTCTTAGTTTAGCGACCAGTAGCTGTTTCAGACCAGTAATCAATTTCGTGATTAGTAAAGCTCTTCAGCAACGAAAAGCCGATATCTGCACTGAAAGCATATAAACTCACTATATTTCTCAATTTTGTATGGTGACAAACCGAATTGATCATACCACACAAACAGATTTAAAGAATTCCTTGAAGCCGGCTGTATGATATGAATGGCTTCAGAGGTTAAAAAAATAGCAAAAGATCCCTTGTTGCCAGTTAAGTTATTGGTCATTCGGTGCTGAGGACTAGCTGGTCAATCGATGCTGGTTACTCAACCGAAGATATGGAAATGTATTTTTATTTTGGCGAATTTTGTGGCTATGAAAATTTTAAATATGTACAGCTTAGTCAACTGCTAATTAAAAAAAATTTAAAATAACTTCGTTAAGAGCAGCATATAATACAGAAATTAACAGTATCGATCGGCTTCGTAGGCAATAAACAACCTTCTTCGTCAAGGCATACAAAAAACGCAACCTTCACTCGTCTGAGAAAAATCGGCGACAAGGACAACAAACATGGCAGAAGCAGGGAAAGAGTGTTTCCAACTGCGAAAGAAGAAAAATAAGTTAAAAAAACCCAGAAGGCAGGAACCAGAGGTAGAACGCGATGACTGAATGGTAAAATACCAAAGATAAAAGTAAACGTCCCACAAATAATTCAAATCACATAAATAAAATTGGCATCACGTCTGATTTCAACCAGCAGAAACAACAAGATCCCAACCATGATATAAGGTTTTTATTTCACTTCTTTAAGACGTACAAAACTTTAAAAGGCCAGAGCGCTTTCGAGCATAAATACGCTCTTCATCAGTGGCTACATTGAAATAGGAATTTGTCTCCGTAACAAATTATTTTAGCTTTTGTGATAATATTTATTTAAAAACTTATGGTGCCCCTATGGGTAGTCCTTTATCTGGTATTTTGGCAGAGGCGGTTTTGCAGGAGCTCGAGAATGAATTTTTGCCTTTTTTGCCCATCCCCCCCCTCTCTTTGGTGCCATTTTGTTGATGATGTTTTTATTATTTGGGATGGTGATTTAAATGATATCCTTCTTCTTTTGTCCAAAGTTAATGATTTTTATCCTTTGATTAATTTTACCGTTGAACACGAAAATAATTGTTCCTTGCCTTTTCTTGATGTTTTGGTTACCCGTTCTGCTGTTGGTTTTCACACTTCTGTTTACTGTAAACCGTCTTTTACTAATTCCTGTATTCCTGTTAATTGTTACCATCCTATTTCCTCTAAAAATGCTTCTTTTAACGCCTATTTTAATCGTGCTTTTAACGTGTGTTCTTCTTTTTCTTCTTTAAGTGACGAAATTGATTTTATTTTCAATCTTGGCTATGAGGCTGCCTATTCCTTTGAATTTATACATAAGGTTTTTTCCCATGTTCGCAGTAAATTTTTTTAAATAGATACTAAACTTATTTCTTTAAAATATCGTTTTAATCATAAATCTAGTTTCCCGTACCATCCTAGGATTTTCCGCCCCTTTATTCAGTTCTACTCTGAATTTGGTTTCAGGCCTGCTCACTCTAATGTTTCTTCTTTATTTAACCGGATTCGGTCTGATAAACTGAGTGATAAGGTGGACTTTAAAAGCTTTGCTGGGGTGTATGTGGTTCCCCTGTTGTCCATCAATGGCAATTTTAAATTTTATATTGGCAGTACAAAACGTACTATTGGTATCCGTTTGGCAGAACATGCTAGGGATGTCAAAGGTGGTAAACTTTCTACGGCCCTTGCTCATTTTGTTGTTAAAGAAAATTTCCGGCCCATTTTTGAAAGAACTTTCCTACTTATGCGTTGTAATAACCCTCGTAATATTCTCCTTTATGAGTCCCTCTTTATTTATGTTTACCGCGAGTCGATTTGTAATTTTGACCCCGTTCAGATTTTAAGTTATGCTTGGCGACTCATTCTGGACTTCATGCAATTCAGGTCTCTTCATAGTTATCTTTGACGTCATTCTCTCGAGGATTGGACCTGATTGCCCCCATTTTTTAAAATTTTTTGAATTTGAAAATTCTGTAATAAAATTGTAAATTTTTACTGTTCTTTTCGTGATTTATGCTCGATTTTTTGAATCTGTGCAAAATGTTTTGTATTTTTGGATTCTCCTTAGGTAAACGTAAGTTTATTGATAATTGTATTTATGCAAATTTGTCACCTTTTCTGGTCTATATATGAACGATCATTCCTATTTCTATGTAGCCACTGATGAAGAGCGTATTTACGCTCGAAAGCGCTCTGGCCTTTTAAAGTTTTGTACGTCTTAAAGAAGTGAAATAAAGACCTTCTATTATAGTTGTGATCTTGTTGTTTCTGCTAATTCAAATCACTTCTTTCTAAAAACCCAATTAAATTAAAACTCCAGGACTAGGATGCAAACTGCCAAAAAATAAGAAGGAAGCAAACGAAATCTAAAAGTCAAAGAGATTTCTAAGCAGGAGAGAAGAAAACATAATTAACATCCATAAGGGATTTTGACTGAGAAACCGTCGATAAACTTTCAAGAAAGTCCCATTCAATAATAGAATTAGGAGTAAAAATGATTTTAGCTTCGGAAAAATTGAAAGCATATTCTTTATTTTCCGAAGCTAAAATCATTTTTACTTCTAATTCCATTTTTGAAGTATAGATGTTCTAGAAAAATCCCCGATTACTTCTCAGTCAAAATCCCTTATTAATGATAATTATTCTTTCTTCTCCTGTGCTTTCAAATCTCTGGCTTTTTTTATTTTGTTTGTTTCCTTCTTATTTCGGTAATTTGCATCCTTTTTATGATTTTCTAATTTAATTGAGTTGTTATGAACAAGATTCGAAACCTTTGTTGAACATTCACTTTTTATCTTTGATATTTCACAGTTCTCTTATTATGTCCCATCTATGGATCCTACCTCCTTGGTTTTTTACCCCGTTTTTCTTGTTTCGCTGCTGGCCCTTTCCCTGCTTCACCATGTTTGTTGTACTTGCATCAGTCACCGATCTTTCCCCGAAATGCGAAGGTTGCCCTTCTTGTATGTCCTAACGAAGAAGGCTGTTTTAGCCTTCAAAACCGGTCGATACTATTAAGTTTTATATTATATGCTGCTTTTAAAGAAGTTTTTTTCTTTTCTTTTCTTTTTTTACAATTTTAAGTATTTCAAAACACGATTTCTTCATTTTTTTACGTTTAAACGGCTTTAAGCAAGTAAGGCTCCAGCAAGCAAATACTCATATACCTGTAGTGGTACACTCAATGTAGTTTTCAAGATTCTGAAAACAATTAAGATGCATTTTCTTATTCCAGATCTCCAGAAAGTCATTTAGTCGCAGAGACTCCTCAAGAACCACCAGTAAGTTTCAATTATTCTCCTCATACATTGTTTCTCTCTTGGATATAGTAAAACTTACATAATAAAAGAAAATACGTGTCTGTCTGTCTCTGCCTTCTGTAGCGGAAGATATAATCCTTGGACAGCCGTGGTACTGTGGTACATAAACTTCCAGTACGACAGACCTCGTCGAGTTTCTTTCGGGTACAAATTAGTTCCTTAGATATTTTATGTTGAAACACGATTTTGAACAATCTACACACAAATCGGTTTCTTAGAGATCAAAAATAGTGTTAGAGTTTCGATTTCGATATCATCGAAAAAAAAAAATTCTAATAAATTTTGAACCGAAACTGTAGGACAATTTCTTTCATATTTATCTATTTAATTTCAAGTTTATAATTGTGTTTTTTATTTTATTTTCTCATTTTGCCGCATCCGAAAAAGGAAGATTGCCACAATTCTATAGTTTAGCAAAAATATGGGTGTATATCTTCGCATTCTAACAATATTTTTAATTAGTTTATTTTTTAATTTTTTGCGAATTTTCAACCAAATGCCATAAAATCGAAATTTTCGATCCCTTTTCTTTCTCCGGTTTGATGCGGGAGGCAATGGAAATATGCGCATGCGCAACAAATGGTTGCAAGCGACTACACATACGTTGAAACTAAAGGATTCGGATTGAAATGAAACGTTGTAATGATTCTAGTTCAAAACAGGCGATTTGGAAATAGAGCTGTGTTATCTGTATATGTATTCCTTGCGTAACGGACATCTTCTTAGACCTGGTCAACGCAGGGTAATTTATTCCAGTATGTAAAAAAAGAATAAAAGTATGTGTAAAAATATAAACGTTATACTGCATATATACCATCCAATAAACCGTATGCATAAGATATGCTGCATCTCAAATAAAGGACAAAAAAAAAATCAGAATAGTACAAATATAAAAACATACTAGGTAGTTGTATCTCGAATTTATGAGTATATATTTTTTTTGTGTTTTAAGTTTTTAGTTTTATTGAGTTGCAATCATAATCTGATGTGGGCAGCATATGATTTTACCTACAGACTCAAATTCATTCTCTTTCTCTATTATTCAATGAACATGAATAATTCATGAATAACATGGATAATTATGGATAATTATTTGAAATGACACCAAATTTGGAGTTTAATATCAATTATCAATTATTATCGCTTTCATTTGTCGATTGGACGTATTTTCAAAGACGACGTGGCAAAAAAAAATATATATATATAGTAGAGAATATATAGAGAATATATATATAGTAGAGATTATATATATATATATATATATATATATATATATATATATATATTAGAGAATATATATATATATAGTAGGGAAAAGTAGGGGGTTTTGGACCATACGGTGCTATACTTTAGCATGGGGCCGATTGCGGTGCTATCTCTCCCATGTTAAAGCAAAGGCGCACCCCATGAGGAGGGACAGAGCTTCCACCAACACATCCATGAAGAGAGGATGTTATCATCAGTGTTATCAAAGGTTATTATGAATCAGATGGTTTTTAGTTCCTTTCTTTTTCTTTTTTTTTCTAAATGAATTAAATGAAGTGATTAAGTATGAAATATTAGTATTTTTTATTTTTTTTTCTAAATTAAAAGAATATTCGTATGTCAGGAGCATGTGAAGGGGTATGCCAGAAGAATACCAAGGTCCACCCCTCCGCCTTCTAAAAAAGAGTGCTTACCCTATCTCTCTGCTATATCGTGGTTACGAATACTTAACTGTGAGAATACCACCACCAGGAGATGCTTGACAATGTCTTAAAACATAAGTTTTTAATTTGTGTAATTTTTAGCTTTTTTTCACAAAAAAGTTTCAAAAACGTTAAAGAACAACAAAAATGTGTGTGTTTTTTAACAAGTAAAGGTTTTGAGATTGTTTGATTTCTCTATGGTAAATAACATGGGTTTTCACACTTTTGTGCATTTTTTTGAAAAAAAATGTGCGTTTTTGAAAAAGTGTTACCAAAATGTGGTTTTGGAAAAAATTAACATTTTTGCGATTTTTTTCAAAATGTCTGATTTCTCTATGGGAATTAACATAAGTTTTCACGCTTTTATACATTTTTTTACAAAAATGTGCGTTTTTGCAAAAGTGTTACCAAAATGTGGTTTTGGAAAATATATATATATATATATATAATTTTTCATCTTTAGGTACCTGTAGTCTGAGTTTGGGCATTTATAGTAATGTACTCTTGTCCACTCTGAAACAGGCATTTGTTTGGGTTAATTAGAATTAAATACTCAGACCTGAAGATGAATTTAATTCTGTTTAATCTTTGAATTTGTACCGGTGCTATTTTTTTTCTATTATCGGTATTATGGCCGTGGTTTTGCTTCTATGGTGATGTTAATATTTCACGATTATTTGAATTGATTATTTTTATTATTATATTTTTCTGATATATATATATATATATACATATATATATATATATATATATATATATATATATATACATATATATATATCGAGTGTATATATATATATATATATATATATATATATCGAGAAAGATTAGTCCTAGAATTATGTGGTTGGTCTTATTAGTTTCGCCTTCAAAAAATTACGTATAAAACAAGCATTAAATTAGTGCACTTGAGCATAGTAGTATTTTATTTAAATTTTAGTAATTTGTGCTGACCGTTTCCCCCCGAAAAAGGCAGGTTCTGCCTTTCCGAATCGTGATAAAATCTAATCAGCACCAGAGTACCCCACAGGAGATTTATCTACCAAATAGTTTTGAAATTGGATCAATTCATTTTCGGCTAGAGTGGAGATATACTTCTTTTGCGAGCACACACAAAAAAAGACAGGTTGTTTTATTTCCGAATCACACCAAAAACTAATCAGCACCAGAGCAACCCAAAAGTAACTTATCCACCACATTTTGTGAAATTTGGTAAATTAGTTTTTCAACTAGAGTGAATACGCACACATATACATACAGACGAAACGCTAAAATATTTTTTTTCCGGATTACTGAGTGCTCGAAACGTGCAGAACTGTAGAAAATTCGAATCGCGGTTTTTGGCATGAATCCTAAACTTTCCCTGCACATTACAATGTAATGTGGGAAAAGTAAAAATGACTATAAATTCTGTAAAATTCTAGTTTTTTGTGTATTGTATCTACACGTAACACTTTTATCCACACACAAACATACACTAACGGGCCTTTTCTCGAAAGATTATAAGACGATTCAGTAGTTTTAAAAACGCATGTATCCGTCAAAATATCAAATTTGAAAATATGTAAGGAAGCAATACTTTTTCTTCACAATAGTATGAGAAAGTTAAAATTTGATGTCAACACGTAACTCTCGCTATAGATTAACGAATTTAAATATTATGAAGACAGTAGCATAAATTAGTTTTCTGACAACGCGAACTCGCTTACTAATAGGCTTATCGTTGCTGATATCTGCAAAAAAACATAAAAATTAAGTAATTTCCTTGAAATTAGGTTAAGAAATATCACATTCTATTTAGTAAAGTCAATTGTCTAATATCTGGAGAAAGGCTCGTACTAAATACAAAACAACGATGCCAATTTATACCTGGTTGCAATTACTTGCAAATCATTCACTCATTTGATAAACGAGAACATATATATATAATTTTATGATTCTTTCCATTCTAAATGAAAAGTGCGCCATATATCTCGATAAAAATGCATGTTAGTGTCACATATACATAACAACATTCGCATTTAAATAGCAAATCGCATATAACATACCTAGTTACATAATTTTACATTTTTGGACAGAATTACTTTTATTGCATATGCCGATTTTCGAAAAAAATATTCTAATAATTGAGAACTTATTCTTATACTATGATAATTAGTCATAGATTTTGCGATATATCAATTGAAATAATCGTGTCGAATTTCATTCAATTAAGTCGATTTATTGGCGAGATATGGCTTCCAGATAGACATACATTTTAAAAAACAATTGATTCGTATTCAGTTTAAAACGTGTACATCGATCAGGATCTACTAGTTTGATTTTGGACCTATGACAGTACTTTCCGTTGACATGTACTATGTCTTGCATGAAAAGTACAAAACTATCCATTCTACAATGCATGAATAAATATTTGTAATGTTATGAAAATTTTATTTATTTATTTTCAGCACCGAAAACGAAAACGCTTTAAAAGATGGAGAAGGTTTTGGCAAAGATTATCCTGCCTCAATAGGTGAGACATAATCTTATATTTTAGTTTACTTATTTAAAATATAGTTTAAGCAAATTTAAAAATTATTCCAATATATTAGGATAATGATATAATATATTTTCAATGGATGCACACAAGCGATATATATAAATAAAAATTATAAGTCAAATCCAAAATATTATTTTTTCAAAACTCCATATGTAAAAGATTTCGGCCCTATATGTCTCAATTAAATTCCATAGTCATCTTTACTATCTAGCACAGATCACAGAGGCAAACACCCAGACACCTTGCAAAAAAATTGGTTATGGCTCTGCAGGATGTGTGTGGGAATTATATAATAAATTTGGCTGTGAATATAATACATCATCAGAAACGTTTCATATTTACACGCTCAATTTATACAACAAGCTGCACTTGTAATAAGATTCTAAGTTTTGAGAATACTTCATGTCAGGCTGTTCTGTGATTATCAATTTGGCCACTGAAATCTCAGCAGACTGCACTCAGTTATCTCTATATTTAAAATTGACTGTGAGGTGCTTGCTCTGAAGACAGATAAAAAATTAAATTTGGGAATATAAGCTAATGCTTTTATTTTTCCATGGTATTTTTCCTTTGGAATCTTTGGAGTTTTGGAAAAACGTTATAGTAAATGTAATTATAAATATTTTTGTATATAATTTGCTATTAGAAAAATAAATTTTCAAACTAGGTATATAGATTTCCTATCTTATGTTAAATAATTTTAGCTTACATTCATTCATTTGAATAAAAAGCCCACAAATCCAACAGTAATGACTATCTCTGAAATTTTATTTCATATAGCAACTTAGAGTATTAACTACTTGCTTTTATTTTCAAAACATTGATCAATAAAAGTGAAATATTAAATTGAAGAATAGTATAAATACTAAATAAATTAAGGACGCAGCATCATTACACAAAAGGCCATTTAATAAAAATATCCCAAAGACGTACAAAGTTTTAAAAACAAGGCCAGAGTGCTTTCGGGCATTAGTACACTCTTCATCAGTGGCTACATGAAAAGCAAACATGGATCCTTCATACATAGACCATATACGTAGCAAATTTGCATAAATAAATATAAAATATAATCTGAACTTAGTAAGTTGAATAGGCTAATAATTAATACAAATAAATCTAAAATAGGTACAAAATTCTTTAAAAAAAAACATATGTTAAGAACATTACCAGAAAAGTACAAATTCGAAAAAACAGTCAGGCATGCATTTTACAAGGAAGACGTCATAGATATCTATGAAGAGACTTGATGTAATGTTCTTAACATATGTTGTTTCAAAGAATTTTGTACCTATTTTTCAGGTTCATTTGTATTAATTATTAGCCTATTCAACTTACTAAGTTCAGATTATATTTTATATTTATTTATGCAAATTTGCTACGTATATGGTCTATGTATGAGGGATCCATGTTTGCTTTTCATGTAGCCACTGATGAAGGGTGTACTAACGCCCGAAAGCGCTTTGGCCTTATTTTTAAAACTTTGTACGTCTTTAGAATGTTTTTATTAAATGACCTTCTGTCTAACGATGTTGTGTCCTTAACTTATTTAGTTGAAACAGACGTTATGCCAGTTTGAATGTATATATTATAAATACGTTAGTATTATGCAATAAATAGTAAAATCAAATAACTCTACAAAAAAAATCAATCGCAAAAAGTAACTCTAAAATATTAAAACTTGCCAAAATTTCATTAAAAATGCCAATTGATGGTTGAAATTGTTATTCACAGTAATCATTTTTGTTATGCAAAACGTTATAGAAAATTGGAAAAAAAAATAATTTAAAATTTTTTATTTTGATTATTTAACATCCTCGCCCAATCGGCGTCACTAGCATATTTTTACCTTTTTGAAAGGCAATACTGTTTTACTCCAAGCCGTTCCATAAATGTGGGATTGCTTTTTAACGCTTACACTCAAAAACTACATCCGTATGGGTTTCTAGAATGATGAACTACAGTTTAGATGCCTCGTAAGTGAATATATTTTTCTTCTGAAACAAAAATAAATATTTGCTTTAATGGACTACTTGTATCTCACAGTTTGAAATATTTTAGCTCTTTAATTGCTCTATAAACACGGGAGGTCCATCTATCAACAATTTACAGTAGGACCTATATTCCGAACCAGTATGGAAAATGTATTCAGTTATGAACATCCAACCGTATACATTTATGTGTCTGCAACTGCGTGGAAAATATCTGGTTATAAAATTTGACCTGAAATGTTTGAACAGAAAATTTTCCTTTGAAATAGGTAAAACTTGATATTTTTACGGAGCACTTAAATTTAACTTTTACAATGATTTTCATAACTTTCATAAATTCATTTATGTAGAATATAAACCATTTTCTAAAAATATATGAAAAATTAGAGAAATAATGATGACATAAATAACCGGTAATTGGTTATAATTTCTGTGTCTGCAATTGCGTGGGAAATGTCTGGTTAAGAAATTTGACTTGGAATGTGCGTTTCCTAACAGGAAACTTAAACGGAATTTTTTTCTTTGAAATAGGTAAAACTTAATATTTTTACGTTAAAACTTATTATTTTGACGCTAATTTTTAAATGATTTTCATACCTTTCATAAATTCATTTATGTAGCAAATGAACCATTTTCTAAAAATATATAAAAAATGAGTGCTAATAATGATGCCACAAACTTCTACATTATTGAAACTGTAAATCCAAAGTATAATAAGTATTGTTCAGTATTTCATACGTTTTAAACAAACAGTTATGGAGGGTACTTTTTTTTCCCAAAGTTCCTAGTATCAATTAAATGCAAGTAATCAAAAAAAGCAAGAATCAAGAAATTACTTTATTTCGAAGTGTTTCTAAATTTTCTACTTTTTAAAGCAAAATGCGACTAACTTAGTTAGTCATAGAGAGTTTCAATAAATTGGGATAGTCGATTATTCTTTTGCCAGTACTGTTATTCGTTATTGTGTGCTGAAGAATGCTAAAAATGCGAAACCGTGCTACTAATGCTGATCGCTAGACAAGGATTGTTATTTACTTTTTATTGCTAAATATAAACTTCATGAAAGAAGGAATATAAGTCTGCAGCTAACTTTCAAGTCTACTTAAAGCTTAATTTGAGTTTGTGTAGGTCCCATTCTCCGAAATTTATTCCAAAAGAACAGAAGAACTAGACGAATACAGAGCTGCAGTTTACCGCAGCGCCTAGAAATCCAGTCGTGGCCAACACTTTTAAATCGGATATAACAGTGGCGGCTCGTGATGGATGAAGCAGATTCAGCGACGAGATTCCTCCCTCCACCTCGACAACGAACTACTGGCACAAGTGTTATCAAATATTATAAAAAAAATAGCCAAATGAGTCTAAAAAAAGTTGCCAAATAATAATAATAATAATAATAATAATAATACCGATTTAGCCAATAACTTTAAGTGAAGTAGCGCTTATCCTGCGTCTGCTGCTTCAGCCCAGGAGTCATCACTAGGATATAAGTAATTTCAAAATATTTATTAGGTAAATATTGGAAGTTTGTAGAACAATCGAATCACGTGTTATAGGGTTAAATCTTTTACTTATTCTGACATTAAAAATAGTTAAAGAAATAAGTAAACGGTGATTTAAAGTGGCACATATGCAGTTGCAAGACACCAGATAAAAATTAGCTTTCGTTAATGTGTGTTTACGTTTACATTATTTTGTTATTTGTTTATTTCACTTGATAAAGATTAAAAATGAAGCGGAAAATATTTTTAGTTTTTTTTTACCTCTAGAAATCGAAACAAATCCAGGGTTAAAAAATCACGATGTCATGACGTTATATGATTACGTATAAGATTGTCTTATACATTTTGGACTGCCTACTTATTAGAATTTGGTTTTATCCAGCAATGCTTTGCATATAAGTATTTAATATGTTGCTTTTTTTACCATTTCACTGTTTTTACATTGTTAATATTGTCTTTTCATTTCAGAACGAGGAGGACTGAGTAAATAAACCAAAGTCTTCTACAGCCATAACTAATAACTAATATCCAGATTATACGATTGAATAAAGAAAATGTACAATAGCCTATCTTGTACACCCAAAACAGTAGAAAATAAAAAAAACAATAGCACAATTATCTGTCTCGTGTCTTTTTTAACACTTTACAACAAAGTTGAAAAGTGTTTATGAATTTGTTCATTCTGTCTGTCTGTCTGTCTGCCTGTCTGTCTGTCTGTCTGTCTGTATGTCTGTCCGTTAGCACGATAACTGCCGTAAAAATGACTTAATCAAAATGAAATTTTAGTATGTTGTTCAGACGGTCTATAGGACCTATGGGAATATAAATGAATAATATCACCCAATTAGTTTTGGACTGAACCCGGGATGAAAAAATGGAATACATTGAGCCCTATGGGACCTAATTTTTCAAGCATTTTTTAAGCGGATTTAAAATTCACAAATTGCTTTGAAAATTTTAGGCAATATTCAAATTGTTCCATAAAATATATAAAAAAAAATTCAGCGAAATATATTTAGTAGTTTTTTAAATAAAAATTAAAATAATAATAACACCTCTTATAATAAGCGATCACGTGTCCATGATATGAAACGATCACATGACCCACTTCAAAATGATATATGGCATCCATCTTGTCTCAAAATCGTGATTTTTAAAGTTCTTTTTAATTCATATTGAGTGTTGTATCCGTCCTAAAACTACTTTATTTTTGCCTAAATTCTGTGCATCTACATATTTTAACAACGCAATGACAATATATTTCAGTTTAAATGCTCATCCAAATTTGATTATTTCTACTATTAAGCCTATTTTTCACCTATGTAAAATGTAAACAGCAAAATATGTAGAATGAGTTGTATTAGAATCGCTGTAATTCTTTAACACAAAATCATTTAGTCCATGGAGTCTGCATGGCTGATATGAATGAAATATTCATTGATTTTAGAAAGAGAAGGACGATAATTTTCGATGAAGTTTTACGCATAGAGTTTTACTTACTTGTAGCTCCATGGTTTTAATTTTTAAATAATATAAATTATTGGAGTATTGTGATGAATGACATGAATGGGGGAATTATTTATGAATGAAATGTTGCTTTTATAGAGAGAGCCAGGCGTATTATTTTTTTATGACGTCATTTGAATGAATTTCAGCTGTTTTCGATAAAGTTTTCAAATATAATAAATTATCGTAGTATTATGATCATTCTAAAATTATTACCGAGGAATGTATCACATTTTAGAGATGTTTAAACCAGGCAATTTATATTTTAATGCCGTCATTTGAATGAAGTTCATTTTTTTCGATGAAGGTTTAAGGTTTCAAATATAATAAATTAATGAAGTATTGTGATAAGTTTTAAAATATTACCGAGGAATGTATTGCATTTTAGACATGTTTAAATAAAATTGCATTGAAGTTGGAAAGTGTTTCATAATCAATGCTTTAAGCATGATTGATCTTTCTTTTTTTCTTCTATTCTTTTATAATTAAACATTTGGTTTCGCTACAGTACTAAATCAAATATCTTGGCAATTGGGAGGTTAACTCAAATTTCGCTCGTTCGGTGGATGCAGTCTTTAAAGAACTGAACTTGAGATACAAATGTCAGAAGTTCGCCTCTCTTTCGCAAGATGTTTAGTTTATGTGATATTTTTACGCTTGGTTGTCACCGAACGGAACGAGAACTGTCACGCGAGCAACTAGTCAATAGGAAGAGAATACAAACTAGTTTCAATTTAAATACATTTCTTATTATTTTAAAAATATCATCTACTACAAAACCGTGTCATTAGGCTTCTTTTAACCCTATTTTAAACTTATATTATATTTCGTTGAAATACACTTCAGGTATGAAAACTATTCTAGAAAGTGACCTGTGTAGATGTATATTCAACAGTTTCATTTTAAATTCATGTCTTCATTCTTAAAACAATTTTACATTTATTTTACTGCTACTTCTTGCAAAGTCTTTCAAATTTTGGTTTTTATATTTCAGTAGGAATAAAAATGTTTTTGATGATCAACTTATGTGAGTGGATTTTCAACATTTTCAGCATGGTAACTTTTTCATTAAGTTAAATGATTTAAAATATCTGTACTACCAAACATTTCCATTGTTTCTTTCCAATATTTTTTATTTTGATTTTAAATAATATTTTTATGAAATATTCCTTAGGAATTAAAACACTTTTTTTAAACCGACTTAAGAGCGAGCTGATTTTCAATGTTTAGAATCTAAATAATCTTCATTACTTTAAACGATTTTAAAAATTTTGCACTACATAACTTAAAAATGACATCTTTTATAAAATAGGGTTTTATCCTTGCTTTCTACGCTCGCTAATCCTGAGGAGCTCTTCATATTAGTATTTTAATGTTTACAGTGCTTCAATTTTTTGTTAGCCGTCTTTCTGAAGTGTCACACTATCAATCAGTCACCGAGAAATTAGAATTCGCCTCGAAACATTAAATCTGAATTGTAGCAATTAAAGTTTAATTAACAATGTCTTTGATAAAAATTTAAAGTCCACTTTGCACATCTAAAAGTTTATATTTGTCTATATAAAAAATTGCAGAATTATAGGTTTTGCCGTGTTTTTGTAATCCAGTGTCAAAAATTCGCATGATTTTTACTTTCCTTATAAACATAATGTATAAGGAAAGTATTGTGATGGGGTCGAAAATTCAAATTCGAGTTTTCGACGGGAAAGCAAGTGTTGAGCATCTCTGAACACGAATCAAACATTTTTAAGATGATATCTGTGTGTGTGTGTGTGTGTGTGTGTGTGTGTCCATGAGATTTGGTGAACAGTGTCTGACGAATGAATAAATCGTTTTTAACGTAATTTGGGTGCAATTATCACAACCGGTGCATACGGAAACACGGTTGATTTTAATCGTGATTGAATATTCGGAAATCCCCAAAATTTTCAAATAGAAAAAGTCATAAAGTTAAATAAAGTCATAAAAAATCAAGACATACAATAAAATCAAACAAATTATCATGTTATATGTAATTTACAAAACAAAATTAAGTATGAATGACACAGATCTTTACAAGGCGAATGACATAAAGTTTAAAACGCTAGTACTAACCGTACTCAAGTTATTGCACGCTTTTGAAATAAATTTACTAAAAAAATAAGGTCAAATTTAAAAAAGTAGTAAATATTGTCGAATATATTCAACTTTCTGAATCAATACAAATTTGGTAATATATAGCTAACCTTGCAATTTTTTTATATCATCAAATCAATGAAACTGTTGTAAAATTGACATAAATAATGCTAAATTAACGAAAATGACGCCAAATTAATGAAAATTGAACCTCTTGGAAAATGAATCTCAAATTCTTGATGACTATTGTACATCATTATTTAGCCGTAAAAGGCTGGAAAGCCATTACATAATGTAGTGGAAGTTATGTACTGCCTACGTCAGATTTTCTTTTTAATTTTCAACCAATTGGCTTTCCACTTATTGGTCGCACAATACCTTGCACTTGACATCGTGAAAATCAAGGTTCCAGCGTACAATGCGTATTCAGAATTTTAAAACAGAAGAAACTCCCCGTAACAAAAGAGCCCGGTAAAAATAAGGAAATAAATGAGAATTTAAGAGATTTCAAAGAAAAAAAATAACTTTCAAATACACTCGAGAAAAAATGTTCAATGGAAATACATGAATACATATTTTTTTATGCATTTTGAAAAAATATTCAACGGAAGAAACAGTCTTCTGTGAAATCGTCTGCTATTATTCTACTCTCTTTTTTCATTTTCATAAAATGTTAGGAAACTTCAAATATAAAAGAAATGTCATTTTAAAACTTTGCTTGAAATAGAATTTTTTTCAGCAAAATCTTCTTAAGTGGAGATAGTAGTAGCAATTTTGCGTGGAGCCGAGTAATTACATGTATTGATAAAGTTGCTGAGATAAAGTCCTTTATATAACTCCCGATATATTCGTACATTTAGGTAAGAGATAAATATCATTAAATGGTGCGAAAATAATTTAAAATGAATTATTCCAACTGTTAAGTTAGCTCTAGTTTTGTTAGTCAATGCAATTTCGTTTGTAAATTACTAATTTAATTTGGCATGACTAGATCAAATAACATAGAATTTGATACGTAATGTATCGCTATGCTCGTTATAAAAGAATATGATAATTAAAATTTTGAGCTTTTGTTAAGTGTTTCACGTGTTATCACTCGCCCACAGTGTTGAGAAATAACTTTTTTTTAGCCATCTTAGATGGTGATATCTCATTTTAAATATTTTCATTATCCCAATTGCAGCGACTTAGTCTATTGGAACAAATAAAAATGCTTGCTACAATCTCTAATTTTTTTTCCTTTAATATTGTGAAAGTTAAGGGTGCATAATTATAAAGGATATATGACTCAAATCCCTTCAAAAGTATAACATAAGGTTGACAAAGGTTATTCGAAACCTTAAAAAAACGCAACCCGTGGTCATATATCAAACATAAATGTAAAGACAAACTTTTAAAATACATGTGAAAATACATGTTTCAAAATACATGTGAAAATCAGGTTACTACATAGTTTCAAGGATGTTATGTACCGCCTTCACAAGGTCAAGAACTGTAGATACTGATCAATATATTAAATACTACTGAATAGGAAATTTCGAAAAGAGCACATCTCCAAAAATTCAAATATTATAAAAATAAAAAATAACTAATTTCTTCCCGTAGTGGTGGTAGCTGGAAAACTATAATTTACATGACGTATTAATGGCCAAATAGTAATCTAATAACAATAGAATCATTATGTTGAAAAGATTGGAACCATGAAAACAATTATTGAGCTTTTTGATATGATTTGTTACACATTATGACATTGGTGAACATTGGTGACATTTTAAACTCATTGTGACATGGTTTGTATTTTTGTGTCGTGGATCAGCAGTTTAATTCGAATGTAGAGTAAAACTGATTAATTATAAAAATAATTGAACAGGACTGGATACTAACACTGACACCATACATGCATACATATTCCATATTGTTTGCGCCCATGTCTATATTAATAAGTATCATAATACAAAAATATTTTTATTGAAAGTTCATCAAGTTATTCCATTAAAATATTTTATAAAGATTCTGAAATTATTGGAATCCGGCATAATATAAACATAATAGCACACATGTGCAGCATCTCATAGAATGAATATAACAACAAATCATGATGCTTGGTTGATATATAAACAAAAGAAAATCCGATAAGACTTAGACCAGCTTCGGTGGTCATATATCTTACTACTCAAACCGTCTGATCTATCCAAAAGTGTAAGGTATCTATCCCAAAACTGTAAGGACTTGGAGAGGGGCACCTACTACGGACAAGAATCCAATGGGGTTTGCAAGTACAGAGTCCGTTGTACCATCCTTCCTCTATCCTTTAACATTGCCAATGGACTTTGGAGCCTACCAATTTATCGTGCCAATACTCCTAATAGACACATGGATATAATTGAATTGCGTCTAAGACCGAACACGGGACAAACCCGATTTCAAAACTTGCAATTTCTTCCTCAGATCAGATATTTCCATCAGCTTATCGGTTTCTCACTTATAAGCAAACCCAAATACTGAACACACAGGAAGCTAACACACCTATTGACATATTTTGTAAAACTAAACCTAGTACTTGCAATTCTCCGTAGTTTGAATTCAATGTTCTATATATTTTATGTAATTAGCTTGATAATACTTAATCAGTCATTGTAAAAGTTCTTATAATTTCTGCATTATAACATGTATCCTTACATCCAGTGGAATTATCGGCTGTTTGCTGCTGAAGAATCCTAACAGATCCAACAATGCTAAATGTTGCGTATTGAGATTGCATTCTATATAGCATAACTTGTGAATTGCACGTGATATAAAACTATTAATATAAATGTAATGTGAATTGATAACATATCAAATTTATTAAGTGATGTATACTATAATAAGTTATATTGTTGGGTGCGTCAGCAACACGGGACGAGGACCGCTGAAAGTGGTCGCCGAGATACTGACACCCAACACAGCAGTGAAAGGTATAGTGGACTGGAACTCCGGTAACGCAAGCGGGCAGTTGGCAGAGATGCGGGGAACAGCAGAGCGGTTGAAATTATAGCAAGACATCGGCTGTGTGGTAGGAGAGAATGGCTCAGAATTCTGGAAGGTTCGGATCGATCGCAAATATGCCGTGAGTTGAATATGCAGGCAGTTCTTCACGTCTTGGAAATGGAAAACTCGCGTTGGTTCTTTAAGGGTGAAGATGAATTGGCGTCACTCGAGACGAAGTGTGTGTTGAAATAATGAGGCAGGATATCATAGGCAGATTCTTCAATATACCAATTCTTTCTTTGTTTTTTTAGATATATTTATCTCACATCTCTTAATTATATAAATCGTATTTAATTTCAGCACTAACGAATGTATGCAATGGACTTCCACAGAAAACAGAAGCATGCGAACAGCTATTGAAGAACATCTCACTTGACTTCTCAACGCTGACGTAAAATAATTATTTACTATTTAGGTTTTTAAAACGCGATGACATTTTAATGACATTTTACGATTTTTAACATTTCAAATTAAATCAAGTTAGAATACGAGTACCGTTTCATGCCCCTCAAGCAATACACGTCCTTCCCTGTCCAGGATTTTTTCGCCAACTGAAACTAATTGCATTATTCTTACCGAAGCGTCTTAGTGTGAATGCGCGTTCTTATGACAACACAGAAAATAATTCCAGTATATTTCCATATGAAAATGTATCTCGGGAAATTGTATTCATAACAATATGTATATAATTTCATATGATATTTATTAGATATGCATTTTGCTTCTAAAGCATTTTGTTACAATTAATGTCAGACAATTTGTTGTTACATTACAACATTTCGAAATCTTAAAGGTGCATTTCTAAATATTCCAAAATAAGGACAAATTAAATCATTCAACATTTATTCCTTGCATCTTTCTCCAATTAATGCACCCGCAAATCAATTATTGCATTCACAAAGCACTCACTTGACATTTTCAAAAATAGAATTTTCATACACTACATAATTGGAATTTCAATAAAAGTCATTTCCTGTTGAAATATTCTAGAGAAAAACATAGCTAATTAGAGCGCAGCTCCCTTTGTCAGTGGATCTAATTGCACAATGTTTGCAACCATGTTTCTAAATGACTACCGATCCAATATGCATAATTTTTAGAATATATTTTGAATTGCAAAAACTATAAGTCGTGACAAAATTTGAATTTTCGACCTCCAATCCGAGATATAAGATTCTAAAGTTTGTCCCATTTAAAGCATGTTTGGAACTTCTTGGGTGACAATCCAATCATAATTTAATATAACATTGTTGCAACTGATATCAAGCTAGAGTCTAATTTAAAATTTATATTGCAACTGAAAAAAGCACATCTTGTGAATAAACCCATAGTTTTTTCACCGGATGTGTGAAAAAACTATTGGGATTTTCAACGACGCAGATTCGTCAAAGCTTCAAAACGCCATGCATTATGTACAAGGTTAGTTCGAATTATTTTAGATGAGCGTCTTTTGTTGATGACTCCCACTGGTGTTGCAACAAATGACATTGTTTCGCACACAATGCATTTAGCACTGCGATTTACAACCAGAGACAAGCAATTTTATATGGTAGAAGAAAAAGGGTGGGATCTTCAAGATGGCATTGCACACATTAAGGTTGCCATAATTCAGCATGATGGAATTCAACATGCTTTAAAGAATGGATCCCTGTTTACACTAAACCAGTGAATAAAAATAAGAAGGTAACGGATTGTTACGTTGTTTCAATACTTAGTGACTACACTCAGCCACGACCAGTTGGCGATATTCAGTTTTACAGTAATTCTAATCTGAAAATGACAACGCTAGCCGTGGAAAACTTGTATTTACTATTTATTACTTTCCTTATATACATAATGTATAAGGAAAGTATTGTGACAGGGTCGAAAATTCGAACTCGAGTTTTCAACAGGAGAGCATGTTTCAAGCATCCCTGATCACGAATCAAGCATTTTTAAAGTGATGTCTGTGTGCGTGTGTAAAAGTATGTGTGTGTGTGCGTGTGTAAAAGTATGTGTGTGTGTGTGTGTGTCAGTCAGTCTGTGGAGACTATATCTTACAAACGAATGGAGCGATTCGAATGAAATCTGGCTCAAAAATCACAATCCATGAATACTGGAAGCCTATTGTTTTCAAACGTAATCGAATGTTCAAAACCCACCTAAAGTTTCAAGTGAAATTTTGAAAAAATCATCAAAAAATCAAAACCTTTAATAAAGTTACGCAAATAGACATTTCTTATGTAATTTCTCCTTAGAAAACGATTGGCATAAACTTTAGAACGCTATCATGAACCGTTCTCGAGATATTGCACATTTTTTTAAATAAATTTATCAAAAAATCCCTTAAATTAAAAAATATATATATAAATGTTGAGGAACATGTTCACTTTTCATATGTAATATCATGCAATAAATGTGGTGACATTATTCTCGTGGATTTAGCTCGTTCCATTCATAAGAAAAGATACTTTGAGTAATACTTTTGATTTGAACTCCAATAGTCATTTATCTGATATAAAAATAACTTATTTCTCCGACCATAACGATTGGCGAGATTTTGACGACGAATTTGGCGGAATGTCGCCAACTTGGCGACGTTTTTAAATGTTGCCAAATTTAAGAAAATCTCGCTAAATGGATAAAAATAACGCTAAATCAATGAAAATGACGACTAATTGACGAAAATTCAATATCTTGGAAAAAAATATAAGTATCTACTATACGAAAAACCTATTTTTTTACTATAAAAGTAGTACATTCAGTGTATTATATAAGGAAAGTCATGTGATGCCCGCATCAGATATTTTTACTTAGGTAATACGTCAAACTGGAAATGACATGTTACAGTTTCGTTAAGAAGTTTAGCTGCTCGCGAAGTAACAAAAAATATTACTTATTTCTGACTCCAAAATTTATAGCAAATAATCAGCAGTAAATAGAACAACGGAAAACTGTACTACGTCCTATATAGACAAATGATAACATTACTAACTATAACTCACACACATGTTTCAAAGCACTGGAAATTCTGTGGCAGTCGTTAAGAGCAATAGATAAAAACTCAAATGCAGCATAATACACATACACGACCATATAGAGCAAAATATCTGTCAAAATTAGCTCAAAACTGCTATAAAAATAGCTATAGAGGAAATTACATTGTTAATAAATAATTTATAAACTTTGAAAATCTGTGAAGCTCAGAAACCGATAGAATGTGCAATTGTACAACTATTTATAAAAATTCCACTAAATTACGATACTTGAAATAAATTTAGAAATGTACATGATAAAGATCCAAAGAAATTACCAGATTAAATATACTAATTTATTCAATTTTTATGTTAATTTTGTGATTTTTAAAAATAAAATTTCTGGCAATCCGAGTGAAATGTTTTCATTGTAAAAATTATTATTTACCAGATATTAATTTATATATTGTATATTTTTACCTTTGAAAATTCTCGAATTTTTTTTCATTGAAATACCTTGACATAATTATAGTTGTACAGCTAAATGGTCAATTGCAATAGCTTAATACACTTGTCTCCCCAGTGGGGTGCGTGGTTTGATACATGGGGGTACACCAAGAATATTTAATATTTTCATTTGTATTTCCCTTTCGTAAAACAAGTTTTACAAAAAAGAAAATAGTTAAGGAATGAATGCTACATATTACCGTGCATTTTTGAATTACATGATCATAAACACAATAACATTGTGAATAATATGAATAATACTTTACTAAAAGCCCGGTTAGAACAAAAGACATTTTTGTGCTATTCTAATACGGAGTCCTCGTATTAGAACCAACTCCTGTTTAGAACCAAAAATAAAAAAATAAAAACACCGCATCTGCATTTACCACATCGAACATGATATGTAATATCACATATATTGAACACCCCTATAACATTTATTAAGTATCCTTCCACTGTGTCACGTTGTTTAAAGACTTTGTTATTTATTGTACATAGTTTAATTTTATATTTACTGTGTTCTGTCATAATACAATTACTTATCTTTTGTCAGAAAAGCATTTCGCGGAATTCCATTCTAATATAATGTCAATTCAGGAAACATGGTTTTTTTTTTACTTTTTCTCCAATTACATTTTCATTTGTGGGACACACACAAAGACTTGCACTTAATATTACTAAAACTGAAAAATCCAATACAATACATATTCAGAATTTCATGAAAAATGCACTTCGTAGAAAAGAAAAGAAATCTGATAAAAACAGAATGAGAATTTAATTTAATAGAAAACATAAATACAGACATTTTTTTTTCGTATTTTCAAAAGTCAGCAGAATATTTCTATTTTGATAAGCTATATTATTTCGCTTAAGATCTGCATAAAAATGCTCCACAATAAAATAAATGTGATGTAGGAAGCTTAAAATAAATCTGTTTTATCACGGAAAGGATTTTAAAGAAGGATCTTAAAGAACTGATCCGAATTTACTCCTTGTATTTATTTGTTACTACATCAATTATTTCACCAAGAATAACAGAAAAACTGTCAAGTAAATTTCACTTAGTTTTAAAAGAAATTTTAAATGAACAAAATCTGAAGATGAATGGTATTATATATATTTATCAAGCAATTAACCAAACAAAATAACCCAAATATCCAAATTTAATTTCAAATAATATATTCTACATAATAAATATATCTAACTGTTAATATTGTCTTGAATTAGCATAACAAAGTATTTACATCCTCATAGACATTTCCCTCCTTGTTTTTTATTATTTTACACGCCCCTTTATTACGTAGCTCTTACTGGTGAATTTATCACATTTTATGACTTTTTTTCATACTATTATTTATATCTCACATTTGGCAAGCTTTGATTTCCACTATTATCTCCTGCGAATGGCAACAGTAGTCTCGTCATTTATTCCTCGTTGCTCATATTAGTAGGACATGTGCTGTATTTTCTCAGGTAATTTTATATTCCAATTTTATTTTACAATCTTTTAACTTGTTGTCCAAGTAGACAGAGTATATAAATGTTATATATATCTGTTTTCAGAAACAAGCTTTTTTTGTTCATTTTGAATAGATACTTCGACCTGACGAAGAATTTGTTCAAACTGATCAACTTTTTAAGCCTAGTGCTTAGCCACTTGTTTGGCCTTAATGCTTGGTTATTTTTGTTTTTCGATTTTTTAATTCTCACCTTTGATATTTGTTGATTATATTTAGCTTAATGACTAGATTTATGCATTTCATTCTTCTCTTGATTGATGGTTCTCTATTTTTACATCCTTGTATGTTGTTAGCATATATTAAGGTTTTATGAGTTACAAATTCTCTCTTTTCTATCAATGGAATTTCATATTTTAATTTTATTATTAAAATCAGTTTATTTATAAGCTGCATTTGCGCAATAAATTAAATGTGTTTATCATCATCTTACTTCATTACTTTAATACCTTTAGTATATACGGAGTAGGATTCAAAAGTTCCTGGACTGAGTCTATAACTTAAAAAATATTATCAATAAAAATGCTGGAACACATCCTCCTTCGAAATAAGACCTTTGCGCAACAACACACTTTTGTCATCGCTTGTAAAGGTCATTAAAACACTTCTGAAATCCATTTTTAGACATGTCCTTTAATTCAGCCTGCGATGCACTTTTAACTTCATCTGCGGATTGAAATCGACGACCCTGCAAGCGACTTGCCAGTTCAGGAAATAGGCTGAAGTCGCAGGCGGCGAGATCAGTGGAGTAAGGAGGATGTGGCAAAACAGTTGTTTGAGTTTTCGCAAGAAAGTCAGCGACGAGGAGGGATCGGTGTGCAGGAGCGTTGTCTTGCAAAAGCACCCATGATCTGACTCTTTTGGTCTTCGGTTAACATACAGGGAACGTTGTGTTAACACACCCTATGCATGTTAAGATCCTTAGTCAGTATCCGTTGACATGTGGCCTCGGATATCCCAACTGATTCTGCTATTTCCGCTATTATTTGCTGACTGGTCCTGTTCCCACGTACCAAAGAATTGCACGTGGGTCGCAATTCGGCGACGGTACGTGGGAACAAACGTACCGTCGCAAAAACCTGTTTTCAACGGCACGGGAAGTCTGCGGACGCCCAACGCGTTCGTCGTCTTCGGCACTTTCCCTGCCTTCTCTGAAACGTCGATGCCACTCAAAAACTTGCGTTCATCATGATGTATCACTGCCGTACACATGCTTCAACATTTCGTAAATCTCTGTAACACTCTTTCCCAAGCGAACACAAAATTTGATATTAATTCTCTGCTCAACAAACGCCATTTCTTTCAATCGCCTGTTACTAAGGGCACCCGTCTACAAAATACGACGCCGTGGCGAGCCACTGACCACGTGAATTTGGTCAAACCACTTTTAGAAGAGGGGGAGAACGTAGTAACACAGAAACGTTATCGGAGTCGCTCTACTGCAAATATTTAAGTTATAGACTCAGTCCAGGAACTTTTGAATCCTACCTCGAATAAATTTTCATTCTTGCTAAGTATACTTAATTCTTTTAGTCTGCTTCGGTATTTATGAATCTCTTAATTTGCAATCTATTCAAATTTATGCTGCATTAGCGTTAAATTTCGAAATAGAATTTGAATTTTTAATTCTAGTGTCGTTCAATGTTAATTGAAGATTTTTATAACTCCCATTATCCATTCATTTATTTCTGTTATTTTAATTGCCTATATTAATATTTTTATAAATTATTATTTTGATATCAATTGTCACTACTCCATTAAATATCAAATTATACCCCTGCCTATTAGTTCATTAATTTCGTCTTATACTTTATTATAATAAACTAATTTTAGTTTTGCAAATATAATTTTTAGTGCTGACATCTATATTTATTCTTTCTTACTATTTCATTATTTTGTAATTCATCGGTTGGGTAAAATCTTAGGTGAGATTAGGTTTTATTTTGTTGGTGATTTATTGAAGCATTTTGAGTCATTCCATATAAAATCACCCTGTGGTGGTTGCATGATCATTTTTAATTTTTTTTATGTTTTGCACAAATGTTCCAACATATTTCAGCAGATGAAAAACGATTTTTAAGAATATTTCATCCTATTTTTCAATTATATCTAAATGGTAATATTGCAAAAAATAATTTTGTAGATAATAATTACTCAATCTTTAATCACCTTTTATTTTAATCCCCAATTACAAAAATACAAACTCTGTTAAACGAAAAAGGTTAAAACGAGGTAAATGGAGTTCCAAACATCATGATTATAAAGCTGAGATTAAATGTTTTCATCATCAATTTAATAGCACTTATGAATGTAAAATAATAATATCATGGGTATTTGCGGTTAAGAAAAACATTTAAATAACTTTTATGGCATATTCTTAAAACTAAATCCAACTAATGAAAATTTTAATCATATTTTTTATGATTTGCTCATTACTAGATCAAAGTATTTAAAATTAAATCTAAATCAATTTTATAATAACAATCGCTCTTTTAATTCTTACTGTCTTATCTCTTTTAAACATTCTATTTATAATATTATAAATTTTAGGGATTTATTTAATAAGTTTAATCATTTAATGCCTATTAAGGATTTAAATATCTCTAAGAATTTTAAATGCAATAAGCCTATTGGAAGAACTTTTTTTAACTACCATGACATCTCAATCTCTCTTAATAATATCTCATAATCTCTTTTTAATAACATTAATATTACTGATCTTTATGATGTAATTTTAGCTCTATATAATGCATTTATTACTAATCAATCTACTCATACTAAATTTAAAAATTTTCCTAAACATCTACACGTTTTACTTTTCAAGAATTATATTTTTCAAGATAATAAATTATACTTACAAGTCTCTGGGGTTCCACAAGATGGCTGTACAGTAGCCGTATGTTAGCTAATTTATTCTTTTTTCATTATAAAAATTATTTTACTTCAACTGATTATATAATTTACAATTACGTTGATGATCTAATTTGTTTAGTATTTACAGACAACTATGCCATAGATATAGATTTCTATCCGGTTAAATTGGAATTAATTTCTTATGAAGCATCTATTAGTAAAAGTGATGATTTTTGGATTTAAATCTAATTATTGAACCTACTAATAGGATAGTTACTAATTTATATGATAAAAAAGACTATTTTCATTTTAATATTCATATAATATTACCATTTAATTCCTGTAACTCGATTCAATCGTTTAGAAATATTACTATTAATCAACTATTTAGAATTTATAGATTATCAGATAAAAAATTCCATGCTTTGCACTTTAATAACTTAAAAAGTACCAGTTTATTATATAAATATCCAGTAGATTTAATAAATGGTATAGTTAATAAATTTAAACTAGCTGAATATCCTTAAAATTCCCTCCTTATTATTTTATGTTAGCTAATTGCTAATATTCTCTTGAATTGGTATCACAATGTATTTACATCCTCATAAACATTTGCTTCCTTGCTTTCTATTATTTTACACGTAGCTTTTACCGGTGAATTTATCCCAGTTTATTACTTTTTTGCATACTGTTATTTATATCTCACGTTTGGCAACAGTTGATCAGTTGTTTCCACTATTATCTCCTGCGAATGGCAACAGTAGTCTCGTCATTTATTTCTCGTTGCTCGTATTGATGGGACATGTGCTGTATCTCCTCCGGTATTTCTATATTTCTATTTCATTTTTCAATCTTTTAGCTTGTTATCCAAGTAGACATAGTTTATAGATAATATATATTTCTCTCTTCGGAATCAAACTTTTTTGTTCATTTTGAATAGATACTTGAACCTGAAGAAAAATTTGTTCAGATTATTTTTTGTTTTTCAATTTTTTAATTCTCACCATTGATATTTTATGAAAAATTGTCTGATATATCGATCATTGAAATCCGGGATTTGTTCCGTTTTCTATTTTACCTGAACTGCACATATAAATTATTTGGGGTCAATATGGGGGACATCAACAAATTTATTTTAAACAGAAAAACTTTTTTTACTATATAAAATTCCATATTCATATAGTAAAAAAATACTGTACAAAAAAGCACTGCCAATTTTACAGTAAATACTCCTGGGCATTCTGTCGCAAGGATGTTTTACTGTAAATATTACAGTACTACTGGAAAATTATACTACACTTATTGGTGAAATTTTTACAGCACTAAATACTGTAACTTTGACAAAATTGCAGTTTTTACGGCAATTGTTGCAGTATTCTTACAGTGTTTTATGCTGTATATTTTACGTAACCCTGTAAAATTCGACCGCACTTTTTGCTGTATTTTTTTCGACAGTATTTGCAGTATTTTTTTCTGCTTAGACATTCATTTCGACATAGAGCTCTACTTCAATCCTGCGTTCCAATGTTCTTCAAAAATTCACATTAGACAGATTCACTGATTCTAACATCAATTATCTTTTCATTTATACTAATATTTCGTTATACTTGACATCGGTTGCATAAACCAGAGTCTCATCCATTCATTGGCGGAAAAACCTCATTAGTTCCCATTTGGAACTATATTGAAAAAATAAATCAAACATTGAAAACCCCTCCCCACATTCAGTTAAATCAGTTAAATTCCCTCTCTGTTCCAAGATTCTATCCTTATGCTTAACATTGAGAACAAGCAGTTTCTCTAAAAATACAAACCGGAAGAAATAAATAACTTAAAATACACTTAATGTCTCCAATGGTAAAACATTAAAACATGTATTTTTTAGACTTTAAACGAAATTTTCGTGAGAACTAATGGCATTTTTTAAGAACTAATGGCAAGTCTTTGTGATATTTCTTGGATTTCATTGTTCATAAAATGCTAATAATGGTCGAAATAATATGATTACCCATTAAACATTTTGAAATATTTTTTTAAATATTTTAAACCAGATGGTAGCTGTTTTTTCTGTAGTAGGAAAACCACATGTATTTATTATGTTTTATAGGACACCAGATTTTTCTGCAAGGTGTTTGTTTCTGTGAATATTGATAGAATTGAAGAACGAAATTATTACAATGTTGTTTTAATATTGAATATCAGAATTTGAATAGATGATTTTATTCAAAAGTATTAAGTGGTATCATTTAACATAAGAATGGTGTTATATAGAATTGTACCAGAAATATGTGAATTGTACACATTATATTTGGATGTTATCATTTCTTATGTTTCACTGAATGCTATCTCACAAACAAATGTTGTTCGTGAGATCGCACTTCCACAGGCTGACGGACATATACTAATATACACACACACACACATACTAACCTGCATACGCGCACTAGCATACATACACCCACATACATCACCTCAAAATGTTCGATTCCATTTCAAGTATCTATAAATGTGCTCTTCCATGGAAACTCGAATATAAAAATGGCCGTGACCAAGTTACAGGCACGATATGATAAGGGCAACTGACTTTTAACTACTAGATTTTTTTTATGCATTACTTTTGTTTTTCTCAATGAACTGAAAATTAAAATTAATAAAGATATTAAATTAATTAAGATAATTAAGATATTTAAACAATGTTAAATAAATCCACTGTTAAATTAATTAAGATATTTAAACACTGTTAAATAAAAAATAGATTCATTGTGTTATAATAAGGATCATTTATACTTTCCAAAGTCAAAGACGCCAATCGTCAAATCTATGTATGTAATATTCGATAACTTCACAGTGCTGATAAATGTTCTCATTAAATATTTCAACTACTAATAATTACCATACTACATACATGTCATATGAAAGGGAAATGATTAACATGTAGAAGTGAATCTAACTAGAATAGTCTCCATTTATCCATAGATTATAAATTGACATTAAGGTTTCATTAAGAACTTTAATGGTAACTTAAGTATTTAATCTATTTTCAAATCAGAAAATTAAAAAAAATTATGGTATTGTCTTAGTGTTACTGTCGCCAATAACATATCATTAAATATTTATTTATAATTAAAATAAATCGTGCATAGACTATTTTGTGAATCTTGTTCAACTGCTTTACATATTTATAACTAAGAAATTAAATGTAATAGTTAGATGATGACTAATTTCAAGAACAACTTATTTGTCCAATCTTCCTTAATAAAAGAAGTTGCATGTTTATTCACCTACTCGTTCATTTGTTTGTTTGTCTGTCGGTCGCGTGACGAAGAATCTAAGCGACCCACACTTAGAAATTCGATACATTGATTCTTACAGCGATTTTTACTTTTCTTATATACAATAATGTATAAGGAAAGTATTGTGACGTGGTCGAAAATTCGAATTCGAGTTTTCGACGGGAGAACACGTTTCAAGTCTCCCTGATCACGAATCGTACATTTTTGAGGGGATGTCTGTGTGTGTGTCTGAAAATGTGTGTGTGTGTGTGTGTGTGTGTGTGTGTGTGTGTGTGTGTAACTGACGAACGAATGGACCGATTCGAACCAAATTTGGTACAAAAATTACAATCCGTGAATACTGGAGGCCTATTGTTTTTATTCGAAATCGAATGTTCAGAATCCACCTAAATTTTCGAGTGAAATTTTGAAAAAATCATCAAACAATCTAAACCTCTAATAAAGTTACGCAAATAGATATTTCTTATGTAATTTTTCATTAGAAAACGATTAACATAAATTTTAGAACGCTAGCATGAACCGTTCTCGAGATATTGCACATTTTTCAAAAAATTTATATAAAATAAAAGAGAAATATTTCCTATTGAGAAAAATGTTCACTTTTCATATGTAATATCATGCGATATATTGGGTGACATCATTCTCGTGGATCTTGCTCGTTCCAATCATGAAAAAAGATACTTTGAGTACTACTTTTGCATTTGAACGCTAATAGTCATTTATCTGCTATAAGAATAAATTATTTCTCCATCCATAACGCTTGGCGAGATTTTGGCTACGAATTTGGGGAAATTTCGTCAACTTGGCGACTTTTTTAAATATTATCAAATCAAAGAGAATCTCGCCAAATGGATAAAAATGACGCTAAATCAATGAAAATAACGACTATTTGACGAAAATTCAATATTCTGGAAAAAATATAAGTATCTACTATAAGAATAACTTCTTTTGTTTTTACTGTAAAAGTAGTATATACATTGCATTATATAAGGAAATTTTTTTTCAGATTTTTTAAAATATAATTTGAGCAATTTTCACATAAATTGATCTTTATTTGATCAAAAATTCCATTACAGAGTTTCCTTTTTTAACATCGGAAAATTCGGATAAAGTTATTTCTAACGAACTATGAACCGAATCCGTAAGACCTTTTCTTCATATTTAGAAAAAACACCAAAGTAAGCATATTTTATATATTTCTAATTTTATATTGCTTCATCGGAAAATCGAAATTGGCATGATTCTAAGTTTGAGCATAAATATGAAGTAATACCTTTGCATTTTAATAAAATGAACTAATCACTTCATTCCTGAATTTCTTATAAATTTTTAAAATTATTCATGGAATTTGCGATTTTTAATTTTGATTCCGGGGGGGGGGGCGGAAACAAGTTTCGCCACCCTGAATTCACAACGAAGGGCACTTCCTTTGCCACGGATTTCATAAATATATGATGATACGAATATGATTTTGCTCGAAACGGGAGTTTTGTTAAATCGTTAGTTGGCGGCATGTTGACCTATACATGAATCTGTTCTTTTTTTTACTGAAGAATCTGAGTCTGAAACCAAAATTCTGTGTTACTCCTTGAAACAATCGAATTCGCACACAATTAAATATAAATATGAAATAAAATGCATATTTATGTAACGTTGGCATTATTTCCGAACCAAATGATATCTTTTGTTTTCACCTGAGGAGCGCGAATAATGAACGAGAAGGTTCAGACGCATTTTCGACCGACTTTATATGATTATGTGACGGATAAAAAATAAGCCATTGAGTTAGGGGGTATTCATGTGCTGCTCACATCAGATTTTTACTGGAACTTGTTTTGCTCATTTCCAAAATTGAGCATCAGTGTTGGACAATTCGTTAACACTATATTTAACTAATAAGGCATAAAAAATAATTTTCACTATTATATCATATACACGTTTTTAACACTTTCCAACATAGTTGAAATGTGTTTATGACTTTGTTCATTCTATTTGTCTGTCTGTCCGTCCGCACGATAACTGCCGTACAATTAACTTTATCAAAATGAAATTTTAGTATGTTGTTAAGACGATCTATGGGATACATGGGAATGTAAATTAATAACATCACTCAATTACTTCTGGATTGAACCCGGGTTGAAAAAGTGAAATACATTGAACCAACCATATGGGACCTAATTTTTTAAAACAAATTTTAAGCAAAGTTAAAATTCACAAACTGCTTCCTAAATTTTAGGAAATATTCAAATTCTTCCATAAAGTATCTAAAAAAATCCACAAAATATGTTCGGTTGTTTTTTAAATAAAAATTTAAATAATAATTACACCCATATTGTATGAAGAGATCAAGTGAACCAATATTGATTATGAAACACTTTCCAGCTGCAATACAATTTTCTTTAAATATCTCTAAAACGCGATACATTCAGTGGTGATATATTTTAAATTATCACAATACTACAATAATTTATTAAATTTGAAAACTTCATCGAAAACAAAAGAACTTCATTCAAATGACGTCATTAAAATATACATCGCCTGGCTCTCTATATGCAAGCTGTGAATATTTCATCCATAATGTTTTTTCCATTCATTTAGCGGCGATATTTTTAAAATTACCACAATACTACAATAGTATATTTTACTTAAAAACTTCAAACCATGGAAGTAAAAGTACTTTCTAACACTATGCTTAAAATTTCATCAAAAAAGGCAATACCATAGAATCGTCTGCTTCTCTATGTAAAATCAATGAACGTTTCATTTATATCAGCTATATTGCAGACTCCAGAGCTAAATAATTTGTCGTTACAAAATTCAGCAATTTTTATACAACTCATCTTACAGCTTAATGAGTTTACATTCTCCATACGTGGAAAAATTAGGCTTCGTTGTAGAAATAATCGAAGTTTCGTGATAATTTAAACTCAAAAATATTGTAATTGCTTTGGTGCAGTATACAGATGCACAGAAAAAAATAAAAATAAAGCGGTTTTAGGACGGATACAACAGCACAGAAATTAAGCAAAAATAAAGTTGTTTTAAGACAGATACAACACTAAATATAATTTAAAAAGAATTTTAAAAATCACGATTTTAACACAAGATGGATGTCATATTTTATTTTGAAGTGGATCAAGTGATTCTTCATATAATATGGTGCAATTATTGTTTTAATTTTTACTTAAAAAAACTACCAAACATATTTTGCTGAAATTATTTTTCATATATTTTATGGGATAATTTGAATATTTCCAAAAATTTCCGAAGCAATTTGTGAATTTTTCAAATTTGCTTAAAAAATGTTTGAAAAATTAGGTCCCATAGGGTTGTTCAATGTATTTCATTTTTTAAACCCGGATTCAATCCAAAACTAATTGGGTGATATTATTCATTTATATTTCCATAGGTCCCACAGACCATCTCAACAGCATACTAAATTTTCATTTTGATAAAGTCATTTTTACGGCAGTTAACGTACGAACGGACAAACAGACAGACAGAATGGACAAAGTCATAAACACTTTTCAACTATGTTGTAAAGTATTAAATATAGCATTCATGTTTTTTTACCAGTATAAAAATTGTGATTTTTTGAGTTCTTTTAAATTTATATTTACTGTTACATTCGTACTAAAACCGCTTAATTTTTACTTATTTTCTGTGCATCTACATTTTGCGCCAACGTACTTACAATATTTTTTAGTCTAAATGGTCATCATCCTTTGATTATTTTTGCAACGAAGCCTAATTTTAATAGATACCGAATGTAAACAAGTGAATTTAAGATGAGTTGTATAAGAATTGCTGAATTTTATTCACACAAAATTATTTAGCTCTGGAATAAAAGTGATATAAATGAAATATTCATTGTTTTTATACAGAGAGCCAGACGATTTGTATTTCGATAACGTCATTTGAATAAACTTCATTTTTTTCGATGAAGTTCTAAGTTATCAAATATAATAAATTATTGTAGTACTGCGGTAATTTAAAATATATCAGCGCGGAATGTATCGCATTTTAAAGAAGTCTAAATGAAATTGCATTTCGGCTGGAATGTATCTCATAATCAATGTTGTATACATGGTTGATCTTCCTTGTTATTCAATTTAATTTTGCTTTTCTATGCTAAACTTTACCATCAAAACAAAGTTGTGTTGCTATATGAAACGGAACCATATTTATTTTAAACGTACATTAAAAATACATGTTTAATATGGAAATGAATATATTTACAGACACGGAAAAAGAAGAAGTTTTATTGAAATAAATAGCGCCAAAGAGTCCTCCAATTCTCATGCATATGCATGGAATAATCATGAATTCACAACCTCCTCAAATTTGGAATAACGACGATAAAACTGAATACTAAAGATGCATTAATTAAAGATAATTTTAGTTGCCATCAATTTACAGTCAGGGCCCATTGTTAAAGACGCGTTAAAATATGTTGATAATACTACATTTGCATGTACCTTGGAATATATAATTGCATTTGTAAGGGACTGTTTAAGAATTAATTCAACTCTTGATACATACTTTTGTCCACCATCATCTATTGATAAATTATTATTTTTAAGATAAAATCATGTATTTTTGAATACAAAGTATAGCCAGAAGAAAGAATTACCATTAAGTGAAATATAAACGCATTACCGTTTTGAGATTTTTCTCTGCCCTTATGATTAATGTTACTTATACGAAGGAATTATATCAAGGCACATTGCTTCTGTCTAAAGTCATATGTCGATGTTAGTTTAATCCTTAAGTGTAACATGATTATGACTTTTATACATTCCCGGTATACATGCATCACATAATAACTTCATCAGTAATAGAATGTTACAGTTGTTCATAAAATTCCAAGCCATTATGTTGTTTGGAAACACTTTGCAATTGCATTGCCGTTTTGATATCGGTACAGATAGAAATATCATAAACTGAGGTTCCATTGCAATATCAACCAAGGACTCAGCAAGGAACGGTAAGTTACAGATCAATTCCTCAACTTACAACAGCGAGAATATTAGAAGAAATATATATACGGACATGCTATGCTAGTCACTTAAAGTAAAATTTGTTCCATCTCCCAGAAGTTGGTTAACAGCAAAGAGATACGACATGTTTTACTTTTCTCTTAACAATAGTTAAGATGCATAACTACTGGTTAACTATCAGAATGTATCCTATTTATTGTTAACCAACAACTGAGCACCCGCTTTTGTTAACTAACAACTATAGAATATCTGCTATGATGTTGGTTGACAGCAGTTAAGCTTAAGATTTGAGTATTGCAATTATCTGAATAGATTAGGGAAGCCAAATTTCAGTCTAAATTTGTGATTTTGCCATAACAAATATAAAATTATTGGCACGTTGTTGGTTCCGATATTCATGCACACGGACCAGAAAAAGTACAAGCCATTAAAAATTTGGTTTTTCCTCAAATCAGAAAGGATGTAAGAAGTTTGCTAGGTATGTTTTCATATTATCGATTGAATATACCTAGAGATCGAGTGACCGCCTACAATTTTGACAAAAAGGTGATCTAAAAACAAAGTGCTTTGGCAACAAGAACAGAACACTGCTTTCACTCAGATCAAAATTGCAATATGCAATATTCCAGAATTTATAAACACACCTAATTTCACATTACCATTTATCATCTACATCTATACAGACGAAAAAGTAGTGAGACAAAAAATATGTTGAACATCCAATAGCTTTTCCCAGCTAGAAACTAACTATTTTTAGTTCTGTCCTTAAGAAGATCAAGACATATATTTTTAATTCTGACAACACTATTGTTAGTGACCACAATCTATTCACATTTCTTACTGAATGTTCTTCTCTACGTGCACGATTACAACAATGAGCACTCGCACTGCAACGTTTTCACACATCCATTTTTTATCTACGTAGAAAAGACCATATGCATGCTAACTCATTGTCAGGATTAGTTGCTCTCCACTGGTTGTAATGAATTCATATATATTTTTACCTATGTAAGATGATATTGTTTAACACTTAATCTTTTTTACCACTGTTATTTTTATTAGTAACTATGTAAGATACTTTTTAAGTATCTGCAAGGTAACTTGTTTTAAGTAACTGCAGGTAACTCTAGCAAAGCACATTAAATTCTTTCAAAACGGGAAGTGTCAGGTTTGGAATATTTTGAACTGTTTCGAAAAGGTTAAATGAGAACAAATCACTCCCAAAATAAAGATGCTATTCATGTAAAACCATTTTTTCCTGTTGCAAATATCCAATATAGTCAACCCTACTATAACGCGGCAGTCTTATAACGCGGCTTCTGTATAATATAACCAAATTAGCTTAAGTAATTTCCCTATAACAAAAAGTTTTCTATTACACATTTACGGTTGAAATTAATGGGGAATTCCCCTGTTTTTTTATCCACGTATATCGCCATTTTTCAATTTCAGTTATCAAGAAAATTCCCTGTAAAAAAATTAATACATTTGTCTCAAATGCATTGGTAGACGAAAATATATTCAAAGTATGGGTTGCAAAATTTCAATTTAAATGATGTGAATAGTTGGCTGGATTTGCGTAAACAAGTAGAAAATCACTTTATTGAAATTGATCCTTCAACAGTGCAAAGTGCAAAGTTTATAAGAGAATTACAAAATTGCTTAGCTCCTTACAGTGAGATTTTGGTAAAGTTACAAAATAAAGCTACATTTGAAAACGAAAACGAATATTTGCAAAATGAAGAGGACATTAAAAAAAATAATTAGACTACTAGTATTTGCCAGCGATGATGAATATTAATAGGATTTTTGTTGGAAAAATTAATAAAAGTTTAATTTTCACACTGTTTCTTTAATTTTCTTATATGAAGTCTTGAACTCAAAACAATTCGAAATATGTAAACATATATTTATTGCCTTTTGTACCTATAAACCTATAAACTTATATTTCATAACCATATTCATCCATGGCGCTCTGAAAATGCAGTTTTATATAACATAGAATGAATCATCCTGATTTATATGTTCTGAGTTTCACTTAATGCAGTGTGCATATAACGCGATACGAATTGTTCAGTTTTATACTAATTTTGAGGATCTTATAACGCGGTTTCTATTCAACAAGGTATGCAGGTTCGATATAACACGGTACAAATTAATCTGATTTGCACTAATCTGAGTTTCTTATAACGCGGTTTCCATATAGCGTGGTACGAATTAATCCCGTTATAGGGAGAATTGACGGTATTTGCAATTTCATTTACTTAAAAATTCATATAACATATGACGTTTATTTTCCTTATTTTTTTTTTAAAAAAAATCGTATAATCAAATGCTTTTTAAACAGCGATACACAATTAAGGAATACGTATAAATAACTATTTACGCCACTATAAAATATTTCCTTTCAGCTGTACTTTACATGACTTCTGACTACGAAACACCCGCAAAGTGTTACCCAACATTTACCCAAGGAAATTCTTCGAAATATAGAACCGAACATTGACACAAGCGTTTGTAAAATGCCTGATATATTTGTTCTTTGGAAAAGAATTTTCGTGAAGTTCAAAGCGAAAGCCGCTTTATACCCCCAGGTCTTAAAGTAAGATGCGTGGAACGAAATGCTTATTGCGGTTATGATTTCGTTGAGTAAGAATAAGGGAATAATCGTAATTCAAAGATAAATTTCGAGCGAATAAAGAAATAAAAATTTTGGAATTGAATTTTTCTTATATTCACACAAATTCAATATTTACCTATATGTTCCGAATTTATCTTAACCGCCAGCAGCAAGTTATTTTTAATTCTAAATATTTCAACTTCGTACAGCATATACAATAGATTTAAAGCGAAATAAATCTCTATTTCCATTAGTAAAAATTAAAATTGTATGCAAGATAAACTGATAATAAGTGATAAATAATATAGTTTTCATTCTATATATATATATATGTGTGTGTGTGTATACACATACATGCGTTTGTAAAATGCATGATACATTTGTTTACACATTCATGTGTATACACACATATCCATACATATATATATATGTGTGTGTGTGTGTGTGTGTGTAATATTACTAATGTTTTGAAAGTCATTTTTAGCGTATATATATATATATATATATATATATATATATATATAATATTATATAATCATTTCATTTCAGTCAGTTTTCTTTATATGCATATATATATATATATATATATATATATATATATATATATATATACAATATGACAATTATTTGATATATATATATGTATTATATATATATTACAATATGACAATTATTTGAGATTTCATCTGACAAGGATACTTCATGTAATATTTTTAATAATAATTTTCCAGCATTAGTAATGTAAGAATTGTGCCCACTGGTAATGGTTCGAAAAGCAACAGGGGATTTATGAAACTTGGGTACTAAAACAATATATGGAATGTTTTTACAACTATTTTTTAGATGGATTTGCTTATATTTGGCTGAAATTCTATTCGATAAATTTTTAAGCTTAGTTTTATGTAAATTACAGATTTGATTATTAAGTAAGTGTGACTGGAGGGTACTTTTATAGTAATATTTACAAATAATTGAGTAGTTACCAGTTGCCTTATCGACATATGTAATGACAAAATCATTTTGTATTTCTTTAATATCATTTTTAATTGAATTAAGTTTATATGAATTATTACTTTTCTGATTATATATATAGTGATTTAAGAGATATATATATATATATATATATATATATATATATATAATTTCTCTTACGGAATAAAAATGCTCAGAATTGTGTATCATGCAATATTAGCGTATTCCACTATCTACAGCATTTAACTGCTGCTCCTGATAAACAAATATTGGCAAAAGCACTATCTTAGCTTTGAGCTAACATAAAACTGCCTTACGAGGCTGGATCTAATAATGGAAGCACACAATATAAAGCTGTGTCTTGGATACAGAGATCATATTGTAGAAAATAAAAATATATTTGGGTAGTTCTGGTTCGGAGCAGATAGCAAAATAGCATTTTCAGAGGAAATTATGATTGTTTTGCTGACCTTTGAAATATGAAAGAAATTTTACTTCAATAATTGCAACACTCATTATTTAAAAAAGTATATTAAATTTAGTCTTCCAAAAATACGATTACCAATAACAAGTTAAAATATGTTGCCTAAAAATAAGAATTAATAAATTTCTCTAGAATTCCCAACTGATAAGCACATAATCGGTTAATAATAAACGGGAATAAAATTAAGACCTATTTATGCATATTTAAAGAATGCAAATGTAAACCTAATACAAATGTAAAACTTTAATCAACTTAAACTGTCTTTAAAATAAAACATCCTCACTACTAGATTTTAAATTTTTAAAGTACATTTCAGATGTACATTTCAATACATGTCCTAAAGTACAGATGTATATTTCATGAAATACAGATGTATATTTCATGAAATATACATCTAAGTACATTTCAGATGTGTTGATAAAGTGCAAACAACTCCTATATTGAAGCAAATATTATTAGCAATATCCGTTAAACTTTTAAGAAATAAAAGAAAAGCCTTAATAAAATTCTGTCGCAGTTCTTCTATTATTAAATTAACTGCACATCATATGTTAGAAAAATAAAATACCAAACAAGATTCAAAAGTTCTATTTGAAGTGTAAGAAAAGAATCAGAAACACACGATTCCAACAAAGCAATGGGAAATAAACAAAGGAGGAACATTTTCTGACATTCCAAGATATTTTTCATGAAACTAGTCTAAATATATATGCTAGCGTATCCACATAGATATGCATGGGAATTGTAGTTAATTGAAACAAATATATTTCATGTTTATGAATAAGGCCATACGTTTTTATTATTATCATTAATTCTGATAAATATCTGGCAAATAACAGCCTCGGTTTTCATCAAACTATACATCAGTCTTATTTTCTTCTTAAAGAATTGCACCTATTTTCAAAAAGAGTTTCATTTATATTTAGTTTAATAAACGTTAAATAGTGTTGCAATTATTATTGCTTTACGGAGTAGAAAGAATAATTATATTAGCGAAAGAAAAATTGTATATCTGTTTTATTTACAATTAATGCCAATTACGTATAATCCAATACAGGCAACGCATTCAACACATTCACTTTCTTGTCTTCAATAAATATTCTGCATTTTATTTGCATCATGAAATTTCTGCTATGTTATCTTAAATATTTTTTGTCAAAATATTCAGTTGAAGCTTACGGTTGTTTACACGTTCATCTGCTAGTATATATTCATATCATATTAATATATCACACGAGCGGACCAAAATGAAAACGTCGAGTTTTAGTGATACGATCTCTACACCTACATTG
Organism: Amaurobius ferox; assembly: GCA_951213105.1. Classification (NCBI taxonomy): domain Eukaryota; kingdom Metazoa; phylum Arthropoda; class Arachnida; order Araneae; family Amaurobiidae; genus Amaurobius; species Amaurobius ferox. Next base: position 130,061,448 of record OX578134.1, read on the forward strand.
GTTCAGAATCTATTAGTCCGAGCTATATTGGTTCGGAAACTATTTTTTAACTTGGGTTTAAGACATTCTTGTCCTTGTGTGCATAAAACTAACTGTAATACACTATCCAATACGATCAAATAAGATAACTACAAGCACTGATGAAAACATATTTCTTGTTAAATTCTTTAAATTTTTGTTTCCCTATGGGGCATCTACATTTCTTATTCCTACTGCTGAGTGTATATGCACTGCCAAACACAGAAAATGCAACCCCATAAAAGAGCGAATAGAATGTGATGATAAAGGACACACAGACAGATATGGCATACATAAATTAGTGATGTCAATTCTAGAAAGATAATACAATATAGTAATGGCATAGATAGGGTGCTCAACGGTCAGTAGGACCATCTCTTGCAGCGATACACTCAACAACACTTCAAGGAACTACAATTGGCGTTCCGATAGTTTTCTGGGAGATAGATGACCATATGCTTTTAACCATCTTCCACAGGTAATCCACTGTTTAAGGCGAGGGCAGATCAGTCAAACGACAGCTAATCACGTCCCATACATGCTCGATGGGTGGACAACGAAAGCCAAGGAAACACCATATATCTTGTAAGATTCCTGCTGATGATTGCCGTGTGCAGTCACACGTTATCTTACTTGTAAACAAAATTTTGCAACTGCTGAAGGTAGAGCAGTGCAAGCAGCCGCAGCATCTCATCCACATATCGCCGTGCCGTCATTGTGTCTCTGATAAGAACTATAGGTGACCGGCTATCAAAGACGATGGCACCCCAAACCGTGATACAGCATTGTAAAGCAGCATGGTATTGAATAGTGGCAGAATGATTGGATCTGTTTCCATGTCGTCTCCAGACTCTCATATGGCGACTGTTAATCGGCAAACAGAACCGGGACTCTGAAAACTACCCTGGCCCATTCAGTTGTCCAAGAGGCTCGGACCCGACACCATTGCAATATTTCAAGTAAGTGTATTTTCGTCAATGATAATCTTGTCGTCAAAGGGCGGTTTGAGTGCAATCCACTTTCGGCTAATCGTCGAGAAACTGTTCTCGTTGATATTGGAACATCCAATGTGCCCTGCAAATTCTGCAGAATGTCAAAAGTAGTCGTTTGTGGGGCCGCCACTGCATGCCTGCGAATGAGTCGATCACCGCGTGTTGATGCACGTCTGGATGGACCTGTATCACTGCGACAATTCACATGTCCTTCTTCAATCCATTGTCTCTAAATCCTTTGCACAGTGGACGCATCTACACATGTTTTAACGGCGATACGTCGGTATGACCACCCAACCATACGTAAGACTAAAATGAACTCCCCCGAACGATCGTCCAAACGCTGAAACGGACTTAGGCTCAATCAGCTAGGCATCTCTTCAACAACACGTGTCTTTTTTAATGAAAAACAGCTCGGTAAACGGGTTTCAGTAGGTGACAGAATAAGAACTGCTGGTTCATCTGCCGATTCCATCCTTTTTATCCCGCGCTCTAATCATGTGACCTACTTGCATTTCAGATCATTTGTATACGTCGGATAGCTGCATTTGTCTAGCAAATTGATTAATTATAGCTTCATGGCGTTGCATTTTCTATGTCGAGTGGTGTATTTTATGATGTAAGGAAAGTCACCGGGACAAATATAATTTTATAATGGCTTTTATTACTTCTTTTATCTCGAATGCACTAACTTAATTTTCCACACTTTCAAAACTCGTTTTACTTTATGAATTTTTTTTTTCAAATCCGACTGTCTTATTTAATGTCCTGCTTAATTCAAAATAAGCTGCTGATGTTATGAATTTTTCCAGAGTGATAATCTTTCTTTCTGCGCAAGGAATCTCTGATATACGTTTTTATTATTTTGTGGATAGCAGCTGACAAACAGATCGAAAAACATGTGAAGCTGTTGATGCGAAGATGTCTCGGTCTCAAATAAAAAAAGATAATTCCAGGATCTTTCCAGAGCTCACCCAGTTCAATCACTTAGCTCAATCATAGCTTAGTCGTTTTATTCAGTCGGGTCCTCTCTGTTACATTATTTGTCTTAAGATAGAATGTAGGAGGAAGTGAGTGGGGGGATTTTTTTCTGAGCAAGATTACAAATGTTTAAATACCCTTTTAGACATGCAAGAATTTACTCAGCAAATTAAACACTCAGGATTTGAATCCTAGTTTTTCAATTTACACAAGACGATTTACAGAAGTAACTGTGTTTTCCAAATCTCTTATCATTAGTCTATTTACAGTGTCCAACATATTAAACAAAGACACCACATTTACTGGTAATGTCTTGCAATCTTTAAGGGTCTAACGAAAAGCATGTATCCATCACTCATGTTCCATATTTTGTCAAAAATGATACTAAACTGATTGAAAGTTTTTCAATGGCCAAGCACTTGATTATCTAATCATTTGCTGATTCTTAGCAACCGAATCATAAACCCATTTGTCGTGACATGGCATTGCTCTGGTGAACCAGGGGTGGAGAAATCGTATTGCACGCTAAACGAACATTGCAACATCCATGACCGCAAGTTTGATTATATGTACCCCACAACACGGCAAAGCACGAAGAAGTGCTTGCCTTTTACCTCTCAGCTAACGAACCGGCACTGATTTATAGTAATAAAACTAAAATCACAGTGTAAATGATATTTAATGGAAGAACTAAAACTAATTTTTCAGCGGAAATTCAAAAAAATGAAGAAAATTCTCGTTAAAATGAATCATAAATGCACCAAATTGCTCATACGTTTTCTACAATCCTAATATAGCTGCTGTATATTTTTCATTACTATTCTTTCATTTGGCGAATAATAACGTGAGGTCATGCGCAGTAACTCATCTTATTAGTCAGTTACTGTAAAAATTTAGACGATATTTTCAGATAAAAATCATATTCAAAAAGTCATTATTAACTATATCAGATCGGGTAGATGTAGTTCCCAAGTGAGCATTATGAATATGGAAAACAGTGCGTGGGCTAACATTTACAACACATTATCTTATAGAAATATGTTTGTTTTTAAAAGCGATTGCTATGTATTCCTGTATGTATGCAATCTCATTTGTTATTTAGATATGAAAACATTTTAATAAACTATTTACATATGAATTGAATATATTTTAAGCTTTGAACTAGGAAGTTTTAATTTCCATTTAAACAAAGGTTGTTTAAATAAAATATTTATTTTTATTAATAAAATAATAGTTAAAATCTTTGAACAAAGAATGTTCCCATTTCTATCATTAAGATCATCATCCTTGCAGTGAGTTGGTAAGCCTAAAGACAAATTTAATATAAAATCTCGGATGAAAAATATATTTAATTTTACTGTTTGTGATACCTGACAACTAAATCTAATATATACATTTGAATCCAAACAAGTTAACAATTAAAATGTAGCCAATTTCGTTACAATGTAATGTACGCAGCACTCGTCAAACGTGAAATTGCAACACCATGAAAGAATTAAAGTAGCCATATGCAAATCAAAGTACCGGTAAAAGAAAGAGTCATATGTAAATGATAAGGTTTTCGTACATATCGGGTCAACTGACACCCAGTTTCGGGTGATAATGACCAGCAGACGGCTTGTCCTGTAAATGCTATGAACGACGATTTGCAGCAGCAGAACTTTCGAAAAAGTGAGGAAGCGATGTCTCGAAGAAGCCAACGAGCTGTATACCAGCAGTTACCGGCTGGGGTATGCGACCGTATCCTGGAGCTGCCTGGCATGGGTTTGTGGATGCGTGCAATTGTTACGCGTGTTGAGCACGACGTGAATACCATTCAGCGATGTGTGACACAATGAACTCAGGAACATCAGAGAACACGCCGAAAGAGGGAGTGGATCCAACTGGCGCACGACAAAGCGCACAGACTGGCAGATTCGCCGAAGGTCTAGTCGAGACCCGTTCGCAACGGTAGTGTCATCCGAATCAGCCTGACACCATCAACGGTTACACCTGCGTGCACCCAAACTATTCGCAACAGATTGCATGAGGTACATCTACGCGCACGGATACCAGCCACTAGGGCGCTATTAAGGGCTCGACTCAGGGATGCACGTTTTACGTGGTGTCGTCATCATTACAACTGGACTAATAAATGGAATCGGGTATTGGTATTGTTTATGGAGTAATCTAGTTTCTGTCAATGGAGATATAGCAGCCGTGGACGGGTGTGGCGGATTTCCGTAGAACGCCACTTGCCAGCCCATGTCATCGAGCGTTATACCGACGATATACCGGGCATCATGGTTTGGAGTGGTATCATGCTCGATGAGCGGACAGCTCTGGTGCACATTGCAGGCAATCTGACAGCGGACCTGTACGTCATAAAAGTTGTGATGCCTGTGGTTCGAGCACTGGTGTAGGCCGTCCCCGGCATGGTGCGTCCAGCAAGATAATGCCACACCGCACGGCGAACTCTCAACAGCCTGAATGGATTTTACATCCTTTCCTATCAGGCAGCCTCGATGGATCTCTCTCCCATTGAACACGTGTGTCCCCTCATCAGGCATCAGGTGCACCGGGGACCACCGGTACATATCGTAACAAATTGCGTGCCGCAGTGGATGCTGTTTGGCAAGGAGTATCTCAGGCAACCATTAATAGCCTCATCGATATTATGCCTCGCCGTTTAGTGGTCTGTATATCTGCCCATGAGGACCACATTCTTTACTGAATAAATAGGTTTATTTTGCATATATTTGTTTATTCTTTTAATAATTTGCATATGACTCTCTCTTCTACCAGTACTGTGATTTGCATATGGCTACGTGCATTCCTTCATGGTGCTGCAATTTCACTTTACACAAAACATTTTTGTGTAAAGTGACGTTTTTGTGTAAAGACCTGTCTAAACATAAATGCTAATATATCCGAAAATGTAAACATCTTAATTGACTATAATCGAAGTAAATATATTTCAATTTTATGGCTTATTGCATACAATTTTCTTAATTTGAATAAAACCTAATAATCAAAAATATCAGCTTTCACTTAAAAGTACCATCTTCCTTTTCTGTCTAGTGTTATTTAATTCATATGCAAATAGTTAAAAACGTACTTTGTTCTATACGTCCTAAATATTCTTGCTATTAATTTTGCTTGCATGTTTAGGAAAATAATTTAATTAGCGAAAGGGAATTTTTACGTGCTCTATTTAGCGTTATAAAAAATCAAATATAAGCGTAATTCCACTCATTGAGTAACGTTTATTATCTTCATAAAGTATCGAGACTCTTAATCACGACAGTGTTACTTGTATTTATTTTTCTAAACCTATTCAAATTAAGATATCAGTTTTTTCGTGTACGGTTGTGTATATTCATTCATTATACATTGTGATATCAGTATTCATAATAGAAGAGCGAGAATTGAAATATACATTATATGCCATTAAGTGGCATATTACAATTCTGTGATACATAAAGTCTAATCATTTTAGGTTAGTTTTGTTGCTGTTAGTTCCCATGCTATATCTCCATGCTATAGAAAATATTAGATAAAGTCCGAAAGGGCTAGTCACTTAAAAAAGACGATAAGTTGTTTCTTCTTAATCCTCAACAAGCAAATCTATAGTGACACAGATACAACCAAGTTGTCAGAAGTTGTTGCGAGGCAGAACAAGGGCAAGATGGTAAAACCTTTTGACCCTGTTCTAAAAGTTCATGCTTTTGATTTGCCCACTTCTGATCATAGTTAAAGCAATCTGCACTTGTATGTTACCACTAAACTGAAGATATAGTCCAGGACACTTAGGCGGGTACCATTGATGATCAGATGGAATACTTCAGATTTGACAGATTCTTCTTCATGGACTAAATTTCAGAAGCAGTACGCTAAATTTGTTTTAAATATAATAACAGTAACGATCACAATAAATAAAACCGCTGCTTTTAAAATAAGTTTCTAATATAGCTTCATTCCTTAACGAAAAATTAGGTGACTTTATAGTTAACTAGCAGCATACCCGTTCTTCGTACGGAGTATATAATATAAAGAAACTTGAAATTCATAATCATGCCCAAATTCTTATAGTATACTAAATGACATGTTTAATCAAAATATTCTGTTAAAATATTTAATATAATGCTCCTAAAAAGAAGTTTAAGAATCTCTGTTCTCGCTATATAAAATTATCTTCATGGACATATCTGAAGAATAAAGCACCTTGGACCCCTTATGTAAGCAAATATAAAAAAAAATATGGAATTGAATCAATATATGCAAAATAAAAGCGTTAAAATTGTATGGGACCCGTACTAATTATATACGCGAATATTAGAAAATATAACCTGTATTAGTAGATTACATGTATAAATTGAAAATACCAATAAACCCGTAATCTTTAAATCTGAAGACAGTCATTTATTCCAATATATGTCAAAATTAAAGTGCTAAAATTATATGGGAAGATATACAAGTACTACTTATAATGTCCGATTATTAGTAGAAGATTACCCGTTTTGCAATATGAGTCACAAATGTTTTTTGGTAAAATACAACAGACGACGTAATAAATTGAATATATAATTAATCCCCTTAATCTTCATACCAGAAGACTGTACTTGATTCCAATATATATGCCAATATATGTCAAAATATATGCCAATATACCTGTACTACTTATATTCTCGTAGGTTAGAAGATATACCCGTGCATTCCTAGAAGATTACTCGTACAACGTACAATATGCGTGTGTCAGCAATTTTTGCCGCAATAAAACAATGGCGTAATAACTTAAAAATATCAATAATCCCTGAATCAATAATTCCGGAAAATATCAATAATAATAATGTTTAAACCTGAAGAGTATAATTGATATTATCCAGTCCAAAATGAAATGGCAATGAAATTTATTTTATATACACATCTTCATTATTCAAATCGGAAAGGATTTAATAAAAATCGTCTGCCGCATAAACACATTGGATTTAAATCCGTTGCTAAGCGACATGATATCATTTGCTTCAAATAAATTGGTAGAAAAAATATCGTCTAAATAGTTATATTTCTATGGAACATTTGGCGACAGTTTCGTCAAATTAGCGACATTTTAAAAAATCGCCAAATTTATCGCCAAGTGCGACTGTAGAACTGACAGTTCCACTTTTCGACAAATTGACGAAATATCATCACAATACTATCCCCTAACAAAAAACAATTAATATCATTTATGTAGCGCAATTTTATCAATTTCAAGATATTTTTATAGATTTGAAAACATTTTTATCAATTTGGTGACATTTTAAAAATTCGCGAAATGTATTACTAAGTAGGATGGTTGGTCTGACAGATAAATGCTAACCAAACATCATTTCAGTACTCTCTTCTAACAAAACAAAAAAAATTTCATTGATATGTAGAAGACCCAAGCCACACGACCAACCCGAAGGTTTATGGCAGCTGTTTGTGTGTCGTTTATATCAATTTGGCGACATTTCCGTCAATTTGGCAAAGTTTAAGAAAAGTTGTCAAATTAGCGATATCCCTCCAAATTCGTAGCTTTGAATTTGCAGATCTGAATGAAACATTCTTATCCCGTTTCAATATACTAAATGAAAACACTACAATTGTATTAGAAGATATACCCGCTCTACTCTTTTTCTGTTTCAACAATCGGCTATATGAATTTATTGGCTAAACACAATATATGAGTTTAGTAGCTAAATACGATATAAGCTTGAAAACTCTTTGCCAAAATAAATGAAATTGATGTACGCAGTCAGCAATTAATATAATTAAAAGAAAAATCAAACCGTCCATTCATAAGATATACTTTTATATCCATTTATCCATTTATTTATTATTTAAATCGAAAAAAAATAATAAAAACATTGACAAACACATTTAATTTAATTGCGATGCCGAACAACATGATATATCCTCCTAAAATGTTAAAATTTATTAACCACTAACAGCACACCCGTTATTCGTACGGAGTGTATAATTTAAAGAAACTTAAAGTTCGCAATCATGTGCAAATTCTGTTAAAATATTAAATTTATTGCTCCTAAAGAGAAGTTTAAGAATATATATTCTCACTATGCAAAATTATCTTCACGATCAGATCTGAAGAATAAAACATCCTGCCCCCTTTTGTAAGCAAATTTACAGAAGAAAAAATAGGAATTGAATGAATATATGCAACCCCGTACTAATTATAATGTCGCAGATCAGAAAATATGCCAATGTGTTAGTAGAAGATTACCCGTATTACAATATGCGTCTCAAAAATATTTGCCAAAATAAAAGAGATGACGTAATAAATTGAAAACATCAATAATATCCGTACTCTTTATACCAGAAGGTCGTAATTGATTCCAATATATGCCAATACATATCAAAAGATATGTCAATATACCTGTACTACTTATATTCTCGTAGATTAAAAGATATACACGCGTATTTGTAGAAGATTCGTACAACATACAATATATGAGTTTAAACAATTTTTGTCATAATAAAATAATTGCATAATAACTTGAAAATATCAATAATCCTTGAATCAATAATCCCCGAAAATATAAATAATAATAATTTTTAAACCTGAAGACCGTAATTGATATTATCCAGTCAAAAATGCTATAAGAAAAATCAAATCGTTCTTTTCTAAAATATATTTTTATATCCATTTATTTATTATTCAAATCGAAAAAATAATTATTAAAATTAACAGACAGATTTAATTTAATTGCGTTTCTGAGTAACATGATATAAGATAGAATCTTATAACATGTTAAATATGTCATGTCTTATAACATAAACTGCGAAATTAAATAACGATTTTGATTTCTCTATACTTCTCATTGTTCCGTAAAAGCTTGTTTTAAATAAACCATGAACCATGGAGATAGATTTCCCCTTTAAATCATGTTTCCAACAATTCATGTTTTCAGAAAGTGACTAATTAACGCAAAAAATCTCCCATCAAACTCAGAGATTAAATTTTAATTCACTTTCAAACGATTTTCAAGCTTTTCGTTTGGATAAACCACGGAGTTAGGGAGTAGAACTCCTAGGAAAAAGTTCCGTTTTTCATTAATATCTCGACAACCCCAGGTCTTAGAAACTCGAAACTTGGACAAAATTTATGGGGGGATATTTCAAGGCTATTCATCAAATTTCATTAAATTCGGTTCAGCCGTTTTTCCGTGACGATGAGACAAACGAAAATTTCGTTTTTTACTAATATCTCGAGAACCACTGGTCGTAGAAACTCAAAACACGGATATAATTTTAAGTGGGGCTATTTCTGGGCTACCCACAAAATTTCATCAAATTCGGTTCAGCCGTTCTCCCGTGATGGTGTGACAAACAGACAGACAGACAGACAGACAGACAGACAGACAGACAGATTTTCATTTTTATTTATATAGATTATGTTCACAATAATCAAGTATTATAAACTTATGACAAATGGACCTTGTTGAAGCTAAGTAAGTGTTAATCAACTTATAGCAATCATGTGTACCAATTTATATATGTGTGTGTGTGTGTGTGCTGTACTTAAGATTTTATTTTATCGTGTCATATTAACAAAACACTAGCAGCATACCCGTTCTTCGTACGGAGTATATAATTTAAAGAAACTTGAAATTCATAATCATGCCCAAGTTCTTATAGTATACTAAATGACATGTTTAATCAAAATATTCTGTTAAAATATTTAATATAATGCTCCTAAAAAGAAGTTTAAGAATCTCTGTTCTCGCTATATAAAATTATTTTCATGGACATATCTGAAGAATGAAACATCTTGGACCCCTTATGTAAGCAAATATAAAAAAAAATATGGAATTGAATCAATATATGCAAAATAAAAGCGTTAAAATTGTATGGGACCCGTACTAATTATATACGCGAATATTAAAAAATATAACCTGTATTAGTAGATTACATGTATAAATTGAAAATACCAATAAACCCGTAATCTTTAAATCTGAAGACAGTCATTTATTCCAATATATGTCAAAATGAAAGTGCTAAAATTATATGGGAAGATATACACGTACTACTTATAATGTCCGATTATTAGTAGAAGATTACCCGTTTTGCAATATGAGTCACAAATATTTTTTGGTAAAATACAACAGACGACGTAATAAATTGAATATATAATTAATCCCCGTAATCTTCATACCAGAAGACTGTACTTGATTCCAATATATATGCCAATATATGTCAAAATATATGCCAATATACCTGTACTACTTATATTCTCGTAGGTTAGAAGATATACCCGTGCATTTCTAGAAGATTACTCGTACAACGTACAATATGCGTGTGTCAGCAATTTTTGCCGCAATAAAACAATGGCGTAATAACTTAAAAATATCAATAATCACTGAATCAATAATTCCGGAAAATATCAATAATAATAATGTTTAAACCTGAAGAGTATAATTGATATTATCCAGTCCAAAATGAAATGGCAATGAAATTTATTTTATATACATATCTTCATTATTCAAATCGGAAAGGATTTAATAAAATTCGTCTGCCGCATAAACACATTGGATTTAAATCCGTTGCTAAGCGACATGATATCATTTGCTTCAAATAAATTGGTAGAAAAAATATCGTCTAAATAGTTATATTTCTATGGAACATTTGGCGACAGTTTCGTCAAATTAGCGACATTTTAAAAAATCGCCAAATTTATCGCCAAGTGGGACTGTAGAACTGACAGTTCCACTTTGCGACAAATTGACGAAATATCATCACAATACTATCCCCTAACAAAAAACAATTAATATCATTTATGTAGCGCAATTTTATCAATTTCAAGATATTTTTATAGATTTGAAAACATTTTTATCAATTTGGTGACATTTTAAAAATTCGCTAAATGTATTACTAAGTAGGATGGTTGGTCTGACAGATAAATGCTAACCAAACATCATTTCAGTACTCTCTTCTAACAAAACAAAAAAAAATTTCATTGATATGTAGAAGACCCAAGCCACACGACTAACCCGAAGGTTTATGGCAGCTGTTTTGGTGTCGTTTATATCAATTTGGCGACATTTCCGTCAATTTGGCAAAGTTTAAGAAAAGTTGTCAAATTAGCGATATCCCTCCAAATTCGTAGCTTTGAATTTGCAGATCTGAATGAAACATTCTTATCCCGTTTCAATATACTAAATGAAAACACTACAATTGTATTAGAAGATATACCCGCTCTACTCTTTTTCTGTTTCAACAATCGGCTATATGAATTTATTGGCTAAACACAATATATGAGTTTAGTAGCTAAATACGATATAAGCTTGAAAACTCTTTGCCAAAATAAATGAAATTGATGTACGCAGTCAGCAATTAATATAATTAAAAGAAAAATCAAACCGTCCATTCATAAGATATACTTTTATATCCATTTATCCATTTATTTATTATTTAAATCGAAAAAAAAATAATAAAAACATTAACAAACACATTTAATTTAATTGCGATGCCGAGCAACATGATATATCCTCCTAAAATGTTAAAATTTATTAACCACTAACAGCACACCCGTTATTCGTACGGAGTGTATAATTTAAAGAAACTTAGAGTTCATAATCATGTGCAAATTCTGTTAAAATATTAAATTTATTGCTCCTAAAGAGAAGTTTAAGAATATATGTTCTCACTATGCAAAATTATCTTCACGATCAGATCTTAAGAATAAAACATCCTGCCCCCTTTTGTAAGCAAATTTACAGAAGAAAAAATAGGAATTGAATGAATATATGCAACCCCGTACTAATTATATTGTCGCAGATCAGAAAATATGCCAATGTGTTAGTAGAAGATTACCCGTATTACAATATGCGTCTCAAAAGTATTTGCCAAAATAAAAGAGATGACGTAATAAATTGAAAACATCAATAATATCCGTACTCTTTATACCAGAAGGTCGTAATTGATTCCAATATATGCCAATATATATCAAAACATATGTCAATATACCTGTACTACTTATATTCTCGTAGATTAAAAGATATACACGTGTATTTGTAGAAGATTCGTACAACATACAATATATGAGTTTAAACAATTTTTGTCATAATAAAATAATTGCATAATAACTTGAAAATATCAATAATCACTGAATCAATAATCCCCGACAATATAAATAATAATAATTTTTAAACCTGAAGACCGTAATTGATATTATCCAGTCAAAAATGCTATAAGAAAAATCAAATCGTTCTTTTCTAAAATATATTTTTATATCCATTTATTTATTATTCAAATCGAAAAAATAATTATTAAAATTAACAGACAGATTTAATTTAATTGCGTTTCTGAGTAACATGATATAAGATAGAATCTTATAACATGTTAAATATGTCATGTCTTATAACATAAACTGCGAAATTAAATAACGATTTTGATTTCTCTATACTTCTCATTGTTCCGCAAAAGCTTGTTTTAAATAAACCATGAACCATGGAGATAGATTTCCCCTTTAAATCATGTTTCAAACAATTCATTTTTTCAGAAAGAGACTAATTAACGCAAAAAATCTCCCATCAAACTCAGAGATTAAATTTTAATTCACTTTCAAACGATTTTCAAGCTTTTCGTTTGGATAAACCACGGAGTTAGGGAGTAGAACTCCTAGGAAAAAGTTCCGTTTTTCATTAATATCTCGACAACCCCAGGTCTTAGAAACTCGAAACTTGGACAAAATTTATGGGGGGATATTTCAAGGCTATTCACCAAATTTCATTAAATTCGGTTCAGCCGTTTTTCCGTGACGATGAGACAAACGAAAATTTCGTTTTTTACTAATATCTCGAGAACCACTGGTCGTAGAAACTCAAAACACAGATATAATTTTAAGTGGGGCTATTTCTGGGCTACCCACAAAATTTCATCAAATTCGGTTCAGCCGTTCTCCCGTGATGGTGTGACAAACAGACAGACAGACAGACAGACAGAGAGACAGACAGACAGACAGACAGATTTTCATTTTTATTTATATAGATTATATAATAACATGAGTTACGCATGCAAAATTACATAATGAACAAAACCCTGTAAGTACTGTGAGCGAGTTTATAGTACGTTATAATAAGAGTTATTACAAGTGTAAAATTATGTAACGAAATAAAAATCTAAAAGTACTGAGAATCTCGTAGCAATTTCGACAACACAAATTCCATTCGATGAAATTATCTTTATTTTTATAAATAAACCTCATTTGTTGGTCATCTGTTTACTCTTACTGGTGGATTGAAAATATCTTGTTTTGAAGTTTTTAGGCTCTGTATTTCCAAAGGACGAAGCAATTGACTTTTTCATTTCAGTAACAAAAGCTTTTCATTTCAGTAACAAATTAGCTAAAATATTTTACAGTATAAGTTACCATTCTGAAAGTCAATGAATTGCAGTCAAGAATAAATGCTGCAATTCATAACTTCCATAGCCATAGTAAAATATATATATAAATTTACAAAAAAATAAAAACCTAAGACAGCTCTCACAAGTTGAAGGATTTTAGGTAAATGGGGAAATACTTGATGAAACCTTTAGCTTGAAAATATGAGACTAGTGAGAAGACTTATTTTTCAATGTTCAATATTGGTACCAATAATCCATAAATAAAATTAGTTTAATTAAATAAAACATATATAGAAATGTCATTTGAAATTAATGGCACGTAAAAAAAATCAATCAAATATCATATCAAAAATCATGGTTAAGTAGTTCATTTCGAGAAATATACTATTCATGCCACATTGGTTGTAAATAAAATTATTGGTTTATGTATTTATTGAGTTATATGTAGATAAATAAACCTATTTTGCGAAATATACTATGTGTGATACATTTGGTTGTAAATAAAATAAGTGATTTAATTGCGTTACATAAAGATAGGCAAATAAACTTTCACCTTTATATAAAAGAAAGAAAAACACTCCTGTCTAACTCCATGAATCCAATATGAAGGACTAACTGAAACTGCAGACGAAAGTTTACTTTTCACACTCATATATCCCTTTAGCTGTATAAACTTATTTAAAAGTCAATATTATCGAAGTAGTCACATTATACATCAATAATCACTTTAAAACTAAAGGGGAACAATGAAGCAGAATGATTTATCGATTGCAGCTAATTGAGGTGCCCGATCTATCTAACGAGAGTCTCCCTTATGTTTGTTTGAACCTATAAATGGTGCAATGATGGATATAGAAGAGGACTTGGGTATTGCCATTTAGAAAGTTAAATAAAATCTAATGAATATTTTATATTTAAAAATATTCAATTGCTGAGTTACAGAGCTCTGCACGACTTTTTCTGCTCAGTCTGTATATGTTCGAATATATGTTCATCAAGCCTTGAGTATGTGAATGATTTTTTCAATTCAGGTAATACTTAGTTTTCTGTAAAATGTTGGTTGAAACTTTTTAAACCTCCTGTTTTCCAAATTTGTGTCTAGAAGACGACGCACTGGGGTAAGGGGGGGGGGTAAGGGGTGCTATACGTGACAGACGAAAATAGCATATAACCAAGAGTAAATCCCCGTAAATAAAACCTGAATACAAAATTACACTGTTGTGTTAGTTTCAAAGGCACATAATAGCCTACTTCTGCAGGACCGCCAGAAGAGCGACCTATCATTATTAAGTTAGGTCAGTTGCCAACCTGACTCTTAATATTAATGATGATAGAGAATATTTATATCAATTTATTGAACATTCTATATGTGAATATGTATATTAATGTATTGAACATTATATATGTGAATATGTATATTAATTTATGTATATTAATTATGAGCCCAAATAAAATTTGTTATGTTAACATATGCTTTAAAAGCTAGAACATATTCTATATCTTTTGTATTCATTAAGGGAATACTGTGAATTCTTACAGAAGACCTGGACATATTGAATTGAATCAAATGAATTTTAATAACCCCGTGTTGCTATTCAATGTCTTAATGTGCAAAATATGTAGTATTTCTTTCAGGCATACTCCGGGGGCGATACCTCCCCGGAGACGAGTGTTCGCCCCCCCCCCTCCGTGAGATATTTTATTTTAACCTAATTTCTATTTATGTGACACAGAATTTAGCTTTATTTATATAGGAGAAATGGAAAATTTGACCCTCCTAAAATTTTATTCACCCTCCCGCCCCCCGCCTAAAAGGTCCTGAAAGAAGCACTGGAAATATGGTTTGCAGTTAATTAGAATAATGTTCTTACAATTTAATAACCGATCATGTAACATATGTGATAACGTATATTATTAATGCAGCAACAACTTCAAATAATTTTTATAAATTACAAGTACATAATTAAGGATGCGTAGAAAAGTCACCTGCCGTCAACCAGTGGCGAATGCTGATAGAAAGCAAGTCCTGCATCCCACCTCTTGCATTATAAATCACACCACAATACTCAAGAGAATTAGCTGCGATAATAATGATAAATATTAATATTACCTCTATTGTGTTATATATTGTAATTAGGGAAGGCTTTTTGTAGACAAATTTGGTATGGCAGCGCAGTAGCAAATCCTCAGGCAGAATTCGCCACTGCTGCCAACATATGAAATTGTCCTCCGTTGATTAGAATTCGCCAAAATGCGGCATTCACGGCACATCACAAAATGCAAAAATATGTTGATTCACGAATCTTATAATTTTTCTGAATAAAATAGCTTCTCAATTAATGACGTTTTCCTTATAATACAGTATTGAAACGCCACAGTCTGAAATTCTACAGACAAACATTTTTAAGTTTTCTGTACTCTTAAATCTGTTTCAGTTCAATAATCCAGTAAAAACAATTTTATCGAAGGTCTTCATTTCATGAAATGTTCATTTTTGCGTCAGCGATTATAAATCAATCTGCATTATTAACTGTAACCTCAGGCAGAAGTTCGCTTTTCAGTCTTAGACGTTCGCTCCACTAGATGAATCTAATTAAAAAGCGGTATTTTGCAGTAACCGTTATTTATTTAAGTAATCCCTTTGAAACTTCGTGTAAAAATGTTGGAGCAAGACATACTGCTTTCAGTTATCTCAGCTATCTGCATTTTCTAATGGCACCACAATTGGCTGGAGGGAATACATTTGACATTTGCGACTGCGAAGAGATACATTTAATTGAAGTAATACGGTGGATAATATTTAAAATTTGTGGGGTTTGCCCGCTAGCGGTCATTGAATATAGCAACCCGTTTTCATAGCAATCAATATTTTAGCAAGTTCTGCTTCCACTACGTGGGTAAAAAGTCCCAAAGCAATAAAAGTGGTTAGAAGTTTAGCGTGCACCGGTCGAGTGGGCTAATTAAAAAGTAGAAAGTACAACGTAAAAATTGCATTAAAATCTGAGCAAGAGTCCTCAAAGTAAATAAAAACGAAGAGGAAAAAAACAGTAAACAAATGCACAAAAATATGAAAATAATTTGCTTTACAATGTTTAACATCCATTTATTAAACCAAACATCTATTTCTTTTCCAGCATTGGCTAAGTTTACCAGTTGTTTTTTATACTTACTATCATTTATTAAACATTTTAATACTTTCCAACATAGTTGAAAAGTGTTTATGACTTTGTTCATTCTGTCTGTCTGTCTGTCTGTCCGTTCGCACGATAACTGCCGTAAAAATGACTTTATCAAAATTAAAGTTTAGTATGTTGTTGAGACGGTCTGTGGGACATATGGGAATGTAAATGAATAATATCACCTAATTAGTTTTGGATTAAACCCGGGTTGAAATAGTGAAATATATTGAACCCTATGGGACCAAATTTTTCAAACATTTTTTAAGCGAAGTTAAAATTCAGATATAGCTTCGAAAATTTTAGTAAATATTCAAATTTTCCAATAAAATATATAAAACAAATTCCAACCAACTAATAATTACACCCATATTATATGAAGAGATCACGTGACCATACATCAAAATAAAATATGGCATCCATCTTTTTTTCCCAGTGTTAAAATCGTGATTTTTAAAGTTCTTTTAAATTTATGTTTAGTGTTGCATCCGTCCTAAAACCGCTTTATTTTTGCGTATTTTCTGTGGATCTATATTCTGCTCCAACGTAATTACAATATTTTTTAGTTTAAATGATCATCAAACTTTGATTAAGTCTACAACCAAGCCTAATTTTAAAAGATGGCGAATGTAAACAAGTGATTGTAAGATGAGTTGTATAAGAATTGCTGAATTTTTTCACACAAAAAATTATTTTGCTCTGGAGTCTGGAATAAAAGTGATAGGAATGAAATATTCATTGCTTTTGCGTCGAGAGTCAGACAATTTATATTTTGATGACGTCATTTGAATAAAGTTCATTCTTTTCGATGAAGATTTTGGTTTTGAAATATATAGTGTAGTACTGCGATAATTTAAAGTATATCACCGCTGAATGTATCGCATTTTAAAGATGTTTAAATAAAATCGCTTTTCAGTCTGAAAGTGTTTCATAATCAACGCTTTATGCATGATTGATCTTCCTTGTTCAATTCTAATACTGATTTAGACAAAAATATTAGTTAAATTTCAATTGTGAAATTATTTTACGTATATTCACTCCAGCTCTTCCCAGTTAAAGGCTCTAAAAATTTGAAAACTAAATATAATGAGGAGTGAGTTTTTAAGATCCTTTATGTTGAAAGGCCTATGCTATCTAAAATCCTAAGTGGGTCGAGTTGGTGGCACTTTTTACTTTGTAGCTAAAATTGTAGAAAATGCAGTAACATAGTGAAATTTTTGTTTAGCAAAACGCTAAAAATACGAATACAGTTTAAACCACAGTTCGCAGATTTACTGAAGTTAATCCAATAAATTTATATGTTCCCTATAATACATATTGTTTTGTAAAGATGTATGATGTCAAGGTAGAAAATGAATACATGAATACGGAGTTTAGGGTCAAAACTGAAAATTTTAATAAAACTGTAAAACAGAGCAGCATCAAATTAATAATTATTTTACTAGATAATCTTTATACTAGATAACCTTCGTACTAGGTAGCATTTGTGTTTTATTTAGAATGAAAACAAGAAAGATCATAACATAAAGCATTCATTATGAAACACTTTCTAACTGCAATGCAATTTTTAAACATCTCTAAAATGCGATGTATTCAGCGGTGATATTTTTTGAATTATCATAGTACAGCAATAATTTATTTCACTTATAAACATAAGATCATGGACGTAAAAGTTCTTTCTAACTCCATGCTTAAAACTTCATCAAAAAAGGCAATGCTATAAAATCGTCTGCTTCTCTATGCAAAATCAATTAATTTTCATTCATATTACTTATATTCCAGACTCTACAGTAAAATAATTTTGCGGTTAGAAAAATTCAGCAATTCTTAACTCATCTTAAAGCTTGATTTGCTTAAATGCTGCATACGTTAAAATTAGTATTTGTTGTAGAAATAATCAAAGTTTGATGATCATTTAAACTAAAAAATATTGTAATTACGCTGGCGCAGATTATAGATACACAGGCAATAGTAAAAAATAAAGCGGTTTTAGGACGGGTGCAACACTAAATAGAAATTTAAAAGAACTTTAAAAATCAAGATTTTGGCACTGGGAGAAACGATGGATGCCATATTTTATTTTGAAGTGGGCTACTTGACCTCTTCATATAATATGAGTGTAATTATTATTTTAATTTTTACTTAAAAAACTACCAAACACATTTTTCTTGAATTTTTTTTATGTATTATGGGATAATTCGAATATTTCATAAAACTTTCGAAGCAATTTGTGAATTTTAACTTTTCTTAAAAAATGTTTGAAAAATTAGGTTCCATAGGGTTCAATATGTTTCCCTTCTTCAATCCGGGTTCAATCCAAAACAAATTCGGTGATATTATTCATTTACATTTCCGTATGTCCCACAGACCTTCTGAACAACATACTAAAATTTAATTTTGATAAAGTCATTTTTACGGCAGTTATCGTGCGAATGGACAGACAGACAGACAGAATGACAGAATGACCAAAGTCATAAACACTTTGCAACTATGTTGGAAAGTTTTGAAAGCGGCCTTTCCCGGGTCCTAAATAAACGCAAGGTAATTTCATAATACAGATAACGACAACATCACTCAATTTTCAAATCACCTGTTTTAAACCAAATTCTCTCCCTATCTCGTTGCAATTCAATATGAGAACAGGATTCGTACAATGTTATCTCAAGATAAAACTGTCTGAAATAGAGACTGGGAAGCTGAAATTTTTCAATGAACATTTTAAACCTCTTCAATGGGCTCTTAGGAAAGTCTTCAGCGACACTCTTGTAATATTGGCTTGTTCTAAAATAAAAAATATTGTACTCGAACAAATCGAAAAATTCTTTGATTCATTAAAAAACATATCTGCAATTATTAACACTTTACAACAAAGTTGAAAAGTGTTTATGACTTTGTTCATTCTGTCTGTCTGTCCGTTAGCACGATAACTGACGTAAAAATGACTTAATCAAAACGAAATTTTAGTATGTTGTTCAGACGGTTTGTGGGACATATGGGAATATAAATGAATAATATCACTCAATTAGTTTTGGATTGAACCCGGGTTGAAAAAATGAAATACATTGAGCCCTATGGGACCTAATTTTTCAAACATTCTTTAAGCAAATTTAACATTCACAAATTGCTTCGAAAATTTTAGGTAATATTCAAATTGTGCCATAAAATATATAAAAAAAATCAGCGAAATATATTCAGTAGTTTTTGAAATAAAAATGAAAATAATAATAACACCACATCTTATATGAAGCGATCACGTGACCATGATATGAAAAGATCACGTGACCCACTTCAAAATGATATATGGCATCCATCTTGTCTCAAAATCGTAATTTTTAAAGTTCTTTTTAATTCATATTGAGTGTAGTATCCGTCCTAAAACCACTTTATTTTTGCTTAAATTCTGTGCATCCACTTACTGAAACAACGCAATTACATATTATTTGAGTTTAAATGCTCACCCAAATTTGATTATTTGTACAACGAAGCCTATTTTTCACCTATGTAAAATGTTAACAGCAAAATATGTAGAATGAGTTGTATTAGAATTGCTGTATTTCTTTAACACGAAATCATTTAGTTCATGGAGTACATAGCTGATATGAATGAAATATTCATTGATTTTACAAAGAGAAGGACGATTTTTTTCGATGAAGTTTTACGCATAGCGTTTAATTACTTGTAGCTCCATGGTCTTAAATTTTAAATAAAATAAATTATTATAGTATTGTGATGAATGAAATGAATGGGAAATTGTTAATGAATGAAATGCTGCTTTTATAGAGAGAACCAGGTGTGTTATTTTTTCTATGACGTCATTTGAATGAATTTCAGTTGTTTTCGATGATGTTTTCAAATATAATAAATTATCGTAGTATTATGATAATTCTAAAATTATTACCGAGGAATATATCGTATTTTAGAGATGTTTAAACCAGGCAATTTATATTTCAATGCCGTCATTTGAATGAAGTTCATTTTTTTCAATGAAGGTTTAAGTTTTCAAATAAAATAAACTAATGTAGTATTGTGATAAGTTTTAAAATATTACCGAGGGATGTATTGCATTTTAAACTAGTTTAAATAAAATTGCATTGAAGTTGGAAAGTGTTTCATAATCAATGCTTTAAGCATGATTGATCTTTCTTGTCGTTTGATGTATATAAAACAGCAAATGATATTTTTGGCATATTTGCGACGATATATTACTGCCACGTAACTGAAAAACAATTCTGTTATTTAAATATCTTGGTAAATTATCTGATTATAAAATCTGATGTGTGCATATTTTCGAACGCAGTGTACAATTGTAATGGTTAGTAATTCGATTCTCGATTTCCTAAATTCCAAGCAATGTCTTCCCCAGGGAAAGAAGAGTCTAAATTTAAATAACAGACTCGCAGATTTGAGGACGGTAGAGGGTGCTGGAAACCAGGTTATAAAAAGGCGAAGTGCGAAACACGGAAAATAATAAGGGGTTCGAGACCATATGAGTTGATTCGACGTAGAAAGTGGTGTGTGGATGCAGAAGTTGGTGGACCATGTACATGCTGATGTACTATGTGTAATTTACGTTGATGGAGTTTATTTTATGATTTTTAAAGATTAAGTTAAGTTGGTGTTTTTATAAAAAGATGCCCGCGTGTTCATTCCGACGCCTTCACACATTAATAAAAATTCTATTCTTCTTTATTTGCTGATTTATCTTTAGTCAATTCATGCAAATAAATCACTTTCATATATAAACCACTGAAATCCTGTGCTTTTAAAAGTGGGCTCTACTTCTTTAAGCAAATACGGTTGTTAGAAGTACTTAGCAAAATTAAGAATTTTCACCTTTTTTTAAACTTGGACTGATTAGGTTTTTCACATTTTTTTTTCATTTTCCTTAGAAGTTTAAAAACAAGAAAAACAATTTAATTTTCTCGAATGTAGAAAGGTGTCTTAAGCAAAAGAAGAAATTAAAACCTTCTTTATAGATTTTATACCCGCATTTTCCATGACTTAATTTCAATTTAGATACAGTCTGAATAAATATTTCAGCGCTTACGTTTAATCCTCATCTAACTTCATTTAAGTGCAATTTAGCAACAAAATTACATGAATACTATTAGATAAATATTGTTACATTACCTTAATTACAATAGTAAAATTTAAAACATATCAAATTTTGCATTTTAATATTCTGCGTTTCTTTTGTAGATCTTAACTATAATACTTTAATTACATTATATGCATTGTCTATGCTAATGCTCAACTAAAATAAATAACAATGCCATTTTTGCAATACCTTTTATTAAATTTAATAAGATAACGGATTTCTTATAAGATAGACATTATTTTAATGGACTCGTAAGATTTTGATATTCATTATTTTAAGTAAATCAAATAAAAAAATCTGATGTGGCCAAAACATGACTGTCCTTATATAATCCGATGAATTTACTACTTTTACAGTTAAAAAAATGTTATTCTTATAGTAGATTCTTATATTCTTTCCAAGATATTGAATTTTCTTCAATTTGTCGTCATTTTCATTGATTTACGTCATTTTTATCCATTTGGCGAGATTTTTGTTAATTTGACAGCAATTAAAATGTCGCCAAATTGGCGACATTCCGCCAAATTCGTCGCCAAAATCTCGCCAAGCGTTATGGGCGGAGAAATAAGTTATTCTTACAGCAGATAAATGACTATCGGCGTTCAAATACAAAAGTATTACTCAAAGTATCTTTTCTCCTGAATGGAACGAGCTAGTTCCACGAGAATGAGGTCACCCAATTTATCGCATGGTATTGCATATAAAAAGTGAACATGTTTCTCAATAGGAAATATTTTTTTTATTTTATATGACTTTTTGATAATTTTTTCGAAAAATGAATAATATCTCGAGAACTGTCCACGTTAGCGTTCTAAAATTTATGTCAATCGCTTTCTAATGAAAAATTACATAAGAAATGTCTATTTGCTTAACTTTATTAGCGGTTTTGATTTTTTGACGATTTTTTCCAAATTTCACTCGAAAATTTAGGGGGGTTCTAAACATTCGATTGCGTATAAAAACAATAGGCTTCCAGTGTTTACGGATTGTGATTTTTGTACCAAATTTCGTTCGAATCGTCCATTCGTTCGTCAGTTATCGTCTCCACAGACTCACTGACACACACACACATACTTTCACACACACACACACAGACACAGACATCACTTCAAAAATGTTTGATTCGTGATCAGGGATACTTGAAACGTGCTCTCCCATCGAAAACTCGAATTCGAATTTTCGACCCCGTCACAATACTTTCCTTATACATTATATATATAAGGAAAGTAAAAATGAATATGTGCAGCACATGACTACATAGTGTAATGACTTTTATTCTTTTACAGCGAAATGATGGTGTATAAGATCCAGATAACTATGTTTTTGGTATTGAATTAGTTTGGATCTAATGGATGTAGTTTGGATGTAGGCAAGCAAAAGACAGCAAATTGGGTTTAGTGATAAAATGTGTCATTTTGCTCTCTCACTAAGTCAAAATACATCATTTCAACTAGTGTGTACGAATTTTTATTTTACGAGATAAGCTACTACATTTTAAAATAATTCCTTCGGAATTTAGCGCACTTAGAAAAACGGAATTTTCATAGGTGGAAAAAAAAATCTAAAAATTGTTAATTGTGAGCAGTCATGAATTTTAGATAAATGTTATTAAATTTGTGTCAATCTTAGCAATACTGCTAGGAAAAAGCTTTACTCTCACTCGCTATTTATTAATTTTACAATTTTATATATGAGAATCGAAACGGATTACCTACTGAACGCGGTGAAGGTAAAGGAAGCAATATCATATGTTCACGATGCCCAACAATACCACTCATGAATTGGAGTAAATATTGCGTATCCGTTACTATAGTCTATGCAGAATATTGAAATTACGTTATAGCGTTGTTATGTTACGCTCAGAAACATATCAAAATGCTTCCAGTACCTAGATTCTTAAAACAATTATATATCAGCTTTAAAAGAAAAATTAAAGATTTAATTTAAATTAGTTGTGATTGTTCAACTTTAGTACCCCCATCTTTCGAATGTCATGTTTAGTAATAAATCTACTCAACTTTACTTGAAATATAACACCTCATTTAATGAGAAGGAAACTTAAATTTCTACAAAACGTGAACATTTAATTAAAAATTATTTCATTAAAATATATCCATCCGCTTAAGGTATAAAAGCTTATACACTGGTGTCCAAAATTATCTTTACATACTCAAAAACACTACATAATTTCTCAACGACTGCAAAATATTTGAATGACGTTTTGATGTGTCATACATAGCATCATAACACATAAATACAAATAGAAAAATTGAATATGGCTGAATACGATAACAAATTAATTATGAAACAATTTACCCTTTCTATCAATATTTGCCCAGCCTCTAAACAGCCGACAGCTCTTTTCAAGTGATACTTCAGCGACAGAAAACTATTTTGAGTTGATATACACCGAAATGAAATCCAAAATTGCAGAAGTTCGTAGGGAAACATACTTTGTGCCCAGCGCTTTCACCGCTTATGTTTATGTATGTAAATATAACTTCGGACACCAATATAATAAACTAGGCTGCATCAGCAGATGCTAAGCTTGCACAAATCAATTATCAAATGTTTATATTGGATAACATTTCCTTAATTGCTCAACATTTCACAACATGGTAATGAAAGTATTTTTAAGTCAGCCATTGCAATGTTTCAAATCAATCTAATTCTCCGTCATACTGTATCTTCGTAGATTTAGAGACATTTTCATAAATTTAGTTGTTTTCTTGTCAATTTGGCAACGCTTTCTAAAAAATCGCAAAAATTGACGCCAAAATTGCAGCATTTTGTGGCAAAATTTATCGCCAAACGTGCATAGATTGACAGTTACTTACTAAGGTTTTTCTTACAATTTAAAAAGATCGTCAAATTTATTAGTTCAAAAATAGGGTTGCCAGAGTTTCGAAAAGCGTTTCCCTATAGACATACATGAACCTTTGAACCTCACTTATCTCAGTCCACAGAGCGAATTTTAAAATCAAAGCTTCAAAATCTGTAAGTTTGCGATTATATATATATATATTCTAAATTTCGTGTTAATAAGTCAAATAGTCGCTAAATAACCACATCAATAACAGAAACGTATTTTAGTAGATGACAAGGAAGCTCCGTTCGTACCTCACTGCGCCTCAATAATATTGGATTGTCCGGAAACTACTTTCAGTTTTCCCGTAAGATAGCTGTAGTAGCTCGCAGACGATTTTAATAGTAATTGAAACGATTTTTTAAGAATGCATTGTGGCAACTGACATATGAACAATATTCCTGACATTTGGACAATTCAACTTCGTAAAATACAACTTATTATATGTGTAATATGCATCTGTAATATACAGCTGACATATCGGCAAAATCCCTGACATTGTGACAACCAACATAGCCAAAATGAGCCATTTTTGAAACTGATGAAAATTGATGAAGAAAATTTTGAAAAGTGATGAAAATTGAATTGATTACAGTAACATTGAACGCAAAAGATCATGGTCTAAGCCTCGTGTGCCAGATCGAACAACATAAAATGCTGATCTTCATCAAAAGAAGGTCACGTTATCAGTTTGGTGGGATTATAAGGGAATTGTTTATTTTGAGCTTTCACCAAGTAACGAAACGATCAACTCCAATGTGTACTGACAACAACTAATAAAACTATAATATGCTTTGCAACAGAAACATCCATGATTGGTGATTCGTAAAGGTATTATGTTCCACCATGACAATGCCAGACTACATACATCCTTAGTCACGCGTCAGAAAGTATCGGAGCTTGGTTGGGATGTGTTACCACATCTACCATATAACTCTGACATTGAACCACCAGACTACTATCTGTTTTGTGCTCTGCTTAACTCCTTGTTAGGTAAAACCATCATTCAGATAACAGTGTCAAATCCTACATGGAAAATTTTTTGGAGAAAATGATCACACATCCTTTGACAGTGGAATCATGAAATTGCCTGGAAGATGGTAAATGGTCATTGACCAAACTGATCCATTTTTGAAACGATTGCACCGTCCGACTGCACCATTACTGATTCACGTTATTTCTTTGTATATATTTTTTATTTTAATGAAAAAACCGAAAGTAGATTCTGGACAACCCAGAATATTTTAAGATATGCGTTTAACTATTATATCACATGATAAAAATGTTACATATTTCTAAAATACGAGTACTAGAGTGAATTTATTTTAACCCTATATAAAGTGATAAAGAAAATATACTACCGTTCAACAAATCACTTTTATCTTGGTATAATATGTATAAAACTCCTCTCTATATTTATTCGTCAAATAGAAAAGAGAAATCCTCTGTCATATGTAGGGAATAAAACGTGACATATTGTATTATGGATGAAGATAAATTGAGAGATCACGGTAACCATATTCCAGAAATGAGCGGCGTCAAGTATGACATGCGACGAGTGAATGAATGGGACAAGGATACAGTCTGAAATGCTTCACACAAGTATATTATACAGTTGAAAGATGAATTTGTTCTACAACTGTGTGATTAACTTGTTGCGCATTTTTCACCTTTCTTTTGAGATTAAATTTTGAGTGTGGTTGCATAATCTATTTAATGGTACATATCCTCAAAGAACACAATCCGGCGTTAACCTTCTACTTACGGGTGGGACAGCGTCCATCACAAACAAAAAACCTCTCAAAAATATAGTTGACATACCCTATCCCAAACAGTTCGATCCCCGTCCGCAAGGGGGGGGTCGAACTGTTTGGGATAGGGTATGTCAAATACCTGTCATTTTGAGAGGTTCTTCGTTTGGGATAAACGCTGTCCCACCAGTAAGCAAAAGGTTCTCCTTTTGTTTGACATCTCAAGGTTAAAAATTAATTTTAACTACCATTAGCAAGATAAAAAACGTTATCTGTATCTGTATTATATACGTAACGGGTTCTTATTTAGGATCTGTATAACGGCATGTAATTTTTTGCAGTCCATTTATAAATTTTTATCAACATGGATGAATACCCATTGTGTATCACTGCAGATTTTATTTGGCATAGACGCTATACATAATGCTTAACATAATGCTTTTACATAATGCTTTAACATAACGCTTTAACATAATGTTTTAACATAATGCTATACATAATACTTTAGACAGAATGCTTAACACGTTCAGACGGAGCCGATTTTGAAATAATATCCGTTCAGTCGGGGGAAAGCACTCCATGGATGTTTGACCCTACAGAGAATAAACAGACGATAACTCGATCAACGCAATAGAGATTCTATTGCATACTGAGACATACAGGGTGTCCCAAAAAGATTGAAACGCGCTTTAACTCATTACCTGTTGGAGATAAGTGGGCAATGTAAATTGCAAAAATGTTGAAAGTAAGGTAGAAAATAAGACTACGTTAATGAAATAGTCCTCCCATTCATTTTCAAAAAGTTACACTTTTTAAATTTTTATACGACCCCCTTAGACAAATTGGGTCAATCAGAAAATTTTTATTTTTAATGCAACAAGTTCATTAAAAAAACTACATATCTGTATCTTTAAAATTAAGTGAGTTATATTTAATTGACAATTGAACATTTTGACCGGGGATCATATATCAAATTAGAAATGTAAATTTGTGACAAATCACAAAACAGAAAAAATGGATAATAATACATAGGATACCCAACCGTGTAGTGAGTACCACTGCTTTATATGATATCTGTCTGTGTAATGCTTTATTTAGATGTATTTGTGATAAAAAATTTTGACACATATTAACATTATTTTGATCTAAGCAATTTTCATCGTCAATCTGTTTATGATCCCTATTTTAACTGGTGAAACAGTCTTTCACATGGTACGGAAAAGTGGCATAAGTCAGATATTTTCCTTTATCATAATTCAGTTGATTTTAAAGATACAGATATGAGGGTTTTTTAATGATCTTGTTACATTAAAAATAAAAAAATTCTGATTGACCAAATTTGTCTAAGGGGGCCCTATAAAAATTTAAAAAGTATAACTTTTTTAAAATAATTGAAAGGACCATTTCATTAACGTAGTCTTATTTCTTACCTTACTTTCAATATTTTTGCAATTTGCATTGTCCACTTATCTCCAACAGGTAAAGAATTAAAGCGCGTTTCAATCTTTTTGGGACACCTTATATGCACTGACGTAAGTGTATTTTTTATGTTATATACATTACAACTTTGTAAGTGTATTTTTAATGTTATATAAATTAAGAGTTTATTTTCCAAATTCGATACACCCGGTCCACAGGTGCCAACGGCCTTACCGTGCTGAAAACACCGGTTCTCGTTAGATTACCTAAGTCAAGCAACATCGGGCGCGGTTAGTACTTGGGTGGGTGACCACCTAGGAACACCGAGTGCTGTTGGCACATTTCGGGTGCGGTAGCCCGGTGGTTTGCGCGCTGGATTTGCAAGCTGCCACAACTGCCGCCGTGTTCATGCGGCATACGATCACGTTAAACATGTGGATCCGTAAGTCCTTCCGAGAGGTTGGTGGTAGGGGAAGGAGGGTACGGTCCCTGTGGATGCCTCCCCCCCACTGGGTTCTGGTCTAAATTGGGTGGCACTTCCCGGCCGTCCAAACGGTTACCTTACACCTTTCTGTTAGGTCGGACGGTCTGGGTCTCAACAACAACAATAACAACACTCGGTCCACAGAATCCGACGCCGGGTAAACGGAAAATTCAGTGTCGCACCCCAGGGACTGACAACATCTAGAACGTCTTAATAGAACACTTTTGTACGGTATCTTTTGATATGACGAAGAGTCGTGACGAAAAGAAATGTGCAAAATTTCAGAAATTCATCAATGCTTAAATTTCAGAAATATAATACGCAGTGTGCAAAAATGGATGTCATTTTCAAATCGAGTTTATCCAGTTACATATAAAGTATGTGTTTTTTTTTTCTTTTGCTATAAAATCCTCCCAAATTAGTGTAATTACTTTTTATGATATATTTTTTGATATTGTCAGCACATTAACGAAAATGGACAAAATATTGCACTTGAAGTTACGCTTCGGTGATTCAATCGTATGGTGAATTTCTCAAAGTTGGAACTGAAACACATTCTCCTTTGTAAAAGAAGATTTTTCTAAAATGCAACTCTGAATCTTAGACTATATTAAGCACTTAATACTATTCAATGTAAGTTTTCCTGATCTTGTCCCAGCTAAGTTAATGTGATTTTTGGAACAATTTCAAATCGCACTAATTACTTTAAAACGTTATTCTAATGTAAATAATTCAACAGTCGAATGCTGCACTGGATTAATTCCAAATAGTAACTATTGTAAGACAGCGAATATGTTAGAAATTCCTTGGAATTTATCCAGTACGGTGTCTGTTCTTTGTATTTATATTTCTTACTAGATAGAAATATTTTAGTGCATTTTATTATCCTGGTATATACTAACTAGTGAAACCCGCAGAAGTTGTACCATATAAGAAATTTTAAAAACAGGTTTCTTCATAAAATATGTCCCCTATACCCGTTACAATAGAATCGGGGTTTTGCTTCCAGGAGGCAGTGTGCTTGCGGCAATAGCTGAATTTCGACTGCTCAGGTAGTATTAAATGTCACAATGCTTTTAACCGAATAATTGTTTAAGGACTTATTCATGACCAGAAATGTCGATCTTTCAAGACAATAGATAATAGTAGAAAATCAAGATATGTCGATGGAAATATTGTAAATTGCAGATGCCCCTAATTGACTAGCACTTCTCGGTGGCAAAATAGCCTTTTCTTAAGCCTAAAATATTCAAAATTTTGCTTGTATCCATTCTAGAATCCTAGCGAGATTTTATATTAGAAAAGATGGATCGCTTTTATTGTGCTAATTTGTTTGAATGTTTCCAAATTCAATCTTAAAGGCATCGTTTAAAAAATTGGAACGTGTATTTATTACTTTCTTTATATACATAATGTATAAGGAAAGTATTGTGATGGGGTCGAAAATTCGATCTTAATTCAATCTTAAAGGCATCTTATAAAATATTGGAACGTGTATTTATTACTTTCTTTATATACATATAAGGAAATAATGTATAATAATGTATAAGGAAAGTATTGTGATGGGGTCGAAAATTCGAATTCGAGTTTTCGACGGGAGAGCACCTTTCAAGCATCCCTGATCACGAATCAAACATTTTTAAAGGTGATGCATGTGTGTGTGTGTGTCTGTGTGTGTCTGTGTGTGTGTGTGCGTGTGTGCGTGTGCGTATGTGTGTAAGTGTGTGTGGGGGGTTTCAGTGAGTCTGTGGAGACGATAACTTACGAAAGAATGAAGCGATTCGAATGAAATTTGGTACAAAAATCACAATCCGTGAATACTGGAGGCCTATTGTTTTTACATGTAATCGAATGTTCAGAACCCCCCTAAATTTTCGAGTGAAATTTTGAAAAAAATCATCAAAAAATCAATACCTTTAATAAAGTTACGCAAATAGACATTTTTTATGTAATTTTTCCGTAGAAAATTATTGATATAAACTTTAGAACGCTAGCATGAACCGTTCTCGAGATATTGCACATTTTTAAAATAAATTTATCAAAAAATCCCATGAATTAAATAAAATCTATTAACTGTTGAGAAAAATGTTCACTTTTCATATGTACGAGTAATATCATGCGATATATTGGGTGCCATCATTCTCGTGGATCTAGCTCTTTCCATTCATGAAAAAAGGTACTCTGAGTAATATTTTTGCATTTGAACGCCAATAATCATTTATATGATATAAGAATAACTTATTTTCTCCGTTCATAACGTTTGGCGAGATTTTGGCGACGAATTTAGCGGTATGTCGCCAACTTAGCGACTTTTTAAAATGTTGACAAATTAACGAAAATCTCGCCAAATGGTTAAAAATGACGCTAAATTAATGAAAATGACAACTGATTGGCAAAAATTCAATATCTTGGAAAGAATAGAAGTATCTACTAAAAGAGAAACCTATTTTTTTTTTTACTGTAAAAGTAGTAAATTCATTGCATTATATAAGGAAAGTCATGTGCTGCCCACATCCGATTTTTTTGTTGTTGTTGGTGTTAATATCACCCGCTTGCAGCAAAATATCACGACGTAATACTGTCTTTGTGGATTATTTTAATTGAAAGAATGGGTTTACGAGCAACCACTGACAAGATAAATATCTGAATGCAAGCTATGAAACACCCTGTATAATTGTATAAGATAATAAATATAATTGAAAAATTACTTGACAAAGGTTTGGGCACGGCGTTAAGTTTTTGAGAGTTTATACATTAGTTATGCAAACGTTACGAATATTACAACTTTTGTTGTTGCTATGAGTGAATGTGTGACGTTTTAAACTGTACTAATTTTTATGGGACAAGACTCTTATACAATTTAGGAAAGAGATATTAAAGATCATTAAAAATGCCTAAATACTCTGCATATGCTTTCAATATCTAAAGAAACAAGGAGTAAAATTTTTTAACTCACAGTCAGTCCTAATAAAAACATTCTGTTCAATTTTAGACTCGCATTTCTTTCTTAAATAATGATATTTAACCAATCATTTGTTAATTGCTCGATTCAATAATAACGTAAAACATACATATATTTAAAGATATTGCTTCATTTTCAATTATTCCAAAATGGTTGTTTAAGTCTAAGCAATAATTAAATAGATATAGCCACACGTCCGACAGATATACAATTAAAAACATTAGAACAATTAACAGTTTCAATTCCACATTTCGAACATAAGAAACAAATGAAAAACACGTTAGGATTTTGGGGCACTATATATCCATCATCAGAAAGCATCGAGAAAAGCACCATTACGAAATTTATACCTAACTCAACACGCACAAAAATATGCATATAACACTGATTCATATCGGGAAGCCAAAACAGATCCAAATGAGAATCAGGTTTTGTGGAAGAAAACATTTGAAGTCGTT
The DNA here is from genome assembly GCA_951213105.1 of Amaurobius ferox. NCBI lineage: Eukaryota > Metazoa > Arthropoda > Arachnida > Araneae > Amaurobiidae > Amaurobius > Amaurobius ferox. The sequence continues at coordinate 130,093,020 of OX578134.1, forward strand.
AGGTACGTGGATGGTGGTTTGATCCTTATAAAATCAAGAATAAAGTGACAAGCAAAACTAAAGTTTTGACGGAGTCATTATTTCAAATAGATGAAAAAAGCGATAAAAAGCGATAAACAGAATTATATTCATAGAGCAAAATGGTCTTAAGGTTATTGCAGCGGATTAATAGAAACATTCTGCTAGACATGGAGAAGGGAGGGGGGGGGGTAATATTTTCATTGAGAGCAGTTTGAGGCAAAGCAGTAGAATTTTATTTATTTATTTATTTTTTACTTTTAATATTTTGATTATATTCAGACAACCTCGTACTAACAGTCCGCTTTGTGCTATTGCCGTTTTGCAACTAATTTGTAAACGTTATCGAAATGTAGTGCACCACATAGACTCCTGCCCGATTTAAAATATTTCATTCAAATTTTTAGGTACGGATAAGGATGAAAATCGAAATAGAAGTGGAATGGGCATGTTTAAATTTAAATTCACGACGGAAATTAATCAAAGGGCAAAAATATTTTAGAATATAAGTAAGACATAGCTCTAAAAGGTATTTTAACAGAAGATTTGTTAAAAATCAAATTTAGGGAAGAAATACAGTTTTAGCGAATAAAAATTTTTTTTAATAAGTTATACTAATAGGTGAGCTTTATAGGCAAGACGTAAAATAAAGCACAATTCATCGGTTAAACATTAAGTCGTAGAAAAAATGTCAAAAGATCTATTAAAACATTCGACAAAAGCATGCTTTAGAAAAAACAGGATGAAAAGAATTTGAAAAAGAAAAAGAAATACATAATTTATGATAAACAAAATTTTACTATAAACGTTTACGATAGACAAAAGTAAGAAAACCGTTAACATCGAGAAAATACGATACGTCACTTTCATGTTTAACGGTGTAATTCATAGTGGAGTAGGAATAATAAGCAGCAGCAAGAAGTTAAGACTATAATTCCATTTGATGAAAACACCACACACGCAACGCCACAAAACAAGCTCCATATTGTAAATAGATCAACATATTATTTTCAAATTCTTGTGAAACAGTTTCCGCTAAGATGTCTGGTAGTGGATTAACTATAAGTTCACTGTCAGTTTGTAAAAATGTTTAGTCGCAGAAACTGAAGTAATTGGTTTCAACGGCAATGTTCAGACTACTTACTATCTTCGACTTCCTAACGCTTGCTTTATCTCAAACTGTTTGTTCTCATCGAAAATATTAACAATTTGTTTATAAACATATTTCAACATTTCTATTAATCCACTGTAAAAATCCAAAAAACACTCATTCTGTTCTATGAATCTATTTTCAGCTATCTCTATCGCGTATCTATTTATAATTACGAACAGTCTTATACAAAATCTTACTTTTATTTGGCAATTAATTCTGATTCCACATGGGTCAAACCGCTATATATGTACCTAACCATTTAAAACGTTTTCTCTCCCTAATACTGTACTTTTTCATTCAGATTATTTATTTTATCCTTTTTCTCTAATATCCAATGTTTTTTTATGTATACAATTATTATTATTACAATTATCATTTTTATTATTACAATTATCATTTGGATATGTTTTTTCTTCCAGCTGTGGCTAACTGTTATACATATATGTGTTTGACTAGGTATAAACTTTTTATGTAATGGCGTTTTTCTCGATGTCTTCTGGTGATGGGCGTATTTCGCCCTAAAGTTGTAAAAAACTTTTGCCATATGTAATTTACGTTCGAAATACGGAAGTAAAACTTAATGTTTTGGTATTTTTAACTAATCAAGTATATTTAAATTCTGTGAGCACCCCTTCGGATGATAAATGGCAGTATCATTGCCAAGTTTTAGTGCGAAAGTGATCAAAGCAGCGCTATCATTTAAACATTTTGTATTTCAACACTGGAACAGATCCAATACTGTAAATATTCTTACAGATAAATACTGTATAGAATCCATGCTCGGTTCTTAGATGTTAAATTATTAGCATCTAGTTTATTATAAACAGTTTGGTAAATCGTAAAATAGTATGAAGAATAATATAGTAAAGATGATATAATATTTTTATTAAATGTATGCTAATCAAAGATTTCTAAATCGAAGATTATTATTAAAATAAGTTTCTGAAATATTTCTACATTTAGTAAAAATTTAGCTTTGTTCATTTCTGTTTCATAGATTATGTTTCAGAGCAGTTTTATGACACTGATATAACCAGTTGCTTTTCACATTCTTTCAATTAATGTTATGCACATTTTACCTTTTTTTTCTCACTAGACCATTTGCATTTTCCTAATTAAACATGTTTCTTTTGTAATTTTTAATTTTTCATACTTCCATCAAGAAATCTCTCTGGATTATTTATTTTTGTTATATTTTATTATTCGTTTATATGCAATACCCGAGTAAACAAAATATTGGCTTTCACGGAAAAATAAATTTGGCATTAATATCTGCAAAAAAAGCAAAATATGGTTTAACTTTCATTGCAGTTTTTTTCCACAACTGATATTTTCATGCTCAAAGAAATTTTCGTTTTTAAAATAGTTTGAATTTAAACTTGAGCATTTTTGAATTGTAAGAAAAGGATGGAAAAAAATTGCAAAAATGTCAAAAGAATTGAAAACGTTTTGAATAAAGAGTTGTAAAGAATTGTGAGATACGACAAAAAGTCATAACTGTTAATGGGGAGTCGCTGTAGTGTTATGCGTGCATTAATTTTTTAAATCAAACTTTTATTTTAAAATTTGAAATTAAAAAAATTGCATGTAATTAAAATAACTCTAAAATATATTTTTTATTCAATATAATTGAGCGTATGTGTTTCATACACACACACACACACAAATTTCGTTTATACAAAATATCCTTTCAGGCGAAAGAAAAATATTAAAAACTAAATGGAGGCGAAAAACAATTTGACAGAATAATATTCATGATCTTATTGACGCTACATACTTCTGTATATTTACTTTCCTTACATACGTAATGTAATGTACCGGAAAAGTGCTGTCATGCTATTTAAAATTCGAAATTCAAGTTTTGGGCCAGTTTATATGATGAGCATCCTTAAATTTGAATCAAATGTTCTATTGGAAAATTTGCGTTTGTTTCGTTAAAAAATGTTTAAGGTGTGCAACAAACTAAAAAGTCTCAAAATCTGTTGAAAGGCACACTTTCAATGAGATAGAGACCTGAGATTTTGTATCTTGGACGATTATTTTATAGTATAAAGGATAAATATAAGAGTTTTAAAATATGTGTTTTTGTTTTTTAAGGGTGCTTCCACCACAATGATGATTTGCCGAATACTTATAAAAGCACCCCTTTTAATAAAAATAGAAATATAGAAAAAGGTATATGGATCAATAATTAAAATAAAACTTGAAATTTAGTACAGGTTAGATAGTTTAATCAATCTGACAAAATATTCCAGAATTCTAATTATTTAACAACAAAGTATGACACGTTTAAATAATCACAATTATAACTACGTATATAACTGTGCGGAATTTGTTTATAGTGTCACATGTTGATTTCCAACTGGTATGGATGGTTAAATCACTTACAATGGGATAGAGACTTCACAAATTGTTGATGCCGATTTATCAGACAAATAGAAGGAGTCAACAATTCCAACAAATAGAAGGAATTCTAAAATATTTATTTTCGTAATCAGCATACGAAAACCGCAAGCTTTTCGTTGTTTTCTTAAAGTATTTTTGACGTGAAAACAATGCATTTTTTTAGCGACAAAAGCAACATTTCAAAGATATTCACGATTGTCGCAATGCATATTTTTGTGATGAATTTCCAAATACATGTTGAATGAACATAAACATTGAAACATTTTTTCTTTCTCTGTAGAGAGAAAATCCGCGTTTCCTAGACTTTTAACATCTGAAAAATATTTACTTAAGAAATATTTCTTTTTTTACAGAATAAAATAGTATTTTTCTGCGACAGAATATTATTTCAAGAAAAATTCCTATCAAATCCATTTTGAAATATTTGTTCAGAGAACTTTGCAAAGAAATCTTGGAGATATAAAACTATGCATTTATTACAAGCATTTCGCAGGAACTTATAAATTCATTCCGAAAGTTCATTTCTAGTTTGAAAGATATGAAACACTTTTTCTAATGGCGTATTAATGTGTACCCTGAAATCGTTAAAATAAAGGCATATAAATTGTTTTTCCATTACATTGTAAGTTGCTTTAAAATTCATGCATTTGTTGGACTATATAGAGTACACGAATACATAAAGTTATATATCATATGTCATAAAGATACGTACATTAAAATTTAAAATAATATAATTTACCGATAAATAGAAATAGATAATTGATTGAAATATAAGTAAATAAATTATTGAATAGAAATAGATAATTGATTGGCAATATATATATATATATATATATATATATATATATATATATATATATATATATATATATATCAACTGCTGGTTTTAATACATCAGGCGATAATTACAGATACATTTTCTATCAATGAAGAATATGGCGTTTTCCCAGATTGAAATAATTTTTATGTTAGAGCAATATTTTTCTAGCTATTCTTATGATAATGTCACTGATAAGTTTCAGAAGAAATACCCATGACTTTAAAACTCCTAACAGTGCAACAATTACGAGGTGTACTAAAGAACCTTGCTGCCCCAACCGGGAATCTAACCTTGGATCTCCGAACTGGCCACTCGACGCTCTACAGTTGAGCTACTAGGACGAAATTGCAACCTCTTGTCGTCGAAATGGACTCTGCATTCTCAACCTTCTCATATCAGATTGGCGGTCAACTGACAATCTGACTGACCACTTCCTGCTATTTTTACCCCAGGTTAGCCTCCAGTTACTACTATTACCTCCCAAGTTAGTATCCTGCGTGGTCGTTATCCTCTTAATTTTAAAATCGACGCTTAATATTCCAGAGTCCACTGAATCCGTACTAGTCGTACTAGGGTCACTTTCAGACCTGCGAAATCTCTGCACTAACCTACAGTGTTGATTTGTTCGGACGCCATTGTAAAGAACCTTGCTGTCTCAATTGGGAATCGAACCCTGTATCTCCGAACTGGCCAGCCGACGCTTTACCGTTGAGCTACTGGGACGAAATTGCAAGCTCTTGTCGTCGTAGTGGACTCTACAGTGTTTTCGAGAAACTGCATCTGCAACTACAGACGAGGGGAGAGCAAGCAGGTGTTCCATTTTAACTCAGGATAAACTGTCTGAAAGAGACGGCATTGTTTAAACTTTACAATAAACTCTTCTGAAACTCTTCAACAACACTTAAGAATGGCTAGAGAAATATTGCTCTAAAAAACATTATTGCACTCTGGATAAACGCCGTCTTCGATTGCTAAAAATATGTATTTAATTATGTTTTGACGGATTAAAAACAACAGACGATATTGCTGATATATTTTTGAGGGTATATTGACACCACTTAACTGAAAAAATGTCTACTATTTCAAATTTAAGCGATTATCTGATTTTAAAATATAATGTGGGCGATTTTTCGATCATACTGCACTTAAATTATTCTCACTCGCTAAATGATAATATTGATATACAGCCAAAAACACCTTGAAAAGTCCACTTCGACGATAAAAGTTTGAAATTCCGTCTCAGTAACTCAGTGGTAGAGCGCCGGCTGGCCAGTATGAAGATCCACAGTTCGATTCCCGGTTGAGACATCAAAGTTCTTTACGATGGAGCCCAGAAAAATCAACCCTGTAGGTTAGTGCAAAGATATCGGGTATCTAAAATTGACTATAGTACGACTAGCACAGATTCAGTGAACTCTAGTATATTGGGCGCCGATTTTAAATCAGAAGGCCAATGACCACGCAGCAAGTTAACCTGGAGGACAAAAATAGCAGTAGAAGGCTAACTTTTGAGGAAAATAGCAGGAAGTGATCAGCCAGATTGTCAATTGTACGGCAATCTGGCATTAGAAGGTGAAGAATTCAGAGCCCATTTCGGCGATAAGAGTTTGCAAACTCGTTCCAGTAACTCAGCGGTAGAACGTTGGCTGGCTAGTAAAAAAATCCGTGGTTCAATTACCAGTTGAGTAACAAGATTCTTTACAACCTTATACCGATCATGTTCCCGTGAAGCGTAAAATCGTGAACCCATAACAGCATCACAATCAATATATTTTCTTTGATTATCTTATACCCTTTTTCCAGTGACTATAACGCTGTTATAATCTTGGAACATAAGTAAAGATTGATACCATTGTGATTTTATGTATTGAAATAACCAAATTTGTGTGCTTTTCCAGTCATAAGTATTTCCAACTACACACATAGCTACACAAACTTCTGTTGTTACACTTCAAGGTGAACAGAGATGATGAAAGTCGCTATGAATTTTAGTATTCTCAACTCATCAAAGCGAAACTTATCAAACCGTAAACTTACCAGGTCAAATACACTACTCATATTTTTAATCTCATAGACTGATTATAAATACTTAAATTACTATAGACATTTTTCTTTAGACTACGAACATATATACAGAACATGATTTTATATATTTTAGCATCTCATTAACTATTCGCATACAAATTAAAGTTATGTATTCGAAATCATTTCATTATGGACAATCCTGTGTTGAAAACAAATAAACTTCATTTCCATCGTTCAATGATTTATCCAATAGACGTGGCCAGCGTTGTATGACCCATGCCCAGACTCATATTAAGGTGCTTGAGAGTGCAGTTGGTGGTATATATTTAAAAAAAATCAGTAACATTTTTTCTCACTGATAGCATAACCAAAAAAATTTTCTGTCACGGTTTTTCAATTATTCTATTATAGGACTCAATAAAATATAATACAGATAATAAATTAAAATCATTACATTTTAATTTATTAAGTATAAATCTCTCCAGTAATAGCAATTAACGACTGATTAATATTTGTAAAATACTGAAGTCGCAAAGAGAAAGTCTTGTTAAGTATCTAATTAGGCGAAAAATAAAAATCCAGACTTCAAAATATGAGCATTCCATGAAGCAATCACTTTTAAAGTTCTCAAAATGATTGAATATGATTGAGAAAAATGATTAAATATGATTAAGTAAACATGATTGAGGATATGAATGCATAAATGAATGAATAAAATTCAGGCCTAGAGCTAGCTGAGATACTTGCGACTCCCAGAACAAATCATTTTCCCTCAAAAACTCTATTGAAAAAATAAAAATAGATTAATGTCAATATAAAAGTTATACGTTAATTAAAATTATAAGTCATTAATGACTAAACTGATTTTTATGATAAATACGAAAACAATTTTACCCAAAATATCTATTACTTGTTAAATATAAATAAAACTGTTTCGCTAATATTGAGAAACGCGGAGCTCTGCACAGAAACACCATTTTGAAAACATCAACATTAAAGTTAACACATAATGCTATTTATACATTTCGTGTCAAAATCTTCTTGATCATAACTTTCGTTTCAATGGAAATTTGTTCATGCGGTTTGTTTTAAAATAATCGTATACAATCTCTAATATTCATTTTAATAGAAAAAAGCGATATTTTGACATTTTAAGGGATACAGGTACCTTAAATTCGTTTGACTTACTTAACAACTTTAAAGAACACCACGTACACTCTATAAAGCCACCAGATGTATTAAAACGAACAATAAATTTCTTCATAAATTAGTATCGAGGTGATCCGCTTTGGCATTAGCACATTCTCATATCCTTTTTGGGCATATTTTCTACTATATTTTGATGAGTTGTTATAGGATGTTTCTATTCCAGTTTCTGTTCCACCATCAGATCTTCTTTAGAAGCAAAGCACATTTTTAGTTTTCTAATTCATTCCAAAGGCAAATTTACGTTAAAATCGATACTGCGAAGTTCAGTATATACAAACAACTCGAATTTTTCTGAAACCATTGAACAACGACACGTGGTTTGTAACAGGGTGCATTCGTGCATTGCCTCTTACAAGTAGACCCCATCACCTCTTACAAGTAGAGCATCTGCCTCCTACAAGCTAAACCATGATACAAATAGAGCCCATCTCCATAGTACTACCATAGTTATGGTAAAGCATAATTATCCAAAGTATCCAGAAAAGCTTTCTCATTAATAATTTTCGGCTCAATGTCTATGGACCAAGTCCTCACAATCAGAAGCAACTCAACCCAAGAACAATGTATTTTATAAATTTTATTGAGGATAAGTACATTGCATACCGATAGAAAATTTTATCCGAACATTCTCCACACATATACATGACCATCTGACTTGTATAAAGCGTACCGTTATTCGTCTATAAGATTTTCATCTACTGTCCTAAGAATCAAGATTTGCGCCTTTTGCACCATACTAAACTTGCATGCTTCAATAAACGAAACTTTAGATAAATACTATCTGAAAATATCTTTACATACAGATGCATAGCAACAGTTAAATTCTGCTTTGCGCTACATCTGGAAATAACAAATTACATAAAATCGAATCGAACTATGCTCCATAACATGACGATAAAAAGATGCACTTAGTCTTTCCACTCTTGAACCAATAGTGGTGAAACTGGATCAAGAGTCTGTCCCAACCATAATACTTTTTGACCAAGAATGTTATTATTTCCAAGAATATATACAGGTTTGTTGACGGCGCATGGTACTAAAATAATGCCCTACGATGCCACTGGTTGGAAGTAAATATTAAGAAACGCCCACAAAAAATCACACTTTGTTTTAAAGGAGTTTTATGAGTTTGGTAATATATTTACGTACTGTCTGTTAACGAGCGACAAAGCCACGTTATCATAATCCAAATTGTATAGTGCTACAGTATGACGAACTCAGCCTTTCCTTGCTAACCTTATTTATGTGGAATCAAGTAGATTGCAACATTCGCAATAACACTAATTATTAACAAATGACAAATCTCAAACAGATCCAAAAATCATTTTATTATTCAATCATCCTACAGACGTAAATATAGCGTAAATACAGACTCAGCATTGCCACTGAAGATGAACATGGAAGATATTCGAAAGTGCTTTGGCTGTATTTACATCTGTAGGATGATTAAATAATAAAATGACTTTTGGATATGTTTGAGATGTGTCATTTGTTAATAATTTGTGTTTTAAAATTGTGACGTGTCGCCACTCCTGGTATTCGTTATAACTTCCGATTCCTTACGTTTAAACCACTCTCAGAGCAGTATGTCTGTTCTTATTAAAAGCACAATTAACCGGAGCGATCAGATGGTCGAGCGGTCAGGATATGAGTTTCCATCTGATCGCTGGATTGCCCGGTTGTGAGTTCGAATCCCGAGAGCGGGCATGGATGTTGTGTTGTTGAGGGGAAGTCAGCCTTCTGCCCTTGGGTAGCCTCAATAAAGTGAAGCTACATAGTATTCTCCCCTTCGCCATGGGACCAGGGGTCTAGTGGACGTGGTGCATAGGCGCTCCCGCGTATTTTATTAAAACAAATTATAAGCAATTATTTCATTAAAAGAAATTGTAAACAAGTATTTTGTTAAAGCAAATTTAATGACCGTCTGATAAATGTATGGGCAAATATTTTAAATGAATGCAGTTTTCTTTTCAAAGCTCTCAAAATTGTAAGAATTTAATGCTTAGTCTATTTTCATTTAAAGTCAAGTTCACTTTAAAATTATTTTGTAAATACCTTATTTCAAATACAAAATTTTTTAACAGAAACTCTGATATCGGTATCAAATTTCTCAAAAAAGCTAAATTCAACGTCTACTGGATTTCACATAATATTAACTATAAATAATATTAACAAATAATATTACTGAAGGGCAATATTATCTGAATTGAAGAAATTGTTTTGTTAATATTATATTCAGATGGATTTTACTCGAAATCATGTACGTCATCTCTTTTCTATAAACAAAATACTGCATATTATTCTATCACTTTCATTTAAAAATACGTTTTTTTTCATTCAGAAACGGCAATATTAATGTATGATCTTGAAACATATATTTTGCAAATCAATAACAAGTGCGTCAAAGTAATTGTCAAAGTAATTCCTTTTTAAAACTTATCTAAGGGAAATAAATTCGAAGAGTATATTTCAAAGATTTGACGCTAATGTAAAGAATCAAAAGATTTTTAAAAATTCGAAGATATGACAAGACATTTTATTTGCAGCTGTAACAAATTATAGTATTATTTACATGCAAAATCAGGACTGGAATTGCAATAATTGTATAACTATGCATATTCCTTTAATCATGTATATTCCTTTAAAGTTACTATTCATGAAACTATTATTTTCCCTACATATTGATGCAAGAGAAACAATAGTAATGTAATAAAATATTGTGCGGGGGTCGAAAATTCGAAATCGAGATTGCGACAGAAAAGCACGTTTCAAGTATCCTTGAACTCAAATCGAACGTTTTTCAAGTGATGTGTGTGTTTGTGGGTTCATGAGACTATAGATCTATTATCTCACGAACGATACCTCTAACGATATTTGGTACAATTATTACAATTAGCAAATTTTGGAACCCTATTGATTTTAAACGCGATCTCACGTTTGGGAGACTTAAATTTGGAACATATTTTTGAGAAATTATAAAAAATAAGAACATTTAATAATGTTTGATAAATAATCATTTTGTATGTAATGTATTACTTGAAAACGAATGACACAAATTTTAAAACACTAGCTCATACCGTTCTCGAAATATTACACGTTTTTTTAAATAAATATATCTAAAAATTACATAATTAGCAGTAGTATCATCAATTATCTAACACTTGGTGATAAATTCGTCAACCGTGGCTGCTAATTTGAAAAAATAGAGCCAACTTTGCATCATTTTTAATGTGTGCCAAATTGACAAAATATCGCCAAATTGGCAAAAATTACAATTAAAGTTATCCGGGACAAGTTAAGTCTGTATATAGATTGCATTTACTGCTAATTATTACAAATGTAATATTCATGCCTACTTATCCAGATAATTAGGGCATCCTCTGTAACAGAAATTATTAATACTGTATTTCGTGATTCAACAATCCTCCGGATTAATACGCGGCTACTTTAATGAATATCTATAAGGTCTATACAAATACTTGAAATTTAAAAGCAACAAAATGCCATGAAACTTCTTTAGAATAATTGTGTCGTTAGGCCAATGATATGTTAGCTGTTTGTGCTGTAAGCTACTATGTTTAAAATATAAATAACGGACTCAGCACAAATTATGCACTTAATGCATGAAAAACCATGTGCTTATTACTGTGAAATTAATTTGCTAAACAAACTTTAATTTAAGATAAACAAGAATTCTTAACGTATAAAGTTCGTAATTACTTTATAATTTAAATGTTTTTATGTATTTCTATTTTACATATTCATACTTTTACCTTGAAACTTTGGGTTAGTGTAATCGCAAACTTCATTTTATCCCGTATACCCAACTATTTTAATTTTTAGTGAATCTCCAACGACTGGAAAGACTTTGTGACAGTCGCTCTGAGGATTATCATTGTAGGACCACAAGCTTTATGAAATGTCAGCTTTCAAACCGATGGAGGCATGAAATGAAAGTGCAATATTTAAAATTCCCATTGTATCTCTCATCCTTCAGGATTAAAAATGTAATATATATATATACATATATAACATTTTATTTATCATCAAGCTAAAAATTCTTTTAAAGTTTTCAAATGTGCTACAGAAATACGAGCATGCTTCGTTATATATTTTTAGTAATTTTTTTTTTTAATTGTAAAGTACTAAAAATAAATTAAACTATTTTATAATTTATATATGTTCTAAATTTTTTGCAAATATTGTTAAATAAAGAGTACTTTCAGAATTGAATAAAGATGTACCTCAGTTACAACTAAAAAAATCTGATGTGGGCAACACATGACTTTCCTTATATAATGTAATGAATTTACTACTTTTACAGTAAAAAAATAGGTTTTTCTTACAGTAGATACTAATATTCTTTCCAAGATATTGAATTTTCGACAAATAGTCGTCATTTTCATTGATTTAGCGTCATTTTTATCCATCTGGCGAGATTTTCGTTAATTTGGCAACATTTCGAAAAGTCGCCAAGTTGGCGACATTCCGCCAAATTTGTCGCCAAAATTTCGCCAAGCGTTATGGACGAAGAAATAAGTTGTTCTTACAACAGAAAAATGACTATTGGCGTTCAAATACAAAAGTATTACTCAAAGTATATTTTTTCATGAATGGAACGAGCTAGATCTACGAGAATGATGTCACCCAATTTATCGCATGGTATTACATATGAAAAGTGAACATGTTTCTCAATAGGAAATATTTTTTTTCATTTTATATGACTTTTTCATAATTTTTTTGAAAAATGTGCAATATCTCGAGAACGGTTCATGTTAGCATTCTAAAATTTATGTCAATCGTTTTCTAATGAAAAATTACATAAGAAACGTCTATTTGCGTAACTTTACTAGTGGTTTTGATTTTTTGACGATTTTTTCAATATTTTATTCGAAAATTTAGGGGGGTTCTGAACATTCGATTGCATTTAAAAACAATAGGCTTCCAGTGTTTACAGATTGTGATTTTTGTACCAAATTTGGTTCGAATCAGTCCATTCGTTCGTCAGTTATCGTCTCCACAGACTCACTGACACGCACACACACACACACACATACTTTCACACACACACACACACACACACACACACACACACACACACACATACACACACACATACACACACACAGACATCACTTCAAAAATGTTTGATTCGTGATCAGGGATGCTTGAAACGTGCTCTCCCGTCGAAAACTCGATTTCGAATTTTCGACCCCGTCACAATACTTTCCTTATACATTATGTATATAAGGAAAGTAAAAAGGAAACAAAAAATGACAGAAACTTTAGAAATTTGAAGTTAAATAAAAAAAGTCAGAAAAATGTTTAGAATAAAATTTTCTTATAAAATATTCGCAACAATATATTTAAATATACCAAAGATATTTGTATTTTTTCAGGCCACAGAAATTTGATTATAATTCGAAGAGTAGTGTGAAAAAAAATTTAATCAGATAATTGAAAGCTCGACAAAATATATAAACGCAAGCACATACTTTTTACAAAACTCAAAATTAATTCTTCTTACCTGTGCAAAAATTTCTGCAATTCTTAGTTATAATTCACAGTTGAACTATTCAAATGAGAATTAATTAGTTTAAGATGCGTGATAAAGGCCACTTTTTTTTCGCTAATTTGAAACATACATAAAAATCTTTTAATTTTTAAATGATTAAAGAAAGAAATGTCTTCTAAAAATAAACTGAAATAGTTTTTTAGTTAAGACTATTGTATCTATATGCGAAATCTAAGAATTCAATCGCAAAAAGCATTAAATTAAAACTTACTTGGAAGCGATGATTTTTAATTTAATTTTCGAAAGGTTTTAATGTCTTTGAAGTGTTTTTGTATAAAATTTCAATCTGAATGAGCAACTGATTTCGCGATTATTTATGACCAATGCTTTCATCTTTTCGTGGAGTTGTACATTTAAATAAATGAATATGCAAATCAACTAAAATTTAATTGGTAATCAGAAGATCGTGTTTTAAAGTATTGTTTACCCATATTATTTAAGATACGGCTCCTTTAATTTTAAAGAACTGTATCTTGAAATTTTTATGGTTACAATTCCGTGACGACCTACAGCAGCGCCACCTCCGATGAAATCGTTAAAGTACAATTGTTTGAAATAATTACTGATATAATTTTTTGAAAAATCATTTTATTAATTTCTTTAATTAAAATTTATTTTTAAACATTATCAGAATAATTACAAATTCTGAAAATTCTATAAGCCTCAGAAGCAATAATGCCAGAAAAAAATTTATAATTTTTTTTTTTACAAAAACTATTTTTTTTATGAAAATTGACTTTTTAGTAAATATTATCAATAAATAATTTAACGATTTCATCGGGAGTTACATTGCTGTGTGTGTCATCATGGAACTGTGGCCACATTTTGCATCTAAGAATAGACATTCGAAATCCAGTTTGGAATGATATCAGAGCATAATACGCATTTGCTTTAAGCAGCAATTCTACATGATCTTACACTACCAGACACAGAAAATGCAACACCATGAAAGAGTGAAAAGAGTGTGATGATAAAGGACACTCAGACAGAGATGGCATCTATAAATAAGTGCTGTTAATTCCAGAAGGATAATGCAATACAGTAATTGTGAGACCAGAAATAGATCTCACATTTGATGAGACACTTTTATGTACAAATTTATGGTGGCCAAAACGGCGAACAATGCTTGTAGTCTGGCTGGCACCGAGTTTTATAACCCCGTGAACCTAAAGGTCAGAAAACCACAAATTTAGGGGTGCCATGACAGAGGGGACCGAGCTGGGCCTTACGAGATGTGGAATGGTTCCATTGGTTCAAGGAGTAACCAATGGAAAAAGAAAATTGTTACGTCAAACTCAATGCGGCAAATGGAAGAAAAGGGGGAGTTCCCCCCCCCCCAACGAGGGAACGACAGCCTGTGACCCGAGAACGACACTTGTGCACAGAGACTTTTGACAACAAGACACTTGTAGAGAGATACTAACATGACTTCGGCATTATGACTTGTGCAGATACTACAGCGATGACTTGATATACTAAGAGAATGAAATAAGTGCGAGTGCAGAAATACAGCAGTCAATATGTTCAACGAATTTACGTGTTGGAGAATTTCACCAAGAGTTAATGCGGTAAATGAAGGACATTAAATGCAGATGCTGACAAAGTCCAAGACAGACTTGAAGGTATGTGCCCATTGAAAAGGATATCTGGTCATAACCACTATTTAGGATTTTCCGTACTGGTCACATATGTCCCCTCCGCTGAAATAATATAATTAAATAGTGTAATTGAATTTAATTAAGATTTATGTTGTTAATAAATGTTTTATTGTTAAAGTTTAAATGGTGCAGTCAATGAGTATTATAATAATTAATAATTCCTTTACAGGACTCACACTAAAAGTAAATAATTGGAGGGTTTATAGCGGCACAACTAGCAATGTACGATTAAATAATAAATCCACTATGTATGAAGTAACGGCCATGTCAATCTTAAAAGAGCTTAATATTAAAAGAACTTAATTTTTATTTAGTTCCCACAGTAATGGCATAGACAGTTGGCATTAGAACTACCTCTTAAGATGATACAAGCAACAACCCATCGAGAAACTGAACTAGCGAATAGTTTCCTGAGGGATAGATGACCATATGCCATCAACCATCCTTCACATTTCGTCCTCTGTTTGAGGCTGGGCATTGCAGTCAAGCGACGTCCAATCACGTCCCATACATGCTTGATGGGTGAGAAATCTGGAGACAGTGGAGGGCAAGGAAGCACTCGTCACTGAACACTACCCTGTCCCATTCAGTCGTCCAAGGAGCTCGGGCCCAACACCATTGAAATCTCTCACATCGGTGTCTTGTCGTCAATGGCAATCTTCGTAAAGGGCGGTTAGGGTGGAAACCGCTTTCGACCAATCATTGAAAAAATGTTCTCGCTGATATTGGAACATCCAATGTATCTTGCAAATTCTGCAGAATGTCGAAAATCATCCTTTGTGAAGTCGCCACCGCATGCCTTCGAATGCGTCGATCAACACGTGCTGATGTAGGTCTGGATTGGCCTGCACCACTGAGACGATTCACATGTCCTTCTTCAATCCATCTTCTCCAAAACCTTTGCATAGTGGACGCATCTACGCGTGTTTCAGAGGTGATACGCCAGCACGACCACCCAGCCATACGTATGCCTAAAATGAATCCCCTCGCACGATCGTCCAAATGCCGAAACGGACTTCGGCGTCGTCGGCCACGCATCTCTTCAACAACAAGTGTCTTCTGAAACGAAAAACAACTCGGAAAACGGGTTTCCGCAGGCGACAGGCAGTAACAACTGTTGTTTCATCTGCCGTTTCCGTCCCTTTTATCTCGTGCTTTAATAACGTGACCTACTTTCATGTCAGATCATTTGCATACATCGGCCAGTTGCGGTTGTCTCGCAATTTGCATAAATATATGGTCAGAACTTCATGGTGTTGCATTTCTGTGTCGGGTGTATATCCTTCGTTTCATTCTGAGTCATACGAATAGCAAGTAGAATATAAAAATAAAACATTCAAACTAACCAGTTTTGCATTTAATACTTTGCATTTCTTAATTTGCTCCAGTTAGCATTTTATCATTTCAAATTTATGATGAAACAAGCAAATCAGCGTGAAATCGAAAATGCCTTAAAGATTTAGCTGCATTTGAAGTTCATTAATTCTTTTGCAAAGTAGATTTTCTAATTTCAAATGGTGTACAAGGGAATAACTTAAACTCAAACAAACATCGGCGTTAAAAAATTGCTAAATTTCATGCAAGCTGGAAATTTCGGCATGACCATATTAAGCAATTCGGTATCACATATCCTTCTTTTCATATTGATTCATGGGAATATCTAGCAGAATATAAAAATATAATATCCAAGCAAAGCAGTTCTGTATTTAATACTTTGCAATTTCCCATTTACTGTGTCAGTTGTGAATATTTTATAACTTCAAATATATGCAGAAACTGGCAGATTAGCGTGAAATCAAAAATGCCGTAAATTAAAAGAATTGGCCGCACTTGAAGGTCATTACTACTTCTGCAAAGCAGATTTTCTAATTTCAAGTGGCGTACAATGGAATAAAGTAAATTCAAACAAACGAGGAAAAACCGATTTGGAAAATTGCTAAATTTCATGGATGCTGGAAGTTATTGGAGGAGAATGAAATTATTCTGGCTTTCAAAGCATTTTCTAACAGAAACTGCATTCGTGAATTAACAAATTTCTACTTTTGTAAGCATTTTATAAGGAATAGATAGGATTTTATTACACTAGAACTTGTCGTGGTCTTCTCGCCTGGGGTTATGCCATTCGTAAAAGACTAATTTAAAGCAAACTGAACAGCATTTTTCACATTGTAGAAAAATCAATAACGTAGAACACGAGCTCGGTGAATTCCGTCTGATTGAGGTTCAACAAGAGGCCCATGGGTCTCATGCTGTTCAGGAAGTTACATTTTACTGCCAACCTAACCACGATAAATACGAAAATAAATATAGTAATAAAAACAAAAAAGATCATTCATGCTCAAAGCATTGATTATGAAACACTTTCCAACTTCAATGCAATTTTATTTAAACACGTCTAAAATGCAATACATTCCTCGGTAATATTTTAAAACTTATCACAATACTACATTAATTTATTATATTTGAAAACTTAAACTTTCATCGAAAACAATGAACTTCATTCAAATGACGGCATTGAAATATAAATTGCCTGGTTTAAACATCTCTAAAATGTGATACATTCCTGCGTAATAATTTTAGAATTGTCATAATATTACGATAATTTATTATATTTGAAAACTTCATCGAAAACAACTGAAATTCATTCAAAAGAAGTCATAAAAAAATAACACGCCTGGCTCTCTCTATAAAAGCAGCATTTCATTCAAAAATAATTCCCCATTCATGTCATTCATCACAATACTATAAAAATTTATTTTGTTTAAAAATTAAGACCATGGACCTACAAGTAATTAAACTCTATGCGTAAAACTCCATCGAAAAAAATCGTCCTTCTCTTTGTAAAATCAATGAATACTTCATTCATATCAGCTATGCAGACTCCATGAACTAAATGATTTTGTGTTAAAGAAATACAGCAATTCTAATACAACTAATTCTACATATTTTGCTGTTTACATTTTGCATAGGTGAAAAATAGGCTTCGTTGTAAAATTAATCAAATTTGGATGAGCATTTAAACTCAAATATATTGTAATTGCATTGTTTCAGTATGTAGACGCACAGAATTTAAGCAAAAATAAAATGGTTTTAGGACGAATACAACACTCAATATGAATTAAAAAGAACTTTTAAAATCACGATTTTGGGACAAGATGGATGTCATATATCATTTTGAAGTGGATCATGTGATCTTTTCATATCATGGCCACGTGATCGCTTCATATAAGATGTATTATTATTATTTTAATTTTTATTTAAAAAACTACTGAATATATTTCGCTGAATTTTTTTTATATTTTTATGGAACAATTTGAATATCACCTAAAATTTTCAAAGCAATTTGTGAATTTTCAATCCGCTTAAAAAATGTTTGAAAAATTAACTCCCATAAGGCTCAATGTATTTCATTTTTTCAACTCGGGTTCAATTCAAAACTAATTGGGTAATATTATTTATTTATATTCCCATAGATCCTACAGATCGTCTGAACAACATACTAAAATTTCATTTTGATTAAGTCATTTTTACGGCAGTTATCATGCTAACGGACAGACAGACAGACAGAATGAACAAAGTCATAAACACTTTTCAACTTTGTTGTAAAGTGTTAATAAAATGAGATAAACTTAATGAAAGACTTACTACATGAAATCAAGTTCCACTACAGATCTTGTGACAAGAAAAAACAGAACTACCTAATTAAATGAAAATTAGAGGAGTTTTTATTTTTAAATTAGCAGTCACATTTAGGGTTCTTTAATATAAACTTGCTGTCCTCATACCCGCATCCAATCAAGAGGTGATTAGGTTTAAACTAGTAATTTCAGAACCACCCACGTTCTTGCTGATTTCTATTCAAAAATAAACTGTAATAAAACTAAATTCTCGAGTTTCAATAACAGATGAAAATTGGAAAATAAATTAAATTGCGTAATAAGTATACCCAATAAGTAGACCTTTAAGTAGACCTTTAAGTAGACCTAAAAAAATTAGGGATCTCAAAGTAAAGCAAACATCTGACTAATACGGTGTACGAACATGAAATTTTGTAGAGTTACTTCCAGACCAGAATAGGTGCACTCCGTTGTTTGTTTTTTTTAACTTTAAATTAGATTTCTAGTTATATTATGTCTTACGCCGATTTAAGCCGAAATTTACACAAATCGATTCATTAGCAACTTAATATATTATCATAGAGTTTCCATCTTGACACCATGGAAAAGATCAAAAAAATATCTTTCAAATAAATTTGAACGAAGTCCATACAATGACTAATTTTAATTTTTCTTTCTGAATTGAATAAATATCTAAAATATCGCAGATCACTCCAGAAAAAACAAGAAAGATCAATCATGCTTAAAGCATTGATTATGAAACACTTTCCAACAGCAATGCAATTTTATTTAAACATGTCTAAAATGCAATACATTCCTCGGTAACATTTTAAAACTTCTCACAATACTACATTGATTTATTATATTTAAAAACTTAAACCTTCATCGAAAAAAATGAACTTCATTCAAATGACGGCATTGAAATATGAATTGTCTGGTTTAAACATCTCTAAAATGTGATATATTACTCGATAATAATTTTAGAATAATCATAATACCACGATAATTTATTATATTTAAAAACTTAATCGAAAACAACTGAAATTCATTCAAATGACGTCATAGAAAAAATAACACACCTGGCTCTCTCTAAAAGAGCAGAATTTCATTCATAAATAATTTCCCATTCATGTCATTCATCACAATACTATAATAATTTATTTTATTTAAAAATTAAGACCAAGGAGCTACAAGTAATTTAACTCTATGCTTAAAACTTCATCGCAAAAAATCGTTCTTCTCTTGGTAAAGTCACTGAATATTTCTTTCATATCAGGTATGTAGACTCCATGAGCTAAATTCTTTTGCGTTAAAAAAATACAGCAATTTCTCTACAACTCATCCTACATATTTTGCTGTTTACATTTTACATAAGTGAAAAATAGGCTTCGTTGTAGAAATAATCAAATTTGGATGAGCATTTAAAGTCATATATATTGTATTTGGGTTGATTTAGTATGTAGATGCACAGAATTTAAACCAAAATAAAGTGGTTTTAGGACGGATACAACACTCAATATGAAATAAAAAGAACTTTAAAAATCACGATGTTGAGACAAGATGGATGTCATATATCATTTTGAAGTGGATCACGTGATACTTTCATATCATGGTCACGTGATCGTTTCATATAAGAGGTGTTATTATTATTTTAATTTTTATTTAAAAAACTACTGAATATATTTCGCTGAATTTTTTTTTATATATTGTATGGAACAATATTACTTAAAAATTTCGAAGCAATTTGTGAATTTTAAATCCGCTTAAAAAATGTTTGAAGAATTAGGTCCCATAGGGCTCAATGTATTTCATTTTTTCAACCCGGGTTCAATCCAAAACTAATTGGGTGATATTATTGATTTATATTCCCATAGGTCCTACAGACCGTCTGAACAACATACTAAAATTTCATTTTGATTAAGTCATTTTTACGGCAGTCATCGTGACAGACAGACAGACAGAATGAACAAATTCATAAACATTTTTCAACTTTGTTGTAAAGTGCTAAAAATGTGAACCCATTTGTTGACTAATTATAGACTTTTTATCCAAGGCATGTCTTTGATTTTTTTGAGCGAATCCAATAGTCTTTTGACCCAACTCGAGATCGAAACGTACGTGGAAATGGAACCGTCTCATTTTGTTCAGAGACCATGGTTGGCCAGGACTGGTCTGATCTGAGGATGGAAACATCGTTCTGAATCTTGATTCCTATCATTTATCCCTAGTTAGCAAAGTTTAAAAGAGATGATAGGAGTGATTGTCGGATGATCTCGCTAATTATTTGCGATTGATTTAACACGATTTATTTGACAAGATGAGTGATTGGTTTGACACGATTATAAAAATCGTTCTATCATGATTGCGAGATGTAAAAACCTAACTTGGATCAAAAACAAGTTTGATTTTTATTAAACGCAGTTTTCATATATTTTCTACATACTCTTTTTTTTTGGCAATACCTGTAGTACGTGTAAAGTGAAGTAATGTGTTGGTGTTGAAAATCCGAATATCGTATTTTGATGGAGTTACGCTTTTTGCATATAATTTTAAATTTCAATTAAAAAAAAATTTAAACTAAACCCTTCAAATTATTAAAATCAACAGAGGTAATTTTATTCGAAACAATTATGAAGCGAAGAAAGCAAAAAGTTTAATTGGGAAAATAAAACACACTCACTCACTTTTTCTCCATTTGAATTAATTCATATGTTTACTTGAGGGGGAAATCTTGCAATTAAACTAAGCATTTAATTAAGTCTACCGATAATTAAATTACTTTATTCTGACTTAAAGATAGCTCTTAATTTAATTAGTTATTGTACAAACGAAAGATAAAGCGATGAGTTTCGCAGAATAATTAATAGTGTTGTTTTCATCCAAACCTCAGTGGACACTTCTGCTTCAACCTTGAAAGGTTTCACGGACTAAACTATTATTTTATTATTTTGAAAGTACATTAACTTTCTACATTCGTTTTTATTGAACTTCTCGTTTTAAAAATCTATGCAATTAATTTTCGTTTGACCATGTATTATTTACATATATGTATACGTCGTGATAGATACGTCGTGATAGATATGACGCTAATTATTCGCCGATAAACTCATTATTTTAAGTAAAGTAATGATTTAGAAATGTGCACAAAACATTCGAAATATTTATAAACATAATAGATATTTAATAATTTACAGAAAAAGCTTCAATATTCAACAGTCTTTTCGATATGCCTATAAGTACGCTTATTTTTCGCTAAGAAACTCGCGCGCAGGTGTTTTTGGTATTTAGAAGCTAAAGAACTGGGCATTTACACAAACCATTCGAATGTTGAAAAATATAACAGATTTTCAAATATAATTTTTTTAACAATTAAGCAAAATCATCCAGCGCTATTATATTTTTTTATTCCTGCAAGGTGTTATGCAGTCTGCTGTTATTTGCCGAGATCTCGGGATTAAAAATTTCCAAACTTTCTATCTGGTGGATTTTCTTTTTCATTAGATAAAATCGTGAATTTTACATATACAATTTTGATTTTTGACCTTAAAAATAATTAAATTATCAGGTCATAACCCCTGAATAACGAGTGGATTCATAAGAATGAACATCTTAAGCATTAATGCAAAAAAATCTTGCAAGAATCAAATATGGGATATATTTGGTCAATGCTAAGCATTTTGATCTTCCCCCTATTTAGTATTTCTGCTTCATATTATTAATTTAAATTACAAATAACATCAACTCAATTTTACTCCCATACATTACCGAGAAATTCTGTATAAGAATGGAACAGGATCATTTTATTGTAATGCCGATTTTTAATATCTGATTAAAATTGGTGAAAAGGTTATTTCTATTTTTAATTATTAAATTTATAAATACTTATGAAATTTATTATTTATTTTTACTTATTGATTATAATTTCGATTTTTAAGGATATTTGTATCCTCTTTTACAAGAACTTATAAAACACAAAAAATATTAACATCTCTTTGAATGTATTCTGAAAATGAAAATAACGATGTTTCTTTAATTGGAAGAAAATTTAGAAACAAAAATATTAATCAATATTATTTGTGAAATAAAAAGCGTCATATCAATTAAAAAAATAAATAGCATGCTTTGAAGAATGTTTAATTTAATTACCATTTGCACATACTTCTTACGATAAAAAATTCAAAAATATTCCCAAAGCCTTGGAAACTTTTTTTTACAAGTAAGCAAAGAAAATAGTGTTAAAAATTTTATCTTGAAATTCGATTTAAATACAAAACTGTTTATATGTGTTTCTTACCATATTTAAATATTTATCTTCATGCAAAGTGGAAGCATTGTCTTGTACCTCGTAATTTTTGACATGTACTTTTGATTGCTAATATTCAAAATGCAGTTTCACATATCGCCTATTAAAAATTATTATCTGAGCATAACATGATTTTCCCTACATAACAAAATGACTTCTTTTACAATTGACTTCTCTCACAATGAAATCAAAATAAATGTTTAAAAAATCCAATGCGCAATATTTTAAGAATACTATTCTACATTAAACTTTTTCTTGATGACAACATGTAAAATTATTTCAGTATACGAAGCATATATTTTGCGTAAATCAATCTTGAAAATTAAAAAATTTCCAGCATATGCTAACTAACATAGTCTACATAATAAACGATTTTAATACATAGGATTTTATATTTTATTATATAATAAATATAAAAACATATGAGTTCCAAACAATGGATTCCTAAAACTCAAAATTCATATTCTGATTAATGATTTTGTTCATTTATTTAACGTTTTTCACGTCAATGTAAATAGGTTTTTTATGTATCAATAATGTTATTTCTCATGAATGAATATAATTACTATAATAACTATTTAATCATCCAACGATAAATGTAGAAATGCATAAATACGGCCATATTATAATGTCGCTAGTATTGATTTAACATCAAGAAAATTGAAATTTCTCAATTTTGATATCTTAAATCTTTAGTTAAAATAAAATGATTTATTAACACGTTGAAAACCCACATCAAAATGCAATTGCATTTAATTAATATCCTGTAAAATAAATGACAAATGGTGTATTGTTTGGCGATATATAAGACTATTATTGCGAACATTGCTTTTTCTCTTGAATGTATCCATAAGAATTATATTAATATATCGCATAATATTGTATATGGAAAAGGAATATATTTAAGAATACATATTATATTTTTAATTATAAGTAACTTTTTATAAATTTATTTAAATAACGTACTTTATGCTGAGATCGGTTCGTGCTAGCGTTCTAAAATATATGTCATTCGTTTTCTAATTATAAATTGCTTATAAAGTGATTTTTATTTAACCTCATTAAATATCCAAATTTATGATTTTCTAAAAATTCCGTTCAAAAATTTGACGGTCTTACAAAAGTACAGCTTCTCATTGGGATTCCAGTATTCACAGATATGTTTTCGAAACTTTTTATTCAATCGTGAGATATCGCATTAATAGACACACGGACACACACACACATATATATACATATATATATATATATATATACTGCTGGACAATTTTTAAGGACGAAACACACATTGCCATGTAGCACAACATTAAGCGGGTGTGGAGACCAACCAAGATAAAATAATGTTGCCACACTGTTCGAACATTAGAGTAAAGATCATTTACTGTTCTGGAAAATACAGAAGGTTTTGAAACATCTGAAAGGAAAAAAGTATTCATTCGATGTCGTTTACGGAGAAATGGAAAAATGCATATGAACGACAGCAGGCAGCTTTGAGAAAGGTGTCAGTACGGGATATATCCACCGGGGAGTGCGATGCAACATTCCGCACGTCGTGTCATGCTTTGCACAATATTATCCAGCAGCCGTTGAGGCAAGTTATCCCACGCCTCTGTCAGTGCACGGATGAGGGTGTTATTGTTTGTTGGAGAATATTTTCGACCAGCAAGTCGCCTCCCCAAAGCATCCCAAACTTTTTCAATGGGGTGTAGTTCTGGAGAACGTGTTAGCCATACCAGGCATTGAATACCCCCGCTGACTAGACAATCCTAAACAGTGAGTGTTTGATGACATGGTGCGTTCTCGTCCATGGAAACAAATTTATCACCGACAGCACCACGGAAAAGGCGAACAAGAGGCAGTAGATCTTCAACAATGTATCGTTGGTCGGCTATAGTCCCAGTTGCAGCCATATGTAGGGGCGTGCGACCATTGATCATGATACCGCCCCATACCATGATACTGCATGTCGGATATCGGTCCCTTTCTTGGATATTTTCTGGATGATATGCAGTACCACTCTCACGCCAGATTAGTTGGCGCCTACAATCCGATGACAGACTGAACCTACTCTCATCTGAGAACAGTACACAAGCCCAGTCCTGTTCGGTTCAATTGCGGTGCTCACAACACCATTGCAAACGGGCGGTACGGTGCAGTCTGGACAATAGAACACACACAACATGTCTGCGAGCGCATAGTCCTCCTCCTCCCAAACGTCTGGCTACAGTTTTTCGGGAGATCCGCTATCCTGTGTTAGCAAGACACTCATTTGCCACCTGCAAAGCTATAGTGCGCCGGTTCCTTTCTGCCGATAGGAAAATGTACCTGTCTCCAGAAGGCGTCGTACTTCTTACACAGCCTCCCCCGTGACGCTTGCTACACATTCCAGTTGTTTTAAATGCTTGCCACAGCCGTGAAACAACGCTGTGGGCGATGTCGAACTGCCTGGCAACATCTGTTAGTTTTTGACCTTCTTCGATCTTTACAATTATGCGGCTACGCGTAAAATCATCTAAGTGATATCGGGAAGATATACCGCAAATTTCAAGTTCGTCAAATAAAATATTTTCCGTAAAACTTCCACTTGGAACAACAACTGTCCATCCGTCAAATTTTTAAATCTCTTATCAGCGCTATCACGTGACGAACAGGCGTAGAAATGAAAAATTTGCACACCTCTTCTTACGCACACCTCTTCTTGCTGTATCCCGCACTTATTCTAATTTTCCACATTTTGCTTCCTTACATTTTATAGTTGCTATGGGTGATAGTGTCATCCGTCCTTAGCAATTGTGAAGCAGTATATATATATATATATATATATATATATATATATATATATATATAATATGGAAACACCGTGAAATACAACATTACAAAATCATCTGAAATCACACTTAAAAGGCGCAAACCTGCACTAAAAAGAGGATTAAAATATTTTCAAAAAGAAAAGAGGCATGGAAACAATATACCAAAAGATGGCCGGGGGGAGTTGTGACCCCCTCACCCCGGTTAAGCATGCTTTGCGTCGCGACAACACTCCCGGAGAGCCGGTATATTGCAAAAAAGAATACGAATGTATCAAATTGTAAGATGTAAATAGACAACATACACAAACAAATATAAGATATAATTGTCGAGATCCAGCCCTATCGAAATTCATCAACAGTAAATGTTTGAAATATATTTAAAAAGTGTTTGAATAAAGTTTGAAACATGTTCACAAGTATAAATTATCAAAATTACTTAGCTTCTACTTTAAGAAGATTTTAAATATTGACACATAATAGAACAATAATAACAAAGTCTATTTCTAAAACCATATACCTGAATGACAATCAATAGCATATTACATGCAGATGTACATCCAATATTGTTTCATACAAGACGATGCAAATCTTCCATAATGTATTATACAATAGACCCTATTCAAGAGGTCCCGTATCAGTTATCACACGCTTTACCTGTGACAATCCAGTATGTATATTGCCATCAGTTTTATTTAAATATAAACGGTAACTATCGGTTACAGTTATTTTATAAAATTTGTAGATAATGTCACTTAAAAAATACTTGGGAAAACCCTGTGAGATGGTGTTTTGTAGGAAACGATAATCGCATAAATATCGATCTTCCATTTTACTGTTTATTCTTTGACTACGTATTAATTGTCCCAGTATAATATTTCTAAAAACATTTTTGTGCATACATGAGTTCCAGTTTATGATATAATTGATTTTGAAGTGGAAGTCGTTGCGTTTATCGTACAAACAGAAACCAGTAGAACAACCTGGTTGCTTATATATCGTTATATCCAGAAAATTTAGACTTTTGTTGACATTATATGGAGTTTCAGTAAGTTTTAAATGTTGTGGATAGAAAGTAAAATCCATCTGATATGCTTCACATGGATACGCTACCAAAATGTCATCAACGTAGCGAATGAACAGAATTTCGTTTAATATATGTGTTCCATCTTCATATTTATACAGATATATATCAGCAAGTATTGATGAACAACCACCCCCCATGGGTATACCATGTAATTGTTTAAAATAAGATGTGCCATCAAACAGTACAGTTTCGAATAAAACCATTTCCACCAATGTTTTAAATTTATATTTGTCAATAATCGACTGCAGATTGTATTTTTCGTATATCTCCATGACAATAACGTATAAGTCCTTGATGTTTATATTTGAAAACAAATCATTAAAATCGAAACTTTTAAAATACAAATTTTCATTAATTACATTTATTTTTTAATAGCTTCTATACTATTACTAATAAAATATGCACCTTTATTTTTAATCTTAATCATTACTATTTTTAAAATAGATAAGAGTTTTTTGTTAGCTGTTGTCAAATATGATTGAAAACCATTTGTAATGGGACGAAATTTAACAGGATCTTTATGAAGTTTAGGTATTAAAGTAATATACGGAAAACG
This sequence comes from Amaurobius ferox, assembly GCA_951213105.1. Classification (NCBI taxonomy): domain Eukaryota; kingdom Metazoa; phylum Arthropoda; class Arachnida; order Araneae; family Amaurobiidae; genus Amaurobius; species Amaurobius ferox. The sequence continues at coordinate 130,120,254 of OX578134.1, forward strand.
GATTTGCCCCATCCTGTATCCTAATTTAATGTATTTCGATTTAATGCGATTCTCAATTTCTGACTTAGATTGCTGTAAAGGTAGGTATACGCATGGATCTTGATAACTTTTGTATAATAACTGTTTATAAAGTAAAACACAAGTAAATGCATAATTTGTCGTTACCTTGTCGACGTAAGTTATTACAAATTTTTTATGTAAAGATGACAATGCATCTTTGCTATATCTATGTATTATAGTAGGGGTTACAGCATTATGATATTTTGACTTAAATGCCTTCCGAATAGCACAACTCCATTCTTCGAAGGTTTCAATTGGGATACTGTATTTCACTGCCATTTTATAAACAAATGCATTGATATTAGTTTCAAAAGATTTGTCTATCGATCGATAGTCATGCATTCTGTATTTAGTACCTAGTTCAAATATAGGTTTAAGTATAGATCCGGACAGTATTTCCAAGTCTCCAGTGATTACGTGACCAAATTTTTCGTTTACATAAGGTGTATACCGCTGACAATCACATGCAATATCGTTATCTTTAATACCTCTGCATACAGTATTATAATTAAAAAGGCTTCTACATAGAGGTTTAGCATATTTATATGCAATTTTTATGTTAATATTGACTGGTAATTTAAATTGATTTTTACTTAAAATATTTGAAAAATTTACATTATCGAATTTTTTATTTTTGTATGTAATTATTAGATATTCTTGATTTACTTTAATAGTTTTATTATCTTGTAAAGAAATATTTAATCTTTTGGCACGTAATTTTATAAGATCAATAAAAATAGCTGGAAGTGGTGAATCATTCACGAAACGATGTTTAAAATCAACTTCTGAACAGTATTTCCACAGATCCACAAGATAACGTTTTCTAATACCATAAGTGAAGTTTTTAATCCATGAATGTGGAACATCGTTCATTTCTGTAATATTTTTTACAAAAGACACGAGCTCAGTAATAGAATCATTAAGTTTCAGCTTTACCTTTCTTCCAGCCCTTTTATGACGTCTAGAAATACCATTTCTCACTGTATTGTCATAATTCTCTATTACAACTGAAGAAAAAGGATTTTGTATATATTCAAAGTTGTATTTCACGTTATATAACATAGAATTTAATCCATATGGATAAATAGTATTATGTTTTTGTATACAATAATTTTCCCACCAAAGGCGATCTTTCAAGTCTATTACTATATCCATAATAGCGACCTGCATGGCTTCAACACCATGTACACCAAAATGCCTTATTTCAATTGATGACTCATTGGCAGGATTTTTTTGAAATTTATAAATTTGACTGCGATGCAAGTTGACTCTAATATTGAGACAATTTTTGGTCTGTCCTATGTACTGAGATCCACATTTAGTACATTTAATACAATATACGCAGTTGTATACCTTACAAAATACGTAATAATCACGATCATTGCTCATTATTTGAGGGTCTGCCATTGGGCATAATTTACAAAGTGAAGAACTACATCTTCTATATTTGAAAACAAATTGATTAGGTTTATGTATTTTTGCAATTTTGCAATCTTTATTCTGATCACACGAATTTACGATTTTTTTGTATTTCTCACTCAGAGATGACGAAAACTTAAAATATCTGTCGATTGTATTTTCCTCAGGGTTACTGTATGACGATTGGCTAGTTCCCCCACAACTAGTCAACCGAGCTATCGTTGCACAAGCCCCGACATTGCCAGTCACTTTATTTTTCCTTTTAGACATTTCATATATAATATATGGGAATTTTATTTTAATTCCAAAAGCCCAAAGGAATATAACTAAAGCATGTATAAGGGTATATTGTATAAGAGCACATTGAACACCCGTACAGTATAAGCACTATATCAACATCACATAAACACACCTGATCGGTCGATCGTTTTACAAATATCCTCCCATATCCCCCAAGTGAGAAATACTGTTGATGAATTTCGATAGGGCTGGATCTCGACAATTATATATTATATGTGTTTGTGTATGCTGTCTATTTACATCTTACAATTTGATACATTCGTATTCTTTTTTGCAATATACCGGCTCTCCGGGAGTGTTGTCGCGACGCAAAGCATGCTTAACCGGGGTGAGGGGGTCACAACTCCCCCCGGCCATCTTTTGGTATATTGTTTCCATCCATACCTCTTTTCCTTTTGAAAATATATATATATATATATACCGTAATATCAAATTGAGGGTTTTGAACTAAAATCTTATCCGTAACCGTTTCCTTTTCATGCTCAACCAATTAATGTACAACGCGTTTTTATTTTAAAACATGGACTTATTACGCCCTAAATAATCTCACTTAATATGCCCTAAAAAAGCCCCTTTCATACGCCCTAAGAAACGCTCGACAGCCAATCATTGGCAGTACGACACAAAAAATATCTTATATGTTTGATATGCTATACCTTTGAAATTTACAAAGTCAGAAAACACATAAATAGAAATACTTGTCTCGAAAATGAAAAAATTCCTTTACTTCTAAGTGAAATAAAAAAAATATTGTTCTCTTACCGAGTTTTCATCCAATTTAAGTAAAATTTTTGAACAATACTCATAATAATAATATAATACCAAATTAGAAAAAAGCTATTAAATACGTAATATTTGAAAAATGATAAATAAAATCCATGTAGTTTAGAAACGGCTGTTTTTGTCGATACAAATTGTCTGCCATTTGACTAAATCACCAGCTCTATTACCGACTGTACTGGTAAAAAATTAATAAATTTGATTTGACGAAATGGTAGAAATTTTCGATTTTTTACTTTAAAAATTCGAAACTTTTAAATAAATTCAAATATTTAAAATAATCTTGATGATGTGCATTGTCCGGGGACGTGAAGCATATCTGTAGCAAATTTCGCCGTTGTCCGACTCTTCGATTTTCTATTACAGATGATATACACAAACACACAAATATCATCTTGTAAGATGATGAAAGTAAGATCATAAGTATAGTGAGCTGTAAGTTAGTTCATAAGTAGTAAGATGCAAGTAAGATCATTAGTAAGAAGATCATCTATGATGGCATGATGCAAATAACTTGATCACATAACAGTTCTCGAATAAATATTCATAAGCATTGATACATAATTATATTGTAAAATTCAAATTGCTTTAAATTTATTCCTACAAACTCTGTGGAAAACAAATTATTTTTCAACTTTCATCAATAGAAAGTGATGTATATATTAAATCTCTTGAAATATACAAAAAAAATCAGAATGTAATCTTTATTTAAATCCTCATATAATTAAAAGTTTACTTCAAACTCTGCTACCAAAACGAACGTGGGATTGAACTTTATATTAAACAAATAAATTAGGCCATATTGCGAGAACGAATTACGTATTATAAAGCCTGAAACATATGCGATATTCCCATGGGAGGAAACTATTTGAAAGCAGAATGCAGTTTGAAATTTATTTGATAGAGGTTAATTGGAATCATTTGTGTAGCATTTGATTTCTCTAAAGGTATTGTTCCATATATACTGAATTTTAATGCCTCTAAAGAAAGTGTGCCTCAACGGAGAACTAAAGCATTGATCTTCTACCTATCGGGAGGCGCTTTATTCTTTTAGGTACTGAAACAATTATCTATTATTATACATTAGTGTGGCAACGGAAATAGATGAAACTTAAAGTTAAAGTTTTAATATTTTAAATTCTTTTAAGTATAATTTATTATTTAATGTTAAATTCATCAATTGATATGGCCGTTATTCTCATATAGTGGAATTAATTTAATGTACATTGCAATGTTGTGCTGCTATAAACCCTCCAATTATTTTACTTTTCGTGTGAGTCCTGTAAAGGAATATTATTAATTATTATAAAGATTAGACCAATTTAAACTTAACAATAACATTTATTAAAGATACAAAATACCTATTCAATCCTAATACATTAACTATTCTTCCTATTAATTATTTATCAAAATAGAATGTGAGAGAAGAGCATGCAAGACCCTGAACCATATACCTAACGTATTTATGAACCTGTGGATGATTGATGAACACATACCTTCAATCTGGGTCTTGTTAGCAGTACTTGGTCAATCTCGTCTGTAGTTACACGCATCAACTCGAAGTGCAATGCCCACTCGTAACTTCATTGAATACAACTAACTCAAACACTCCACTTATTCAATGCTATTAGGCGGTTCTATCCACAAGTCATCATAACATATCTGCACCAGTCAACTCTGGACAACTGTTCACCAGCATCTTTCTTAAGTCATTTTAGTATATCTCATTTTTAAGTCAAAAATCATGATTGTCTTATTTCTGGTCCACTCTTGTCTCCTAAGTCAAAATCCAACTGTCTTTTCCCATGTCTGATCTCATTCTCTTTTCGTCAATATCTGATCTCGTTCTCTGGTCACAGGCTGTGGTTTTCCTCGATGGGGGGGGGGGGGAGTAACTCCGCCTTTACTTCTTTTTGGCGCTTATTGGTTACCATTTACCCAATTGCACCATTGCACATTTAGTACGACCAAGCTCAGCCCCTCTGGTATGGCACCCCTAAATTTATAGTTTTCTGACCTTTAGGTTCAAGTCGTAATAAACCTTGGTGCCAGCCAGACTACACGCTTTGTTTGCCGTTCTGGCCACCATAAATACTCACATAAAAGTGTCTTATCCAATGTGAGAACACTTTCTGGTCTCACAATTAGTATTTAAGCTTTTCGAAGATAATTAAACTAACACTGCTGAAAAATTAAGTTGCAATTTGATAGTGTTATTCTGTTTTACAATGTATGGTGCTCAGTGTCCAAAATGTATGCTTCAATTGAAAATTGACATAGTCCGGTTATTCTTAGTCGAGTTTCAACCTTTCATATCCTCAGTTGGGCCCTCAGGGGGATATGAGGTCTATAAAACCTTTGGTTATGATTTCACTTAGTTTACTTTCTAAAATATGTTTCACTTTAAATTAACAACTTCTTGCTGGTTCGGTTATGTTGTTGTTGTTGAGACCCAGACCGTCCGACCTACCAGAAAGGTGTAAGGTAACTGTTTGGACGGCCGGGAAGTGCCACATAATTTAGACCGGAACCCAGTGGGGGAGGCATCCACAGGGACCGTACCCTCCTTCCCCTACCACCAACCTCTCGGAAGGACTTACGGACCCACATGTTTAACGTGATCGTACTCCGCATGAACACGGCGGCATTTGTGGCAGCGTGCAAATCTAGCGCGCAAACCACGGGGATACCGCACCCGAGATGGCCAACAGCACGCGGCGTTCTGAGGTGGTCACCCACCAAGTACTATCCGCGCCCGATGCTGCTTGACTTCGGTGATCTAACGAGAACCGGTGTTTTCAGCACGGTACGGCCGTTGGCCGCTGGTTCGGTTATGTAGAGAAATCCTGAGTCAGCTTACAATTTCTGCGAGTTTGTAATAGAATAGGTTAAAATTGCAGTTCGGTTAAGAAAAAATGGCTTAGCTGGGGTTTTGAACGGGTGCATGTGCGTAGTAAGCTTGACTTCATACGTTCGCGAACTCTAAAAGGCCTTAGGGGTTAAAGCCTACGAGGTTAAAACCACGTCGATTGGGGTGGGACAGACAAGTGATTAAGGCACGGGGATTGCACTCGAAGGACCTGAATTAAATTTTCCAACACTTCCCAAACCTTCCTCGTGAAGTAGGAGCAAGTTAAAAATGTGGGTCTGATAATCCCTTCATAAGTTAGTGGTAGGGGAAGGATACTGTCCCTAAGGATGTCGTCCCCACTGGGTTCCGGTTTAAATTGAGTGATACTCTCCTGACCGTACAAACCTTACACCTTTGGTAGGTCAGATGGTCTGAGTGAAGAAAAAGCCACGTCGGTTGGGTAACCGATGATCTAGCAAGAGGTACTTGTCAAGATGTGTATAACGATGATCAAAAGGATCTAGTCCATAAGAGTATTTGAAGCTGATATCGGGACTTACGAATCTATCACCAAGATCCTTTAATAGAAGGTCAGGCTATCAGTCAGGCAAGAATCAAAATGGCGTCAGATTGACGTCATTTGAGTAGGATTACGTCATTCATGACGTCCTGATCCAAGCAAGACTTTGAGAGAAGTTGCCAAAATACGGCAAGTTTTCAAATTTTTAAAATTAAAAAAGTGTTTGTTGATTTTGAAGTGACAGTATCCACATGTAAACAATTTGCACACAGATTTTAAATTGTGTTGTGCACACGGAAGCCAGTGACGTTCAAGGAGATTTAGTGACGTCGGTGTGGTAGGATGACAGTTGCAGTTGATAAGTTTGATCTCTCTTGAGAGCCCGAAGTCAGGTAACAAAAAATTAAGTCAGTCATAACCTGGGCGAGACCCTCCCGGCTAACATTGATTACCAATTCACTACCTAAATGCTCCTGCCATGATAATACCACATTCCAGCAAGCAACAATAACCAACATAATTGTTTGAAACCAGCCTAGACAGACAAGCAGAGTATCTTCCTATGCGGCATGTAATGTAGAAATTACTTCAATTGGAAAACCCCTTTAAGAACTCTATCACAAGGTATGTTGTGAGACGAGTGCGACTAGTATACACACTAGTGAAGTGGAACGTCACATACCACAAAAGATTGGTTTGCTACTGATATGTCGCCACATGTCGCATAATACGCACCAGCGACTAGGAATGTTTCATACCACAAAAAATTTGTTTAATACCATATGTCATCACATGTCAAATGATAATAGGAGTGAACAATAAGCTATTTAAACAGATGTAAAAATAAATCTATGGCAACTTCAGACCGAAAATTATTAATAATAGTCACGCAAATGTGAAAATATGAAGTAAAACAAGTTACCTGATGATCAACGAATAAAAATGTAGATGGTATAGGTCTATGAGAGCATACCGCAAAATTTGCACAATTAAACGAATTTTGGTACCCATTATACTACGTTCTCTACACATGTAGTATGTATCGCAAAATAAGTAAAAACTTAAGAATAAGTTAGAAATATCAATTATTGGGTCAGCTAATCATAAAATTGTATTCCCCTTTAGCACCTTTAACGACCTATTCAGCACTTTTTAGCATGAAATTGTTGACCACTGAACTAGCAGCAAGAAAAATGGCTATGAGCCGTAATTTTATGAACCACTACGATAGCTGATGAATTCTACCAGTCCACCACAGCCGGTAACGCTTTATTTAGTCGATTAAAACAGAGGTTTGTTAAAGTGAGATATGTCTTCTAGCTTTAACGACAATTCCATATATGACTGACTGATAAACATTGGATCTCGAATGCGAGGTATTTATAGCGAAGGCCTAATTCGTTTGTCTTTAAAAATCATAGTAAATGCCATACGTTTGGTATACACCAAAATCCGTTACTGAAACATCAGAAAAATATCAATTATTTTCATCTGTTCGAATTAATCTCCTCATTGTAATAATCTCCACTAACATTTGATAAGAAATGTTGATATTATGAAGCAAAGTTTATAAAAAGAAAATATAATAACATAAAAATAATAATAAATACAAGAAAATTTACTCACGTACTTGATACATAGTAGCTAGATGCAAAATGAAAAATTCCAAACCGGTCTATGAAAATGCAACACCACCGGAGAGAAGGAGCCTGTTGGTAACAGACTGAATCAGATTGCATTAAAATTTATTAATTAAATTAAGCTTTGACATAAGACGAATATAAATACGAAATAAGTCACAGAAACCAACTATAGGGAATTGTTTTCAAAACATAAAATTATATAAAGATGAACGAAACAATGTTACATACATTACAATGAATTTTAAATTAATAGAGACAGTGGATTACTAAGAACTAGTAATGTATTGCACAGTTTTTCTGAAATACGTATATCTGCTAAAATCAAAATTTTATTCAATTTAAAATTCATTAAATTACGTATGCATTAAATCTATAATTATATGGAATCTATTTCATTAAAAGTAATTAAACCATAATTATGGGGAAATCAGATGAAATTAGAATCAGATGAAAGTCATAGTATTAGATTCCATTTAACATGATTAATAATAGTACCAAATATTATGTTGATATGCATTATTTTCAGTCAGACGTTAAGATAGATTATATGCTTTTTTAATAAGGCTACCAATACGAATTAAATTATTTTTTAATCACACTACTAATTCTAATAATCTGATTTTAAAAAATCTGATGTGATCAGTACACGACTTTCCTTATATATTCCAATGAATTTACTACTTTTACAGTAAAAAAAAATAGGTTATTCTTATAGTAAATACTTATATATTCTTTCCAAGATATCTAATTTTCGTCAACTAGTCGTAATTTTCATCGATTTAGCGTCATTTTTATCCATTCGGCAAGATTTTCGTTAATTTGGCAAAATATAAAAAAGTCACCAAGTTGGCGACATTCCACCAAATTCGTCGCCAAAATCTCTCCAAGCTTTATGGAAGGAGAAATAATTTATTCTTAGAGCAGTAAAATGACTATTGGCGTTCAAATACAAAAGTATTACTCAAAGTATCTTTTCTCATGAATGGAACGAGATACATCCATGAGAGTGGTGTCACCAAATTTATCGTATGATATTACATATGAAAAGTGAACATGTTTCTCGACAGTTAATATTTTTTTTAATTCATGGGATTTTTTGATAAATTTATTTGAAAAATGTGCAATATCTCGAGAACGGTTGTAACTAACGTTCTAAAGTTTATGGCAATCGTTTTCTAAGGAAAAATTACATAAGAAATGTCTATTTGAGTAACTTTATTAAAGGCTTTGATTTTTTCATGATTTTTTCAAAATTTCACTCGGAAATTCAGGGGGGTTCTGAACATTCGATGGCGTTTAAAAACAATAGGCTTCCAGTATTCACGGATTGTAATTTTTGTACCAAATTCCATTCGAATCGCTCCTTTCGTCATGAGATATCGTCTCCACAGACTCACTGACACACACACACACATATATTTTCACACACACACAGACACATACTTTCACACACAGACATACTTTCACACACGCACACACACACACATACATCACTTCAAAAATGTTTGGTTCGTGATCAGAGATGCTTGAAATGTGTTCTGCCGTCGAAAACTCGAATTCGAATTTTTCGACCCCTTCACAATACTTTCCTTATACATTATGTATATAAAGAAAAATGTAATATGCTTCTGTACACACTGTAGTACGTAATACGGATTTAAAGTATAGAATGAGTAGGATGTTGAAATTATATTGACTATATTTATCAAATAAATCTATATTTAGTTGACAATCATGTTCCATTTTAATACTTATATCTAGATATCATTTGAGTATGGGCTTAAATTTTGCACTAGATCTAGATTATTATAGTAAAAAATAAAGCTACCTCCACGTGGTGATTCTTCAATTTTTAGACATATGTCATCAAAAACACCTATAAAAAGTATAACCAGTAATTTATATATTTCATTCCTATTAATATGAGTATAAAATAGCTAAATGTCTAGAAGCTATTGTCCCTTGAACAACTCCAAATTGCTGTAATATTGCAATATTGCAAGTTGTTATTTACAACTGAATTTAATGGATTTTGAAATTAGTTAAAGAAGCATACTTTTACATAATATTGTTTAAACTCATTAAAAAGATTAATAATTGTATTATACAAATCATTTATATCAATATTTGAAGTAAAGAAAGAAATTAACTGAGCTTCTTACTTTTGAGTTAGACATAATTTGTTGCTATCTGCCTGAATGTTTTGTAAGACGATGATTCCTCTAAACCTTCATGATTGTTTTTACAGTTTGGATATGTAGTGAAGATAAATATTTTACAGCTCAAGTTCGTTACTGATCTTTTTTTTTTCACATAAAAATTGCCTGCGCTGCGACCGCTTCATTCACTGTTATAGTTTATTTGACGAGAATTATTCTAACGCATTACCAAGTTTTCTGAAATTTGGATATGCTGTATAAATTAGTATTTTTCACAGGACAAGTTACTGAACATGGTCGTGTAATTATTGCCTGCGCTTAGTACTTTTTACTGATGCGAATATCCAGAAAAAGAAAATTAAAAAAATACGAGTTTTGTTTTCAAGTTTTCTTGCAATAGTTTTGCAATTTTTAACACTTTTGAAGATATTTGAAAAGTGTTTCTGACTTTGGTCATTCTGTCTGTCTGTCTGTCCGTTTGACCGATAACTGCCGTAAAAATGACTTAAAGAAAATTAAATTTTAGTATGTTGTAAAGACGGTCTATGGGACATATGGAAATGTAAATGTATTACCCAATTAGTTTTGAATGAAACCCTGATGGAAAGGTGAAATACATTGAACCCTTGTGGGACTTAAGTCTTCAAACATATTTTAAGCGAACTTAAAATTCATAGATTGCTTCTAAAATTTTAGGACATATTAAAATTATCCCATGAAACATATAAAAAAAATTTCAGAAAAACATATTCGGTAGCTTTTTAAATAAAAATTAAAATAATAATTAGACCCATATTGCATGAAGTGATCACGTTATCCACTTAAAAATACAATATGGCATACAAATTCTTTTCCAGTGTGAAAATCGTGAATTTATATTTGGTATTTTATACGTCCTAAAACAGATTAATTTTTGCGTAATTCCTGTGCATCTATATTCTGTGTCAACGCAATCATAACATTTTTGAGTTTAAATGATCATCAAACTTTGATTATTTCTACAACGAAGCCTAATTCTAATGGATGCAGAATGTAAATAAATCAACCTGTAAGATGAGTTGTAAGAATTGCTGATTTTTTAACGAAAAATTATTTTGCTCTGGAGTCTGGAATATGGGTGATATGAATGAAATATTCACTGATTTTATATAGAGAAGCAGACGATTTTGTAGCATTGCCTTTTTCAATGAAATTTTAAGCATGGTGTTAGAAAGTACTTTTACCTCCATGGTTTTACGTTTATAAGTAAAATAAATTATTGTAGTACTGTGGTAATTTAAAAAATATAACCGCTCAGTGTATAGCATTTTAGAGATGTTGAAATAAAATTTCATTGCGGTTGGAAAGTGTTTTATAGCCAATTTTTTATGCATGATTGATCTTGTTATATTAATCGTTATATTTCAGATCAAAGTGTGTTCCCCCTATTTCAACTTCAGAACAGTAGAACAACTAAAAATTCAACCTCTCCCTGAAAATACTCTGTATTTTGTGTGTAACCCGTCTCTCTTAATACCCATCCTAAGCAGGGGTGAAAATTCTCACATTAGGAGTTCCCAAAGTATTATAACGGGGGAGCAATAGGTGCGAAACTTCTTGTTCAGAAAAAAATGAGTGAAAAACACTGGTACAAGATTAAGCAACTAGCCACGACAACCTGTTGGTTTATGCCGATATACTGGCTTGCTGCGTAGTAACAATCTCTCATCCAGTAAATCCACAGCCAGGGCAACGTACTCATCAGAATCAATAACCGGGCAAGGTCCGAAGAATTACCCGCCAAGCCCGACCCCAGTCGCCGTCCAGATCTAGGCTCAGGTCATGAATAGCCGCAGTCCATGCAATCACAGCCACCTGGAAGAATCCGAGGGCCTAACTGCCTTGCCGAAGCTCGACAGCCGATTTCCCTGGATTTATTTGCCCCCCAGGTTGGAGGATCAGAGCTACAGAGCTAAGATCCGTTCACAACTCAGAGAGTGGGCCGCCCCGGGGGGAGGGAGAAAAACACTGGTACAGACGTTGTGCCAGAACCGTTCACTTATGATTTAACTCTTATGTTTTAAATTGACATATCTCTTCTCTGTTTTAAAATAACCCAGCAGTGAAGCGGTTAATTAAATGTTTCTAAGCCTGAGGTCAATTTTATAAATATGTCCTCTAAATCGATTCAAAATTAAAGTAGTTAAGCTAAGCATTACATCATATCCGTAGTATTTGAGTATACCCGTGTCAATTATCATATACAGAATTATTTGTATTACGAAACATTCATATACTATCATTATCAATAGCTATATATAGTACGATGCACTAAAATTGTCTACGGAACATATATACAGATATGTTTATCAATGCTTTTGTCATAAAAGAGAAATATTTCCGTCATTCATACAGCTACGCTTTATCTTTCAACTATAAACGAGAGAAGTCGTTTAAAAGGTTTTACTTTGCGCTTAATTCATTTAACTAAAAGCGGAAACAGAAATAAATGCTCAGAAAAAAGTAGTATAGTCTCACTCAGAAGAAAACAATCACATTTTTAATGCTAAGAATTTACTGACCATTATTTTGTAGTTTGTAAAGAAGAATAAACTAAATCAAAGTAACATAAGGTATATGGGCTTTTACATATTTTAACAGCACCATTGGCTGAAAAACGTTTTAATGTTTATTTTTCCAAAAAAATTGTACTTTATTATGTTTTAACTTTGTTTATGACGTTTTCTTTAATATCTCTATATTAACAAATTAATGTATTGTTGAGCAAAAACAATTATATTACTTTTATATTACTTAGTTTGTGAGTTAAATATATTCTGTATTGATATTATACTTGAAAAAAAATGAAATTATGTAATATTTTTGAAAATTATATTATTTTTACAGTTTATTCTACAAGAAAAATGTGCAGTCAATTTTATTGATGAACTCGGAAAATAATAAGTTCAGACAAAAGTACACCTTTTTATTTAAACTCATTACATATTTATTACTTTTCAACGCTACTTTCTTTAATTTGAATTTGTGTCAAGCCGAATAAATTTGTAATGAAACTTGTACGAAACTGAGAATCCATAGTCTTATACTAAATACTAATTCCTTCATAATTATTACAATAGTTACTACATATTGTTTTTAAAACCCATAATCACTTTTATTCAACAAATCCTTTTAAAGAAAAGTATCAAGCTTAGTGCTATTGTACAAAACATGGAACATTTTATATGAGCAGTGACAGCTCAAAATCTCGTTTTGAGAAAACGAGCTTTAAGGTTAAAAGATCTTATAAAACGCAGTGTAAACCAAATTTTGAAACTGCATTTTCACTACTAAAAATATCGAAATCAGAAAAAAAATTTCAGCGAACTTAAAAAGCATCAGTTAAAGCATTTTTAATATGTAAAAATCTAAAATCAGTGTTTTTTGTCATATTTTAAATATTTGAACGACCACAAACCCTCACGACAAAAGATTTTTCTTGCTCATAAAAAATCTTTACTATAATCTTTGCATTGTTCACATATTATATAACTTGGTATTCTAAGGACGTGAAAAAATTTTGTAGTTTAAAAAATCACCTATAGGTGGCGCTGAACGCATTGGAAAGACAACGAAAATAACTTACTGTACGTGTCAAATCCTGTGACAAGCCTAAGTAACTCTAAACAGGTGATAGGACATTTTCCTTTCTTTAGATTTTTCCTAAATCGGAATTTTCGCAAAGCATCTGATACTGATGATTCTACGCTCACGTAATACAGCTTCACTAACAAGGCTTTCTCTATCAAAGTTAACATTCTCGCAAAAACTTCTTCTTTTCACCCTTTACTAATGAATCAAATGAATAATCTACAGAACACTACAGCTTTTTTATAACAGCCTCATTTACATACTTCTGGAAGATGTATTCGGGTAAGCGCCACCTATAGGTGACTTCTTATACTACAAAATTTTTTCACTTCAAAAAAAAACCCGTCCTGGCAATACTTATGGTACAAACCGTACCTCAATGCGATGATTTTTTGATTTTTAATAAATTTTTAAAGTTTATACGGACTTTCGAAAGACCATATATATATATATATATATCCGTAGATTCTTTAGAATATCTACAGAAAAACTAACGGAGGGAAAACCGTCTACAGGGAAGACCACATGAGCTAGTTGCGAGGTACAATGTGGCTTTTTACGCGGGGATTCACCATGGGAAAGCAGAACGTGTAGTACGAAAAATCCAGAGAGGAAAGACGATATCTACCGGGAAGACTAGTAGTACAGTGTGCCACTGTACTAAGGCTCCTAAATATACAGGCTGACGCAACCGACATTTTGACTCCAGCCTGTCCAATCAGTTATCGTCTGCATGTGCTATTTCAATGGCGTGTGCATGTTACATGGCTAATATTTGACACGCAATTCAGCTGTAAAATAGGTGCTTCTGCTTTCAAAAACTTGTACCAATCATTCAAGGAAATAGTCTAGAAATGTTTAGACTTTCTCGAAATCCCAGAAAAGGGCGAGATAGTAGCTTTGTTTTCGCCATGTACTGCCATCGCTTAAGTTGGGAGTCAAGATGGCCGTTGTTGCGCCAGCCTGTATATATAGGAGCCTTACACTGTACTAGTAGTGCGGCTATTCACGCGCATATTCCCCATTGGAAAGCCTACGTCAGGAAGAACTTGGGTAAGCTGCTAAGTGTATTGTGAGCAAACTGGAAAGCACTCCCCAAAATGAGGTGGGAATAAAACGTTTAGCGGGTTGCAGATCTTATTTTAACAGAAATATATAAATTATTTTTTAACATATGTATCATTTTCTAAGTATAAAATTTATATGTACATATTTACTATTACAGCTTTCTGCATGGAATACATATATATTTATAACTGTTCCTATTAATACTGAAACTACAATTTTTCGGTCATAAATCCTAAGCTCATTAATCTCATTAAAAATAAGTGTTTGCTCATATTTCGTTATTTATTTGAAAATAAAAGTAGAAAATACGAACTAAATATATTTAAATGTGTAAAATTATCCAAAGTACTTTTTTGCTTTAACAATATCAGAATAATCCCCTGTATTCTTTTAAAAAGTAAAAATTAATTCGAGTGAAACTCGTAAAATTGTATAGCTAGAAAAGTTTGTTTAACAGCATGGAATAAAAGTTAATTGATGAAAATGGCTTGATGATTTCCCACTTGAAATTTAACAAGGCGAGATAATTGCTGCATTTTTAACTTGTAGAAAATGATAAAATGATTTACCTCAAGGTTTGCTTGAAAGAACATAGCTTATTTATTCCCGTTGCGGAAAAAATTCCTCTCGGTCAAAGATTAAATTAAATACCTCAACGATTTTAATTTATTAGCATTATATCAAACTAAAAATGTAATGTATCTAATACATGACTTACTCAACAAATTAACAAATGCTGTGTTTTACGGGAAACAATAACTACATTTTTAAACTTTTCTACACTTTCAAACATTAAATAAAATTATTCAGCGTTTTTAACTTTTATTATATTATATCAAACTAAAAATGTGATATTTTCAATACATGACGTTACCAACAAATTTTAAAAAAAATGTGTTTTATAGAAAGCAATAACAAAAATTAAAAATAATATGTTCGGTTCAAGATTAAATTAAATTATTCAACTATTTTAATTTTTAAGATTATAGTAAACTAAAAATGTGTTGTTTATACATGACTTCCCGCCATATTATAAAATTTTGTGTTTTATCAAAACCAATAACAAAAAATTAGAAAAATTCTGCTCGGAAAAAAATTAAATGAAATCACTCAACGATTTTAGTTTATTAAGATTATATCGCACCAACAAACGTGATGCATTTCATAGATGACCTTCCAAACGAGTCAATAAATTTTATGTTTCACAAAATGCAATAACAAAAATTATAAAACTTCTTCTGTTTGTTAAATATTAAAATAAAATATGCAAGAATTTTAATTTATTAACATGATATCAAACTAAACAAGTGTTGTATGTAATTCATGACTTCTCAAACAAATTAATTGGAACAAGTAGAACATTAGGTCATCTACATTTTTAAATGATTTTCTAATGAATGAATCTAATGATTTTAATCAGAGACTGACTTTTCCTTAAAGAGCACTATCGAAAGCGTGTTTGGAAATTATGATGTTGTTATAACGTGGTGTGTTATAAAATCTGAAAGAACTTTGAAAAAATGTGAAATTTAGACGCAATCCTGTTTTTCATGGAGAAAGGTATTTGTGCACTTGTTTTGAGCCAATGCATCAGTGCAACAAATTTAGGCGTTATTAGTCGACGCTTGTCGAACGGCAGCACATGCCAGTTTTCACGGAACCGGCGCCTTATACCTGACAAGGAGTACTATACTCTAGGGTAGCGCATAACCTCCATAAGCAGCCATCCATCTGTTTGGAGTCTAAGGCCGTTCGTAGCAAATCAACTAGGGCAGGCTGTTTGTGAGGCAACGAGAAAGTCACCACTTTTATTTCGCAGTGCCACACAGCTCTGACTCCAGACGGCGTAGTGTGGGAACCCGTTGAAACCTTAACTACATCCAAGCCGTAGCAACTGTGTGCACTGCAAGGACGGTATCGACAGCTCAAAGTACATCTCCTTCACAACGAGTGTACGCGGACAGAGTGTTTGCGGGGCGTCAATCCTTGGCCCCTATGCAGTGTACGACACGCATCAACTGGGTACGTCAACTGTCAGCAGTACGGTCCGTAGAAGACTACATTTTGTTAGGCGGGATACAACCTACCGGCAGCGGCCTGCACGCAAGTTCCGGCATTAAAGGAATCGCTAGGCCAAATCCAACATTAGGAGTAGGAGAGTAAGCGGACTGTGTTCCTATCTCCGGGAATCCCTGATGAAACATTGGATTCTATTAGCGGTGTGATCGCGTTTACGGAAATTATATCCTTTGAACTGGAATCTAGTGAAATGAAGCGCACCCCCATTTCATCTTTGTGGAGACATAGTGACAATCATCAATGTGGAGGCAATATTCAATTCATCTGTATGGAGGTATTGTTGTTGTTCTTGATTTTCAATTGAGATATAATGTGTATTGTGTACTAGCATTGATCAAGTGTTTAGTATGAATTTTAAGTTTTGGGATAATTGCCCACTGAGTGATGTTTAAAATTAATTTAATGCAATTTATTTTTGGAAATTTTTAAAATCTATATTAATTAAAACCGTACACCCCGAGGTCAAGCTGGGTAGATAAAGCATAGTGTTATTGAGTAAATTGATGATCATTGTCAAATTGAATACTTCATGAGTTTTCTTTTAATAAATGTATTAGTGGCCACAGAATTTGACTCGTTAATTAGTCCTACGCAATGCACGTTGATCCGTTCGGATCCCACTATATAAATCACAGACTGAGCTGGAAGGCACTAGTGGTAAGTAGTATTAGTGTATATTATTAATGTATTTATTTGTAAAGTTCACCTCACCACACAATGGTTCACAATCAGTTGGGGAGAATCGTGGAACGAAATTAAATCACTTGTCATATGCAAAGCAGTTCAGCCGACGTCGACATGCGCAAAGCACCGGCGCACGTCGGAACAAGTATAAAACGGCCTACAGCGGCATGGCCTGTTGAGGAAGAATTTCGCAATTGCTGTGATACTCAGCGTTGCTAACAATCAAAAAGGACGAAAGATGTTACAAAGATGCCAACTAGACATGTTTTTGAAAGAACGAATTATTGGAATGCTGAAATCCTGTCTATCCCAAACCGAAGCATCTCGAATTCTGAATGTTCTTCAGTGTGTGATCTCCGGACTATGGCAGAGGTTTCAAACCACTGGATATGTTACCCGACAACCAGTACCAGGTCGGTCAAGGGTAACAACCGCTCGGCAAAACCGATATTTGGTGATAACTGCACGACGTCAGAGGAACAGTTCTGCCAGACAACTGGAATCAGCCCTGACATCAGCCACAGGAGTCTGTTTCGAGACAAGCTGTTTACAGGAGACTCAGACACGTTGGTCTCTATGCCAGACGACCAGCAGTTTGCACCGCCCTGACGTCTAAACAGAAACGCGCGCGTTTACAGTGGAGTTTAGAACATCGGCAGTGCAGTAGACTACAGTGGGGCAATGTCATGTTCAGTGACGAGTCCAGGTTTAGCCTGCAAACTGATTTTCGTCATACCACGATCTGGAAAGAACTTGGAAAGCGTTTTCACCCGGAAAACATCAAGGAAATATATCGTTTTCGGTTTGAAGGAGTCATGGTCTGGGCAGGCATCATGATGGATGGCCGCACAAACCTCCATATTTTTGACATGAGGTCGGTTTCCGGTCAAAGACACAGATACGAAGTCCTTGAGCCGACCATTCTATTGTTTTGAGGTGCTGCTAGTCCTGATTTCATATTCATGGATGATAACGAGCATCCTGACCGTGTGATCCTGTTCGAAGACTTCCTTCAAACTGAAGATATCCAGCACATGCAGTGGCCTACCAACTCTCCTGATCTGAATTCAATAGAGCATGTCTGGAATATGCTCAGGAGATACCTTGTAGCCCTCCGCTACCCACCAAGCTCCGTTTCGGGATTGATAACTGCTCTCCGTGAGGCTTGGAAATCTTTGAGCACACAACGCATCCAAACCCTCATCGAAAGCATGGGAGATCGTTGTACAGCATGCGTGGCTTCCCGAGGTTCCCACACGCCATATTAAACTGACCCTTTTTCTTTCAATCCTTTTCTTTGAATAATAAAAATCGTTATTATCCTTGTTTTGCATTGTTTTCTTCTTTAACCCTATCACACCCCTATCCGCGTTTCCTTCCATTCCGATGTAGACTTCCTGAAATTTTCATATGAACAGCAACTATGCTTAACTTTTTGACATGAGTGTATATACTCGTAAGTAGTATATATATGCACGTATGAGCGCACATGTACTTTATACACTAAAAACTATATTTTATACCTTATTTTTTATCTTTTTATATATAAAAAAAAGGTATCGATCCATTTTAATATTAAAAACATGATTTTATATCAAAATAAGGCCTTTTTTACATTTAGACCAAATTTTAACTTTTTTTTAGATAAATGCGTGAAAAAAGAGATCAAAGATAGGCTGCCCCATTTTGGGGCTACATAGGTAAATAACGGTGAAATTAAATAAATGCGTGAAAACTTCCAAAATGAATGCTCTAAAAAGATACTATAAATTTGAATGATATTAAAAAAAATGTAATGCCATTTTAAATGGCGTCAAAAAAAATCCTTCTGTCTGTAAATTACGGACGTGTTTTATACGTTACGGACGTGTTTTATAGAGTTCATAAAATCTTGATAGTTTTCTATTCCTTTAAAATAAATGGGGGGACCGTTAGTCCCCCCATAAAAGTTTGATCTAAAGATTTTTTTAAAACCTGAAAAAAAATAAATTTCAACATAATTAAAGTCAGAAAATAAAGTGATTTAACACGATAAGTTAGAAAATCATAGAATAAATAACTCTCTCATATTTGCCACCAATCATACCAGAATATATAAATATATATCTACTTTGAAACGCGTCCGTAATTTACGGACGTGTTTTTATAGAGATGAACAGATAGAAAGGCTCTTTAAGCTTTCTCATATCAGAAGCAAAAAAAAAAATAAAAGTGTTTATCGACACAGCGAAGTCTTTTATCTCTCCTAAGTGCAACGTTATGAATGAATGTTGAAGATTTATTTGATAGATGGCAGCACTATCCAATGTACCAATCTAAAATAAAATATAGTAAAATTCAGCAAAACCCCCTTCCCCCCGTAGACCTTTTCTGATCTTAAATACGTCTCAACACGTAGGGGGTTAAGGTCTACGGGGGGGGAAATCCTTTTTTTTTCTTAGGACTCCTTATCAGCCAGGCTCCTTTTTCAACACAGCCAGGAACTCTCTCCAGAATATCAACACAGCCAGGAACTCTCTCCATATTATTCTATGACTGAAATAGACAAGGAATATACAATTAATATACTATATATATATATATAGACTAATACTAATTAAATCTAATTAATTATAATAAATAACGTACGGATCATATATTCACAGTGCACATGGAGATTTGAACCAGGATCTTTCTGATAGTAGACTAAGACTTTATCCATTCAGCCAACCCCGGGGCAATAAAACATCTAATTTTTAAAAATATAAACATGACATAATAATTTTTAGTCGAAAAAAGTTAACATCTAAGACCTTTTCGACTAAAATATAGTTTATAAATAATATAAAATAAAGAAGGAAAGTTTAATATATACACAAAGTACTATAGATATTAAAAGAATTACTAGTGCTGCCATCTATAGATATAATATACACTTAGAAAATCATCTCTTTTTTCAATAAATTGTATACAATCTTTACTAAATTTTTTCTCAAAATTATAATATGACTTAATATTCTTACTAAGTTTTTTAAGACTTAAAAATGCTGTTATCCACCGTTTGATTCTCTTTTCTAGAGATTTTTTAACTCTTGAGAGTATTAAGCTTCCTCTAATTCATATTCATATTTATCATTAATCATACCTGAAAACTTAAATATATATCTACCTTTATTGATTTTATATATAGATTCATCAGAAAGCATACCATGTTTATTCGCTAGGTAATAACCCCTTTCTTCATCTGTCACATATAAATTTGCGATTACTGTATCTCCATATTTCGTTTTAATTTTTTTCAATGATATCAGATCATATTTTCCAGGATATAAATCATTTAATTTAAACGTCTTAGGATAACCTCTCAGTCTATTGAACTCTTCCATTTATTAGTAAACATTTTTTTATAAATAAAATTACTCCATTGGAAAAATATCTTTTTGATATTCTAAAGGTTTAATTTTATACATTATGGTACAAATCCAGGGGAGGATGGTCATCCCCCCTGGATTATAGAGATATTAAGAAAAATCTTAAGAAAATTTTAGATTATTATAATAAAATATAAAGAAATGAATCAAGTATTTATAAAAAAAAATAGTTATTATAAACAAAAAAAAATAGTTTTATAAACCCTCTAATATATTAAAAATGACTGCACTAACTTGTGCACTGCAGAGAATTTTATGACATTATTTTTTCCTCTTTAGAAAGCGCGCCGCGTGTTGATTGATTTGCGCCGGGTGTGAAAGATAAGGATTGCTCATCTTTGTACTCGCGGCGAATTTGAACGGCTAAGCGTTTTAAGACTTTTTTTCAGTTTAATTTACAAAATGATATATAGTTTTTTCAATCCTAGGATATAAAACATTTTTTATATATTCATGACCAATAGAATAAATTCTTTGAAATAACATATAAAACTCCTAATCCATTCAATTTAATATCTTCATTTTCTTCTTTTTCAATTAATTCAGTCAACCTATGAAAACTTTCTTGATAATAGTTTTTTATTATGATCATATTTTATATATAAATCATACAATTCATTACAAAGATAAGTCATATAGTAAATATCTTCAGAATTTGTAAAATTTAAAGCTCGAATATCACCTAAGCACTCATCCATTTATACAGAAACATTTTTATAGTGTCCTAAAGCTCTAGTATTCATACCATCTTCTAATATAAATCTCTTATCATCTTTTGCTGATAAAGCTATCTTGTTCACTTGAATTGAATACAATTCATGTTTCTTACTTCTAATTAAATTCTGTGTTCTATATTGATCTTTTTTATTTAATAAACAGTCTTTATAATCCTCAAATGATATTCTGTTTTTAACGGTACTAGTCTTAGTACCTTTAGACTTCTTAATCTCAAAAATTTTATGGTCTTCATTATTATCTTCAACACTCTGTTTTTCTAATCTTATTGAATGCATTTTACTTCTTAAACCTACAAATTCTTCCATAATCACACCGTTATTTTCATCTTTCATTTTACCTAATACTTTTTTATTACATCTAGGCATATTATACAGATTATTTACTTGATAATCAGATGTATCGAAATAATCAATCATAGACTTCATATCTTCATAAAAGTCATCTGTTTTAATATCATATATAAAACTATCTGTATCCATATATAATAACTTAATATTATCTTTATATCTCGGTTTCATAACATTATAATGAAAATCATACATTAAATGTTTAGATAAATCTAATATACTCATTCCAACATAAATCGGTTTATTAAAATATAGTTTTGTTTTTTTCATGTGAACAGCTACCAAATTTTCATCAAAAATAGTTCTACATTTGAAATTAGGTTTAGCAATTAATTTTTTAACTTGATCATAATTACAACATAATCTTACATCGATTCGTTTTCTTATATCTTCCATAGTTTTTCCAAATATGGAATTATTCATTAATTTATAAAAATCTTTCTCAAAATCATTAGCAGCTTTCTTTCTCATTTCAGTGTTTAAATCTATATATTTTTTTAACCAATTTGATTGTTTAAATTGCAATACTCTATGTACTCTTACAGCCTTTAAACCCATTTTCAAATATTGTTTTAAACTTCTATAATGAACTACATATTTCTCTTTATCGTATAAAGTTGTTAATAACTTACCTTGTTTCGAATTTTCGGGAATTCTATTTTCAGGACATAATGGTAAATCTGAATGATAATCATGTAACTCTTTTGGATATCTTAAACTAATTTCAAATATATATCCAATCTCATCTTTTATTTTATTATTATATAATTCGCGTTTAACGTAATTTTTTTCATAATCATTACACCATTTAAATTCTCCATATGGTAAATATTGACTCATAGCCCATCCATATAAATTATTAGCATCTAAATACATTAAATAATTGGATTCTTTACTATTATCATAATTTTTCATATATTTATTATTAGCTTTTCCATATCTATTACAACATTGTGAAACACCTCCTCTTAAACCTTTTTCTATCATGAGAATCATATCATAATCATTTAATAAATCTAATTTAACATTTGTTATTTTTAACATAGCATCCCAAGATAAACCAGGAGCAGTAAAATACCAATCTGGATCTAATTTATAAGTTTTTAAACAAACATCTCTAAAATTTTCAAATACATCTGTTAAAATTAATACATCTGTTTTAACATATAAATCTGTATATTCACCTAAATTTTTTATATTAAATTCTTTCCAAACACGTTGAGCATGTTTATATTCTTCATCAGTTATATTACATTCATTCAATTTATTATAAAATTTATCTTTTGAAGGTAATTCTGTTTCTTTGTATTTATCTCTAGAATCCATATAATCATAGGGATATACACCTTTTCTTGTAATGAGATCTAATTTATCATCAGGAAAATGTAATGATGTCTCTCTAAATTTTGATTTTAAGTATTTAATATATTTCATTTTCCGTATTTTTGGAGGATATCTATTTATTTCATTCTCTGGTCTCAAGTTTTTTGATAAATTATCTAAACTGCAAGACATAAATTTAAATGAATCAATAAATCTCAATTTCATACCTCCTATTTTTTTGCTGAAAAATATATATTTTTCTTCAGTATTAGGTATAACATCTATTTTTGATTGACCAAATCCAAGTTCTTTTATAAACAAATGAGAATCATAACCTGTTAAATTATGAATTTTTACTGGAATAAATTTTGGAATTTGATAATTTAAATTACAAACATTATGAGCTGGACCTCTATATTTTCCAGTTATATGACAATGATCAATTACTTTTTCATCATTTAAGATTTGATTTTCACATATATGACAAATATTAGTTCTTTTATAATGATTTTCATCGAACTCTATCATTGATGTGATACTTTCATATTTTTTAGTTTTGTCTTCTATAATTTTTTCAATTTTAAGAGTATCCTCTTTTAACATAGATACAAACTTTTTGATTGTATCAGGTCCTCTATAAACAACCGGAGGTTTAAAGTATTCATTTTCATATTTGATATAATAACAAAATGCATCTGCTACATGTTTTTGATATTTCACAGTATATGATTTAGTTTGATCTTGCTCACATGTATCAATTTTAGGTAAGAGAGATTCAAAATCAGCATATATAGTATATGGTAGTCTCATCTTTCTTTCATGATTTTTAAATTGAATAACTTCATCTTTTTTAGGCATATTAATTGTGACAGCATCTTTACAGTATTCCACATGTATCTTTAATCTTTCCTCAGAATAAAAATAATTTAAACATCTATCACATAAAAATATACGATGATTAGTAATTTGTGATCTGATCAAACTATTCATATTTTTAATCCAACAATAATGATCTTTCATATAAAACAAGTTTACATGTTTTTCTAATTTATTGTTAGTTATTAAGTGGATAAATTGAACCATCATAACTATAAACATTTACAGATATATTATTTAGTTTTTCAAATTTCTTAATATTGTCTAATGAAACAGGAAAATCAATACCTTTAAAATTTAATTCATCTTTATATTGTTCATATTTTGACACTCTTTGAGGATCTTTTTTTACAGGATAAATTGCTGATAATATTGACCACATAAAACATTTATTATCTTTATTTTTTACATTTATTATGGCTTGTTTAGATTTAATTTTTTCAGGTAAATCAATATAACTTGATCCTCTCAAGGGTTGATACTTATTTATTCTCAATTCTAAAAATTTAATTTCTTCAAGACTCCAACCAGATCCTTTTGATATAAAATCATCAGATTCATTTATTAAGTTGTCAATAACATAATCATAAAAAGTATGTAAATCATTAGATTTTAATATAATTTGATTCTCAGTTTTGAATGTAAATTCTTGAATTTCTTCATTCAATTTATACAAACAAAACAATTTAAAATTTACCTTTATTCCATTAAATTCTTTCATAATATGCTTTATTTTTTCTATTACAACCTTTCTTTTCTCTTCTAAAAATTCTAGAGGGATTTTAATATTATTATAATTATTAATTCTGTATGATCTTAATCTAGATTTATAAGCAGTTTCATATTCCTTAATTTCTACATTACCTTCATCTAATGCTTTTTTATGTTTTCGACTTGATATGTGATTATCTAAATGTTTATAATATATACCGCAAATAATACATTTTCTTTTTTGTTTTGATCTTTTAATCATTAAGTCTTTCTTTATATGTTCTTCTTCATCTTCATAATATTTACCACATATACGACATTTTCTATCTTCTGTAAATAACTTTTCAAGATTTTCTTCTACTGTAAATACATTTTCTTCAGGAAAGACAGATTTAAAAGCATTTTTATCAAATCTTAAATTAAAAGAATCAAAAATCTTTTTAATTTTTTTACGTTTTTTAGGTTTATCAATAAATATTTTTTTCTTTTTTTCCAAGTATGCTGACAAATCTAAATTTAATAAATCTACTAAAACAGGTTTTTATTCACCTGTTTTTCTGATATATTTAGTTAATAATTTAATTAAATCAACCTTCTTACAGCCTTTAGGTTGTTTAATATTCAATAATTTTACTACTTTTCTAAGTTCATTAATAGTCTTTGACTTTAAGTTGAGCTCCATTTATTAGGAAACATTTTTTACAATACTTTTTCCATGCTTACTATGATAATTACTTTTCAAATGTCTCTTTTTATGTGTATAGGTATATTGCATACCACATTCACATTTAAATTTTTTATATTTGATTATGGAATCACAACATTTGCAATGACTTTGGAAATAAATTTTTTCATTTCTATGATATATGTAAAACTCATTTACTGATTTCATATTCAAACAGTGTATACACTTTTTTGTAAGCTCCATTTATTAAGAAACATTTCTTGAAATACTTTGTAAGAAATCATTCCATATTTTTTCATATTTCTTTTTAACTTTTTGGACTTTTATATTATTTTCAATATTAAAAATATCACAAATTTTTTTTCATAAAATTGTAATAGTTAATTGATTTCTCATAATACATAAAATCTAAAAATTTTAAAAACATATCCTCAACTTCTTGAGAAATATTATATCTCCTTCTTAATCGATTAAAATAACAAACTCTACTATTATATCTTTGTTTTAAACTTTCGTAATCGATAACATAAAAATATTCTTCTTCTTCTGAATCATAGATTAATTTCATCTTATTCATTTATACTAATTCAGATGTCCAACTATTAAATTCATCTGGATATCCTAGCCATTTTACAAAATACTTATTTCCTTTCTTTTTTATGATTTTTTCAATTTTATATACATCATCTTTTTTATTATATTTTACCATATCATTTTCATAAAAAGTTCCTTCAATTTCTTTACTGTTTAAATCTTTTAATCGATAAGTAATTGGATCTGTTTTCAATACTTCAGAAACTATAAAAATCTCTTCAGTAAATGTAGAATCATCTACTTTCCTAAATGTTTTCTTAATTGTAGATATTCTAACACTATCCCCTATCTTAAATTTAGGTTTTTTCATGATCTTTTTAGTATATAAATTTTTATAAACTTGAGATTCATTTTCTCTAGCCTCAACAGGTGTCATTTTTATTGATCTATGATATGAATTGTTATAATTTTTAAGTAATTTGGGTAATACATCAATATATCTTTTAGTATTGTTAGCATGCATATATTTTATAATTTTTTCTCTTATACTTCTATTAAATCTCTCAGCTATTGCAGATTTTATTTCTTTATTTTTAGTTGTAAACCAATGTATATTATTATCTTTAAATAATTTTTGTGTCTGTTTTCCTGTAAATTCAGTACCTTCATCTGTCAAAATGAATTTTGGTATTCTGTCTTTAAAAACTTGTTTAAAACCTTGTACTACTTCTTCAGATGTTTTTCTTTTTATAGGAAAAGCCCAAGCATATTTATTAAAAGCATCTATAACCGTTAACAAATAATTAGTTCCATCATTATATTTGCTATAATTTTTTATAAATAACAAATCAGCGTCAAATTGATTATTACTGTTTGGAACATAAACTCTTCTTCTTTTAAATTTACGAATGACAGGTTTATATCTAGTATATACATCTTGTTCATGTAAAAATTCTTCAACATTAGGTAACCCTGTTTTTCTTTTCAATTCATTAATTCCACAATAACCTGTTTCTGGATTATAATAGACCTCTTTTAAATTCCTAAAAAAAGTATTCTTTTTACTTCCACAAATAGTACAGATACCTTTACCAACAGGTTTATTATTTTTAGATGTAGTTTTATGATAATTTTTAGTTGGGGTTTTATCTTTACACTTGACACAATATATAGAAAGACCTAATCCAAAAGTTTTTTTAGCTTTAATAATAGGTTTAATAATTCCTCTAGCTAATCTTTCTTGAAATGTTGGATCTTGTATATCATTTAGATCATCTATTAATTTTTGATCAGCAACATGTCTCAGTTTTGTATCTTTTGTTTTATTGTAATCAATATCATGTTCTTTACATAACTTATCAACTCTATTTATTCCAGGATCACCTATTTTTAATCTTTTTTCTAATTTTGTAAAGGGACCACAATATTGATATCCTGGAAAATGTAATTCTGGAGGATTTATTTTATCTTGTAACCATCCTATAATATCACCACCTCTAATTAAACCTACATAACCTCCACCTTTTATTTCTTTAAAAATATGAATATTTTTTTTACACACCATTTATTTATTTAGAAATTTATATCCATTCAATTGCATTTGTTTTACGTATTTTTCAACTGGATTAAATTTTAAACTTTTTATGAAATCCTTTTCACACATATAAATTTCTTCTTCTGTCATATCCTTAGCTTTAAACGAATTAATGAGTTCTTTATAAAAATTATAACAATGTCTATATTCTTCTTTCCTTTCTGCAATTTTTAATGTAAGATCTATGGCTTCTACTATACCAACTGATAAACTTAAAAATGCAAGAGGTAGAAAGGCTATTGCCGATAAACCTGTTCCACTTAGAATAACCTTACTTACTGATAATGAAATACTTATCTTTTGATACAAATTTCTACTCTTTCTGTAAACATATAATCTTTTTTCTAAATATACATCCATTTATATAGGATTAAATTTTTTCCTGTATCTCATTTCAGGATTCACTAAATCTAACATAAAAAAATCATATTTTTCTTGAACACTTTTATTATACATTTGTTTGAATTCTTCAGTACTTAATAAACCATCTATCTCTCTTATAATCTGTTGAATTTCTTTAGATTGTAGAGTGAAAAATATATCGTAATTACAGTTCCTTCTTATATTGATAGGTGTTAAATAATATGACTGAGTTAAATAAATAAAGGATGCGTTTTTCTTTCTACCTCTAATAAATAATTCTTCGATGTTTTTCTTATCTTTCTCAATCACACAATCATCAAAAATAACTAAATTCTTTAATGTAGGATTTAAATCATCTACAGTAATAAAATTATGATCTGAAGAAAATAATACTTTTTTTTTAAATTTATCATATAATTTTAATAATCTTTTCTTATTCTTTATATTCTTACATTTCAAAATATCCTCTCTTTCTATATCTTCAAACAATGTATATTTTTCTTGTAATTTAGAATATTTAGGTTCGTATAAATCTTTTGCACATATATATAATGTATCAAAAAATAATAAATCATAAATCAAATTTAACAGTAAATTTGTTTTACCTGAACCTGAAGATCCTACTATAAGTAATCTAAATGGATGTTTAGGTAACAAAGGATGATATTTAGGATCAGATAATTCTTCTGGTTCCGTGTAATCTTTAATTTTTATCATAATTTACTAGCAGTAAAAATAAAATTTGCTGCAGTAAAAAAAATAATATTATATAAATGAACTTAGAAAAAGAACGGAAACACAAGTTTTTAAAGCAAATAAAAGATTCAATTAAAATAGTAAAAATAGAAAAAGAAATAAGAAAGAATAATGAAGATCAACTAAAAGAAAAAATAGGTATTCAAAAAACCTTAGAGGAATTTCATAAACCAGTCACTCAAGAAATTGAAAAATATGAAAAATCAAATAAAGAAGTTGTGAAAAGTATTCAAAATGTTGTAGAAAATATTACATTTCCATCTATAGAAGAGCCTATTGAAGCTGTGAAAGAATTAGTATCTTATACTTATGATATCGATCAAAATTTAAATTTAAAATATTTAAAAGAGGAAAAATTATACAGACCGTCAGTATTTTTAAATGATCAAGAAAAATTAGAGGAGATGTATGGAAGAGCTAAACAGTTAAAAGAAGGATTATCTAAGAAAAGAGGCAACTTAAAAAGTACAATTTCTAGGGCTAAAAATTTTTCAGAGGAGAAATTAAACCAGAAAAAGAATGATATAAAAGAAATTAAAAATAAAGAAAATATGTTGCAAAATTATATGCATAGATTAAATATGATTCGAAGTAGTAAAGAAATGAAGGTAGGTAAAGGATTGAATGTATTATCAAATTTAACAGAAAAAATATGTAACGGAAGTAAATCAAAGAAATTGTATAATCAAGTAACTTTATTGTTAGATATGTTATTAAAAAATAAAGAAATGACTTATAATGATGTACAACGATATCATAAACAATTTCTCTGTTAATAAATGATAAAATATAAAATTTATTTGAGTGAAGGTCAGAAAAATAAACTTAAATCAGCTTTTAAAAATAAAGTAGAAGTAACATTACAAATAGATAAATCTAAAACTCCTAATCATGAGATGTATTTAACTAAAACTCAAATTAATCATATTAATGATAAAAAAAGAATTACAATTAGTAAAACTCAATTAGATAAAAATGGAGGATTTTTACCATTTCTAGCAACACTTATACCCTCTTTAATAACCGCTGCTAAATTTGCAGGTACAGCATTAGCATCAGGTACTTTATCTGGATTAGCTAGTTCAGCTATGCAAAAAAAGGGGTCTGGGAAAAAAAAAACATGGAAAGGGAATATATCAACAGTGGGAATCAGTGACAAAATGATTAAAGATAATATGAAAAATGAAAAAGGATTTAGAGGTGTGTTTACCTCCGATTTATTACCTAAAACAATAGGAAAATTTGAAAATGGAATCATTAATTTAGATGTATCAACAGGTCCTGGAACTCATTGGGTTTGTTATTATAATGATCCTAAATATAAATATGTGGAATATTTTGATCCGTTTGGTGAATATGACAATATGAAGAAAGACTATATTCCTAAAAATATTAAATCATTTCTTGTTACATCCAATAAAAAAATAGGTTATAATGATAGTTTTTTACAGAAACCTTCATCTGTGAAATGTGGTATATTTTGTATGAAATATATAAGAGAAAGGAATAAAGGTATATAACCTAAAAATGTTCTCAAATCATTTCCTACACAAAAACCTAGTGACTATAATGAAAATTTTGTTATGTATAAATGATAAAATTAAAATCTGAAGGTCATGAGAAATCAGAGGAATTTACTGTAAATTTTATTACACCTCTTAAAATAAAAAAATTAGCTTTACACTCATTCTCTATGGAAGTTTCCTGGTTTAATATAAGTAAGAATTATGGAAATAACAAATTTAGAATGTATACATTAGACAAAGATATAAAAATCAGTTTAGACACAGATTTAGACACAGATATAACAATTATTATCTCAAATGGTAATTATACTGTAAGAGGTTTAAATGAGTATATGATGAAAATATTTGGTAAGGATCCACCTGTGAAATTTGGTATTATTGAAGCAAGACAAAGAATATCTATTAAACTGAAAAAAAATTGGGTAATTGATTTTACAGAAAGTAACTTTCATAAAATTATAGGCTTTTTAAAACCGACATATGGAAGTTATGATGAAGAAACAGAGATTGAAGGTGAACATATTGCTGATATATCTAATGGAAATGATAATATTTATATTCACTGTGATGTTGTAAAAGGATCTTTAATAAATCAATATAATTCAGAAGTTATATATTCTTTCACTAATAAAAACCCTCCAGGTAGTATAATTTCAAAGGAATTTAATAATTGGATATTTTTTCCTGTTAAAGTGGATCCTGTTGAAAGAATAAAAATGAGGATTACTAATCAAAAAGGTGAATTAATAGATTTAAATAAAGGAGCTGTAGAATTTAATTTTATTTCTTCTTAAATAAATGAATAGAAGAAAAAGTAAAAAAATACAAGGATTTTTAAAGGTTTTATTGAAACCTAAGAATATATTAAATGAAATATTTTCTATGAAAAAGAAAGGAGGTGGTTTAAAAATTCTTCCTAAATAAATGATTTATGATTTAAGTGATACTCGTTATTATTATAATGATCACATTAAAAGTTATGAATTAAGAGAAATTCATCCAAAAGAACATAGTTCAGATGAGAATGCTACCTATGTTTTTCATATTAATGATACTAAAGCAAAAATTTTATATTCTAGAGGATATCTTGAACTAAAATTAAAAATTACAAAAAATGATAAATCATCCATTGGAAACGAAAATGTGAGTCTAGTAAATGGTGGAGGTTTTATCAAAACTTTAAAAGTACATATAGGAGATACCGAAATTGAATCAAATACACAGTCAAATTTTTCAATCATGAATCATGTTTTAAGATTAATTCATTATACTCCTGATTATGTAACATCACAAGCTCAAAATGAATTTTTTTATCTAGATACATCTGATTCAGCTGACCGTAATGAGTTTAAATATGATGGTACTTTAGAAGATACTACTAAAATAACTGAATTTTTTAATAATTTGAAAATGAATAAAGATTATAACGAAGGATTCGTAAAGAGATGGGAACTAACGAAAGATAGCAATGTCATTAAAATATGGACACCTTTAAAAGATATAATCGATTTCTTTAGAGAATATGAAAAGATAATTTCAGGTTTTGAAGTGAAAATAGAAATTCAAAGAAATGAAAATAAAAATATGATATATACTAATATAAGAAACGAAAATTATAAGGTAGTAGTTGAAGGTTTAACCTTACATTTACCTTATATAGAATTAAAAAATTCTGCAGAAAGTTTGTTTCTGGAATCATATCTATCTAATAAAGATATAGAGGTAAATTGGGATCGATATAGATTTAAGATGGTAGGCCCATATAGAAGCAACAGTGGATCTGTGACAGCAACTACAGCGTCAGATGAAATTTTAAGTGTCTATGTTATTCCTCAATATGTTGAAAGAGATAATAATTATGAAAAAAATAATATGATATTTGATCATATAGATATGACAGAATGCTGGTTGATGATTAACAATAAACAAGTTCCTCTTATGCGTTATAAAACAAATTTTGCCAATAAAGATTATATTAGAGTGTATGAAGCTCTTTTACATGAAGGACTTTACGATAATAATACAGAAACAGGACCTTTGATAAATAAGGAGAATTTTGGTAAACTGTATCCTATTTTTCCTTTTGACTCATCATATCATGAAAACTATACCGATTTAAATAATTTAGATATTGAATTTAATTGGATAACGAATAGTCAAAAGGAATATAAGTTTTATTTTATTTTTAAAGAAAGAAAGAGATGTTTTATAAATTTAAAAAATAAAACTATAACAATGGTTAAGAGTTTAAAATCTTAAAATTAAATAAATGAGTGCTTATTATCCACCTTATGATGATCAAATGAAAGAAGGACCTATTGGACCTCCTGGTATAAGGTTTTAAATTAATGAATGATGGAAATTATGATATGGAAAATAGAATTTTAAAAAATTGTGAAAATCCTATAGATGATTTAGATTTAACCACTAAAAGTTTTGTTTTGAATAAAATAGAGAATAATCATCATGAATTGAGAGATCATATAGAAACTAAATATGATGAGAGTTTTTTATCCTTTACTGTAGAAACAGGCAAGAGAATAAAAGAATTAAATTATACAACTTTACATTCTTTAGAAGGAAAAGTTTTTGATGCAAAAGGAAAAAGAATAGGAAATGTTGCAGATCCTAAAGATGAAAAAAATGTTGTGAATAAAAGATATTTTGAAAAAAATTCGTTAATATTACAGAATGATAAATTTGATGCAAAAAATAAAATAATTACGAATGTTTCTGAACCTGAAAATGATAACGATATTGTTAATAAAATATATTTAGATAATAGAGATATCTGGGTTACTATACTAGATGATTTTCATACAGATGGGGATTATAAAAAAGTAAATTTCAACATGATGAGCTCAAAATTACTAGATCAAGAGATGCGATTATCTACCGATATGTATATGAAAATTTCTATATATATAGATATATATGATACAGTAGAAAGTAAATATATATATGATAAAAGTCCACTGATATCTCTGGAAATCAATGGTAAGGAAATTTTAAATGTTAATAGAGATGTAGTAACCTGTTTTGCTTATGGTAAACGTGATGATATCATCACATTAAAGATAAAATGTGATGGTAACGCTTTAAAACCTTATATGCATATTGAAAAAATTTCTTTCTAATAAATGGATATTGATTGGAATGAATTTTCTAGAAAAAATTTATCTGAAGATGTAATTAGAAATCTTATTAATCATGTAAATTGGGATTTAATTTTACAATATTCAACACTGTCTGAATCTTTTATTGAAGAATTTGCTCAACCTGATGATTGGCCTAAAATTTCTAGATATCAAAAATTATCAGAAGATTTTATAGAAAAATGTAAAGATATAGTAGATTGGGTAAACATATCTCAATATCAAACTTTAAGTAACGAATTTATCATAAAATTTTCTGATAATTTAGATTTATATAAAGTATCAATATTTCAAAAGCTTACAGAAGATACCATGAGAGTATTAAAAGATGATTTAAATTGGTTGTATATAACTAGATATCAAACATTTAGTGAAAATTTTATAGAAGAATTTATGCATAAATTAGATTTTTGTTATTTGATTAAATATAAATTTGAGCTATTACCTGATCACTTTTTTAATGTTTATTGGAAAAAAGTACAAGCTATACAGATGAGTGAATTAAATAAAAAGTTTGGTCATCATGAAATAGAACCTTACCAAGAGAAAATTATTGAAGAGATATATGAAGTTAAATCAGTCTTGAGAGAGTGTGTTTATATTTTGAGACAATTAACTAACAAAGATGATAAATAAATATTTAATAAAAATGTTTCTATATAAATGGATGTTACATATAATAATGGTATGGGAAAAAAAACTATGTCTTTCTTAAATATAGAGAATCCTACTGAAGTGAAATCTATTTTTATATATAATTGTTCTCTTGAAGGAATAGAAAATTTAACTAATTTAAAAGAATTATATTGTGTGGGAAATAAATTAAAATCTCTTGAAGGAATAGAAAATTTAATAAATATAGAAACATTAGATTGTAGCGAAAATGATATTACATCTCTTGAAGGTATAAAAAATTTAACTAATTTAAAAAAAATATATTGTGATTTAAATATATTAACATCCCTTGAAGGAATAGAAAATTTAACTAATTTAGAAACATTAAATTGTAGCATAAATGATATTACATCTCTTGAAGGTATAAAAAATTTAACTAATTTAAAAAAATTATATTGTGGAGGAAATAAATTAACATCTCTTGAAGGTATAAAAAATTTAACTAATTTAAAAGAATTATATTGTGAGGGAAATAAATTAACATCCCTTGAAGGAATAGAAAATTTAACTAATTTAGAAACATTATATTGTAGCGAAAATGATATTACATCTCTAAATGAATTAATATTTTTACCTAGAATAAATGATATATGGTATGATGTAGATAAAATACCCATGATGTTAAGAAGAAATAATGTAGGATTTCCATATCGATGGTCTTAAAAAATGTTTACTAATAAATGGAAGAGTTCAATAGTCTGAGTGGTTATCGTCAAACATATGTATTAGATGATTTATATCCTGGAAAATATGATCTGATATCATTGAAAAAAATTAAAAATATGATTGCAGGTACAGCAATCGTAAAGTTAATTGTAGAAGGTGAAGAAAAAGAGTATTACCTTTCGAATAAACATGGACAACTTTCTAATAGATCGATAAATAAAATCAATAAAGGAAGATATATATTTTTATATTTAGGTGATAATAAATACATATTAGAGAAAGCTTAATATATTTTAGAGTAAAAAATAATTCTAAATAAATGGATCTTTATAAGATTAAAAAATCTCTAGAAAAGAAAGGAATTAGTGTAATAGCAAGATTTATAGAATCAAACGGTGATACTGGAACAGCACTTTTAAGTAATTATAATGATAAAGATCTTAAAAAATTTAGTAAGAATATTAAGTCATATTATAATTTTGGTGGAGAGAAAAAATTTAGTAAAGATTGTATACAACTTACTTTTATTGAAAAAAAGTAATTATATTTTATGTGATTTTCCAAGTGTATATTATATCAGGCTCTTTTAATATATATTAAACTATAGTACTTTGTGTATATATTAAACTTTCTTTTTTTATTTATATTATTTATAAAACTCTATTTTATAACTCTATCTGTTCATCTCTATAAAAACACGTCCGTAAATTACGGACGCGTTTCAAAGTAGATATATATTTATATATTCTGGTATGATTGGTGGCAAATATGAGAGAGTTATTTATTCTATGATTTTCTAACCTATCGTGTTAAATCCCTTTATTTTCTGACTTTAATTATGTTGAAATTTATTTTTTTTCAGGTTTTAAAAAAATCTTTAGATCAAACTTTTATGGGGGGACTAACGGTCCCCCCATTTATTTTAAAGGAATAGAAAACTATCAAGATTTTATGAACTCTATAAAACACGTCCGTAATTTACAGACAGAAGGATTTTTTTTGACGCCATTTAAAATGGCATTATATTTTTTTAATATCATTCAAATTTATAGTATCTTTTTAGAGCATTCATTTTGGAAATTTTCACGCATTTATTTAATTTCACCGTTATTTACCTATGTAGCCCCAAAATGGGGCAGCCTATCTTTGATCTCTTTTTTCACGCATTTATCTAAAAAAAAGTTAAAATTTGGTCTAAATGTAAAAAAGGCCTTATTTTGATATAAAATCATGTTTTTAATATTAAAATGGATCGATACCTTTTTTTATATATAAAAAAATAAAAAATAAGGTATAAAATATAGTTTTTAGTGTATAAAGTACATGTGCGCTCATACGTGCATATATATACTACTCTCGTATATAGTGATATACGAGTATATCAGTCAGTCAAATTATCAATTACACGTGAATCTGGTATTAGAGAGTGGAGTTTATATATATATATATATATATATATATATATATATATATATATATATATATATATATATTATGATTTCTGTTTGCGAAAAAGGGGTGCTTCACATCAATCTATAACAAGTAACAGGGTTACTATTTTCTTTTTTACATTTTGCAGTACCGAAAAAATTATTAAAATAAAGAAATATAATTTGTTAAAATATATATTATACAGACCAAGTAATATAACATAATATTCTAAACATACTTTTCTTAACACAACTTGACGAATTTTCTGGAAATATTAATAACTTAACAATTTCTGAATGAGAGTTTTAAAAATATAACCAAGCAATTATTTAACACCATCAAAAAAGCGGTAGCGTTTACGCAAAAGAATGAGAAATAATGTGCCAAGCCGCGCATATGAAAAGAATGAATCGATCATGGAACGATATCTTTCTCCAGGAGATAAAAGCAATTTGCATTTGGCAATTTTGTAATAAGTCAAGGCGCAGATATGGAAAAAGTTTAACAATAGCCTTTTGTTGTCTCAATCAACAGAAAATAACTTTTAAAAAGTGGGCGTAGTAATATGTATTATTTTGTAGTTCTCTTAAGAACACTCTAAATGCTTAAACTGTTTAGCAATTTCAACATACTTTTCTTTCAATTTATATGCTAATGGGCTAAAAAATTTAAATCAGCTTTTTTAATATCCTTACAGTACATAATGTATGTAAAGGGAAAATATTGGGAAGAGATCAAAATCCCAAATTTCCAATGATTTTAATCAACTTTTTACTGTCCTTGCAATGCATAATAAATGTATAGGGATAGTATTGGAAAGAGATCAAAGCCCCGTCTTTCGACTGATTGTTGCAAGATCTTCATAATAACAACATGCAACAATCTCAATTGCGTTTTATATCAATAAGTTTTCAGTAATAACTGCTTACAACGATCGCACCACATATTTTATAAACGCTTCATTGGTTCATGAAATATCGCTTTAATAGTCTCAATGTCATGCGAATATGCATGAAAATACACACACACATGCACAATACGTAATAAACATTAAATTTTAGTTCAGGAATGCTTAAAATGTGCAAATCCGCAAAAAGTTCAAATTCGAATTTTGACCTATATATGTAGGGAAAGTAATAGCATATAAATACGTTTGATATATGCATGATTGTACATAGTTCTAGTGGGGACATTTTTCTGGGGAAAGTTTTAAGAATTCTTAAACACATTTTGAATACTTTTAGGAAAATATCAGTTCATGTATGTAACTGCAAGCTGTGGACTCAAGAACGAAAAGAACTACAACAGTATATAAAACGTGAAAATGTTGCAGGACTACATCTGTGGTATACTATAACTAAAATTCACCCCTGTAGGAGCGGTTTGGTGGAGGAAATTTTCCTTTTGATTTAAAGCGATACATTGTAAAAGGTAATGCAATGTCATTTAAAATATCTCAGTGTGATGATATTTAAACAAAATATCCATAGAAATTTAAAGTTTTATTTCGCAGATTCGATTTTTATTTGTTTCCACCGGTAAATTAAGGATATTTTTCTGATCACATTTTCCCAGTTTACTGGGGTTACTTAGTTTATCAGTCAGTTTCTGAAAACCACTTTACTGAGACTACTTTTTTGCAAACCATTGAGTGGTAATCAAATCCGATTGTCTACCAGTAGAGTAAACCTGATTGATTCGGCATACATTGAACAGTATTTAAAATATCGTAAATTTTATATAACATTATCTCACAGCTAGCTGCTATACCTACAAAATTTAATTAGTTACATATAAAAAGGATTAGAACATTTCAAATAAACAAGAAAGATCAATCATGAATAAAACATTGATTATGAAACACTTTCCAACTGCAATGCAATTTTTTAAACATCTCTAAAATGCGATACATTCAGCAGGGATATTTTTAAAATTATCACAATATTACAAGAATTTATTATATTTGAAAACTTCATCGAAAAGAAATGGACTTTATTCAAATGTCGTCATCGAAATATAAATCGCCTGGTTCTCTATCTAAAAGCAGTGAATTATTCATTCATAAACTTTTCTCCATTCCTTTCATTCAGCAGCGATATTTTTAAAAATTATCACAGCACTACAGTAATTTATTTTACTTAAAAACTTAAAAAAATAGAGAAAACTTTCTAACCCCATGCTTAAAACTTCATCGAAAAATGCAATTCTATAGAATCGTCTGCTTCTCTTTGTAAAATCAATGAATGTCTCATTCTTATCAGCTATATTGCAGACTCCAGAGCTACGTAATTCTGCGGTAAAGAAATTCAGCAATTCTTATACAACTCAGTTTACAGCTTGATGTGTTTACATTCTCCATACGTGGAAAATTAAGCTTCATTGTAGAAATAATCAAAATTTGATGATAATTTTAACTCGAAGATATTGTAATTGCGTTTGTGCGGTATATAGATGCACAGATAAAATATAAAGCTGTTTTAGGACGGATGCAACACTAAATATAAATTAAAAAGAACTTTAAGAATCACGATTTTGATACAAGATGGATGGCATTGATCATTTAAACTCAAATATATTGTAATTGCTTTGTTTCAGAATATTGATGCACAGAAATTAAGCAAAAATAAAGTTGTTTTAAGACAAATACAACACTAAATATAAATTAAAATGAACTTTGAAAATCACTATTTTGACACAAGATGGAAGAAATATTAAATTTGAAGTGGGTCACGTGATCTCTTCATGTGATATGAGTGAAATTATTATTTTAATTTTTCTTTAAAAAACTACCGAATATATTTTGCTGAAATTTTTTTTATATTTTTATGAGATAATTTGAATATTTCCTAAAATTTTCACAGCAATTTGTGGATTTTTAATTCGCTTAAAAATGTTTGAAAAATTAGGTCCCCATAGGGTTCAATGTATTTCACTTTTTTAACCCGGGTTCAATCGAAAACTAATTGGGTGATATTATTCATTTATATTCCCATAGGTCCCACAGACCGTCTGAGCAACATACTAAAATTACATTTTGATAAAGTCATTTTTACGGCAGTTATCGTGCTAACGGACAGACAGAATGAACAAAGTCATAAACATTTTTCAACTATATTGTAAAGTGTTAAGAAAAAACCACTGTAAAGGTGTCAGCTGATTTTGGAAGCGTAAAAGAACCTACATCGTCAGACAAAAAAAAACAGTTCTGGCAACACTTACTACATCAGTATCAGTTTCTGTCCATAGAGAGCAAATATAATCCAGGAAAAAACGGATAGTCCAATGAAACAAAAAATTCAAAGTAAAATTTAAGGAGGAAGGGAACGAACAGTATAAATAGCCTATGGATGAAACGTAAAATCCAAGAAGGATTACGAACAAATTGAAGAAGTATTCTATGAAAGAAAAATGAAAGCCAAATAAGGAACGTGACAAAACAGAAGAATGATGCTGTGAATAAAAAGTCAAAAGCAAAAAGAAACATAACCGAACAGAAAATTAGTTCTATGAATGAAAAATAAAAGACAAAGAGAAACACTAAAATGTAAAAACGTATTCAACGAGTGAAAAGTAAAAACCAAAGAAAAACGCAAATGGACAAAAGGAGAATACTGTGAACTAAAAGTAAAAACCAAGGAGAAATTTTGAAGAACAGAAGGATTTCATGAATGAAAAGTAAAAACCAAAATGAAACGCAAACGAGTACAGGATGGATTCTATGAATTAAACGTAAAAACCAATAAAGAACGCGAACAAATAAAAGAAAAATTCTGTTAATGAAAAGTAAATCCAAACAGGAACGCGAGCAGAAGATTTCAAAGCACTTGTTCAGTGAATAAAACTACAAACGTGGTCAAAGCTAAATATTTCAAATAACTCAATCCAGTGAAAATAAATAGCTTCTTTTCCAAAAGAAGCGTTCGATACACGTTCAATTTATGTCAGTAATAATTCATAATCCTCACAGAGAAAAGAAAATTGTCCCAAATGCAGAAATAGGAGCCAAAATCACTCTTCCGTGAATTCGTTTTCTTTAGATAAATATATACATTTCTTTAAATTTCGTATCGCGAAAATTCTCAAAAAGACATGTTGCTTTTAAAATTTGCACTCTGATGCACTTCAAAAGAAAATAAAAATTGTGTTAAGTAAAATATTGGCACGCTTTATCTCCCATTTGCATTTATGAAGCGCTTGAAAGAGAAATTCAGGAATGTTAGAATTATGATATTTGCGACATTTCTCTTGAGTAAAAAACTAGTGTTAAAGGTCAAATTATACACTTATCTAATTTATGAGTAATTTAATCACTTTTTAAGGTTTTTAAATCATTTGAAATCACATATCTTTCAATACTAAAAAGGTTGATGTTTATGATAGTAAAGTTACATGTATCAGGAATGGTGTTGCCTGTGTCACATCATTGTAGAGTTTAATATTTTAAATAAAAACGTTAATATAACATATAATGTTAACCAAAATAAACTTATTTAAAAAGATCTGATGTGGGCAGCACATGACTTTCCTTATATAATGCAATGAATTTACTGCTTTTACAGTAAAAAATAGGTTATTCTTATAGTAGATACTTATATTCTTTCCAACATACTGACTTTTCGCT
This sequence comes from Amaurobius ferox, assembly GCA_951213105.1. Classification (NCBI taxonomy): domain Eukaryota; kingdom Metazoa; phylum Arthropoda; class Arachnida; order Araneae; family Amaurobiidae; genus Amaurobius; species Amaurobius ferox. The sequence continues at coordinate 130,160,858 of OX578134.1, forward strand.
AATGAGTCGTCATTTTCATTGATTTAGCGTCATTTATATCAATTTGACGAGTTTTTCATTAATTTAGCAACATTTTAAAAAGTCGCCAGGTTGGCGACATTCCGCCAAATTTGTCGCCAAAATCTCGCCAAACGTTATAGACGGAGAAATAAGTTATTCTTATAACAGATAAATGACTATTGGCGTTCAAATACAAAAGTATTACTCAAAGTATCTTTTCTCATGAATGGAACGAGGTAGATCCGCTAAAATGATGTCACTAAATTTATCGCATGATATTACATATGAAAAATGAACATGTTTCTCAACGGTTAATATATTTTTTCTATTTATGGGACTTTTTGATAAATTTATTTGAAAAATGTGCAATATCTCGAGAACGGTTCATGCTAGCGTTCTAAAATTTATGTCAATCGTTTCCTAAGCAAAAATTACATCAAAAATGTCTATTTGCGTAACTGTATTAAAGGTTTTAATTTTTGATGATTTTTTCAAAATTTCACTCAAAAATTTAGGAGGGTTCTGAACATTCGATTGCGTTAAAAACGATAGGTTTCCAGTATTCACGGATTGTGATTTTCGTACCAAATTCCATTCGAATCGCTCCATTCATTCCTGAGATATCGTCTCGACACACACACACACACACAGACATCGCCTCAAAAATGTTTGATTCGTGATCAGAGATGCTTAAAACGTGCTCTCCCGTCGAAAACTCGAATTCGAATTTTCGATTCCGTCACAATACTGTCCTTATACATTATGTATATAAGGAAAGTAAAAATGTTGAACTGAAATATTTTAGGAGTGTTAGATTCTCTATTTTTGATATGCTTAAATACTAGTATTTTTAAAGACTAGCATTTTATGAGTTAAAAAATGTCATTTAAATTAAAATTGTTAATTAGTGTAATGAAATGTAATGAAATGTGAAGTGTAATGAAATGAAAAGTCTGATTTGGGCAGTTCATGACTTTCTCTACTGGCTCAAAATCATTTTCTCTTTCTATCTCTCGCAGTTCATTAAATTGAGTTTGTTTGCCTAAAATGGTATGGATAATTATTTAAAATTATACTGAATTCGCAGTTTTAATTCAATCTTCGTTTTTATATGGTAACTAGACGTATTTTTAAAGGCGACATGATAAAAATGCAAAAAAACTATCATATATCAGGAACGATTGATCCTAGCGTTGTGGTTGTGATCTTATTCTTTTAGATCGTTAAAAACTACGTATGAAACAAGCGTTTAATTAATACATTTGAGCATATATAGTCTTTTTAAATCTTTGACCATTTTTTCAGATTATTTCGTTAAAATGTCGCGTTCTTTTTTTACAAATCGTACCGAAATCTAATCAGAACCACGGTAACCTATATGCGGATTATTGACCAAATTCTGTGAAATTTAATGTATTAGCTTTTTAACTGGAGTAGTTATATACAATTGATTTATCTGAGCTATTTTGCAAGACATGGCAGGTTCTCTCTCCGAAGAGTACAAAAATCTAATCAGCACCAAGGTAACCTATGAAGAAATTATCTTACAAATTTTGTGAAATTTCGTCGAATAGTTTTTGAGATAGAGTGGATTTATGCATTGCATATACAGACACACACACTCGTATATACACACAGAGAGCAAGAAAGAGAGATAGAGAGAAAACGTGACGCTAAACATGTAAAGTTTAGGTTCTAGTTAAGTTTATGTCTTAGATCCAAAAATGTGTATTTCCTTCCAAAACTCAATTTGAGATTTCCGACACTATTCCAATATACATTACTATGTACTGTAGGGAAAGTAAAAATCTGATGTGGGCAGCACATGATTTTCCCTGCAAACTCAATTTCATTTTTTCTTTATTTCCTGAATAATTCATTAAATTGAATTTAATTGCACAAAATAACACTAAATTTGTATTTTTAATTCAATTTCTCTTTTTATTTGGTAAATGGACATTTATCCAAAGGCAGCATAACAAAAATGCGAAGAATCTCAAATATCTCGAGAGCGGTTAGTCCTAGAGTAATAAAGTTGTTCTTATTCTTTTTCTCGTCAAAAATTACGTATAAAACAAGCATTTAATTAATACAGTTGAACATACGTAGTCCTTTTTTTAGATTTTAGCGATTTTTGCAGCCCATTTCGTAAAAACAGGAGGGTTGGTCATTTCCGAATCGTACCAAAATCAAATCAGAACTAGAGTATCTTACAAGTAACTTATCTTTCTGGTTACCTTATACCTTTCTGGTAGGTCGGACGGTCTGGGTCTCAACAACAACAACAAGTAACTCATCTATCAAATTTTGTGACATGTGATCAATTAGTATTTCAGCTAGAGTGGCACAAGATTTTTACGGGCCATTTCGCAAAAAAAGACGGGTTCTTTTGTTTTTCGAATCGTACCATAAACTTATCAGCACCAGAGTCACACCCAAGTGACTTACCTACCAAATTTTTTGAAATTCGATCCATTAGTTTTTGAGTTAGAGTATATACATACATTGCACAGACAGACACACACAGAGATACACACACAGCCGTCATGCTAAAACTAGTATTTTCGTATTTTAAAGGTCTCAAAACGTGTAGATCCGTCGAAAACTCGAATTGCGATTTTCGGCAAGATTCCAATACTTTCCCTATACAGTACCATGTATTGAAGGGAAAGTAAATATCTGATGTGGGCAGCACATGACTTTCCCTGCAGACTTATATCCACGTTCACTTTGATTTAAATAAATTTAATTCACTTTAAATTCAATTTTCGTTCTCATTTGGTAACTGTACTTATTTTCAAAGGTGACATAGAGAAAATACAAAAAAAACTAAAATATCTCGAAAACAGCTAGTTCTAGTGTAATTGATCTTATTCTTTTCATCTTTAAAAATAACGTATAAAACAAGCATTTAATGGATATATTTGAGCATACGTAGTTTTTTATTTTAGATTTTGACGAGTTTTGCGAGCCATTTCGTAAAAAAGGCAGGTCATTTTCCCCTGGATCGTACCAAAATCTAATCAACACCAGGGTAACCCACGAGCGACTTATCAACAGATTTTTGTGAAATTCTGTCTAGTAGTTTCTCAGCTAGAGTAGATACAGGGAATTTTTACTGGCCATTTCGCAAAAAAAAGGCGGGTTCTTTTATACCGAATCGTACCCAAAACTAATCAGCACCAAATTCGCCCACAAGTGACTTACCTACCAAATTTTATGAAATTAGATCAATTAGATTTTTAGTTAGAGTGGATAAAAAATCTGCATAGACAGACTGACAGACACACAGACAGACAGACACACAGACAGACAGACGCACAGACAGACACACAGAGAGACACACACACAGACGTCACGCTAAAAATAGTTTTTTCGTATTCTAGAGGTCTCAAAACGTGTAGATCCTTCGATAACTCGAGTTGCGATTTTCGGCATGATTCCAATATTTTCCCAATATATTATCATGTATTGCAGGGAAAGTAAAAATAGACAACACTACCCCCAGTTTTAATAGAAGCATAAATAATGCCACATTAAATATATTCCCCAGTTTCATTCAGCAATAATAAATAATCTACTACTCCCGCAGTAGTGCTTCGTATATGTTCACATTATATTTGGTACAATTCATAATCCTCCCAAATGAGAGAAAGCTATGCATAACTTTTATGTTCTGCAATCGCTCTTTCCTGAATTCGGGCTGTCTTAAGTAGAATGTACATTTCTGAAAATTTTTCATTTAAGAAATTCTCTGAAATGTAAATTGCTTTTTTTTTTAATTCGCACACCTAAACACTTCAAAGGAAAAGAGAATTTAGTTAAATATAGATTTGACCAAATTTATTTCCTGAACAAGTTTGTGTGTTTCGGAAATGCTTTGACAGAAATTCGCAAATGATAGCATTTCGATGTTTCTAGCATTTTTATCAATAGAAATATTTAATAGTTGTTATTCAAAAAGCGAAATGATAAATATTCTTGCGATGTATACTCTGGAATCGTCGCACAATACAAGAATGAGACCAAATTTCTGGACAATTAACACATTTATTTACGAGCACAGCTCTAATAAAAATAATATGCTGCAAATAGCTCTATAACTATCTCGCAAGGTCACAACAGGCAGCTATTCCCAAAACATCGACGTATGTCACAGTTCAACGTAGCTCGTATCACATCGGCTGCTCTCCTGAGTAATAACTCCTTTTATATACTCTCTGTAGAAACTACCAAAGAGGATTCGTATTCGGTAGGATATTCGTTATATTAACAAGAATCTCGAACATTTGAGAAGTCTCCAAAAGTCTCAAAATTGGTGATAAATTGCCAAACCTAACAATTAAACTTCAGCATATGGCGAGGCTAAATTGTTGTCATAGGAATGGCTGCCAATAAAGGTGTTTTCTCAGTCTGATTTTCAAAGACTCCAGTAAGGACTTATTACACATTCTTAACAATACATTTAAATTAAGATTCATCTCATATAAATTTATCAGAGTACGTGAACAATATATCTCTTTGCGGTTAAAATTGAAAATTTTTTTTGAGAAAGTTGAGTGAGAGAATGATTTAAGAATATTTGCGTCTTTTGCATTGGCGAGTGTAGTTTTGCTATACAATAATAAGTATAAAAATCATAACCTCAGTTTAATTCAAACCAACAATAAGCATATATAAATTAAATTATAATTATAATTATCTCGTAAAGTCCTGTAACAATCGTATGATACAATGAATCAGCACTTAAATAATCAACGACTTTCTAAAGAATATTATTGTATTCCCAAACACTTATGTTTGAAACACTACTAACATACCAATGCTAGGCCAACATATGTTACTAAGGAATATACTGAATCCTCGTGCGGAAAATCTACGTAAATGGAACTCAACACTGTAACGGTTGTTCTTATTTGAGTTTCATAGAAAATTAAAAACAATGACTTAAAACGACAGTTTTCGCGTAGCCTTGAAATTTGTGACAGTTCGCACATTCGGCGATAGTTAGTCGAAGACAGTAATATCCGAGGTGTTCAAACTGATTGTCACCGCAATGAAAATTAGACTAAAATGTATAATTGTTGTTTTTTCATTTTAAAACTTTAAGATCTGAAAAAATAGAATCCAAGATGCAAACTGTGAGACCAGAAATAGATCTCACACTTTGATGAGACAAGTTTATATGTGTAATTTATTATGTCCAAAACGGCAAACACAGTACTGCCAGTCTGGATGGCGCCGGGTTTTACAGCATGTGAACCTAAAGGTCAGAAAACCATAAATTTAAGAGCGTCAAGGCAGAGGCGGCCGAACGAACCCTTGCGAGGATGTGGAATGGTTCCATTGGTTAAAGGATTAACCAATGGAGTAAGTGCTTGTTACGTCACACTGAATGCTACAAATAAAAGCAAAGGGGAAATGACATCACCGAGAAAAGGAGAACCACAACCTGTGACCTAACAAGAACACTTGAGAATACTTATACAGATAACTTAGACATTATGACTTAGTAGACATGTGCTAATACTCGGACGACATTATGACTTGTGTAGATGTTCAGAGATATACTTGTGCGGCATTATGACATAGCGATGACTTGTGCAGAGGTACTAGAATGTACGTGTGCGACAGTATGATAGCACGACGACTAGAGATGTAAAGTTTTCCGTAGATGTTCAAAAAATTATGGCTAACAAAGTAGAAGACAGATTTGAAGGTATGTGTTCCTCAAATAACTTTAGGTCTAGAAACGTTTAGGCAATTTAAGTGGTCTCACATGTTCCCCCGCCAAAACTAATATAATTAATTGTGTAATGAATAAATAAATATTTTATGTTTTTAATAAATGTTATTGTTAAAGTTAAATTGGTGTAATCCATTTGGTAACATATTTATTAATAATTCCTTTACAGAACTCTCGCGAAAGTTAAATAATTGGAGGGTTATTTCGAACACAGCGTAGTAGTAAAATAATGTTAACTTTAACTTTTAAGTTTTATCTTTTCAACTGTGTGCCACACAAACAACAATATGGATCCATTGCAGATAAATGTATGACTTTAACAAGAGTCCGACACATCAGACTTGTTTGCTGCCATAACTTTTATCCGCTATTTCGTCCTGAAGAGCGTAAAAAAGATTGAAAATGTCTTTTGGATACTGGTATCTGAAATGAAAGCAACATTCTATAATATTATACCCATGGGTATTTATTTTCACACTAAATGCATATGAGAAATTTATTTCAACAAATGTTTGTTCAGTTAATGTTGGAATATCTTACATATCCGCAAGTTTCAATAATTCGACACTGAAAAGTGAACTATTACTTATAACAGTAAAGCAATGCAAATTAAACAATTTGGTAGACTTATTCATTAGATCAAATACTTCAGTTGTTTAGAACCTAAAATTGTCAAATATATATAAACGCCTAATATATTGTTTCAGATTTTTTACGCTCAAATAGAATAATAAAAAAACGGATGTGGGCAGCACAGGACTTTTCTAATATAATGCAATGAATTTACTTGTTTAAAGGTGAAAAAGTGCTGAAAAGATCTACGACACAGTGTGTTGTAACGTTAGATTGTATATTTGGCGCGGTAATTAGTACATCCTGACAACAACATCTAAAACTATTTCGTACCCAATTAACTTAGATTTTACGCAACTCTAAATTAGCAATGATCAATATTGATAGCATCCTCAAAAGGCAATATAGTCCATATATTTAAATATTGTAATAATAAATTCATCAATTAGGAGTCATTTTCAATAATTTGTGTCATTTTTGCAACGATATTTTCGTCAATGTAGGGCCAAATATAGCCAAGTTGGCGATATTTAGAAGAGCATTTCTTATATAAAAAAAGGTATGCCCATCATATCACGGAATTAAAAATTTTGCAAAATATTGCATCCTATTTGGCGTCATTTTTATCTATTTGACGATATTTTTATAAATTTGATAACAGTTTTATCAATTTGGCAACCGTTTTGCCCATTTCACAACATTTAAGAAAGTCGCCAAGTTGCCAATATGCTGCCAAGCGTTACAGACGGTGTCTTATGGTAGAGTCTCATATTATTTCCAAAATATTAAACTTTAATCAATTGGTTGTTATTTTCATTGATTTAGCGTAATCCTTATCAATCTGGCGACATTTTTATCAATTTGACGACATTTTCATCCATTTGGCAGCATTTCAAAAACTCGCCAAGTTGGTGATATTCCGCCAAATTTGTCGCTAAAATTTCATCAAGCATTATGGTCGAAGAAATAGGTTATTCTCATACAAGATAAGCGACTAATGGCGTCCAAATACAAAACTACGTCCAAAATGTCTTCTCTTATAGTAGATCTTAATTTTTTCCAAGATATTGGATTTTCATCAATTTGACTTCATTTTCACTGATTTCGCGTCATTCTTATCAATTTGGTCATTTTTACCAATTTGGCTATATTTTCGTCAATTTGGTAACGTTTAAAAACTCGCCAAGTTGGCGATATTCCGCCAAATTCGCCACCAAAATTTATCCAAGCATTGTTTAGGAAGAAATAGGTTAGTCTTATGGTAGATAAAAAAAACTAATGGCGTCAAATTACAAAGCTATTACCCAAAGATTTTCTCTCGTGAATGGAACGATTTAGATCTACGAAAATTATAATAAATTTATTGCATAATTATGAAAAGTGAACATATTTCACAATAGTTAATTTTTTTTATGTGAGTTTTTAATAAATTTGTTTGAAAAATGTGAAATATCTCGAAAACGGCTCATACTAGCGTTTTAAAGTTTATATCAATCGTTTTCTAATAAAAAATTACATAAGAAATGAGTTTTTACGTAACTTTGTTGAATGTTTTAATTTTTTGCTGATTTTTTTTTAATTTCATTTTGAAATTTAGGAAGGTTCTGAACATTCGATGCCGTGTAAAATTAGCAGGCTTCCAGTATTTACTGATTGGGATTTTTGTACCAAATTTTGTTCGGATCGCTTGATTCGTTCGTGAGATATCGTCTCCACAGACTCACTGACACACACACACACACACATACACACACACATACATACATACACACACAAACATACACACACACACATACATACACACACAAACACACACACATACACACACACAAACTCACAGATATCACCTCAAAAACGTCTGATTCGTGTTCAGGGATGCTTGAAACGTGCTCTCCCGGCGAAAACTCAAATTCGAATTTTCGACCCCATCACAATACTTTTCTTCTACATTGTACTATGTTTAAGGAAAGTAAAAATTATAATAGGTAGCATTTTATCTATTTGTTTTGAATTAAAATATTTTATGACAAGTTATTATATTAATGCCATCCGAATTTGCAAATGAACATTAGTTGAATTTAAAATAATGATTACTTTGATAATCATAATTCAGCAAACAAGTTGATTACTCTAATCGTTCAACACTACAGCTCATGAAACATATTGGATTTATTTCCTTGAATTGTCTATTTAAAACACCTTTTAAAACACTTAAACTTATAGTTTACCATTCAATATGATTAAGTATTTCCGGAATTTTATTTAGAAAACAAAACATAAATCAATATATACTATTTTAAAATTCAATAATATAATCCATACTTATGACGGTTAAATATATAAGTTCCAGAATTTCAGACAAAGCCATGAAATATATTAACAGATCCATAAAACACATTTAAAAGTTAATAGATAATGTTGTTCTCCAGAATTGATCTTAGTTTAACTACCGGTAAAATAAATGATTATAAATGGAATTCTCATAATCCAGTTAAACTCAGTATTAACGTTATAAATATGAAATAAAGTTAAATGCGGATGTAATTAATAACAGTTAAATGGGATAACATTGGATCACTTTCCATATATTTTATAAATTAGGGAAAGGTATACGAGTACTGCCCGGATTTATACAAGGAGGACTGTTATGACTATTGCTTTAGTGAATCCGATTTCAAGACTCTGATAGGAATCTGACATTATCTATTCGTACAGTTTGAATTTCAAATTTTTTGTCACAACAAATCCAGCCATTTTTATCCATTCTTGCAATTCATCCCTTCTTTATAACTAGAAGGTATGCCCGTCATATGACGGAATTCAAAATTTGCAAAATATTACCTCCCATTTGGCGTCACTTTTATCAATTTGGCGACATTTGCATCATCCCGCCAAATTCATTGCAAATTTTTTAACAAACGTCACGGAAAAACGAAGAGAGAAATGGTTTTTCTTTTAAAGTAGATTTTTATATTCTTTCCAAGTTATTGAATTTTCATCGATTAGTGGCATTTTTGTTAAGTTTTATGATATTTTGTTCAATTTTGAGACATTTTTAAAAAACTCGCCAAAATTGTTGCAAAGTGTGACATTTAGACTGACAAACAATCACTGCCGAAATATCATTACAATACTCCCCTTTCAAAGCAGAATTAATTTCATTGATTTGGCGTCATATTTATCAACTTGGCGACACTTTTATCAATTTGCCGACATTTTTATCGATTTGCCAACAGTTGATAAATTTGGCGATATTTTAAAAAGTCACCAAATTTGTCGCCATGTGGGATTGTTGGACTTGACAGGCAACTCTATCGAAACATCATTACAATACTATTCCCTTTCAAAACGCAATTAATTTCATTGATTTGGCGTCATTTTTATCAGTTTGGCACCAATTTTATCCATTTGGTGACATTTTCATCATCGTAGCAACATTTAAAAAAACCGCCAAGTTGGCAGTATCTCGCAAAATTCGTCACAAAAATTTTTGCCTAGCGTTACCCAGAGATAGATAGATAGATAAACAGACAGATAAATCAAGGTGTTTGTATTATTAATCGAAAAATTTTTACCTTTCAAGCTATGGTCAATCAATCCGTTTTAAATAGTAACCTCAGAGTTAACAACTCGATTATTTAGAGTTGAGGCCATGGTTTACTTACTTTTAACTTCGTATCTTGATTTGTGAATCTTTCTTACTACAGTTAAGCAAGTTTGCAACTAGCTTTCTTACAGTGATTTATCGATTATAACAGTAATTTAGTCAGATATGTCAATGTCGCAATAGTAAGAATTTTAATACGAATACTAATTGTTTTATCAAACTAGTGCTATGCCTCTCTTTTCACTGCTGAAAATTTATAGCATATCTTAAAATAACCACTTTCCACTTAATTACAGTGGTAACCATTTATAACGAAGTTCAGGGGGAAATATGTGTCCACCGTATCGTTAAATAAATAAATTCTCTATAAACAATTAAAACTAATATGAATAGTTGGTAAGGGTTTTACTATGGATTTCCATTTATAGTTTCTTCCCTGTTTCTGGTTCCATATTTTTTATTTTCCTTGAAACATCTATTATTTAGAATCAACTATATATAGAGCTTGGATAAAGACTGATATGGATTCGGTCTCAAATGTTTGGGGAAGGGGACTCAATAAGGATTTCCACTTCATGTGCTGGACATGTCACTTTGGTTTTTCCGGAAATGCATATGACTTTATGAAATAAATATACAAGAGTATAAAGCATGCATTATAGTTTTGTTGAAATTGATGTGTACACACCACATTCCACCATATGAAGGCTCCTTCATAAATCTCTTTGTGATCTGTTTATCTCATTTGGATTGGACATATTGCTGTTTAATAGAAAAATGAATTTTGTTTATCTCTTGCTCAAAATACTTCAGAATCGGAAAATTTCTAAATTGACGGTTTTAGAAATGTGAAAAAAATATCTTCACTGTAAGTATCAGTTACTTCCATGAATTAATTTAGTTACATAATTTAAAAAATGAACTCTCACGTGACTCCTTTAAACGTTGGACAGCGTAAATATTCTGAAAGTGAATTTCGAAATATTCTTTGCAAAATTTTATCTGAGGTATTAAACATTAATAATTCACCCTTTGTCATGGAAGCTAAGAATAAATTTAAACAATGAACGATTTCAAAAAATGCCGCAATTTGCGTAAAAAGAGGAGATTGGAATAAAGTCCCAAGCCATGCATATGAATGAATCTTGAAAAGATTGAATCGTGAATTGATCACAAAGAAAATCATTCTCAGAATTGAATACAATTTGCATGCGGCAACGGAGTAATTAAATTAGCGCTTAGCTGTAGAAAAGATTTTACCGAAATCTTTTGTTGCTTTATATAAAGAAAATAATTAATGAAATATAAGAAATAATATCTTCCGTATGGTACATAATGTGAATGTAAATTTTAGTTTAATATCTTTAAGCGATTCACAAAACTCTTTTTATACATAAATTTATAGAAAATGATACGTAATCGATATGCAATATTTAAATCTTTTGTGATTTCAAGGAAAATTTAGAAATATAATAAATGAAGTAAAAATTTTATTCAAATGTTCTACTTTAATTACGATATACTTTCATTAGTTGTTTATAATTATGGTATGAAACTATTTTTCTCAGTACAGCTGTTAATTTTGTAAAAAATATGTTTGATTTTTCTTTTTTTTTTTGCAAATAATTATGGTAAACTTTATTATTAGTTGTTGTTTACATGAAAATTACCATTTACATGGAAAATTACCATTTACATGGAAAATTACCATTTACTGTGGCATGAAAATTACCGTTTAATTTTTCTCGGAAAATAATTAATTTTGTACAGAATACGTTTGTATTTCATGCGAAAATAGTAAAATACCAAAAATCGTACTACAATACAACAAAATATTAGTTTTCTGTTTTGTAATAAAAATGTTGCTTAAGATGTTTTTTTCTAAAGAAAATTAAACTATACGCATTGTAGAGAATGCATTATTATATTAATTTTATTCATGGGTTGAGAATCCGTGCATAGACATAATAAATGTTTGTATTAAAGTTTCACATTTTTAGATTTTAATTATAATAGACCAGAAAATGTGCCAGGTGTAGTCAGGGGGTCTTGGTGTAGTACATATTGTGGTAACTAAAATAACTCAAAGACTACTTATTATTAATTATAATAATATTGTTAAATTAAATTTAATATACATGGTCGTAAATTCGTACTGAGTGGACTTATTATTATTGTACATTGCTTTGTTGTGCCGCTATATAAAACCCTCCAATTATTTACCTTTCGCGCGAGTTCTGTAAAGGAATTATTAATTAATATAATACTAAATGGATCACACCATTTTAACTTTAACAATAAAACATTTATTACAAACATTAATACTTGATTATTCAATTACAGCAATTAATCATATTATTTCGGCGGCGGGAACATGTGAGACCACTTAAATTGCCTACAATATGTTTAGACCTAGATATCTTTTTGAGGAACACATACATTCAAGTCTGTCTTGAACATAGACCATAATGCTTGCATCAGTAACTTGTACCGGTCATAACTCAGGGTGTTTGGCTCCATGTCGTACGTTTGATTTGCACTGCACATATCCATAGGTCTAGCCATTATTTTGGAACATCTACGGAACACTCTGCATCTCTAGTATTGTCGTTCTTTCATAATGTCGCACGAGTATCTCTCTGAGAACAAGTGTCGTTCTTAAGTCACAGGTTGTGGCTCTTTTTCCTCAGGAGTGTTACTCCCCCTAATCTCTGATTTACAGCATTGAGAGTGACGCAACAAGCACCTTTTCCATTGGTTAATCTTTTATCCAATGTCGCTACTTCCATCCTCGCAAGGGCTCGCTCGGCCCCCTCTCTCTTGACACTCCTGGTTTATGGTTTTATCTGACCTTTAGGTTCACATGCTATAAAACCTGGCGTCATCCAGACTGGAGGTATTGTCCGATGTTTCGGACACATAAATTACTGGCATAAAACTATCTCACCAAAACAAATGTGAGATCTATTTCTGGTCTCACACTTATCGATAAAGCATTCTTTGGTTTTCAAGAATTAGCTATAAATCATGGTGAGCGAAATTTAAAGAACATTTTAATAATACGTCTGCTGAGGCAACAACAACTACTTAAAAAAATATCTCGCCAAGGAGCATCGTCCAAGGTCCGAAAGTACATGTGTACCAATTTCATGACCGTACGATGCTAAGATTTCCGGCTATTGACTGTACATATACGCAGACAGAGATCTTCTTTTATTATGTATTTATGTATGGCTGTACCCGCGCAGAGCATATTTTTTAACATGATAGCATAGGGCAAAATTTGACTTATTTATTTATGGCTCAATGATCACGTGACTTAATAGTTTCAATCATTGCTAGGAAAAATAGCCGCAATATATTCTCTTTTTGTTTGTGACGCCATTAGCCCCCCTCCCCTTCTGGAGCAAGTCACACCCCGGGGAGGTGCATTGTCAAGTAGGGTATCAATCGTAAGATTTTTTCAAGCTTCTTAAATTGAAGGGTAACACGCTAGAGTTGTAATAATTTGGACCCACTATGCCGATTTTTTAAATGTTTTCTTGTAAAATTTGAAAAAAAAATTTGTATGAGAAACTGGAATTCAGCTACACTCCAGTTAATTTTCTATACTTTAAAATCTTCTTTAAAATAATCTGTCTAGCGCCAAAAGATTTAATTCAAGTTTTTAGTGCATATAATAAAATAAACCTTCCTTTAAAGAAACTTTATTAAAACCCAAGTCTTACGAGTTTTTGGTTTCCACGCCGGTAAAATGAAAAATATTTAACAAAAACCTCCTTCAGCTACGACTCCATATTTAATAACTAAACTCAGTATGCAAATTTTAGAGCGTCAATTACATTTTTAGAAAAGTTTCTTTTGTAAACGTAATCCTTATAAGAAAAAAGGTTTGGTAGTTTCATGACGATTTATCCAATATTTTAACATACAATCACGTTTAAAAAGCAATTTGTCAATGCTTGATGATGAAGTCTTAGAAATACCGAAAACTTTTCATATGAAAAGCTTCTTTAAGAATTGGAATGTAATGAATGTTCTCGGAAATACCTTTGTTCAGAAATATTTGAAATTTTTTATCCTACTTCTTTCAACAAGTTACTTTAGATTTCCGAGAAGGAATACTCAAAGAACATTTATAATTACGTGGCACTGTTGAAAAAGAACGTTCGATTCAGAAAATACATATTCCAGAGAACGTCAATCTGAAATTGTCTTCTTCCTAAGTTAAATAAGGATGAATAGTTTATAAGAATAAATATTTCCTATGAGATAGTGTCTTAGTCTTGGTAGAAGCTTATTTATAATTTATATTCTAAAACAGTGCATAAGTCTAGTTATTTTAAAACAGTGCATAAGTCTGTTTTCCAGCTATGTCTAGCAGTTTAAATACAAAATGAAATAAATGCAGTTAAAAATAATTTATAATTAACATTATATATATATATATATATATATAAATAAAAATTAAAGGATTTTAATCGAAAATAATGCATAAACTACTGTATATACAAAAAAAAACATCTCTAGCATATCTGTTACAAATGAGTAACTATAGGCCAAGACTAAGGATAAAGAGAGAAGGTAACATATCACTACAATGGAAAGGGGGATGAGAAGAATATTAGGATTCAAAAATCACAATTAAAAGTATATAAAAATAAATAAAAATAAAACTCGGCAAAAATGAGAATAGGCAATAACAATCAGCTTAAGATAAGAGATTAAGAATAGATAACAATCAATTGAAACCCCACAAAAAATGGCGGTTAGTTCGAAATTGCATTCTCATCAGGACAGCCATACAATTCGAATTAAAACCGATAGAATAGCCAGTTTCTGACAATGGCGATAGTATTTAACTATAGACACCATTGGAACTGTCTACTGGCTAGTGGAAGGAGAAAAATAAATCAAATGAATTATACAAATCTGAAAAACAATACCTCCTCGAAATGAAACACGAAATCAAAAGCATAGCACCACGTGTAAGATAAACTAGTGACTGAGCATTTCACCTCACTTCGTCAATGCGAGTGGGCACCGGAATGAATACACTTGAACGACACATAATATGCAAGGAGACCCTCAAAAATAGCAAATAGTATAGAACTCAGGACAAGAGGAAAATAGTCATTCGAAAATAGCAAACAGTATCAGACTCAGGCCTAGTGAAAAGTGAGGTGATAAGAATGGGTGAATGTTCAAAAATGAGTAAACCAGTCAAAGACAAATAATGCATGTGTAAAACCATTACGTGGTATATTTGAAATTATTAATAATATTATTTACAAATACTTCCGGCTATTGGTAATTTTGACAAATACGTTTAAGTTTATTGATGTGGAGAATGTGAAACTGAGGACCAGAAAGTCGATGTATTCGAAATAGCTGGTTTAAAATGATGTTTCTAAACAATTGAATAGAATTACAAGAATGATATGATAGCAGCTTTATGATAGTGAAGTTGTAAGAATCTTTTTTATCATATAGATTGGTGATTACATGATTATTGAGGGTATCTAAATTTAGGTCTAAAAAATTAACAGTTTGACTAACGCAAGGCTCATTAGGAATTAATTCAAGGTTAGACGGGTAAAAGTCAATATTAATGGGATAGGAATCATCAATGATAATACAAATTAAGTCGTCAACATATCTATATATAATATATGAATTAGAGTTAAAATGACATTCATAATAATAAAGATATAAGTTAGCTAGTATACTACTACTACAGCCACCTTGTGGTACACCAGATGTTTGTAAATAAATGTTATCACCTTGGATAATATAATTGTTGTATAACACAAAGTGCAAGAGCATAGGAAAATTTTTTACATTAAAAGCAACATGATTGGAAGATATATAGTCATGATAAAGAGAGATAATAACTTTATGTAAATCTTTAATGACAATATTATTAAATAGGTCTTTAAAATCAAAGGTTTGGAAACCAAGAATGTGTGGAAACTTGCTAAGATGATTAACTAAATCAAAACTATTGTTCAAAATGAAATATCCTGAATTCCTGAATTTAAGAGATTCATTAATTCGATTTAAACAGTTAAGCAAGTACTTACTAGCTGTAGTGGTAAAGGTATTATGTCCACAAGTGACAGTTCTAAAACTGAGAGGAGATTTGTGGAATTTAGGAACCAAAGTAACATAAGGAAATTTAAAAAACTTACAATTAATATTTAATTGTGTATATAATTTTAGCATTTTAGTTTTGATATGGATAGACTGATTATTAATGGGTTTAAAAATTTGATTATTTTTTAAGTAATTCTGTAACAGAGAAACATAATATTTTTTACAAATGATGGCATAATTATTAGAAGCTTTATCTACATAAGTTATGACAAAATGTTGTTGAAGTTCTTTGATAGCAGATAGGAGTTGTTTATAAGGATACCTAGGCTTCGTTAATTTAATGTTTATAATAACATTTTTAAGTAGATGTAAGGTAGTATACTTCCATTGATTGAATGCTTCAATAGGAATAGAATGTGAACAAGCAAGTTGATATATGAATTTATCAAAATCAAATGATAGAGACTGAAGAAGTTGTTTAGGGTGATGGCAGAATGGAATGCGAAATTTAGACCCTTTATTCATAATATACCTAAGAATATCATCCTGAACTATACTGAGATCCCCTGTAATAATGTGACCATGAGTGGAGTTGACAAAAGGGGTAAGATTTTGATTGCTGCATACACATGATGTAAGATCATCGGAGTTTAATGTCCTGGAAACTTCATTGTAATTGTAAATAGTTCTACCAATTGGTAAATTATATTTGAATGATTTTTGTATTTTGATATCTTTTACTGGTAACAAGTGCTGATGTTTTGCAAATAAATTATTGAAGTTAAGAGAATTAAGAATAGGGTGTTTAAAAGAAATTACACAGTAAGCTATTTTAGTATGTGGATTTGGTGAATGGAGTAGGTGGTAATTTAAGAAATTTGTACGTGAAAGAAGCAAATCAAAAAATAAATGTTTAAAATGTTCATGAGTTAATTTTAATTTTAAAAAATTAGTATATACAATACTTAATTTGCTTTTTCTGACTTTATATAACCATGTTCTAACAGGTAGAAAATTGAAAATTTGAGAATAATTATATTGTAATTTCAAAATGTCTGCTTTGTAATCAATAGTTTTACTTAAGTTACTTTTTCCTTTGCCACGCTTATATCGCTTTTTACTAGGAGTTGATGACTTTGAATAATGAAAAAGATGTTTATATACTGAAGATTTATTAGAATTGTATTCAAAACTATTGTTAACAACATTATTATTATTATAAATTTGATTTAAGCCATAGGGAAAGAGAGTTTTATATTTTTTAATGTAATAATTTTCAAATACTAATCTATCAGTGAGTGAAATTTTAATATATGAAGGGATACATTTTTAAATCCGTGTGTAGCAAAGTGCTGATATTCAAATTGATTTTTAGTAGGGAGATCATTAAAGACTTTATGGTCAAATTTTTTAATATGATCCCTGTGAACATTCATTCTCAGATGTAAAGGGTTGCTGGTTTGGCCAATATAGGATAAGTTACAAATAGTACAATTAAGTTTGTATATGCAATTAAAAACTTTGCAGAATTTTTGTGAAGTGGAATTATTATTAATTTGAAATGGGTCAGCATATGGACAAGTTTTGCACCTAAGATTGTTGCATCTATTGAAGGAATATGATTTAGATTGAGAGAAGGTATGGTATTCTTCCAAATCGTCTATAACGCTTAATTGGTCAATGTTTGTCGATCTATAATTATCCCAATTCATAATAATAATAGACCGGACACTAGGTAATGAAAAAAATTTACATCACGAATTCTAATTAAAATTCCCAATATAAACCCCTTCAAAAACTATGTTGTCAGGTACGAATTTCAAATTTTAACTAATACCATAGAATTGAAACGAAATTTTTGGAGAGTAACATAACAAGCATAGTAGAAAAGAGAGATTTTCATACGAAATATTCATAAATAAGCGAAGTGTGGACAAATAATCATATTCATCCGGTATGGAAGATATACAAAACCGTTAATACGTATGTGTCTGACTGAATCCCTACAACTGCGGGCAAAAGAGGGCCACATATAGTGGAAATACTTGTCTAGATTAAAATATAAATAAGCAATAAAAGATATTGATATATATATATATATGTGGAAAGCTTATTTAAAAAGTGGGATGTAATAAATTTTCTCGAAAATCTTTTTGTTTAGAAATATTTGAAAATTTTTTATGCGACTTCTTTCAACGAGTTGCTTTAAATTATATAAACGTATTGCGTTCCGTATGTACATTATCCAATGTTGTTTTTCAGATTTAAAGTTCAATATTCAAGTTCAGTTCAATATTTACTCAAAAATTTGTAGGCCAATGTATATAGTAATATTCGGAGCATATTAATTTGCCGCATTTCTATATTTCACGCAATCATAATTACTGCATTTAATTTGAAAGTTAAAATTTTACAAATTATTTATTTAATTAAATTTATTTTAATTATCTAATTCGATATAATTCATTGTTAATTTAATTTATATAATTAGCACTTCAATGGGCATGGGATCTTAGCTTTAGGAACGGCTACTTTAAGCGTGTTCCGTAAGAACAAAGAGATTATTTTCGAAGTGGTGTTAATAGTCCTCTTCAGCCAGTTTACATGTAGCAAATAACATATCTTAAGTTTATTGACAAATATATTTTATTCCCCAAACACACCAAACAACGTGAATTTGGACTAATTTCCATAATAAAGTGCTCATATCGCTTGCAGTAAAGCTATTACTGCCTATTCTAATAGTCCATGCATTCTAGTCTTGTAAAATGAAAAATAAATATTTCTTTGTAATTATGTCATAAATTACTTTTTTGTAACACGAAAATTCCAATTGTATGCAGTATAAGCACTTCGTACAGTGGTGACTTTATGGCCATCTTGCCTTGCGGCAGTAAAAAAATTCAATGCTTTTTCCCGAGCATAAATACATTTAAGATAAATTCTTTCCGTATAGAAGCCCATAACACTTCTTGTGTTCTCTAATCACATAAGTTCATCTGTACTTATGCTTTTAGTTAATTGGATTAGGGGCGAAATAAAATGTTATAAATGGCTGTGCTTATTTATTATTGAACCAAATGGGTAGTTAGATGAATAATTGAATAATTCCTTCTAGTGCATTTATTTTTTACTGCATTACAGTCAGACTGAATCAGTATTTGAGAATATCTTTTAAGAAAACATCACTATAATTATAGGGTACATGTTAAATTTATGAATTTTGGGAAACATATTTTCTACATAATTTAAGCTCGGACATAAATATTTGAGGATATTTGTACACCTACGAAACTAAAAATAATTTTCATTCAAACATTTTTGGCAATTTTTTCGAATTCACTATTTTGCACTAATGTTTATGATTTAAATATGCAACATCATAATCAACACAAAAATAATACTCACCTTTCACAATAGTGATAAATTAGAGAAAAAGAAGTTTTTCCATGTTCTATCCCATAACAATGGCTTATAAAAGAAAATGAAAAATAAATTTTGTTTACAAGCAATTAAAGATAAAGGCAGAAGTGAAGGCCAAATTGAAAAATGGAGATATATTCAGTTCAAATTAATGTTATTATCATTATCTAAACTCAATGCCATGCAAAGGGAAATGAGGGTATAGATCAACAATTTTTCATTATATCAATTTTAGATAAGGATACGATTTATATACATAGCATTATTTTGAATTTAATCTGATCTCCCAATTTATTTCAAAACTTCAATTTTAATTTTCTGTAGGTTGAACGCACAATTTGGTTCAAAACTTTAATTTCGGTTTTCTGCAGGTTAAACCCTCGATTTGGTTCGAAACTTTAATTCTGGCTTTTTGTAGGTTGAATCCTTGATTTGGTTCAAAACTTCAATTTTGTGTCTTGTAGGTTGAACCCTCGATTTAGTTCAAAACTTTAATTCTGGCTTTTTGTAGGTTGAATCCTTGATTTGGTTCAAAACTTCAATTTTGTGTCTTGTAGGTTGAACCCTCGATTTAGTTCAAAACTTCAATTTTGTGTTTTGTAAGTTAAACCCTCGATTTGGCTCAAAACTTCAATTTTGGTATTTTGTAGGTTGAACACTAAATTTGGTTCAATTTCGTGTGTAATTAAACATGAAATGATATTTCATCTAAAGACACTGAACAGTCATATGCAGAAAAAATGCATAAGAAGGAAAAATTATAGTCGTGACGTAAGTGAACGACGCAACGTAATAACCAAGAAGTTTGATGGATGAAAATGTACCGCGATATGCATTTATGCGCCAAGTTTCATCTGTCCGTGCGGTCTGGGAGTCAAGATCGAGCCTGTTAAAGCTGTTGAACGAAAATACAGACAAAGGGAGGTAACATAAAGTTAATAAAAATTTATGTAGATAATAAAAATAACAGACACGGGTGTATAGCTCTATGGATGTATACTGCTTTATATTTTTACTAATTTAACAATAAATAATCTAATGTAATTTTTAAAGATTATTACATACTTATTTACCCTTGAACGTCTAATGAAAAAATAAATACATCAAAATAATATCATTTCAGGCATTAAAATATTATTTTATAATTTATGATTTAATTACATTAATCGTTTAAACAGGATTTGGAGAATAAGATTTAAAAATGACGGATTTTAATCCGTCATTTTTTAATCACCTATTGGATCAGCATGCATCATTATAGATCAACATGGGGATTTCTCGATGCACCTTCTATTTTTAAAATTTTAGATGATTTAGAGAGAGCTATAATATTCCTAATTTATTAATTTATTCATTCGCAAAATTAAATATTTATGATTTCGCTAAATACAGACATTAGTCCTTGAGAAGAAATAAAATCTTAAAAATGCTAAATTACATTAAATATTAAATTAATAAGATAAAGAAACGCTAATTTTTCTATTTAATGCCATCTTTTAAAATTACTTGAGGGTGAATAAGAAGAATTTATAAATCTTTTATGTGTATTAAGCCTAGTCTTGCCATTCATTGCTTAGGCTGATAAAAGGCTTGAATGATACATTCTTCGAAAATCACTTTCAAATTGGATACATCGTGCGCGTCCAAATCTCATTTTCTTAATTTCAACGTTAGTTAATATAAAAATAAAGTTGTTTTTCGTTTATAAAAGTTAAGCCAGATTTTCGAAGAGGAACTTCATTTGACACATTCACACAAAATATCACTAACTCCACATTGTAAACGACCATTCGAGGTAGACATTTTCTCTATGTTCATGGTGCAGATTTCATATTTACATGTTCATGTTTTATTTACAAAATACATTTGCTTTAAGTGTTCATATTTTGTATTGTAAACCAGAAAATTGATATCTGTACTATTGGCGAAACTGCGTTGTACACTAAACCTAGATCTGGAAATGAAAACATATACGGGCTAAGCTGGTATACACGCAGAGACGTATTAAGAAACTTATATCGCTCAATATCATTAATATCGCTCAAAATCGTGTTTTAACAAAATATAACTAAAAATCTAACGTGAATTTAATAAAAAATCTCGTCAAAGTATGTTATATCAGAAATTCGGCTAATGCAGTACCGAATTTTGCGGCTGTCGAGGCTTAGATTTTTGGCTATAGTTGACACGCATAGACAGAAAAGCAAACATATTCCGTTATTATGCAAAATGATTCATATTAAAACAAATATAATGCGTTTAAAAAATCACATCAAGGTATGTCGTACCAGGAACCCAGCTAACCTAGTACTTAATTTACGGTTGTCCGAATCATAAATTTTACGTTGAAAACGACACATGCAGAAAAATAAACATCTTATTTTATTATGCAAGATTATTTGTTTTAATGTAACTGTAATACGTTACAAATATGTCAAGATATCAAATACAAATATTTCGCATGCTAACCACACGTTATTAAAACAAATACATCCTTTAATAACTTTACCAAAGATTTAACTTTTTTTTCCAATAGTTTAAACGCAAACTGTATAAAAGAAGAGTATC
This sequence comes from Amaurobius ferox, assembly GCA_951213105.1. Lineage (NCBI taxonomy): Eukaryota > Metazoa > Arthropoda > Arachnida > Araneae > Amaurobiidae > Amaurobius > Amaurobius ferox. Next base: position 130,182,871 of record OX578134.1, read on the forward strand.
GATAACTTTAAAAAGTTTTGATAACTTCGACTGGCATTTAGCAAATAGATGATATTTACTCTGAACTGTTAAAACAAGAACTGGAACTTCCTCGCGAAATCACCCGAGTGACAGTTCTTATTGGTCACTCAGTGAGATATTAAAGGATAAGGGAAAGACTGTAACAACACATCAATGCTTTCGACGACTGAAACTAATAACGTTCGACAAAACTGTTACTTTACTAACCGGAGGGCATGTAGATATACTGTCACTGTTATGTTGTGATTGGAATTTGACGACAGTTCGCTGATGTTTGGTTTCTTAGATATTGATGAAAGTTAGATCAACATATCCTATAAAGATGGCTATTTATAATGGCGTGCTAGAATTCTAAGAGTATCAAAAGGAATAAAGTACGACATTCTTATAGTAAAACATTTAGAATTGACTGCAAATGAAAGTACAGATATCGAAAATCTCATATTAACATTTAATTTAAATCTTATACCTAGGTCTAATGGTCATGGGTTGTGCGAATTGTGAATTACAGATATTAAACCTTATCACATATCCAATTCTGCATCTGTTACTAATACTAATTATTTAATTATTTGAAAATTAAAAGGAATACGAAGATATAATTGAAATTATTTAAGCTATTAAATTTTAAGTAGCCTGTGTTTTATTTTTATTTTTCGCAAATTTTATAAGAAGGAATTTGAAAAACCTGTATAGATGGTCCAAATGATGACAATTACTAGCAAGTTACCACCCCTCGGAGGTGCATTGCGCCAAACAAATGAAAGATATCAAAAGAAATATGTCAAATGAAGGAGTCTTTCAGACTCTTTAAAAACTTCTAATCATATTGCACTTGTCAAGAATACAGAAAGGGCTGCTTTCAAGGCGACAAGCAGTTAGTCGTTTAGCGAGAACAGGGAGCACCACGTGTAGGCGACTGACATCACCCCCTTAATCACGAAAAGGGCTTTTAGTGACTATTTTTATCGTTCTTCTTTGTATTGGGCTGTTCGTCGACTTATGAGCGAGAGTTCAGAGATGGGCATAGGATAAAAAAAGGCTCTTTAAAATTATTACTTGGCCCAACAATGCAGATTTTTAAAAAAAATTCTTACACAATGTGCAAAAGACAAAAATCATAAACAACTTAAAAATGGATTCTGGTATGAAAAAATTAAGTTAATCCACTTTCCAGTTAATTTTGTGTATTGGTTTTAACTAGATGGTTAATCAAAATTAGTATTTTTATATTACAATATATAAAACGATTTATAGTATTAAATTTTGACATATTTTCGCCATTTACAGTTTTTATTATATATTTGTAAAGAACGATTTTTAATGGCAAAGAACCATAGTAGTAAGTAATAAATCAAGATTATTTACTTTATGTATCTAAATTGAAAAAAAAAATCATACAAAGTAGGCTTATTAGTATAAAATATGTTAACGTGTTGAAATTAAATTTTCTTCCATAAATTCTATACTCTATTGCATCGGAGATGCCACAAGCTGTTTGTTCTCAGAATATCAGAACATGTGAGATATCGTGATATTTCTCGACAGAATTGAGCAATTTATAAGAAATCTGCCATGCTTATTCAAATCTGGAACTGGTATAAACATTTTCATTAACAGTGGGATGGGATTATATAAAAGCTTTAATTTGTGTTACTGTTTTTATACAATATCGATATTTATCGGGGAAAGTAAGGTGATAGATACATCAAGGTTTTTTTCTTATTTCTTGAGATTGGAAGAATAATCATATTATTTTACTTTTCAGTAAAATATTTTAATACATTTTCCTGGTTGAAGTCAAATTGCTGTTCTAATGTCGAAAAAAATGTTCAAATCACTAATTACATTTACCTTCTACTTGAAATTCAATCACTCTGTTGTCTCTCTATATTTCACTTCTATGACTTTATCTATTATTCTATTTCTTTACCACAAAATTACTTCTTATTCCATATTTTAGAAGCGGTTTTAATTTCAGCATTAAATAACTTTTCTTAACATAAACATATTCACATGTTTGCAATCAACAGAGAGACCATTAGCAGATTGAAATCAACTTTGACAAAAAATCCTTTACATTAACGCTCTTTCACTTGAATTAGCTACTTTCATCAGAATTTAAATTCATCCTCAAAGTATTCGTACATTATAACTTTAGAACAAACAAATACTGTGAATTTACTTTCTAAAAGCATCTTCACTCAGTTAATGTCCAGATAATATTCCGATTTCTTTTCTATCTATGAGAATAGAACAAATGTTTCAGACCATTATCATTTGTAATTTATTTCCGGTACCATACTCCAATTATGTGTATAATGAAATCCTCTGAATTGGAATAATAAAGTAAGTTTTTAAATTGACTATGTTAAAATGACTGTATACTACTGTTATTATGTAGTTCAAAAGCTTTAACAAGGTGAATAATTCATGCATGTAATGAAGAAAAATGGATTAAAATAGTGATTACGAATTTAAAAGAATAAGAATTATAGATACAATTTAAAATATAAACATTTATTCATATTTATTCCAAAGTATTTGCGTATTTTCTGAGCTTTGAAGGACTTTCACGTTATTCGTATTTAGACTACCTTAAATGAATGCCACATATAACATAGTAACAGTATGTTAAATTAAGTTAACTTGGAATCGTGCACGGTATATGCATATGAATGTTGTGCAGAATGAATATTTAACATTTATGCACATTACTTTACTAATGATTGTTTTGTTAATTAGCAAGATGTAAAGAAAATATAAACACTTTAAAATGTCTCCTAATAACAGGTATTTTAAGTAGCAATATGTTACAATCAAATATTTCAAAAACTTTTATATGATGTAAATCAAAATCTATAATAATAAAAGGAAGAATATATCTATTTGTTTGTATCCCCGATGTGATGTGATATCTATTGCACTTATGGGTCTGAGTTCTTCCCAGTTGCTCATATACCTGAACTAATGCGCCTCGAAAACCTTTTCTCAAATTTTTAATTAGATTTTAACGCATTTTTAAACTCTAAAATCTGCTAATCTCTGAGCTATCGATACGATCTAACAGCTACTGTTACGATCTACTGCCACGTGTATTTTCTAGAGGTTAAAATTCTATATATATTACTTTCCTTATATACATAATGTATAAGGAAAGTATTGTGACGGGGTCGAAAATTCGAAATCGAGTTTTCGACGGGAGAGCACGTTTCAAGCATCCCTGATCACGAATCAAACATTTTTGAAGTGATGTCTGTGTGTGTGTGTGTGTGTGTGTGTCAGTGAGTCTGTGGAGACGATAACTGACGAACGAATGGACCGATTTGAACCAAATTTGGTACAAAAATCACAATCCGTAAACACTGGAAGCCTATTGTTTTTATACGTAATCGAATGCTCAGAACCTCCTAAATTTTCGAATAAAATTTTGAAAAAATCGTCAAAAAATCAAAACCACTAATAAAGTTACGCAAATAGACATTTCTTATGTAATTTTTCATTAGAAAGCGATTGCCATAAATTTTAGAACGCTAACATGAACCGTTCTCGAGATATTGCACATTTTTCAAAAAAATTATCAAAAAGTCATATAAATAAAAAAAAATTCCTATTGAGAAACATGTTCACTTTTCATATGTAATATCATGCGATAAATTGGGTGACATCATTCTCGTGGATCTAGCTCGTTCCATTCATGAAAAAAGATACTTTGAGTAATACTTTTGTATTTGAACGCCAATAGTCATTTATCTGCTGTAAGAATAACTTATTTCTTCGTCCATAACGCTTGGCGAGATTTTGGCTACAAATTTGGTGGAATATCGCCAACTTGGCGACTTTTTGAAATGTTGCCAAATTAACGAAAATCTCGCCAAATGGATCAAAATGACGCTAAATCAATGAAAATGACGACTAATTGTCGAAAATTCAATATCTTGGAAAGAATATTAGCATCTACTATAAGAAAAACCTATTTATTTTACTGTAAAAGTAGTAAATTCATTACATTATATAAGGAAAGTCATGTGTTGCCCACATCAGATTTTTTTTCTTTTTTTTTTTTTTGCTTTGTAGAGTTTGTATATTTTTATTATTCAGTGACGATTTAGAAAATAAAATTGAGTAGTTTTATCTGTAAATGCACTATTTAAATAGCGGGCGTTTATTACAAGGGCATCGATGGGTAATTAGTTCTTGTTGAAAATAATTTATATAACAATAAACTTGCAGCCCCTAACTGGTTGAGTTCTCGACAGCTCTCTGGGCCCTTACTCACTGTGGTGTTGGAATCGAATATACAATGCAAAATATTAAATTAAATTCTCTTAATTATGGCCATTGATCGTATATCGTGAAACTCATAAGCACATTGCGTTGTGTGCCGCTTAAACCCACCTTTTTTATCTTCAGTGCGAGTTCCTGCAATAGAATACATTAACATACTACCAAAATTAATTGCCCCAATTTAACTTTAAAATAAAATCATTTATTAAGAACATTTGATTAATTACTAAATTCATTACAACAATTATCATATTACTATTTACGGAGGAAATTGCAAATGTGATATCAGCTAAGTTAAAATGCCTAAACTGCATTTATGAACTTCTATAATATTTGACTCTGTGTTGTCTTTAGACTTTGTCTTTAGACTTTGTTTGTTTTAGACCTGCTGGTTGTCTTTAGACTTTGTCACACAGCTCGTACTTAAATCGATCATATTGTACTGAAACTAACTGGCGGTGTAGTACTCCCACTGGTACTCATCGATCATATCGTACTACCGGACATTTCTTGAGAATACTTTTTAAACAACTCTATATCAGGACATTTCTTTTGCATTCTCTCTATGAAATCATCTTTAATCTCGTGTAGAAGTCGTGAATATCATCTGTAGAACCTTCGGTTGCCGCCTCTTTTACCTGAGGTCTGACACTCCTATTCGGCTCCCCCACTGGGTTCCGGTCTAAATTGGGTGGCACTTCCCGGCCGTCTAAGCAGTTGCCTTACACCTTTCTGGTAGGTCGGACGGCCTGGGTCTCAACAACAACAACTCCTATTCGGCTGCCATTGGTCGATCTCAGGGCTATGCTACCAGACATCTTTCATAATCGGTTAATGGTTTTAACCAATCTCGTGGTTTCACATTGGCCTCCTAGGTTTATGGCCTACTTGACCTCTAGGGTCAGGGTGCCATAAAACTGGTGTCCTCACGTCTGACGCCATTGTCAAACATTATAGACATAAATACAAACATAAAACTGTCTTCGCTAAATCTTGTTTCAAATCTGGTCTCACACTCACCATAATTTATATAGCCTGTAAGCGATTCTTTCAGCCAAAATTAATGATCCCAGAAACCCTCATAATTATTAGCAGAAAAAATTCACATATGAATTTATTAAAATATATTAAATATAACCATGTTGAAACATTTGATTATGGTTATGGAAGAGGTAGTGTCCAAAGCCCTGGCCAGCCGACTCGTCCAAAGACTTAGAGCAGCAAGAAAGAGGTAGTGTGTAAAATTTCCACAAAGGGGAAAATACACACTAATAGAAAGGCGAAAATATCGACGCTGACTCCAGTTCGATGGAGCTGAAATGGTCTTGGGTAAATAGCATTTTGCAAAATAAAACTCAACTTTTGTAATATTGAAAAACACAACGATCCAAAATCTGATTATGTACACATATAGGGCATTTAAAGAGCTACAAATTTTCGCTTATTGTTTATAGCTATCACTTTTAATTTTGAAGATATAACTATTGCAAACTTCAAAAATGTAACATGTTCATATTTTAACTTTACCAAACTATAAGAGCTTTCTGTGAGTAAATATAGATTTAAAAACTAAATTTTCTCCATACTTTTGCCGCATACTATTTAAATCTATATTTTATAGTTTCGAAAATATTTCGGGTGAAAGTATGAAAATAAAAATTCATTCGAACGAATACTTTAATCTTTTTATCGACAAAATAGAGCTCGATCCAAAATTCCTATATACACTTATCGGGTCTTTAAAGAGCTATAAAATCTTGATTATTGTTTAAAGCGAGTTTTTTTAGTTTTTGAGATATAAACATTACAAACTTGAAAAACGGAAAATTTTCAATCTTCTTCAACTTGACGATTCTTCGAAAACTCTAAGAGCTTCTTTTATAACAAATATAGATTTTAATATTAAATTTTTTAGTCTATATATTTAATGGTAATTATTTATATCTATACAGTTTACAATAATTTTCGAGTGAAAGTTAGAAAAATGAAAAAACGGCTACTTTTTAAGTGTTTAAAAAAAAAATTCAAAATATTAAAATATTGAAATTACTTTTATATATTTATAATCTGGACCCTATTTTCGTTAAAACGAGAAAAAATATTTACATTTTTATGTATTAAGTTCGGATGTATAAGCGTCCAAAGTGTTTTTATTTTCCTTAGCGCTCCGTTTTTCGGCCAAAGAAACCTCAACCATTAATGTCATTCACATCAAAACGAAATTATTTCTCTAAGACCTGGTATTCCTCGTAGTTAGAAAATTGTCTGTGCTCAGCCACCAATCAGCGCTTTTGTTCAATGTTACTCAAATAGTTGGCAGACTATACATGCCTAAACTTCAAAATTATTATTAATGTTAATGATAATTGAAAAGGGTTAATGATAATTGAAAAGGGTAAATGATATTTGTTAAAGTAAATCAGTGATTCATTACTTTACCCTTTATTACTTAAAGCAAAAATTTTCCAAGAAATCAAAATGCACTCAATTTGCATCTGCAGAGCTTTGAGAAGAACATTTTATATGAATCTACAAATGGCATCTTGCGTATTCCTGTTTTAATATAAAATCAAGATCTTTAAAGGTATCAGAAACTTCATAGCAGAATATTTTGAAGAGCCTGAACCAGATGATAAGCCATGTATGTTCTGAGGGTGATGGGCTTCGCCGTTCTGTCGTTGGCGCGTGTTGCCTGGATGGTCCTGCGGATCACACTTTTTCCCGACCGTGCAGCAACACCCTTTAAGCCCTTGTTGGCAAGGAGCACGGTCTGGGTCGCAGAAGGCATGTATGTAATAAAATTCTGGTTTATATTACATCCCAATGCTAAAATTTCAAATATACTTTTCAGTTTTCTAGTGCAACTGAACAGTTTATATACCTATCAATATATCAAAGTACCTTTATTTTTAAACGCTTGAAAAGTATGTGGCCATGTAGTAAAATATAAGGTATTATAAACAGTACATGGCTTTTCCTACATAATGCACGTCTCTTTCGTTCTTTCACAGCGAAGAACGATGTGCAAGATCTGGGGCACAATATTTTTAATGTTGAATAGTATATTTGAAGCTTTTTTTCATGACAACATGCTAAACTATTTCGAAGTATCCAATTAGTTTATATTTTGCGCAAATCTAACTTGGCAATTACCAATATTGATAGCATCCGCAGTAAAGAGTATGGACCATATATAAAATTATTTTAATAACTAATTCATCAATATTTCGTCATTTTTTGCAATTTTGACAATACTTTTGTCAATTTAGAATCATTGTCAAAAGTTGCCACGCTGTCTCTCTCAAATAACAATCAATCAAACAGCTTTTAAAATACCAATGAAAAAAAACTGCGGAATAAAGAAACATACAACAAGGAAGCAACAAGTTTTGGAAGATGCATGAGCTTCTTCAAAAACTAAATTCAAATAACATTCGAAAACATTTCTTCAAAAAAAACAATCAACAAAACTGCAATGAATGACTGCGGATTTAAGAAGAATTCAACAGAACATCAAGGAAACAATCTGATTTGCAATGCATTAAATAACTTCTGAAATGGGTTGCTATTAAATAGCTTCATGCATTAAGCCCAGTGATACCACATACTATGCTCAAGCCTTGCAAATAATTATCGTGAATTCCCCTATGTAATTTCCTTTAAAATAAATCTAGTAAATTAGTCTCAGCGAGTTAGACTTGCTGGATGGGCTCGCATATTACTCATCGCAAACGTATCTAGCAGATTTCTGATGTTCGATAATTACTGTCCCTAAAATGAGCTTGGCGAAGCAAGTTGTAGCAGTAGTGATCGTTTTCTAACACGTTCGTGAAATTACAAAAATAAAGAAGAGAAACATGTGGGTTAAAAAGCAGTTGCACGGAATAAAATGATTCAAACTTTCTAATTTACTAAACTTGGCAAACATGGCAGTCCTAGTGACTACATAAACTGCTTCAAAATAACTGATGATAACTTACAATATTTGCTTGAAAAAATAAGCCCGTTCATATTAAAACAAGTTACTGCGATGGGAAATGTTTTTAAACTGTAATGATGTTCCAATAATTTTATTAAGCAGGGAAGCCGACATGGTTCTGCTACGAATGACAAAATTCCACAATCTGCAGTGCTGACACAATAATCTGACTCGCACCTTCCCACTCACTCAAGAGTCAATAACAGGCCAACTGCATGCAAAATACCACTAACGGCCCTGTCCGTTCGATCCGAACTCACCTCATCTGACTTAGAGCCCGGATTGTCAACACACTAAACGAACTTGTCTCATTGGAAACAGAGCCAGACTCGCGAAGCAGACTCGAACGTGGATGGACCACTTTCTACGTAACTTAACATTAAAATAATAATTATCCGGAATCAATAATTGAACCCAAACCTCCAGAATTACACTTAATATTGATTACAATATATTGGTAATGTTGGGCGTTAAAATTAATTACCTCGTATTCTCTCTCATCGACACAAGTCTAGAGGTTTGATGCCGATACTCTCCCGCTATAGCATCACACCGTAATTTAGATCGTGTATCAATTGTAAAGTATCAATTTCACCTCAAAAATAATAATTGGACGGAATAAAGAATCGCAATAATTGAAATGCGCAGACATATGCTGCCAATTATATCACTCCAGCCATATAAGGGATTTCCCCTGATTTACTTTACGTATTACTACCTACTTCAGTAATTCCCCCTAAAAAACTCAGCGGTCTGTTTTCAAAAAAGAATATTAGTTCATCATAAGCAACATACACTGCATAAGCTCTGATGAAATTGCTTGCATTAACAAAACTTGAAGAAATGCTTCAAAGGATGAAGCAAAAGTGTCCATTGAGGTTTGTGAGAAAACAAAGGTATTAAATATTTTGTCAGACAGGAGCACAATAACTAATTAAATTAAGAAGTACCTTTAAGCCAGTATAAATGAATTTAATTAACAGACTTAATTAAAGTAATTCAATGAATTGCTTGAATTTTTATACAGGTTAAAGTAAACAGTTACATGTAATATGAGTAACAAAAAATCAGAGGAGATACTTAACACTTTCATTAAAGTTTTAACGCTTCTTATAGTTGTATAAGAACATTTCATTTCAAAGGAAAAGAGGGTTAAAATGTTAATTGCTTTAAAATAATCATAGAAATTTTAATGGTATATAAATTATTGTTTATTATTTGGAATACTATACATGGAAATTAATATGGAGCATATTTTGTATTTGTTAATTTTGTATTTGTTTAAAGCTTTACTTTCTCGTTCTATAGTATGAAAAGGTAAGAGGGCCAGTATATAAGCTTTTTGAATGTGTCAAAACCAAAACTAACAGCTTTCAGTGCAAACGATTTTTAAATTTTGAACTTTCACGGAAACATCGACTGATAAATGATGAGAAATGCAATAAAATTATTTTTACAGTGTCGTTTTGCAGTTAATAAGGTAGTGACAGAACATGAATTTAAGTTGATTTTCGAGGTATAATTTATTATGGATTTCATGTTGGCACGGGTGTGTCAACATGAAAGTCCGTACAACACGACGCAGGGAATGGTGATACAGGGAGTATTGAGACAGGGATGAGATAGCCCAGTGGTTAGCTCACGGAGATTGTATTCAAACGACCGGAGTTCTAGTCCCAGCTCTGCCTAAACTGTCCCCGTGCTTACACGGAGTACGGGCAAGTTAAATATTTGTGTCCGTAAGTCCTTCCGAGAGGTTGGTGGTAGGAGAATGCTAGTACGGTGGATGCCGGTATGGAATGAGAGTATAGATGCCGGCTCTCCTGGGTTACGGTCTAAATTGGGTGGCACTTCCCCCGTTCAAACAGATACCTTACATCTTCGTGTAGGTTAGACGTTATGGGTCGAAGAAGAAGAAGGGTTGACACAGAAACAGTGTGGCGATCAAATAAATTCAACTTTTGGTGGTGAAGCACCATCTAAGTAGGTGGGAAAGCGCCATTTAAAGAATTCCATCTAGGATCTATCTTGTTTAATACTTCCATCGAAAGTACAATAAAATAATATCAACACTGCAAAAATTTGTACAATCTTGATTTATCTATACAATTTGAGCGCAACGCGATCAAACTTTCTAAACTGTGCATTAAACATTTTAATTACCTTCTATTTTTTGCACAACCCAGTTCTTCTGCGGTCGACACTGCTACCTTTTACATACATTTCTATTGTTTCTCGGCCAAGGCCGAACTAGCAGGTCAATAGCTGTTGCCAATTATTGCTTGAATACCCGGAATCTGCAAGTAATATTTTCATGGACAAGAGAGTATGACCCATTGCACACTCCTATTGGATTACTGCAACAAAGTCAAATACGAAATAAAACCTTTTATAAGCACAGTCTACTGAATAAAGGACTGCCAAATACCTTCTGAACTCCAGTTTTAGAGTTATTTGGAAATCAAAGCTGTACTCACCAAGATCAGTTTTAAAGGCTTCTCTACAATGGTAAGTGCAAAGTTCATGCTCTCAAGGTTGGGATATTAGATACCTACCTAACTAAGTAATACCTTAGTAACTTACTACCTTACTTAGTAATAAGGATCCGCCACGGCTTTGGATGGCTCTCAATAACGTAGCATGTATTGCAGGATTTAATTGGCGATCCCATGCTTACGTATTATTTTCGCTCCAATTCTCAAGGTCGATTTTGATGCTGAATGAAATACTGCGCTTTGATTTATAGATGACGTGCTGCGCTTTGATTCTGGATGACGCACTGCGCAAGTTAATTAAAAAAAGTCTTCTGGACTTGCTGATAGCAAACCTCCAGAAAGATACTTCCTTACGTCACTCAAGTCCGTAGTAATTGAACAGATTTGTTCATTCTTGCCATAGCAGCTCACAAAAGCGCATTTGCCAAATAACTGAGATTTATTGCAAATTAATCAGCCGACCAATTTCGTTAAATATCAAGAAAAATATCTTTGTAATGAAAATAAAATGAAATCTTACTTGTTTTGTAGTGAGCCTTGAGATTACTTAGTAAATTCTAAAATACTATCACAGAGTTTACATCTTGGCACCATCGGAAAGTTCAAAAACTTCTCTTTCAATGGAATCACGCTCGTCTCGGAGTATGCGCGTGGTGTGCAGTCTGTTATTTTCTGTTCCTTTTATTTTTTGCCCTTTTTGGTTTTATCTTGGTTTCTTGTGTGCCGTCTGTATATTTTCAACTCTTGCTTCCTTTTATTTTTTGCCCTTTTTATGTTGCATCTTGCGTAGAATCCCCTGCGAGGGAAAAAAAATAAAAGTGTTCGTTGGAAAATACAACCCCAGGTTAATCTCCATTATTCTTATTTGTCAAGAAGAAAGAAAGAAATAAATAAAGACAGACAGTGGAATCACCGTATCGCATGTTTCATGAGCGATGTGTTGAATGTAAGGTCAATTGTGTTTTTTATATTTTTTGCTTTTGGGAAGAGCGCGTGCGATTTAATTTGTGCAATTTTCGGATCGGATCGAAACCATTTTAAATTGTGTTCAAATGTATTATTAAAGCAGAGGGTTCTTATTTGTGGTAGACGCCTATTTAGAACCCGAGCAAAGGCGGGTATTTCATTCTAGTATTAACTAAATTTTAATCCCCTCCTATGACGGGGTACGAAAAATTGTGGCACACAGCAATTTTTTTACTGCCATTAGCAGGAAAAAAAACAAATTGTAGAAAATTATATGAAAAACACCTAACTGCTGATAAATGAAAATTTGTGGTAACACTCGATGATGCATGGGTGTATTTAAGTGACTGTAATAAAAAAGTGAAATTTTCTATTTTTCAACTGAAATGACGCTCAACGAAAACTATTGCTCAACTGAAATTGCTCATGGAAAATGACCGTACGAAATGTCTTTGTCAATGTACAGAAAAGCTCCCAAAGGGATTCATGATAGTTGCAGGATTTTGTTACAACGGTAAATTCAAACTAAAAAAGTATCAAGTAAAACTGAAATTAATTCACTCTACTATCTGAAGAATATTTTAGACTCAATTCTTTCAATTTTTGAATAATAAATTTCAGCCTTATATGGAAAGGACATCAATAAAGTTGAGCTTCATATGGACAAAGCATCTAGTCACACGTCTAAGTCAACTGCCGCATATTTAGCAAAGAAAGAATCAGTAACAGGAATAAAATGTATCCCATTTAATGAAAAACCTGTAAAATCACCTGACGCTTCTCCTATGGACTTTTGTGCTTTCGGTTTGATAAAAACGAGCCTTAGGAAAACGGCATTCAAGAACACTGAACGAACTTTGGTAAACGACCCAAGTGGAGTGGGACAAAATTGACATGATGGTGCTAAAAAAAAGGTTACTTTCATAGAAAATTCAAGCTAGAGCTATAGTCAAGGATCAAGGTTATTAGATAGAAGCAAATAGCCGCAAGAAATACGCCCTTTATGAATAAAAATCAATTCTCAAAATCGTTTCCATAAAGTGCAAACGACCTCTGTATAAGGAAAGCCATGTGCTGCCCACATCAGATTTTTCGATAATAAAATCAGTTCTTCTTCTTCTTTTTTAGTTTTTAAACCATCTTTCATTGTAAAACATAAAATTGTTCATTATCACACGTGATTTCAGCAATGAATTTTGCGAAACATTTCGGTTTACTCTTTTGAAATCCCAATTTATTCTATCACTACTGGCGATATTCTAAACTCTCTCAAAATTTTGTGAGTAAGCGTAGTTGTTTTATTGAATTTAACTGACATACTGACATAAAATTTGAAATAAAAAATATAACAGGCAAAAATAATTTATTACTGTCTCGACTGTTATTCCAAACTTTCGTGTATTTCTTTTTTATTTACTGAAATTAATGAGTAATCGAAAAGCGAATAATATTATTTTAAACGGAGGATGGATGCGTAAAGAACAAAAGAAGAAAAAATATTAGGTTATTTGTCTTTCATGGCGGTGACCGTTAAGATTGGTGAACGATTTTTGGAACACAACACAAGAAAAAAATATCATTACGATCACACAATTTGCAGAAAACACAATACAAAAAAACAGAACAGTACGTGATACCATTAGCAAGTGGTGAAAAACTATGAAATATCAGTTATACTACTAATTCATTCATTATTCGTTACGTGAAAAACTCCTTTAGTAAATATAATAAAGAAGATTATAATATGTAGCAATCTATATACGAATGTGCGCTAAACTGACTGACTGAGTGACTGACTTATAGATTGAGGAGGTGATATTATCAAAATTATAGATCACATCTGCTATAGCTATCTTGTTGCTATATCTTGTTTGAATGTCATTCGATCTGTCTCAATTTCGAGACCAAAGAGAAAATCTGAAATTTCAAAAATTCACATTAGGGGTGACAGTGTAAAGCAATAGATAGTTAAAAATTCAAACTCGCTTTGCTTAATTATCAATCCCTTCCACTCTAGTCGGAATCTTAGTTATAATATCATTCGATCGATCTCAGCTTTCAGATCAAACAAAACATTTTCGAATTAAGGAAGAGGATGCAAAGAAATAATTACACTGGTGTCCAAAATTAAAGTACAAACACAAAACATGTGATATCTTGAAAAATAATTGGTTTAGTGTAGTGAAACATTGTGCACAGATGCCCCATACTATGAAACAACCAATAGTAACATAACAAAATAAATGGGAGGTATATTTTTGCGATATGTAAATAGGACCCAAAACGGTCATACATTGCTACATCATATCTCCAGAATGATCCGGCTAATAAGGAGTGTGGCCAACCCACATAGCTTTACAAGCTGTACAACGGGCCCTCATACTGTAAATGAGGTTGTTGATCATAGCGTGTGGCAACTAATCTTCTGAAAGTAAGGGTTTTAACTCCTGGATAGTCCTGGGAAGGGTTTACATCGTGAAATGGCTCTTCCTAGAGCATCCCAAACATGCTGTAAAGGATTTAGATTTATAAAAATAAAGTCCTCGCCGACAGCTCCCCGGAAAAGCCTCACATGATTTTCAAGGACCTCATTCCTATAGGTCTGTGTGGTCATAGCGCCTGCATCGAAGATGTCCAATGGTGTACGGCCGCCCAACATGATGCCTCTCCGCGCAAGGATTCCATTTCCAGCAAACTGGTCGATTTCCCTTGCGTTGCAGGGACGATAGCGCGCCCCAGGCTCTCTGCAGATGAAGACTTGTCGGGGATCACCTTCTGCACTGAATCTCGATTCACCACTGAAGAGGACACGGTCCCAGTCTTGCTGTATCCCAGAATGATGTGCTTGGCTCCACGAAAGACGGGATCTCTTCGATCTGTTGAGGGGTCCCACACAACTTGTCACCGGGCGTAAAGCGACTTTTATGCTAGGCGTCTGTATACCGTCTGCTTAGAAATTATTGTTCCAGACGCAGCAGCGAGGTTTTGAGAGAGCTCTCTAGCCATCATCTCTCGATGGCGTTATGCAATTAATACCACGTATCGATCCGTGTCGTGACTCTTGGGCGGTCTTGGCCGAGTCTCCTGGTTATAGTACCCGTTGTTTGGAATTGGTGCCATAACCTGGATACCACCATTAGAGACACTCGTAACCATCGAGAAACCTCCGCTTGAGACTGGCCAGCTTCAAGCCTGCCAATGCCTCTCCATCTCAGTACATTGTCTAAACGATTACGAGAAGAACTCATTTTAACTGAAATCAATCCGTATCATGATTTTTCCTGCAAGAAACACACATCTATGAACAAAATTATCCGATTAGAAAAACGGTCACTTTCACGTTTTCCTACCAAACGAACCCTTTAAACCATATAACTAACAGTGGATGCTTACATTACATTCACCGTTCCCCACTTTATATATGACAACATTTTTTTTTAATATTAGTCGTAGCTATTTTGAATCATTGCAAAAACCGTGTTTATGACTTTAATTTTGGACACCAGTGCAAAACATTCAAAACCACTTTTTAAAGTGACTGGCCACTTATAATCGAGCCGTAATCATGATTTCAGTCTCATCCGATTTGGTTCTGTTTCCAAATCAACGAAAAAAATTGATCATTTTTAAAGATCGAATTAGATGTAACGATACAGTGAAATTTTTGAGAAAAATACACCACTTTGCCTCTCAAGCATGTATGCCATTTTATTTTTATTTTAACGTGTGCTCCATTCTATTGAGAACGCGAGAGGAGTTGGTGAAATAGTTAACATAATAATAGTTAGCATTATAATGAAATAGTTAGCATATACGCACATGAGCAAGAATCTTGAATAGAAATTACCTAATCGAATCTTTGGAATAATCAAAAACACGAAAACCCTCTCCTTAAAAGCAATTTACTAAATGATCTAAGCGCGACGCAGAATGAAAATTCCATGCAGTGATTTAACTGGACTTGTTTGCAAGCTTCTTTGATTTCAACAACAATTAAAACATTTCGGAGAACACCTGGAATAAAGACACAGCGATGTCAGTTCTATTCTCTAGAATAATCTTTATATACATACAATTGGATGTAACTAACAGTGAGAAATTCACAGCTCGATCCATGGTTGCTAAAAATACCATATTCGACATATATAAGTTTTTAATAAAAATCTACCTAAGAAAAAATATTAAGAAATGTAACAATAGTCCTTTTCATACACATGCATATGGATATAATTAATTGACTATATGGACCAAATTTATATATTATATTAATTGGGAGACACACTCATCTATACTAGAGATGTTTTTTAACTGCTCATGTCAATTCTTTCTTAATTTAGCGAATATAAAATGCAGGTATATAATAGCGACAGCATATTGATATTTTTTATATAAGATTTTAGTTTCAACGAAGTTTTTATTTATTGTAATAGTCTATGTATTTAAGGTCTAACAAGGATTCTATTCAAAGCGAATTCTTGGAATCTATTGCCCGGATTTTCATAATTCTCTTTTTTATTATTTAAACAAAGGGGTTCGACCTACAAATTTGTAAAGTATATTTGATTAACTTAAGATCGTATTCTAATTTCAATTAAGAAAAAAATAGAATAAGTTTAAATATCTTACAAATAAATTAATAGCACAATATACAGATAAATTTTATTAGCACAATCCCGAGAGAGAGAGACACACACACGCTGACATGGCGTCAAAAACCTTGGATTCGAATTCAGGTATGTTTGAAACGTGCACTTCTGCCAAAAACTGGAATCCAAATTTTTGACTCCCTCACAATACTTTCTCATACTATATATGACGGGAAAGTAAAACATATGATGTGGATAGCACATGACTTTCCAAATAGACTGAAATGCATTTTCTCTTTACTTCTTTAATTCATTAAATCGCGGTTTATTGCACAGGAAAGCACGCATACTCATTTGAAATTACACTCAATTTGCACTTTTAATTCAATTTTCGCTCTTATTTGGTAACTACGCGTATATCCAAAGGCGGCGTATCAAAAATGCAAAAAACCTAAAATGTATCGAGAAAGGCTAATACTACAGTAATGGGGTTGGACTTAATTATTTTTATCATCAACAATTACGTACAAAACAAGCATTTAATTGATACATTTGGGCATACGTAGTCTTTTGTTTTAGATTTTAATGATTTTTGCGGGACATATTGCAAAAATAGCAGGTTTTATGTTTGCTAATCGTACCAAGATCTAATCAGCACCAGAGTAATCTACAAGGGACTTATCTAAGAAATTTTGTGAAATTTAATTAATTACTTCTTTAGCTGAAGTGGATACGTGCGATTTTTACAGACCGTTTTGCAAATAATGGCGGGTTCTTTTATCCGGAATCGTACCAAATTCTAACCAGCACCAGGGTCATCCACAAGTAACTTACCTACCAAATTGTATGAAATATGGTCAATTAGTTTTTTAATTAGAGTGGATACATACATTGCACAGACAGACACACACACACAGACGTGAACCTAAAAATAGTTTTATTGGGTTCTATAGGTCTCACAACGTGTAAATCCGTCGAAAATTCGAATTGCGATTTTCGGTATCATTCATACATTACAATGTATTGCAAGAAAAACTAATACATTACCATGTATTGCAGAGAAAGAAAAGGGGATATTTTTTCTCTCACTAAAGTTTTAAGATTAGAATCTAAATTAATTTATTTACAATCATATGTACACTATAAAGCCCGACAGAGGGCTCAGTTATATGCAATATACATCATAATTTCGTAATGACGGCTTACAGGGTCCAAACAATTTCAGAATTTTACACTTATAAAGTTCAATAATTGTTTTCTTAAAGTCGGATTACGGAATGTCCTTACTGATGAAGATCCCTTTTCGCCGGTTTGAGAATCTTTCTGGTGGATGTCTGTTTTGCGAGGTGAGATACGTTGAGCATATGGTTTGAGAGTTGAATGTAAGCTATTTTCGGTGAGATTTCATGGCCCCGACTTGACGTATAATGCGAAAAGGTCCTTTAAACTTTGGAGTAAGTTTATGGTTTTGGGCTTGGGGCCAGTCGTGAAGTACTGGATCGTCGTTATTGAATGTCTTATCGAATCGTCTGTGGTCAAATCGACTTTTCTTTATTTGATGAGTTTCTTCAATATTCAGTAATGCATTTTCACGAAGATAAGGGAGGTCTTCTAGTTGTTCCAATCCAGTTGATTCGTTCATAATGGTTCCAAAATTTAACTCTTTTGGTAGACGAGGGTTATAACCATGTAACAAAAAGAATGGTGAATATTTGTTTGAACTTTGTCGAACAGTATTTATCGCAAATAAGGAATTTGGAAGAAGTGAGTCCCATTTGGTTGGATTATGGTATGCGAATTTCGTCAAAACACTTATGAGGGTGGCATTCACACGTTCTACTGTAGAATTTGACTGTAAATTGTAGGGTGGAGTTGGTTGATGTTCTATGCCATATTTTTTTAGAAAGTTTTATGTATGACGAGCAATGTATATGCAGGACCTTGGTCTGAGATGTATACTATAGGAGGTCCGAAACGCATAAAAATGTCTTCTTCGAGAGATTCTGTTACTGTGTGAGCAGTTAAAGACGAGGTAGTTCTGGCGATGAGGTAACGAGTAGTATGGTCGATTTGTACAACTATGTGTTTGTTCCCTGATGCTGTTTGGGGAAGAGCAACAATATAATCACTAGAAACAACTTCAAATGGTATTGACGGGATAGGACGATCCCCTAAGAGTCCATTTGCACTAACTGCACGTCTGATTGTCCGTTGACAAATATCACAACTTCTTACGCACTGTTTAGTTTTTTGTAACATTTTTGGCCACCAATATCGCGAGCATAAATGCTGTAAGGTCTTTCCGAAATCAAAATGTCCGGCATCGTCGTGATAGAGACTAAGTGCTGTTTGTCGATGTGGCTTTGGTAAAACTATTGCATAAGTTTCGTTTTGTAGTTCTGTATACTTTTGACGCAACAAAATATCATTATCAAGTTTAAATGTTTCGCACATTTGACGATAATGATTGGTGTTGATTGGCGATTTGAGCGTTGTTATGATCTGCGAACAAAACTCGTCTTTCTGTTGTTCGTGGATAAGCGAAGAGTTGGAGTTGAGACTGATAGTCAAGCATAAGTTGAGGTCTGGGATCAGGATATGGAGAAAGATGGTCAGCTAAGGTTTTCTTTCTTCCAGGGCGGTGATATACGTCAATATCATACTGTAAGATATCAACGATATGTCTAGCAAATTTTCAGTTTAAGCGACCTTTGGAAACAACTTATGCTGTAGTGTAGTTATCCGTTATCAAAACAAATTTGTTGCCTAGAAGATACATACTAAATTTAACTGTTACGGTCCAGTGAACTGCGGTACATTCAAGTTTACTTGGGTGATATCGAGTCTCTGGAGCACTTATGGTACGACTAGCATATTCAATAATGTGACGTTTTCCATTATTTTCCTGCAAAAGGCAGGCTCCAATTCCGGTTTAACTTACATCGGTTTCGACAGATGTTGGTCGTCCAGGAGTGAAAAATGCCAACGCAGGCGGAGTAGTAACTAATTCTCGAAGTTTTCATATGCTGACTGTTGCTCAGCGTTCAAAATAATTGTATTGTTGCAAAATCCTTGATGTGTTTACGTAACATGTTGGCGAAACATAAGAAACTTCGTACTTCGTGTACAGAATGTAGAGAAATGTAACGATTTACTACAGACGCGCGGTTAGGGTCTGGGAGTGTTTCATTTTGCGTGAGTATCCTTCCCAACAAAGGAATTTGTGAAGCAACAAAGATACACTTCGATCGAATTTGAAGCCATGCTGACGTGTGAGTAGAAACAGAAGACGTAAACATTCGAGGTGTTAGTCAAAATTGTCGAGCGCTAAACTCAAATCATCAAAATATGGAGCTAGTCCTCTATCCAGAAGTTGAGCATAAACTTGTTTTATTGCTTTCGACAGAGTGGTAGAACCGTTAGAAAGTCCAAATGGCATTCTTAGGAATCCGTAGTGTCCGCCGGGTGTTACAAAGCCTGGCTAGTGAATATCGTTGGTTTGCACTTTTATATGCAGAAATGATAATTTGATATCTACTTTCGACATATATTTCTTTCCAGCAATACGATAAATAACATCGTCCATGTTGTCAATTGGTTGAGGGTCTTTCATAGTAATGGGATTAATTGTTCTAGCATAGTCAACTACAGTTCGAAGGGGTGTTGTGTCTTGAAAGGCTTGTTCTACTATAAAAGCAGGAGCAGCGTATTGAGAATTTGAATCTTGGCAGACGTTTTGTTTTTCCATTCAGAAATCTGAGTTTTTAAATGCAAACGATGTGGTTCTGGAAGTCGATATGGCTTGCATCATATAGGATGATCATGCTGTAGTTGAATTTTTAATTCGATGTTTGGAAATTCACCGATTGGAGATTCCGAAGATGAAAACGTGGTCAAATTCAGAAATAATGTTCTGTAATTCGGACTGTTCAAGAGGAGCAAGTTGAATTTGGGTTGACTCAACGTGGTATTTCGTTGATTTTGGAATATTTGTATTCGATGTTTCAATCTCTTCCGAAAATTCTGCAGATTTTTCTTTTAACATGTTTGGAAATGTTAGCGTTTGTGTTACATTCTTTTGCAAATGAGCGATGCAATTCACTGAAGGTTTGGATGAGGGCAAGAGGGAGATGGATGAGGGATGAGGCCGAGATGAGGGCAAAGGGGAGTTGATCACAGATACCAACTTTGGTGTAGTCAATGTTTCCTATTTGAATACGTAATGTTATCCATCCAGATGGTGTTACGTAACCACCAGCAACACTGAGAAGTCCATCTTGCCTTAGATACACATTGGCATCGGCAGGGATATAACAACTGTTAATGAGGGTAATACAAAAACGTGGATCACAAAAAGCGTCAACTGTAGTATTTCCACTGATGATGGCGGCAACAATTGGTGTTTCATGAGACAGATTTAACGCAATTTACAGAAGATTGTCATTTTGATTTTTTTTTCGTCGAATTAGAGTTTTTTGCAGCGTTGTATTCTGGAGATGTTGATCGATAATAGTTGTTATAATTGGACTGCGGCGTGCTAAAATCTACGGATGGTTTCACAATTTGCTGTTTCTCTTTTAGATTTGGTGGAGGTAACGAGCATTGGGAAGAAATGTGACCATAATTTCCACATCGCCAACAATGGAAGTTTTCAGGAGAATCCATTTTGGGATTTAATTTTTGCATAAATTTCGTTTTTTGTTCATTTGAGCGAAATGGTCTTTTTTCATCGTCATGAAACTGAGAATCATAGTTGCCATTTTTAGATACACTTTCAACGTTTAACACATGAAAGTTTTTCTTATTGTGTAAAAAAGAAGGTTGTTTGGATTTGTCTTTATGCAAGCGTCTTCTTCAATCCAATGATGAAGCACCGTCAACTAATTCAGAAACTGTGTCATATGTGTGAACTGAGAGTGGGTTAGCCCATCGGTCGTCTTGTTTGTCACCTAGAATGAGTGAAATGCGTTAGAATACGTCCAATTTATGCGGAGCATTTTTGAGTAAGACATCGTTTTCGTAAATATATGGCACTAAAGTTTCGTCTTCCCGAAGCACACGTTTCGCCTGAAATGAAAAAACATCTTTCATACTCTTCGATCGTTTAAATTGCTTTTGAAATTCTTCTTTCCATTCTAACCAATCTTGGCAATTTTTACCGTGAACGGAGTCCCAATCTGCAGCTGATGATTTTAATCTTTATTGTGAATTTATGAGAGTTGGGAGGGCGTCCAATGTGCATGAAATGAAATTCTTTCCACTTGCATAATCCATTTCGCTGGATCTTCAAATTGTTTTCCTGTAAAATTTGATATCGCTTGAGCGCAATACACAGTAGAGTTTATTTGAATCGCCGAATTTAATTTTCCTTGATTTAAAGCCAATTGCTGAACAGTGACAGCTGATTGTGCGACAATGTTAGCAAGATCCGGTGCAGTTGAAGAAGATTCATCACAATGTATTAAATTTTCAGTGATTTCAATATTTTTACTTTCGATTTGGTTTTTCAATTCTTGAATTTCTAATTCTTTCTCCTTTGAAGTTTGTGTCAGTTCTATATGTTCATTGCTGGCAGAGTTGAATTTGTCATTTGTTCCTTCACGAAAATGTTTTTCATTGTCTGAAACCAAACGCTGAATTAGTTCATCTTTCGATCCTTTGCAAGATAATTTACAAATATTCAGTTCCGTTTTTAATTGCAAAACTGTAAACTCTTTTAAGTGTTTCGAGTCCAATTTTTCCATTTTGTGCATATATTACGAAAAAAATATAATGAAAGCATTTACCTTCTGCCTTCGATGCTTGAAAACGAGACAGTCATACTCCTAGACAATGTCACGAAGATAAGGCGTCGGCGGCCTGACTTGAACGATTAATGTTTCAGTCCAATTGATAAACTGAACGAAAATTTTTGCGGAGTGGAAGTTTTTACGACTGCGCCATGTAAGATTAGAATCTAAACTAATTTATTTACAATCATATGTACACGTATAAACCCCGAAAAAGGGCACAGTTGTATACAGGATGCATCATAATTTCGTAATGACGGCTTACAAAATGATCAATGAAGGACTATGATCTGCTGTGTTTGATAAAATGTTCCCTATTTATAATCCGATACAGTCTCCTCCCTACTAAAACCACATATGTCTGTAAATTATTTCAAAATAGTTTGCTAGACATACGTCCATGAATAGAGGCATATTCTCACAGATGTTAAGGTAAGTTATATTTCTAGATAAAATGTACTGTTAAATAATAAAAGTCATGATTTTTTTTTAAATATATAACTCAATAAAAATATCAATATAAAACTTTAATTGACGGTGAAAATTTATTCGTCACGTAAAAATTAAAAACGTTTAAATTGAACGGATTAAATTAAATTTTTTGCGGCTATTTACGATAAAATATTTTTCTTGCTCAGTTTTGAAATATAATTCATGGTAAATCACGAAATTAATTTTTATGATATGCATGATTTTGTTAATGAAATTTGTAAAGTCTTTTGTTTTATCTATCTTACAAGCACATAATTTATTCTAGATCTTTTCTTTTAAAATGTTTAATAATTTTTTTAAGTAAATACATTTCTTATTAAATTTACTGACGTTTTGACGCAAATTGAAATCAAAAACTGATTTTTTTTTAACTTCATGCGATTTTTAAGTATTTTCTCTATTTAAAATTTACATATTTACTTTTAGTTCTGTAATCTTCATGTTAAATTTAAAAATTAATAATAGTTTTTATTTTCTTCTACTTTTGTACTGGAAAAGTAATGTTTTCTAGTAGACTTTAGAAGTTTTAGATTTTGACAGATACGCATGTTTTAAGACCTTATGAATTCAATTCGAACACTTTTTGGAATATGTCATTCTCTGTGTGTGAGAGAGAGAAGTGTGTGTGTGTGTGTGTGTGTGTGAGAGAGAGAGAGAGATGTGCGTGTGTGTGAGAGAAAGCAAGGTCTGTGTGTGAGAGAGGTGTGCGTGTATGTGAGAGAGAGCAAGGTGTGTGTGAGAGAGAGAGAGCAAGGTGTGTGTGAGAGAGAGCAAGGTGTGTGTGAGAGAGAGAACAAGGTGTGTGAGAGAGAGAGCAAGATGTGTGTCAGAGAGCAAGGTGTGTGTGTGAGAGAGAGCAAGGTGTGTGTGTGAGAGAGAGCAAGGTGTGATTGTGAGAGAGAGGACGAGATATATATGTGTGTGAGAGAGAGAGGTGTGCATGTAAAAAAGAGAGATGTATGTGTGTGAGAGAGAGATGTGTGTGAGAGAGCGGGATGTGTGAGAGAGAGGACGAGATATATAAGTGTGTGAGAGAGATAGGTGTGCATGTAAAAAAGAGAGATGTATGTGTGTGAGAGAGAGATGTGTGTGAGAGAGCGAGATGTGTGAGATAAAGAAAGAGGTGTGAGTGTTTGCGAGAGAGAGAGATGTGCGTGTTTGGGAGAGAGAGGTGTGTCTGTGAGGTGCATGTGTGTGTGAGTGTGTGATGTGCGTGTGTGTGAGAGAGAGAGGTGTGTGTATATGTGAGGTAAGCATGTGTGTGAGATGTGAGATAGAGGTGTCTGAGGTACGTGTGGGGGTATGTGAGTGTGTGAGGTATGGGTGTGTGAGGTGTGGATGTGTCAGGTGTGGGTGTTCTAGGTGTGGGTGTGTGAGATGTGGATGTGTGAGAAAGAGATAGAGGTGTGTATGAGAGAAAAAAGGTGCACGTGTGCGTGGGAGCGAGAGACATGTGTGTATGTGAAAGTGACGTGTGTGTGTGGGGTGTGAGAGAGAGCAAAGTGTGTGTGGGAGAGAGCCAGGTGTGTGTGAGAGAGAGCAAGATGTGTGTGTGACAGAGCAAAGTGTGCTTGTGAGAAAGAGGACGAGATGTATGTGTGTGTGTGAGAGAGAGAGAGAGGTGTGCGTGTAAGAAAGAGAGGTGTATGTGTGTGTGTGAGAGAGAGAGAGGTGTGTGAAAGAGCGAGAGGTGTGCGTGCTTGGGAGAGAGAGGTGTGTCTGTGTGAGGTGCATGTGTGTGTGGGTGTGTGAGGTGCATGTGTGAGAGAGAGAGGTGTGTGTATATGAGAAGTGTGTGTATATGAAAGGTGTGTGCACATGTGAGGTGTGCATATGTATGAGATATGAGAGAGAGGTGACTGAGGTGCGTGTGGGGGTATGTGGGTGTGTGAGTTGTGGGTGTGTGAGGTGTGGATGTGTTAGGTGTAGGTGTGCGAGGTGTGGGTGTGTGAAATGTGGGTGTGTGAGAAAGAGGCAGAGGTGTGTATGAGAGAAAAAGAGGTGTACGTGTATATGAGAGAGAGAGATGTGTGTGTGTGAGAGAGAGAGACGTGTGTGTGTGGTGTGTGTGAGGTAAATGTGTGTGAGAGAAAGAGGTGTACGTGTGTGTGAGAGAGAGAGAGAGAAGTGTACGTGTGTGTGGGTGAGTGAGTTGAGTGTGTGTGTGTGAGAGAGAGATGCGTGTGGTCACTCACATCTCGTGGTGATATATTTGTAAGGTGCGTGTTTGTGTGAGGAAGGTGTACGTGTGCGTGAGGTATGCGCGTATGAGCGATAGGGGAGGACAATGTAACTCAAGAACAAACGATGCTACCTCAATGATGCATACAATGATAATAGCATATATATACAATGATAGTAGTAAATGTATACAATGATAGTATACAGTATACGGAAGAAATACATATTTTTAACAACCATATGTGTTAATTGTAAAAAAGTAGTTTATGTCAACCAACTCAGATAAGATTTATGAAATATTTTAAAAGAAAAATTGGAATTTGAAATCCGAAAAAATACATTCGCTTTTCATTTTCATAATGTTTGCGATATAGGTTGAACAAAATACCATAGAATAAAAATGTATGAGAAATTCCAGAGGAAATGCACACTCCGGTTTTGCCAAACTGTTACCTTACACCTTTCTGGTAGGTCGGACTGTCTGGGTATCAACAACAACAACAACACTCCGGTTTTGGAAATTGTGTTATCTACTTCCATCTGCAAAGTGAAAAATCAAAGGATTTGCATATACAGGAAACAGAATGTTTCTGAAACTAAATGAAGATCATCCAGAAAGTAAGAACAGTACAGGTACGTGTAAGAACATTTTATTTTAATTCCTTTTAGCAAATTATTTTATATATCAGATTAAGTTTAAAACTAACATTCAAATGAATGCAAAATATAAAATTTAATACAATTCATAACCATTAAAAATATTTTTAAAGATGTTATTTATTGTTTTAATGGAAAAATCTTATCCTTAACTTTTCTTGTAAAATGCGTACATTTTTCTCTTAAAAACTCAATATTCTCAATAATTATTAAAACAAATCAATCTTCTTCTTTTGCCTTCTACTTTCATTCATTTTTTCTTCTTAGTTTTAGAATATTAGTCCATAAATTGTTTTTTTATGACTTGCGTGATTTTGCTAATGAGTTTCGAGAAACATTTTGTTTTATTGGTGATTTAAGCGTCAAAATTTTCCTATGAATTTTGACAGAATTTTTATTTGTTTTTGTAATAAACAAAATTATATATTCTAGTTCATTAAATTTATTTACGTGCTGCATTTTTAATATCTCCACTATTGCAATTTTGAGACTATTTCTTTTATAAGGTATTTTCATTTCAATTCTTGAATTTCTAATTCTTTCTCCTTTGAAGTTTGTGTCAGTTCTATATGTTCATTGCTGGCAGAGTTGAATTTGTTATTTGTTCCTTCACGAAAATGTTTTTCATTGTCTGAAACCAAACGCTGAATTAGTTCATCTTTCGATCCTTTGCAAGATAATTTACAAATATTCAGTTCCGTTTTTAATTGCAAAACTGTAAACTCTTTTAAATGTTTCGAGTCCAATTTTTCCATTTTGTGCATATATTACGAAAAAAATATAATGAAAGCAATTACCTTCTGCCTTCGATGCTTGAAAACGAGACAGTCATACTTCTAGACAATGTCACGAAGATAAGGCGTCGGCGGCCTGACTTGAACGATTAATGTTTCAGTCCAATTGATAAACTGAACGAAAATTTTTGCGGAGTGGAAGATTTTACGACTGCGCCATGTAAGATTAGAATCTAAACTAATTTATTTACAATCATATGTACACGTATAAACCCCGAAAAAGGGCACAGTTGTATACAGGATGCATCATAATTTCGTAATGACGGCTTACAAAATTGATCAATGAAGGACTATGATCTGCTGTGTTTGATAAAATGTTCCCTATTTATAATCCGATACAGTCTCCTCCCTACTAAAACCACATATGTCTGTAAATTATTTCAAAATAGTTTGCTAGACATACGTCCATGAATAGAGGCATATTCTCACAGATGTTAAGGTAAGTTATATTTCTAGATAAAATGTACTGTTAAATAATAAAAGTCATGATTTTTTTTAAATATATAACTCAATAAAAATATCAATATAAAACTTTAATTGACGGTGAAAATTTATTCGTCACGTAAAAATTAAAAACGTTTAAATTGAACGGATTAAATTAAATTTTTTGCGGCTATTTACGATAAAATATTTTTCTTGCTCAGTTTTGAAATATAATTCATGGTAAATCACGAAATTAATTTTTATGATATGCATGATTTTGTTAATGAAATTTGTAAAGTCTTTTGTTTTATCTATCTTACAAGCACATAATTTATTCTAGATCTTTTCTTTTAAAATGTTTAATAATTTTTTTAAGTAAATACATTTCTCATTAAATTTACTGACGTTTTGACGCAAATTGAAATCAAAAACTGATTTTTTTTTAACTTCATGCGATTTTTAAGTATTTTCTCTATTTAAAATTTACATATTTACTTTTAGTTCTGTAATCTTCATGTTAAATTTAAAAATTAATAATAGTTTTTATTTTCTTCTACTTTTGTACTGGAAAAGTAATGTTTTCTAGTAGACTTTAGAAGTTTTAGATTTTGACAGATACGCATGTTTTAAGACCTTATGAATTCAATTCGAACACTTTTTGGAATATGTCATTCTCTGTGTGTGAGAGAGAGAAGTGTGTGTGTGTGTGTGTGTGTGAGAGAGAGAGAGAGATGTGCGTGTGTGTGAGAGAGAGCAAGGTCTGTGTGTGAGAGAGGTGTGCGTGTATGTGAGAGAGAGCAAGGTGTGTGTGAGAGAGAGAGAGCAAGGTGTGTGTGAGAGAGAGCAAGGTGTGTGTGAGAGAGAGAACAAGGTGTGTGAGAGAGAGAGCAAGATGTGTGTCAGAGAGCAAGGTGTGTGTGTGAGAGAGAGCAAGGTGTGTGTGTGAGAGAGAGCAAGGTGTGATTGTGAGAGAGAGGACGAGATATATATGTGTGTGAGAGAGAGAGGTGTGCATGTAAAAAAGAGAGATGTATGTGTGTGAGAGAGAGATGTGTGTGAGAGAGCGGGATGTGTGAGAGAGAGGACGAGATATATAAGTGTGTGAGAGAGATAGGTGTGCATGTAAAAAAGAGAGATGTATGTGTGTGAGAGAGAGATGTGTGTGAGAGAGCGAGATGTGTGAGATAAAGAAAGAGGTGTGAGTGTTTGCGAGAGAGAGAGAGGTGTGCGTGTTTGGGAGAGAGAGGTGTGTCTGTGAGGTGCATGTGTGTGTGAGTGTGTGATGTGCGTGTGTGTGAGAGAGAGAGAGGTGTGTGTATATGTGAGGTAAGCATGTGTGTGAGATGTGAGATAGAGGTGTCTGAGGTACGTGTGGGGGTATGTGAGTGTGTGAGGTATGGGTGTGTGAGGTGTGGATGTGTCAGGTGTGGGTGTTCTAGGTGTGGGTGTGTGAGATGTGGATGTGTGAGAAAGAGATAGAGGTGTGTATGAGAGAAAAAAGGTGCACGTGTGCGTGGGAGCGAGAGACATGTGTGTATGTGAAAGTGACGTGTGTGTGTGGGGTGTGAGAGAGTGCAAAGTGTGTGTGGGAGAGAGCCAGGTGTGTGTGAGAGAGAGCAAGATGTGTGTGTGACAGAGCAAAGTGTGCTTGTGAGAAAGAGGACGAGATGTATGTGTGTGTGTGAGAGAGAGAGAGAGGTGTGCGTGTAAGAAAGAGAGGTGTATGTGTGTGTGTGAGAGAGAGAGGTGTGTGAAAGAGCGAGAGGTGTGCGTGCTTGGGAGAGAGAGGTGTGTCTGTGTGAGGTGCATGTGTGTGTGGGTGTGTGAGGTGCATGTGTGAGAGAGAGAGGTGTGTGTATATGAGAAGTGTGTGTATATGAAAGGTGTGTGTACATGTGAGGTGTGCATATGTATGAGATATGAGAGAGAGGTGACTGAGGTGCGTGTGGGGGTATGTGGGTGTGTGAGTTGTGGGTGTGTGAGGTGTGGATGTGTTAGGTGTAGGTGTGCGAGGTGTGGGTGTGTGAAATGTGGGTGTGTGAGAAAGAGGCAGAGGTGTGTATGAGAGAAAAAGAGGTGTACGTGTATATGAGAGAGAGAGATGTGTGTGTGTGAGAGAGAGAGACGTGTGTGTGTGGTGTGTGTGAGGTAAATGTGTGTGAGAGAAAGAGGTGTACGTGTGTGTGAGAGAGAGAGAGAGAAGTGTACGTGTGTGTGGGTGAGTGAGTTGAGTGTGTGTGTGTGAGAGAGAGATGCGTGTGGTCACTCACATCTCGTGGTGATATATTTGTAAGGTGCGTGTTTGTGTGAGAGAGGTGTGAGGAAGGTGTACGTGTGCGTGAGGTATGCGCGTATGAGCGATAGGGGAGGATAATGTAACTCAAGAACAAACGATGCTACCTCAATGATGCATACAATGATAATAGCATATATATACAATGATAGTAGTAAATGTATACAATGATAGTATACAGTATACGGAAGAAATACATATTTTTAACAACCATATGTGTTAATTGTAAAAAAGTAGTTTATGTCAACCAACTCAGATAAGATTTATGAAATATTTTAAAAGAAAAATTGGAATTTGAAATCCGAAAAAATACATTCGCTTTTCATTTTCATAATGTTTGCGATATAGGTTGAACAAAATACCATAGAATAAAAATGTATGAGAAATTCCAGAGGAAATGCACACTCCGGTTTTGCCAAACTGTTACCTTACACCTTTCTGGTAGGTCGGACTGTCTGGGTATCAACAACAACAACAACACTCCGGTTTTGGAAATTGTGTTATCTACTTCCATCTGCAAAGTGAAAAATCAAAGGATTTGCATATACAGGAAACAGAATGTTTCTGAAACTAAATGAAGATCATCCAGAAAGTAAGAACAGTACAGGTACGTGTAAGAACATTTTATTTTAATTCCTTTTAGCAAATTATTTTATATATCAGATTAAGTTTAAAACTAACATTCAAATGAATGCAAAATATAAAATTTAATACAATTCATAACCATTAAAAATATTTTTAAAGATGTTATTTATTGTTTTAATGGAAAAATCTTATCCTTAACTTTTCTTGTAAAATGCGTACATTTTTCTCTTAAAAACTCAATATTCTCAATAATTATTAAAACAAATCAATCTTCTTCTTTTGCCTTCTACTTTCATTCATTTTTTCTTCTTAGTTTTAGAATATTAGTCCATAAATTGTTTTTTTATGACTTGCGTGATTTTGCTAATGAGTTTCGAGAAACATTTTGTTTTATTGGTGATTTAAGCGTCAAAATTTTCCTATGAATTTTGACAGAATTTTTATTTGTTTTTGTAATAAACAAAATTATATATTCCAGTTCATTAAATTTATTTACGTGCTGCATTTTTAATATCTCCACTATTGCAATTTTGAGACTATTTCTTTTATAAGGTATTTTCATTTCAATTCTTGAATTTCTAATTCTTTCTCCTTTGAAGTTTGTGTCAGTTCTATATGTTCATTGCTGGCAGAGTTGAATTTGTTATTTGTTCCTTCACGAAAATGTTTTTCATTGTCTGAAACCAAACGCTGAATTAGTTCATCTTTCGATCCTTTGCAAGATAATTTACAAATATTCAGTTCCGTTTTTAATTGCAAAACTGTAAACTCTTTTAAATGTTTCGAGTCCAATTTTTCCATTTTGTGCATATATTACGAAAAAAATATAATGAAAGCAATTACCTTCTGCCTTCGATGCTTGAAAACGAGACAGTCATACTTCTAGACAATGTCACGAAGATAAGGCGTCGGCGGCCTGACTTGAACGATTAATGTTTCAGTCCAATTGATAAACTGAACGAAAATTTTTGCGGAGTGGAAGATTTTACGACTGCGCCATGTAAGATTAGAATCTAAACTAATTTATTTACAATCATATGTACACGTATAAACCCCGAAAAAGGGCACAGTTGTATACAGGATGCATCATAATTTCGTAATGACGGCTTACAAAATTGATCAATGAAGGACTATGATCTGCTGTGTTTGATAAAATGTTCCCTATTTATAATCCGATACAGTCTCCTCCCTACTAAAACCACATATGTCTGTAAATTATTTCAAAATAGTTTGCTAGACATACGTCCATGAATAGAGGCATATTCTCACAGATGTTAAGGTAAGTTATATTTCTAGATAAAATGTACTGTTAAATAATAAAAGTCATGATTTTTTTTTAAATATATAACTCAATAAAAATATCAATATAAAACTTTAATTGACGGTGAAAATTTATTCGTCACGTAAAAATTAAAAGTTTAAATTGAACGGATTAAATTAAATTTTTTGCGGCTATTTACGATAAAATATTTTTCTTGCTCAGTTTTGAAATATAATTCATGGTAAATCACGAAATTAATTTTTATGATATGCATGATTTTGTTAATGAAATTTGTAAAGTCTTTTGTTTTATCTATCTTACAAGCACATAATTTATTCTAGATCTTTTCTTTTAAAATGTTTAATAATTTTTTTAAGTAAATACATTTCTCATTAAATTTACTGACGTTTTGACGCAAATTGAAATCAAAAACTGATTTTTTTTTAACTTCATGCGATTTTTAAGTATTTTCTCTATTTAAAATTTACATATTTACTTTTAGTTCTGTAATCTTCATGTTAAATTTAAAAATTAATAATAGTTTTTATTTTCTCCTACTTTTGTACTGGAAAAGTAATGTTTTCTAGTAGACTTTAGAAGTATTAGATTTTGACAGATACGCATGTTTTAAGACCTTATGAATTCAATTCGAACACTTTTTGGAATATGTCATTCTCTGTGTGTGAGAGAGAGAAGTGTGTGTGTGTGTGTGTGAGAGAGAGAGAGAGATGTGCGTGTGTGTGAGAGAGAGCAAGGTCTGTGTGTGAGAGAGGTGTGCGTGTATGTGAGAGAGAGCAAGGTGTATGTGAGAGAGAGAGCAAGGTGTGTGTGAGAGAGAGCAAGGTGTGTTTGAGAGAGAGAACGAGGTGTGTGAGAGAGAGAGCAAGATGTGTGTCAGAGAGCAAGGTGTGTGTGAGAGAGAGCAAGGTGTGTGTGTGAGAGAGAGCAAGGTGTGCTTGTGAGAGAGAGGACGAGATATATATGTGTGTGAGAGAGAGAGGTGTGCATGTAAAAAAAAGAGATGTATGTGTGTGAGAGAGAGATGTGTGTGAGAGAGCGAGATGTGTGAGATAAAGAAAGAGGTGTGAGTGTTTGCGAGAGAGATAGAGGTGTGCGTGTTTGGGAGAGAGAGGTGTGTCTGTGAGGTGCATGTGTGTGTGAGTGTGTGATGTGCGTGTGTGTGAGAGAGAGAGGTGTGTGTATATGTGAGGTATGCATGTGTGTGAGATGTGAAATAGAGGTGTCTGAGGTACGTGTGGGGGTATGTGAGTGTGTGAGGTATGGGTGTGTGAGGTGTGGATGTATCAGGTGTGGTGTGCGAGGTGTGGGTGTGTGAGATGTGGATGTGTGAGAAAGAGATAGAGGTGTGTATGAGAGAAAAAAGGTGCACGTGTGTGTGGGAGCGAGAGACATGTGTGTATGTGAAAGTGACGTGTGTGTGTGGGGTGTGAGAGAGAGCAAGATGTGTGTGGGAGAGAGCCAGGTGTGTGTGAGAGAGAGCAAGATGCGTGTGTGACAGAGCAAAGTGTGCTTGTGAGAAAGAGGACGAGATGTATGTGTGTGTGTGTGAGAGAGAGAGAGAGAGAGAGGTGTGCGTGTAAGAAAGAGAGGTGTATGTGTGTGTGTGAGAGAGAGAGGTGTGTGAAAGAGCGAGAGGTGTGTGAAAGAGCGAGAGGTGTGCGTGCTTGGGAGAGAGAGGTGTGTCTGTGTGAGGTGCATGTGTGTGTGTGGGTGTGTGATGTGCGTGTGTGAGAGAGAGAGGTGTGTGTATATGAGAAGTGTGTATATGAAAGGTGTGTGTACATGTGAGGTGTGCATATGTATGAGATATGAGAGAGAGGTGACTGAGGTGCGTGTGGGGGTATGTGGGTGTGTGAGGTGTGGGTGTGTGAGGTGTGGATGTGTTAGGTGTAGGTGTGCGAGGTGTGGGTGTGTGAAATGTGGGTGTGTGAGAAAGAGCCAGAGGTGTGTATGAGAGAAAAAGATGTGTACGTGTATATGACAGAGAGAGAGATGTGTGTGTGTGAGAGAGAGAGACGTGTGTGTGTGGTGTGTATGAGGTGAATGTGTGTGAAAGAAAGAGGTGTACGTGTGTGTGAGGGGTGAGGTAAATGTGTGTGAGAGAAAGAGGTGTACGTGTGTGTGAGAGAGAGAGAGAGGGAAGTGTACGTGTGTGTGGGTAAGTGAGTTGAGTGTGTGTGTGTGAGAGGGAGATGCGTGTGGTCACTCACATCTCGTGGTGATATATTTGTAAGGTGCGTGTTTGTGTGAGAGAGGTGTGAGGAAGGTGTACGTGTGCGTGAGGTATGCGCGTATGAGCGATAGGGGAGGACAATGTAACTCAAGAACCAACGATGCTACCTCAATGATGCATACAATGATAATAGCATATATATACAATGATAGTAGTAAATGTATACAATGATAGTATACAGTATACGGAAGAAATACATATTTTCAACAACCATATGTGTTAATTGTAAAAAAGTAGTTTATGTCAACCAACTCAGATAAGATTTATGAAATATTTTAAAAGAAAAATTGGAATTTGAAATCCGAAAAAATACATTCGCTTTTCATTTTCATAATGTTTGCGATATAGGTTGAACAAAATACCATTGAATAAAAATGTATGAGAAATTCCAGAGGAAATGCACACTCCGGTTTTGCCAAACTGTTACCTTACACCTTTCTGGTAGGTCGGACTGTCTGGGTATCAACAACAACAACAACACTCCGGTTTTGGAAATTGTGTTATCTACTTCCATCTGCAAAGTGAAAAATCAAAGGATTTGCATATACAGGAAACAGAATGTTTCTGAAACTAAATGAAGATCATCCAGAAAGTAAGAACAGTACAGGTACGTGTAAGAACATTTTATTTTAATTCCTTTTAGCAAATTATTTTATATATCAGATTAAGTTTAAAACTAACATTCAAATGAATGCAAAATATAAAATTTAATACAATTCATAACCATTAAAAATATTTTTAAAGATGTTATTTATTGTTTTAATGGAAAAATCTTATCCTTAACTTTTCTTGTAAAATGCGTACATTTTTCTTTTAAAAACTCAATATTCTCAATAATTATTAAAACAAATCAATCTTCTTCTTTTGCCTTCTACTTTCATTCATTTTTTCTTCTTAGTTTTAGAATATTAGTCCATAAATTGTTTTTTTATGACTTGCGTGATTTTGCTAATGAGTTTCGAGAAACATTTTGTTTTATTGGTGTTTTAAGCATCAAAATTTTCCTATGAATTTTGACAGAATTTTTATTTGTTTTTGTAATAAACAAAATTATATATTTTAGTTCATTAAATTTATTTACGTGCTGCATTTTTAATATCTCCACTATTGCAATTTTGAGACTATTTCTTTTGTAAGGTATTTTCATCACTTTTAAGAATCATTATTGATCCATTTCTTTCAGTTTTTTTCTAGAAGATATGTCTAAAGAAAGCCTTAAATAAGAATATTTAGTGTAATTGATTATGGAAAAGACTTGATTGCTTGTAGCACAAATTAAAATCAGTCTAAATATCTATTATTGAGATATGAAAGGAAACCTTCTTTTACATTAAACGTACCACGACCAGTCAAATGGCCGGTTGTAACTTTTGATTAGAAAATTCGCATATAATGTTATCTCTATGTCTCACTTCATGACTTTTTCTATTAAATGTATACAATCAATTTTACAATATTTATTTTTTCTTCTTCTTGTGTTTATATGGTAAAGATACATAACCTACCGTTATCTACCACGACCGGTCATTTGACCGGCAGGAAGATTTATTGCCTTATAAGATTATCGGGTGAGAAAATGT
This sequence comes from Amaurobius ferox, assembly GCA_951213105.1. Classification (NCBI taxonomy): domain Eukaryota; kingdom Metazoa; phylum Arthropoda; class Arachnida; order Araneae; family Amaurobiidae; genus Amaurobius; species Amaurobius ferox. The sequence goes on from OX578134.1 coordinate 130,217,514, forward strand.
TATGCATATGCACATTCCACATATTTTCATCAGTTTTCTGCACATTTCTGCAGGGACTCTTGCGTAGTAAGTTCAGTTATAATTAATTCTATATTAAAATTTCAATAAAATGCGTAAAATTTCAAGTTGCAAGAAAAGGTGACAAAAACTAAAATGTATTACTAGTTAGTTTATATTTTTGTTTTTACAGCGTTACTCTATTCCTAATCTTCACCCTAAAAAGATGTCGAAACTTTCAAGACGCACCAAATTGTTGGAAATTGATGAAGGTGAACTTTCTGAAAGTGAAGATATATTATTTGAAAATGATACGGATCTATTAGACACTGTGTGAGAGCCTGCAGATACCGATAATGAAAAGGAGAATATTGTGAATATAACACGTAGAGGACGAAAAAGAATGATATTGCTCTCAAGTTCTGAAGATGAGAATGAAAAGATTAACAGTATAATTTCGATTGATGGCACTGTTTGGGAAGAAATGCAAATAAGTGCTACATCTGTTAGAGCAGCACTTCATAATATATTCAGGGAAGAATCAGGTCCAACGGAATATGCAAAACGTAATATTATAAAGGGTAAAGTGAAGACTGCATTCCATTTTCATTCACAAATGACCACCGTATTATGAAACGTATATAAGAACATACACAATAGAAGAAGCAAATGGAGTTTTAGGAACCGAATGCAGTCTATTACCTTACAGTTACTTTGTTTAACATTTCCTTACTAAAATCAATATTACCTGCATTCAAACAGAAAAAATAAAGTTTTTATCTAAAAACCGGTCATTTGACCAGTTACGGTACTAATAGGTATACATTGAGTGTCGGTACGTTTAGTGTTAAAACCCTCTTTACACTGAACAGATTCATCGAGCCGATACTACTATATTGCATTGTAAGCATTGTAAGATGTACAGTGAACTTTCCAATAACGTGCTTAATTCGCACCGCGTTATAAAAAAAACTCAGATTAGTGCAAATCAGATTAATTCGTACCGTGTTATATGGAAACCGCATTCCGTGTTTTATGAAACCGCATTATAAATAACCCAGAATTAGTACAAAACCGAACAAATCTTACAACGTTATATGGAAATTGTATTAAGTAAAACTCAGAACATATAAATCAGGCTGATTCGTTCTACGTTATATAAAACTGCATTTTTAGAGTACCATGTTATGATGAATACGGTTATGAAATATAAGTTTATTGATACAAAGGGTAATAAATATATATTTACATATTTCGAATAATTTTTTTTTGAGAAGTCATATAAAAAATATTATATAAATATTAGGATATCAGAAAATTACAAAACACTGAGAAATACCAACTTAATAACGTTTTCTAACAAAAATCCTATTAATATTCATCATCTCTGTCAATATTAGCGGTCTAATTCTTTTTTTCTTTTAATGCCCTCTTTACTTTACATATCTTCGATTTGGTTGGCAAATGTAGTTTTATTTTGAAACTCTACCAAAATATCTCTATAATGAGCTGAGCAACCTTGTAATTATCTTTTAAACTTTGCACTACTGAAGGATCAGTTTCAATAAAGTAATTTTCTAATTATTTACCCAAATCCAGTCCCCTTTCCACATCATTTGAATTGAAATTTTCAACCCATTCTTTAACCATATTTTCGTCTACCAATGCATTTGAAGTGAATGTATAAATTTTTTACAGGGTATTTCCCTGATAACTGAAATTGAGAAATGGTGATGTACGTGGAGGAAAAATCAGTGGAATTCCCCATTAATCTAAACCGCAAAAATGTAATAAAAAATCCATGCTATAGGGAACCTGGTTAAGTTAATTGAGTTATATTATAAAGAAACCGCATTATAAGACTACCGCGTTGTATGGATACCGAGTTTTACGAGTACCGCGTTATGAGAGGGCTATCTCAAATTTTGCTCCGCATTATATGGAAACCGAGTACCGCGTTATAGGAGGATTGACTGTATTTGACAACGAATGGTTTGTCGTATATTGCTCGTCTACCATGTCATTATATCAAGTGATCAGACCAAACTGTTTCACACGAAACTCATCTTGATAGTGTTATGGAATATCTTCTTCCATATTCCATTCCATCTTGCGATTAAATCGAACTAGTTCGTATAAAGTATATTCCAAATTAAGACTTCCAATCCCAAGATATATTTTGATTTAACACCTTAGTTTTCAAATTCTATAAGGCAGGTCAAAACTTACCCGATCGCGCCAGTTCATAAACCCTTGACCAGATCTACGATTACCAACATCATTGCTTATTATTATCATTGATCTTGCTATCAAGTGGGTCCTTCAGAGAACGATCACTACAATATAGTGTCCTAGACCACGCCCTTCGCTATAGAATGCTCCTACTAGGTGAAGTTCACTTCACTGTCGTTCTTAGCTACCGCTACCTCACAGGAGGGGAGTGTGTAACAGACAGCTCACATTTGCGAGTGAGTAGTTTGCTAAATACTCCATCCAGCACATAATCCAATCTCCTTTGCACATTCCATCCAGTGATCGAACCGAACCATGCCCCCAAAGAGAATTATAAATTAAGACTTCTGAACTGACGATGTCTTTTGTGGAATACCTTTGTAGCTTATTTATCAAAGTTATGTGTCATGTGTTCGGAAACCGGCTGAGCAAAATATTGCAAGTAGTTAACTACAATGTTCAAAATATATCCGTTACATTTATGAAAAATTGGGTTTTTAATGCATGAACGCTAACTTCAAAGAAAAATCCATTGTTTGATAAACAATCGACAAAAGGTATTCTAAAACTTTAAATCACCAGTATATATTGCAGCTTTGTCATTTGACAATTCTGACTTATCTATATATTCAATTGCAGCTACATATATTATTTTATTTCCCCTGTCCCTGTATACATATGCAAAATTTCAGCACAAAATAAGTTTACTTGCTGATAGTATAATTAACATTAAATGGAATAAGACCAATGAATATATTTTTAAACTAAGAATATTTTTACATGGTTAACATATTATAATTTATTTAAATCATTTATTGCATCTGTTTTTACCCATTTATGCATGCTTCTTTTAATTTTCAGCAATAAAATAATTTATAATTAAAAAATATGTCCATTCTACAAGTAAAGTAATGGATACCAATTAAAACTTATTGCATTTTACAAAAGAGAACTACATAATTAGACTCAAGTAATATCTTTAGAAACTTCTTTGCAGATATTGGAGTCCATGGACGCCAATGTCTGCAATGGAGGGTCAAACTGTTTGGAATAGGGTATGTCAAATACCTGTCTTTTGGGGAGGTTCTTCGTTTGAGACGGACGCTGTCCCGCCCGTAAGCAAACGGTTAATAAAGATTTGTGTGAATTCATTTTCAGGGGCAGCATCTATGATTTATTTCAAACTGGATAAATACCTTACATAATAGCAAAACAAAACAAAAAATCTGATGTGGGCATCACATGCTTTTCCCTGCAGACTCAAATTAATTTTCTCTTAATTTCTTTAATAATTCATTAAATTCAGTTTAATTGCACAAAATAACACTGAATTTGCACTTTTAATTCAATTTATGTTTTTATTTCCTAACTGGTCAGTTTCTTCCAAGGCGGCGAAACAAAAATGCAAAAATCTCATATATCTCGAGAACGGTTAGTTATAGAGTAAGTGGGTGGGTCTTAATCTTTCTCCCGTCAAAAATTATGTATAAAATAAGCATTTAATTGATACATTTAAGCATACGTAGTCTGTTATTTTAGATTTTGATGAATTACATTTTTAGATTTTTAAATTTTGACGAGAAAAAGAATACGGCCAACTTCATTACTTTAGGAATAACCGTTTTCGATATATTTAAGTTTTTTCGAATTTTTGTTACGACACCTTTGAAAAAATGTCCAATTACCAAATTAAAAAAAATGAATTAAAATTGCAGATTCAGTCTTATTTTGTGCAATTAAACTCAATTTAAAGTATTATTAAAGAAATAAAGAAACAAGAAACATCAATCATGCATAAGCATTGATTATGAAACACTTTCCAACTGCGATGCAATTTTATTTAAACATCTCTAAAATGCTATACATTCAGTGGGAATAGTTTTAAAGTTATCACAATACTACAATTATTTATTATATTTTAAAACTTGAAACTTCATCGATAGAAATGAACTTTATTCAAATGACGTCATTTAAATATACATTGCCTGATTTAAACATCTCTAAAATGCAATACATTCAGCGGTAATATTTTTAAAATTATCACAATACTACAATGATTTATTATATTTGAAAACTTAAAACTCCATCGATATAAATGAACTTCATTCAAATGACGTCATTGAAATATATAAATCTCCTCGATCTCTATGTAAAAGCTGGAAATATTTCATTCATACACTTTTGTTCCATTCCTTTAATTCATCACAATACCACAATAATTTATTGTACTTAAAAACTAAAAACCATAGAGGTACAAGTAATTTAACTCTATGCTTAAGATTTCATCAAAAAAAAGCGTCTGCTTCTCTATGTAACATCAATGAATGTTTCATTCATATCAGCTATATTGCAGACTCCAAAGCTAAATAATTTTAAATTAAAGAAATTCAGTAATTCCAATACAATTCATCCTACACTTTTATGTGTTTACATTCTCCATAAGGGAAAATTAGGCTTCGTTGTAGAAATAATCAAAGTTTGATGATCATTTAAAAGTCATTCATACACTTTTATTCCATTCCTTTAATTCATCCCAATACTACAATAATTTATTGTATTTAAAAACTAAAAACCATAGAGGGGTACAAGTAATTTAACTCTTTGCTTAAGACTTCATCAAAAAAAAAAAGCGTCTGCTTCTCTATGTAACATCAATGAATGTTTCATTCATATCAGCTATATTGCAGACTCCAAAGCTAAATAATTTTGAATTAAAGAAATTCAGTAATTCCAATACAATTCATCCTACATTTTCATGTGTTTACATTCTCCATAAGGAAAAATTAGGCTTCGTTGTAGAAATAATCAAAGTTTGATGATCATTTAAACTCAAATATATTGTAATTGCGTTGTTTCAGAATATAGATGCACAGAATTTAAGAAAAAATTGTTTTAGGACGGATACAGCACTAAATATAAATTAAAAAGAACTTTAAAAATCACAATTTTGACACAAGATGGATGGAATTGATAATTTAAACTCATGTATATTGTAATTGCGTTGTTTTAAAATATAGATTCACAGAAATTAAGCAAAAATAAAGCGATTTTAGGACACAACAGGAAATATAAATTAAATATAATTTTTAAAATCACGATTTTGACATAAGATGGAAGTCATATTTTATTTTGAAGCGGGTCACGTGGTCTCTTTATATAATATGGGTGTAATTATTATTCTAAGTTTTATTTAAAAAACTACCCAATATATTTTACTTTTTTTCATACATTTTATGGGATAATTTGAATATTTTCTAAAACTTTGGAAGCAATTTGTGAATTTTAAATTCGCTTAAAAAATGTTTGGAAAATTAGGTTCCATAGGATTCAATGTACTTTATATTTTCAACCCGGGTTCAGTTCAAAACTAATATGGTGTTATTTTTCATTTATATTCCCATAGGTCCCACAGACCGTCTGAAAAACATACTAACATTTCATTTTGATAAAGTCATTTTTACGGCAGTTTTCGTGCTAACGGACGGACAGACAGACAGATAGAATGGACAAAGTCATAAACACTTTTTAACTATGTTGTAAAGTGTTAAAAATGAATTTAAGTCTGCAGGGAAAGTCATGTGCTGCACACATCAGATTTTTTTATCCTGAAGAAGGAGGATGTTCAAGACTTTAAAACCGTTCAATACCGTTAATAATTTGTTTTATGCCATGTAAAGAAATTATTAAATTCCACAACGAGTTAGTGTAATCTTCTTTCCCTTTTAAAGAATATTTAAAAATCTGCAAATTTTAAAAAACCTATGAATATTCCCAAATATTTTTTAGAAAGTTATATTGCTTTTTAAAAGATTTTCGAATACCGACTGTATTTTCAGTAACACAACGCTTCAGTTAAACTGTGTTAAATAATAATTACATTTAGCTTGGCTTTAACAATACTAAATTATTTAATGTAGATTATTTTATCAATATTTGGTGATATATTCAACAATTTATTTCACAAATATACAATTTTCAATCATTATACTATTTTTTTCTGTCTTTGTAGTAACATTACTCCAAAGACAAGTAGAATCAGTAACTTGGAGTAACTTGATATATCGACATGGGATAATACATGAATCATTGCTGGTGACATATGTCAATACTTATTTTTTATTAAATAAGCAGTAAGTATTGAAACAGAGTAAAAAATCTGATGAGGACATCACATAACTTTTCCTACAGATGCAAATTCATTTTCTATTAATTTCTTTAATAATTCATTAAATTGAATTTAATTGCACAAAATAACAAACATAATTATTTGAAATGATACTGAATTTGCAATTTTATTTCAATTTTCGTTTTCATTTAATAACTGGACGTATTTTCAAAGTCAGTGTAACAAGAATGCGAAAAACTACTGTCTAGAGAACAGCTAGTTCTGAAGTAATAGCTGGTCTATTCTTTTTATCATCAAGAATTACATATAAAATAAGCACCTATCATCACTAGGATGACCCACAAGTGACTTAATTGTAAAATTTTATGAAATTTGGTCCATTAGTTTGAGTGGATCCATGCCTTGCACATACACACGCACAAACAGACACTTGCACAAACAGAAATGTTCTAAAGTAATAAGTTTGGTCTGTTCTATTTATCGTTAAAAATTACATATAAAACAAACACCTAATCATCACTTGGGTGACCTACAAGTGACTTAATTGTAAAATTTTATGAAATTTGGTCCATTAGTTTGAGTGGATCCATGCCTTGCACATACACACGCACAAACAGACACTTGCACAAACAGAAATGTTCTAAAGTAATATGTTTGGTCTGTTTTATTTAACGTTAAAAATTACATATAAAACAAACACCCAATCATCACTTGGGTGACCTACAAGTGACTTAATTGTAAAATTTTATGAAATTTGGTTCATTAGTTTTTAAGCTAGAATGGATCCAAGCATTGCACAGACACACGCACAAACAGACACTTACACAGGCAGAAATGTTCTAACGTAATCAGTTTGGTCTATTATTTTTATAGTTAAAAATAATAAAACAAGCACCTAATCATCACTAGGGTGACCTACAAGTGACTTAATTGTAAAATTTTATGAAATTTGGTCCATTAGTTTTTGAGGTAGAGTGGATTCATGCATTGTACAAACACAGAACCACACACGCACAAACAGACACACATACACACACTTACAGACCTCCCGCTAAAGATATTTTTTCTTGTTCTAAATGTCTCAAATCATGTATATCCGTCGAAAACCCCTGTTGAACTTTCGACACGAATCCAATACTTTCCCTATACACTACCATGTATTGCAGAGAAAGTAAAAAGATATGAAGCTATGACGTTTACTTGATATAATGACATGGCGTAATACATGAATCATTGCTGGTGACATATGTTAATACCTATTGCTTGTGAAATATGTTAACCCCAAATATTTCTAAGTAAAAGAAACATTACTGTTAAATTATGATCAAGAAAAAAAAATACGTCCTAGAAGTGAAAAATCTTATTGAAAAAAGTAAATTTAGAAGAAAAAGGATTACACGGCTATCAAATTCTATAAGTAATCCTTTTTTAAGGAGAAAATTTTCTACTTGAAAGCTTTCTGAACACTCAAGATTTTCCCATCTTAAAGCTTATTTTCAATAATAAAGGATTTACATAAATCGACATTTACTTAATTCGTTTTTCGCTAGCCGAACTTACCCGGTCGCTTTTTGATGCGAAATAGCTTAGGGTTCGGAATAGAGTTAATCTTGAAAGAAATGCAACGTAGATGAAGCGGAAGTATGGGACGCCATATTATTACGAATACAGAACAGAAAACCATTGTTATAATTTAAAGTTCTGGGTTGCTTGACCTTGGCGGCAATTTTGGTTTGAAGAAATATCGCCAACTTGACGGGTTTGGCAAAGTGCTAGAAACTTCTGGAATTTTGTAGCTTCGCTAAGGACTTCACAGGTCATGTGTTTCTTTCCAGAACTTTCTACAGAGGATATGCCTTATAAACTTTATAAAATCCCCATTGTTCAGTTGTGTTGTCACGTGATATGAGTAAAAGTATCTGCCAAATTCTATACACAACCCGAAGTATAAATATTTTTTTTCGATTATGTACTCCTTTTAAGTTATATTATAAAACAATATTGATATAGAAATGTAAAAAATTAAAATTTTAGATTTGCGACATCTGTGCATCAACATCTACACTTTTCGTTTTTTTTACCGCACGTTCGTCCGGTAAAGTGACTACAAACGTTACATCCAAACGTTTCCTCGTCGATAAATTAGTCGTCTGTAGTCCAATTCGGGCGAAATGCCTTGCACTCTATTCATCTACCAAAACTATATAATTTAAAAAAAAAATATTAAAAAATGAAAACATATATCGAAATCTTTTCCAAGGTACCTTGTTACAAACAACCTTTCCTCATTCGAAATATACAAAAGGAGCGATACATCACAACAATCTATAACGAGTAACAGACTATTTTTTAAAAGTTCTAAACTTGCGATGGCATTAATGCAGTTGTTCTCGGGCAATGATAATAGTGTCTTCTACACTATATGATCAAAAGTATCTGGACACTTTGGATGTTTGACTGTTTTTCAAATATCTAAATAAATACTTGGCGAAGTGTTCTGTAACTTTGGTGATGTAAAGAACATGCTTGAATGCACACTTTCCAATAAAGTTTCTGTGACTTCTGCATTTAGATGACCACCAAGATATTGAAAAAGGGGGGAAATATATTTGATAACCCTGTATTATAAAAAGCTGGAAATGATTTGTAACTTTCACAAAATAGATAAATTGCTTTGTTCAATATGCATAAGCATTTTCGTAAAACAAAACCGTATATTCATGAAGATGTAAACATTTCTTTAAAAAAAAAAATTTTGTTAGATATTTGTTTTGCTAACAATATCCAGATGTTTCAATTAAATTTCATGAAACTTACGGAACATTTGTCAACATTCAAGAAAATATTATATTTCAATTGAAACTTAAAGCATTAAATATACGATGAGATATAATCATTGGAAGAAACTAAGTTTTTACTGCTCAGGTGCGAAACATAGCAATAGTTTTCTTTCATGATTTTGTAGTGAATACTGTAGGACAAATTTTATAAAAAATCCTCTGGAATATCGTGAAAATTCACAAAGATATTGACGATATAGAGATCAGTTTTTCTCTTACTTTTTGAAAGTACCTGAATAATAAGGAGGTTTCCACAAATTGACATTTTAAATCGTAAATCATATGATAGTTAAACTGGAGTAAATACAATTAACTAATATACTAAATACATATACACGGTCTGATCAAAACTATCTGGAAACCTGTATATATGTTTTGCTTCTCCTTCAGAAAAGTCACATATTAGTATGAAGTGGGGCCACCTTTTGCTGCAATGATGACTGTCACTCTATCAGGGAGACTGTATATTAGTTTCTGAAATGTTGCAGCAGGAATTGCATGGCATTCTTTTAAAAGAATACTAGTCAGCTCTGCCGCCGATGTTGAGCGTTTAGGCCTAGCTCACAGTCGAAGTTCCAATTCATCCCATAGGTGTTCTATAGGATTGAGGACGGGGCTCTGAGCAGGCCATTCCAATTCCTCAACATCCATGTCAGCAAACCAGCTCTGCACAGCCCGTGCTTTGTGGACAGGAGCATGATTTTATTGAAACAAGAACGGACTCACTCCAAACTGTTGACACAATGCAGGCAGCATGGAATTGTCCAAAATGGCGAGATGTCCTGCCATCTTCAGAGTACCCTTTACAGGAATTAGAGGGTCAAGCCCGAACCATGAGAAACCATTATACTTCCACCACCAAACTTAACTTCCGGCTCAATACAGTCACGTAAAAGGCGCTCACCCGGTATTCTCCACACCCATACTCTACCATCGGATTGCAGGAGAGTGTACCGCGATTCGTCGCTCCATAACACTTGACGCCATTGCTCAAGGCTCCATTTTTTGCGCGCTTTGCACCACTGTAAGCGAATCTTGGCATTGGTTGCGGTAATGCTTGGTTTATATGCAACTGCTCGACCATGGAAAAACAAAATTTCGCAGCTCCCGACGAACTGTCATTATGCTGGCGTTGCATCCAGAGGCTTCCTGAAATTCTGCACAAACTACTTCCGCCGATTGCATGCGGTTCGCTTTCACAACTCTCTTCAGCACTCTGCGGTCGCTTTCTACTAGACGGAATGGTCGACCAGGTTGTACATGCACAGTTGTAGAGCCTGTATGTTTCCACTTCACGATAGCATCATTTACGGTGGAACGGGTCACTCGTAACATAACAGAAATCTCATGAACAGATTTTCCACAGAGGTGACAACCAATCACTTCACCACGTTCAAACTCATTTAGCTCGCGTTTTCTTCCCATTTTACTTTTCTGGCTTTGAAATTAAATTTGTTAACTCGTCTGGCTTATTTTATACTTGTCTGAGAGCTATTAATTTGACGTCATTGGCAGAATCCACCACGTACAGGGGTGGAGACTTTTCATCTTTATTTGCATAAAATTGGACTAGTTCATATTTAGAACAGGGGTGTCCGATGAATTTGTAAAATGTCAATTTGCAGAAACACCCTTATCATTCAGATACTTTCAGAGAGTCAGAGAAAATTGATCACTATATCTTCGCTATCTTTGTGAATTTTCACGATATTCCAATGGATTTTTTATAGAAGTTGCCTTACAGTATTCACTACAAAATTATGAAAGAAAACTATTGCTATGTTTCGCGCCTGCACAGTAAAATTTTCTTCATCGCGTATTCAATGCTTTAATTTTCAATTGAAGTATAATGTTTTTTTAACGTTGACAAATGTTTTGTAAGTCTCGTGAAATTTAATTGAAACCTATGGATATTGCAAGCAAAAACATGTAACATTTTTTTTAACTTTTATATCTTCATGAGTATACGTTTTTGTTTTACGAAAATGTTTATACATATTGAACAAAGCTAGTTAACTATTTTGTGAAAGTTACCAATCATTTCCAGCTTTTTATGATACAGGTCGATCAGATATATTTTTTCCCTTTTTCAATATCTTGGTGGTGCCCTAAATGCACAAGTCACAGACACTTTACTGGAAAGTGTGAGTTCAAGCATGTTCTGTACATCGCCAAAGTTACAGAATATTTCGCCCAGAATTTATTTAAAAATTCGAAAAACATTATAACATCCAAATTGCCCGAATACTTTTGATCATATAGTGTATATCCATAATCATAATAATGTATGTGCTTCTTTTTGGCGTCTGTAGCGAAAAATCTAAGCATCGGACGTCCGTGAAACTTGGTATGAGAGTAACTTGGCTTCCGAGAAGAAATGCATCTTCGAGATTTTTTTTTCTTCAAATTAGCTTCTTTGTTTTTAAATGTTGAATAGCCATTTTGAGTGATTTCTGTACAAATCAGTTTCTTAGCAATCGAAAATATTATCACAGAAATTGATTCTTGACACCATTGGAAAGACCGAAGAATTATCACTTCAAAGAGCTTTTAAACAAATCAACATAGGCCTCGTACTTATCCATTATTATCTTACATAATAAAAGAAGATGTGTGTGTATGTGTGTGTGTGTTATATGTGTCATCCCAAGCGAGAAATCTAAGCTTCAGACAGCGACGAAATTTGGAACTGAGGCACTATAGATTCCGGAACAATACGGCTTGGCAAGATTTTTTACAAATTTGAACTCGTTTTATAGTTCGCTTTTATTGAAGTACGGTTTAAGCGATTTTCAAACGAATCAGTTTTTTGGGGATTGAGAATATAATCACACAGTTTTCATCTTGAAACTATCGAAAAAATAAAATACAGTTTCTATAATATTAGTTTTTATTATAGAGATTATATTAAACACATGTTATTTTTAATAATTATTTGAAGCAAGATATACCTAAAATTTAGTTATGTAACATTTTCAGTTAATAATAAAATATCATTCTTTGAATAAACTGTATGACATTCAATAAAAGACGTTTTTACCAAGCTAAGATATCTATAAATTTTGAAGTCATTTCATTTTAGCATGTGATAAACAGATAAAAAGAGAAATTTTTGTAAATATGTGTCCAACTTTATTGAATCGCGATGTCAAAAATTGTACCTTTTCGTTTATGAGAGTATTATCATCTTCCACAAGATATTCAACATCGGAAATGAAATAGTGTTTATATTTCATTTAAATGTGTTTACTCTAAACTTCAAATTTTAAAGTATTTAATAATAAATTCGAGAATTTAAACTCGAATTCAATTTGAAATATATTTCTAAATTGTACTCCAACATGTTTTACTATTACAAAAGTAGAATAAATATTGAAGAGTGATATACGTGTATAGTTAAATACTAACAAGGTAATGTATTTTAAAAATATGCTGTGTAATGATTGCATTATACGTATTTCTTTTATTATGGAAATATAAATGTTTATCAGTATATAATTTTATTTCATATGAATAAAATATAGTTTAGCATATTTAAAATTGAACTGGTTGTAAAAATGTATTTATTTTTTCTGTTTTGAAAATATCTTGAACCTTTATGAATTTATAATATAAGCATAGAATACAATATTCAGTTAAAATATCTGCAATCCTATATTTGCAGTTGGTGAAAATTTATATTTCTTTTCGATATAACAAATGTTTAAAAAACCATATTTCTCAATTCTACGATGTAAGCAATTAATTGACAAGTATTAAACTCAAGATAGCGTGACTCATTTTGAAAGAAACCAATATTTTGTTAATTACAGAGGATGTTCATACATTTTTGTAACGATTCTGAAATATATATATATATATATATAAACAAAGATAACAAATTTATTTCTTAATATGTTCAATTTGATAGTCCTTTTGTTGAACTATCATATTACATCTTAACTTCTAAGATAAAAGAGCTTTTCTTAAAATATCAAGGTTGATTTTGTTCCACTCCTCCACCATAATCTTCCAGAGTCCACCAAACGGATTAGCCTGAATTCCGGTTTCAATTTTCATTTTTTCAAAAACATATAGCAGTAGATTTAAAGGTATGGCTGGTAGCCTTAGATTGTTTGGGTAAAGTGATGGAATGTCTTTTTGGAAAACAGGTTTTAAAACACATTTCTGATAGTAATCCGAGTTAATTTTGCCATTTTCTCTACTTTCCTTATTTTAAGTTTTCTGTTATAAGAGAATACAGCAATAACCATAAAACCTTCATCAAAACTTTCCTGGTTTTCACTGAACCAACCTTTGTTGAGTATGCATTTTTTACCTTTTCCCTAGTCAAATGTAAACTTTGACGTTTCTTTCCTTTTTTATTAATTATGTCACTTAATTTACATGTAGAAATATTAAAACCATGCTTCTCACATCTTCTGTAATAATCGAATAAGAGTATTATAATTTAAAACGAGTATTTCTCTTCGGAAAACGTTCAAATAGCCTTTGATCCATTGTTTATTTTCCAGCGATGTTTTAAAGCAAAGAATACTTTGAATTATGCAGACGATAATTAAACCCTATTCCGACTTGATGCCAGTCGAGTTTTATTTTAGTTATTTAAATTTAATTCAAGGAGAAAATCAAAATCGTTACAAAACTGTGTGAACACCCTCTGTAACTCTTTATCTATTTTACGAAAAGTGGCATATACTGTAATATGAGCAGCTATTATTCCACAAAACACATAGTGAAGGTATAGGAATAACCATGAATTAAAACAAATATAATTTCTAGAGAAATCCACCAATTTTAAGATAAAAAGAAATTATATAGATCCAACTGTATAATGAAATGTATTTAATTTGCTAAGAACTACAATTAGTTTGTCTATATTTACAAAACAATAAATTCCCCATAAAAAGAGAAAGGAAATACATTAATATATAGTCATTTTTCATTATGGAGAATTTAAAAACAAAGTTACTAATTTGTGTGCATCTCCTGTGCAAGAAATATCAAATTAAAATCTCGGTACATGTAAAATTTCCCTTATTAAGCACTATTTGTATAGCATGTTCTCATTTTTTTAATTTTTAGCTCAATTATATCCCTATTGTGAAATGAACTTTTTTAATATAGTTATTAATGTAAGAATACGTTTTAATCACGACAATATGACATATCATACAATCACGACATATATTACTCATTGGGATTAATCATCAACCAAAGTATCTTAGTAAAAAGATACATTGCATTGTTCTCCCATCGAGCTCTTTTGTTTTACAAATTTTGTAAACTTTGCAAGGACAAAATAAGAAAATAAATATTATTGGTCCAAATATAAACAATTATGGCATGTTACCCTTCAATTTATAAGACTTAAAAAATCTTTCAGTTGATACCAAGTTTGATAATGTACCCCTTAGAGGGCGCAAATTGCCATTCGGACGAACTAATAACATCACGAGCACAAAATTATAACGCAGCTATTTTTCACTACAATGATTGAAATTCATGAAGTTTCGTGAATCAGTAAGATATAAATAACTATTTTTATACATAATTATGTCAAATTCTGTCCTATGCTATATTAAGAAAATATAAAATTTCGAAGTTTTAGCTGAAATTTTAAAGCAACTATGTCTAGTTCTTGATTTTTCAATAACAAAACCGGATAAAAAGTTTCTGAAAATTCATATTTATTTGTGGCAGTTATGCACAGAAGGAATCGACCACCGACAGACGGACATTATTCTAAAAATAGTCAAGACGTATTCAGGAGATCCAAAAACCATATCAAAATCTTGAAATTGAAAATTTTCGTGAAAACAATATACTATATTCTATAGTATGAGAAAATTAAAAAATATGATGTAAGCGGCATATGTTTTTCCCTATAAAATGTAATTAATTTACTTCTTCACAGTGAAAAAATAATGTATAAAATCTGCGACACAGTGTTTATAATGTTCAATTATAATGTTGAGTTATAATATTTATAATGTTTATAATGTTTTTTCAGATGACAACATGCTATTTCGAAGTACATAATTAACTTATGTTTCACACAACTCTAAATTGACAATTATCAATATTGAAGGAATGAGCATTAAGGAATATCCAGAAGACCCCAATTTTCAAATGATGTTTTAAGAAAAATCATTTGAAAATCAGAACATTCAATAATGTTAACTAAATAATCATTATATACGTACTTTTTTAATATAAAAAGACAGACGTTAGTATACTAGCTTTAACCAATCTCAAAATATTCCACTTGTTTTCAAATAAATTCATAAAAACATTAAATATATTAAAAAGAATTTATGAATCTTCAAATAGGTTTATTTTTCATACGCAATATTATGCGATAAATCTGCTAACCTCATTTTGGTGGATCTAGTTCTTTCTGTTTATGAATAAAAGTACGTTCTGCAATAGTTTTGTATTTGACGCCAACACACAAAATAAATCTGATGTGGGCAACACATGACTTTCCTTATATAATGCAATGAAGTTACTACTTTTACAGTAAAAAAAAATCTGATGTGGGCAGCACATGACTTTCCCTGCAAACTTATATCCACGTTCTATTTATTTCAATTAAATTTAATTCACTTTTAATTCAATTTTCGTTCTCATTTGATAATTGGACTTATTTTCAAAGGTGGCGTGGAAAAATACGAAAAAAACTAATATGTCTCGAGAACGGCTAGTCCTAGTGTAATGGGGTTGGTCTTATTCTTTTCTTCGTTCTAAATTACGCATTAAACAAGCATTTAATGGATATATTTGAGCATACGTAGCTTTTTAGTTTAGATTTTGACAATTTTTGCGGGCCATTCTGCAAAAAAAGCAGGTTATTTTTTTCTGAATCGTACCAAAATCTAATCAGCACCAGGGTGACCTATACGTGACTCATCTACCGAATTTTGTGAAATTCGGTCCATTAGTTTTTCAGCTAGAGTGGATACAAGCTTTTGCGGGCCATTTCGCAAAAAAAGGCGGGTTCTTTTATTCCGAATCGTACCTCAAACTAATCAGCACCAGCCCCGCACACAAGTGACTTACCTACAGAATTTTGTGAAATTCGGTCCATTAGTTTTTTAGTTAGAATGGATACAAAATCTGCACAGACAGACAGACAGACAGACACACAGACACACAGACAGACAGACACACAGACAGACAGACACACAGACACACACACAGACGTCACGCTAAAAATGGTTTTTTCGTATTCTGAAAGTCCCGAAACGTGTAGATCCGTCGAAAACTCGAGTTGCGATTTTCGGCATGATTCCAATACTTTCCCTATACATTACCATGTATTGCAGGGAAAGTAAAAAAAATCTGATGTGGGCAGCACATGACTTTCCCTGCAGACTTATATTCACGTTCTCTTTATTTTAATTTAATTTATTTAACTTTTAATTCAATTTTCGTTCTCATTCGGTAACCGGACTTATTTAAAAAGGTGGCGTTGAGAAATTACGAAAAACTGAAATATCTCGAGAACGGCTAGTCCTTGTGTAATGGGGTTGGTCTTATTCTTTTCGTTGTTAAAAAATACGTATTAAACGAGCATTCATTGGATATATTTGAGTATACCTAGTTCTTTAATTTAGATTTTGACGATTTTTGCGGGCCATTTTGCAGAAAAAGGCAGGTTATTTTTTTCCGAATCGTGCCAAAATCTAATCAGCACCAGAGTAACCCAGAAGTGACTCATCTACTGAAATTTGTGAAATTCGGTCCATTAGTTTTTCAGTTAGAGTGGATACAATCTTTTGATGGCCATTTTGCAAAAATAGGCGGGTTCTTTTATCCCGAATCTTACCCAAAACTAATCAGCACCAGACTCGCCCGCAAGTGACTTACCTACCAAATTTTGTGAAATTCGGTCCATTAGTTTTTTAGTTATAGTGGATACAAAATCTGCACAGACAGACAGACAGACAGACAGACACACACACAGACGTCACGCTAAAAATGGTTTTTTCGCATTCTAGAGGTCCCAAAACGTGTAGATCCGTCGAAAACTCGAGTTGTGATTTTCGGTATGATTCCAATACTTTCCCTATACATTACCATGTATTGCAGGGAAAGTAATAGGTTTTTCTTATAGTAGATACTTATATTCTTTCCAAGATATTGAATTTTCGACAATTAGTCGTCATTTTCATTGATTTAACATCATTTTAATCCATTTGGCGAGATTTTCGTTAATTTGACAACATTTCAAAAAGTCGCCAAGATGGCGACATTCCGCCAAATTCGTCACCAAAATCTCGCCAAGCTTTACTGACGGAGAAATAAGTTATTTTTATAGCAGATAAATGACTATTGGCGTTCAAATACAAAAGTATTACTCGAAGTATCTTTTCTCATGAATGGAACGAGCTAGATCCACGAGAATGACGTCACCCAATTTATCGCATGGTATTACATATGAAAAGTGAACATGTTTCTCAAAAGGAAATATATTTTTACTTTCCTTATACACATAGTGTATAAGGAAAGTATTGTGACGGGGTCGAAAATTCGAATTCGAATTTTCGACAGGAGAGCATGTTTCAAGCATCCCTGATCACGAATCAAACATTTTTGAAGTGATGTGTGTGTGTGTGTGCGTGTCAGTGAGTCTGTGGAGACGATAACTGACGAACGAATGAACCGATTCGGCCGAAATTTGGTACAAAAATCACAATTTATAAACACTAGAAGCCTATTGTTTTTATACGCAATCGAATGTTCAAAACCACCCTGAATTTTCGAGTGAAATTTTGGAAAACTCGTCAAAAAATCAAAACCGTTAATAAAGTTACGCAAATAGACATTTCTTATGTAATTTTTCATTACAAAACGATTGGCATAAATTTTAGAACACTAACAAGAACCGTTCTCGAACGGGGCCGGCGGGATTAGTTCTGTTTCTTATCGGGCCTATGCCTGCGGCGCTGCTGTAGCTCGTGACGTCATAAAGTGCATCCCATAATTTGCAACTTCAGTATGTGGTTGAAAGTGAGATACTGTTAATATTGACGAAGAAACGGATATATCCTAATAAGGTAAGCTATATCGTTATTCTTTTTATTATCTAGGTAATAATAATAATGCATGGTGTTGTTAATTTCTAAAATTTAAGGGAAAATGTAATCAATTTGTCCACTTTTTTCAAGATACTTAGAGTGAGGCACATGCAGTATAGGTCTAACGAACGTATCACCGAAAGGGGTTTGGTTTTCTTTTAAGTGTATTTTTAATATCTAGAACATGATTAGAAGTGATCTATAACTAGATTCATGGATGTCAAGAGTTTAGGTAGCGTAATTTTTTCAAATCCAACTTCAAATTCATCCGTTGAACGAGTATTTTTGCTACGTAAGAAGTTGATGGAAATCGCTTAGATGTTAAATGTGTAAAATGTCTGCTTCAAATGAAAATACATAATCAGTTAATATGTGCCGAAATATATAAAAAAGTTTGGGGCGATGAAAATTTGCTGAGTCAAATATCGTCCAATAGTAAATACTTGTGAATTTAGCGTTTTTATTGGCTTTTGTGAAATAAACGTTATTTAGATGTAGACGTAATGTAGATGGGTTGGAAAGAAGATAGTGTGGCATATATATCCCAAATATAACAATTATTTTAGACGCATCATAACTTTATATTCCTTCAATATATTCCTAAAATATAAAGGTCATAGGGGGGCCTACATTGTAATAGTATTTAAATAAGTATATATTTAAAATATTCAGTGTTGTTCCTGAAATCATTATCTGATTAATATAAGTCTAGATAATATAATATAGGCCTACAGTTAGTAGAATCAAATTAACAGAATCTACATTGCATTGTTTAAAGCCAATAAGAGAGAGAAAAAAATATATATATCAATGATTTAAAAAAATTATGATTAAAATTTTAATATACATTTATTGTTTACTAATTTATAGTGATTATAAATTTAAACCAATTGCATCCAAATAAACTCTCTTATAACAAAAATGTACTTTCTACTTTTCTTCTCAACTTAAAAAATATGTTGTAATATATATATATATATATACAGGGTTGTAGTGGAGGGTATACAGCGGTGTATGCCGTATACCCTCTGATTTTTCAAACAAATTCCGTATACCCTCTGCTTTTTCTTAAAAACTATGTACACGCTTTGCAAAACGCTTTGTTTAATGAACAACATAGTAACAGATTTGAGATCATCTTTATTGATTTCAAACGTCTCCAATCTAATGTTTATTAATGCAAATGGACCACCTATAGAACACTTACAACCAGAAAAATTTGTAAATTCTTGGTTGGCCAACCATCGCTCTTCAGTTGACAATAGATCAAGAGTATGCACTACAAAAAAAGACACAGAAACGGATTTCTCTCGTCAAGCAGTTTGTAAAATATTTCAATGAAAATGATAGAGGTATGCCTTAAAATTTGTTTAAATAAAACAAAATTACATCCTACTTAATATGTGTTTAAATATTTCTCTCTTAACATTTTCTGTAATTATTTTATAACATAGTTAAATATTAATATAGTGAGATTTTCAAATTGAAATATCACTCGATGCTAGTCTGCATATTTTGCTTTGCATAAATACAATAAACTCCCAATAACTTGAACCTTGTGAACACGAATTTCTGCTTAAGTCGAGGTTTCTTCAAAGTTCCACAATTCCTTTCCTGTAATATAAAATTATTAGGCTTTTTTTTCTCGATAATTTGAATTTCGATTGATTCGAACATTTCCCCCAGTCCTTTGAATATACCCCATAGGCGCCCGGAGGGGGGAGCGCAAGGGGACGATCAACCCCTGGGTTATGAATTTCCTATATATATACATGTATGTGCGTGTGTACATGTTTTTTTGCCCCCCCCCCTCCCCCTGGAAAGTGTAAGTAGTAAGTACATGTTTCGCCTCCCCCTGGAAAAAATTCTGCATGCACCCATGGTATACCTCTGGTTTTTTTACTACTACTGCACTGTGTATATATATATATATGAGACGGTGAGCGGTACAAAAGCCCAACCACCAAAAAACATTTTTTGGAGTTAACCATACTAAATGACTTCTGAAAGAGTTGTTTTATCAGATGGTAAAGTTTTTAAAACTTTTTAAAATTATTTAAACGCTGTGGGAGGCATTAATCTGTTTCTTGACTATTGAGAATGGGAGTTTTCACATAATGAATAACAGCCCATCTCCGACATGTCTTGAGAAAAATTGGTTCTGTATGGAGCTCTTGTACGCCTGCTCCTGCCCTTGATTAGTGCTACCTGCTTCATTAATTGATAGTTTGTTTGTATTCTCAGTGCGGTTCTCAGTGATAGTTATAGATACACATATTTTTATAAAGAAGTGAAAAGTCTATTATTTCTAGTTTTCATACTTTGGAAACAAAGCAAAAAGTATTTATTATTTCTTGGAAAAAACAAAGAAACTTTTTTTTTAATTATAAAATTACTTGCTTGAAAGAAAAGTAGATTTAGTGTGTCAAGCTCGTCGATCGATCGCACCCCCCTGAAATCTGTCTAGTGGGTAATCAAAACCTGTACATGGTGATAGTGTTACCACTATTTTCTTTCTAACACTCATGTTTTGTTTGTTTCAACATCTTAAGTATTTTATTCATTTTATTTTTAGGATGGGTCGGAAATGCAGTGTTCCCATGTGTAGATCTAACTATAGAGGCACGTCTTATATCCCATCATTCTTTTTTCCTAAAGAGGAAGCTAGGCGTACTTTATGGATAAAAAGTATAAATCGCTCTGATTTTGAACCCAGTGCAACAGCTGTTGTTTGTGTTCATCACTTTGATGAGAAGTTTGTAATACGTGAAGACAAATTTACACGAGACGATGGCACAGTGATTGTGTTTCCAAGAAAAAACTTTACGCTAACAAAGGATGCATACCCAACTATATTTCCAGACCAACCATCATACTTAACTGTGCAACTGGCTTCAGAACGAAAATCACCATCTCAACGTCGTCAGGAAATGATAGCAAAAGATGAAGAGAAGTTTTTGCAATGGTGTGCCAATGATGTTATTTCATCTTTTGAACAATTTACAAAAAAATGTGGCGCTGCGCAACATTCTAATTGGATTAATATTATTCGTGATGATTATGTGTTGTATTATCGGATCGATGACTGTGACTGTCCTAAAATTACAGTGTCCATAAAAGTATTTAAAGATTTAACTGTCAAAGTGTGGCATTTAGGAAACCCAATAGAGATTAAGTCATTGGAGTGGATTTTAGGCCCAGATTACAAATGCGATAAATGGACGAAATTTGATTGTTTAATGAACCTCTTAGTATCCTATGAAATAAATGATATATCTTTTGATCAGAAATTGTTAACTGCCGCTTATCTTCTGCAGAAGTGCTATGATGAAATTGAAGAAAATGATGATGAGAAACATTTACGATTAAAACTAAAATTCTTGAAAGAACAGATAACTTTAATATCTGTAAAACAATTGCGCTATAGTTCAGATGTTCTTATTTGGGCTTCCAAATTGTATTTTTGCTATCCGTCATCTTATTCTGAATTAAGAAATAGTGGTGTCCTAATTTTGCCTAATCCGTGCTACCTTAAGAAATTATCAAACTTAGTTAGTTGTACCAGTACCAACACTGTAAATGCCCATGTGAGATATTTAAAACAAAAAGCGAGCTTAATAGATGACTCTGAAAAAATTATTAATGTTCTTTTAGATGAGATCTATGTCACTCCATCAGTAAGCTATAAAGCTGGTTATCTTGCTGGCATATCAGCCAATTCCAATTCAGAAGCCACCACAATACAAGCTTTTATGCTTGTATCTGTTTTTTCTAAAAACAAGGACATTGTCTCCTTAATTCCTGTCAAAAATCTCACAGCACAAACCCTCCATAGTTACACGTTAAGAGTTTTACAGATTTTGTCAGAATGTGGCTATTCTGTTTTATGTTTGATATCAGACAACAATAGAGTAAACCGCAACATGTTTACTCTAATGTGTAATGGTGAATTGAAGCATAGTATAAACAATCCTCAAGATCCTACACGAAAACTTTTTTTCTTATTTGATACTGTTCATTTAATCAAATCGGTTAGAAATAATTGGTTAAATCAACCTAATCAAACATTTTATTACCCAAATCCTAATGATAACATTGAAGTCTATACTGCAAGTATAACTCCTTTAAAACAAATTTATGAAAGTGACAAAAGTAAAATTGTCAAAGTAGCCCCTAAATTGTCCCAAAAGGTACTCTTTCCTACTTCTACAGAACGACAAAATGTTACTCATGCATTGTGCTTGCTTCATGGAACAAATAGTGTGGCTTTAGAAATCACTGACACTGGTGATATTGAAACGAAAGGTACAAAAGTGTTCATTGATTATATTTGGAAATGGTGGAAAATTGTGAACGTGAAACATCCACAAAAGGGTAAATACAGTCATGATGAATTTTGTGATCCCATTAATGGTGTTTCAGATGAAAAAGTTTTTTTTTTAAAAACAGTTTGTTTCATGGCTAAATGCATGGGATTATATTCACAAATCAAAAGCGAATGAAAAAAATGCATTAGGAATTAAAGAAAAAAAAGGTGGGATGTTAACTAAGGAAACTCATTTTGCTCTCAGTTTTACTGTTGAATCACTACTTCAATTGATTGAATATATTTTTACCACTTTTGGGTGTAAATATATATTACTGGGAAAGTTTCAGACCGATAGTCTTGAGGCTCGGTTTGGGCAATATCGTCAGATGAGTGGGGGAAATTATAATGTTTCCTACAGACAAGTACTAGAATCGGAAAAAAAACTTAAAGTTTTAAATCTCATTGACTTATACTCCCACAATATGGGAGAGTTCAAGATAAAATACCTTGACCGTCTCAATTTGGACACCGAAATCCAAGACTATGAGGTTCCCGAAACCTTCTATGAGATTTTCAATACTTTTGATGACATGGAAATAACTGATTCTACTATGTCAGTTTTAATTTTTATTGCTGGATATGTAGCACACAGTGTGAGTAAAAAACTTAGTTGTAAATTGTGTTATTCCATTTTAACTAAAAACAAAACACTGGAACATGAAAATCCTGAGAGGAAAGAAGTTTTACAATATTTGAGACTCATGGACAGAGGTGCACTTAAATGGCCCCAAGAATTTACAGTAAATATCGTTATACATACTTATCAAATTTTTCAAAAACTAATAAGCATAAAGTATGAGGAAGAATTTTTAAGAAATGGAAGACAAAAAAATCTCATAATTCAACTTGTTGTAGAGAAACTTGATTTATTAAATTTGATTCCAGATGTAACATGTAGTTGTGGAACAGAGCATAGTATTTTGGGTAAAAGATGTCTCTCCGTAATTGCAAATATTTTTTTAAATAATTATACGAAGGTCCGAAATGATAAAAGAACATCAAAAAACTATAAACGAAAACTTTCAACTTATAACAATTTTTAATGTGAAATCTCCTCTACCCAATGGATAGGTATTTCTTAATGATTTTTCATATATTTATATACACCGAACGACCATTACATTATGACCACTTGCATGTAAATTCAATCGAAGAGGTACATATTTTGCTCTGTAACTTTCAACGTATTTTACTCATAAAAAAATCATTCATGGAAAAGAGTTTCGAATGCTTAATATAATTACAAATAACTGAATATTTTCGAACACGACATCACTTAAACATTCAGTATCGAATAATGGCATAAAAGTATAAGGTTGGAGGAAAAATGTCTTAAAATCTGATTTAGAGTATAATGAATTTGCTCCTATGGGTATTAATAGATATTTCTTAATAATTCTCCATTCATATAAGAGAAAATTTGTTATTCTAAATAAGTTTCTGCGAAACTTTTCTTTCAACCTTCAATTTTTACGCTCTTTTTTAACAGCAAATCTTTAATTGATAAAATGCTTGATAATTTTTAATTATTAGTTATCATGTCAAGTCTCTGAAGCTCTTTTATTTCCTGGAAAATGTTTTTTATAAGTAAAATATATCGAAAGTTATAAAGTTAAATATGTCAAAATATGTACCTCTTCCATTGAAATAACATGCATGTAATGTAATGGCTCCTCAGTATATATATATATATATATATAGGGTGTTTGGTAAAGGTCGCAACAAAAGTGTCACATCATGTAGCTTGACATTTTTTAAAACTAAAGTCAAGAGGGACAATTTTCATAAAAATTAAAATTCAGCCTGTTAATTGCAATTTTATCATTAGGGTCTTACAATGTTAAATGACTTTACCAAATAATTAAAATGCCCTTTAAGGATAAGATAACCCTTTCTAGTTATATGAACCACAAAAATAAAATTGTAAAATAAATTTTCTAACTAATTATAAAAGCTTAGTATGGCGACTTTTATAGTGCAAGGTGATATTAAAAAAAGGGTAGTACAAATGAATGTAAATTCAGAGAAACAATTTCAATTTTTGGTACCCCCCCCCCCCCCAAAAAAAAAAAAATTATGGATTATACACACCCAAATTTTTTGGTGTAAGTAATTAAAAAGTAAATGTGCAGAAAATTTCATGTAAATAAAATTTTTTCTTTAATCTTGTTCTTTTTGTGTACGTGTTTTGATTTTTTATTAGTGAGTCAAAAAGGATCATTTGTAAATGGTCTATGGGCAATTGTCATATTGTCGTAGCAAAAGGTAAGATTAAAATTGAGAATGTTATTGCTACAGTACTATCAATTAATGAATAATGTAACTTTATTCTTTCAATCATCTGACCTCCAAAGAGACTGGAAACCAATGGTTTTATTTATTTTATGCACATGTGTATTAAATATAAAAATGTGAAATACACAAATCATTGTTTTGTTTTTTTACATGCATTTTTGTAATTACAAAAAGAAAAATCTGAATTTCATAATTTTTTTTTTTGGAAAAACTGAAATTCATATTGGCACCGAAAACTTGCAGATGACAACACTCAGCAACCTTAAAGTGTTAAAAGTAGAATTTTCAAAACTTCACATCACAGGTGAAAATCGTCTGTCAATAAGTAACGTCTAAAATTATTTTCGTTGAAAAAAAAAACAAAAACAGGTAAGATTTAAGCTATTAAAATAAGTTTGATAAAATGGTTTGTCATTGTAATACAGTATTATATTTAATATTTAACCGATTTATTCAAATTTATTAAACTATTTCTCTTGTAAAAAAGCGTATCACCCGAAAGCGATTTTTTATTCTTTTTAAAATTATTACTATTTGAGACTACTGTCTTTTCCTGTCATTCACGCTAATCTCTGCATTTTATTTTACCAAAACAGGGATTTCAATTTAATCTGAAAGTGCACAATAAC
This sequence comes from Amaurobius ferox, assembly GCA_951213105.1. NCBI lineage: Eukaryota > Metazoa > Arthropoda > Arachnida > Araneae > Amaurobiidae > Amaurobius > Amaurobius ferox. Next base: position 130,243,085 of record OX578134.1, read on the forward strand.
GAAAAATAAATATTTTTATATCACAACCCTGCTGTCAATTACAAATGTAACTTCCAAAATAGTCGATCATAATGGGCGTGATCACTTATTGATGCTTAAAATATAAATCTAATGTCTGTATTATTATTAAGTATGGATGCATATTATTTTTAAGTATATATATATTATTAAGTATGTATGTATATTACTATTAAGTATGTATTATTATTAAGTATATATATATTATTAAGTATGTATATTACTATTAAGTGTGTATTATTATTAAGTACGTATGTATATTACTATTAAATATGTATGTATATTAATTATTGTATAGTAGTATTAAATAAGTATTAATATTATATTAATTAATACTTAATAGTATTAAATAATTATTAATAGATATTAATTATTAAATATTATTATTAAGTATGTATGTATATTAGGATATATGTTATGTAAATCTGACAGTTAAAACTTTTGAAAGACCTTATTATAAAAATGTTTTAGGAGAACTATGTAATTAGAAATTGAATTAACTCTGCCCAAAAGCATTATTATATATATGTATAAGAGGTCATAATGTGTTTCAGTGTATTAGGTTACTTAAGAACAAAAGCCAGATTTCTCAAGTAAATGAATTTTATGAAAAAATAAAATTCAAAAGGTTAAAACCTGCCATTGAATCTTTTAGAAGAAAAGGGGGAAAAAAACTCGTAACTACGGACGGAAATATTCAGTATTTTTTTACTTTACAATCTTATTTATATTCCTTCTTTACATATATAATTGGTTTTCGTTATATTTATTTAATTAAATCACTTTTACTTCAACCAACTTCTATCATTCTAAAACATCGACTCCATAATCGACGCTGATTAAGAACTGGAGCAAAGTGTAAACGCCGTAGATGGGATGTAAGTTGTGACGTCACAAAACCTGCATCTAGGCCCGATAAGAAGAAATCCCACCGGCCCCGTCTCGAAATGTTGCACATTTTTCAAAAAAATTATCAAAATGTCATATAAAATAAAAAAAAATTCCTATTGAGAAACATGTTCACTTTTCATATGTAATACCATGCGATAAATTTGGGTGACATAATTCTCGTGGATCTAGTTCGTTCCATTCATGAAAAAAAGATACTTTGAGTAATACATTTGTATTTGAACGCCAATAGTCATTTATCTGCTGTAAAAATAACTTATTTCTTCGTCCATAACGCTTGGCGAGATTTTGGCGACGAATTTGGTGGAATGTCGCCAACTTGGCGACTTTTTTAAATGTTGCTAAATTAACGAAAAACTCGTCAAATTGATATAAATGACGCTAAATCAATAACGACTCATTGATGATGAAGACCTGGAAAATGTCGACTCATTGACGAAAATTCAATAGCTCTGAATGGATACAAATAACTACTACAAAAATAATATATTTTTTTACTGTAAAAGTAGTAAATTCATTGCATTATATAAGGAACATCATGTGCTGCCCACATCAGATTTTTTTTTATTTTATATGACTTTTGATAATTTGTTTTAAAACTGTGCAATATCGCTAGAACGGTTCATGTTAACGTTCTAAAATTTATGTTAATTGTTTTCTAATGAAAAATTATATAAGAAATGTCTATTTGCGTAACTTTATTACCGGTTTCGATTTTTTGACGATTTTTTCAAAATTTCACTGGAAAATTTAGGAGGGTTCTGAACATTCGATTGCGTATAAAAACAGTAGGTTTCCAGTGTTTACGGATTGTGATTTTTGTACCAAATTTCGTTCGAATCGGTCCATTCGTTCGTCAGTTATCGTCTCCACACACACACACACACACACACACACACACACACACAGACATCACTTCAAAAATGTTTGATTCGTGATCAGGGATGCTTGAAGCGTGCTCTCCCGTCGAAAACTCGAATTCGAATTTTCGACCCCGTCACAATACTTTCCTTATACATTATGTATATTAGGAAAGTAAAAATGGGTAAAAACACACATAAAACTGGGTATACTGCCAAAAAAATTACACTTTTAAACAGGTAAATTTCCAGTTACACACTTATAAAGTAACTGTATTTGTATGAATGCGGTTTTCTATTCATTCATATGAGAATTTCACGGAATAATGGGCATATTTAATTTTACGTTGAAATAATCGTTTTAAACCGGTGAAGAAGTAACCTGACATGTTCACCTTATGACACTTATTTAGCTGCTTAAAAGACCTTTTTAAACATGTAAGCAAGTGGGTATCAAGTAGACAGATGCGTAAAATGACCCGTTTAAAACGGTCTTTTCAACGTAAAATAAAATATACCCATTATTCCTGCAATTCTCATATATATGCATAAAATAACACATTCATATACATCCTATAGATTCATATAGATCGTTTACGCATCCTTTTCAAATGCATAACTGAAAATTTACTTGTTTAAAAGTGTCATTCTAGTGGCAATAAATCCAGTTTTTTGCATGTATTTATACATATATTTTAGTGTGAAATAATTTGTCAAAAGCTATTTAATTAACAGAAAGTTCAAACGTCAATTTCATTTTGGAATGAATTCTGTACGTTGCTAAGAATATGTGTTTCTGTTTAGATCAATAAAGTAGCAAAAAGTGTCCAATTTCCATTTATGTGATGTCAATCCACTCCCAATAATATTATTTTATGGTATTATTTATATATGTGCACATTTGACGACTTTACGTAGGATGATTATATAGTTGGATATTTTGTTTGTGGACGCTAGCAATTTTTACTTTCCTTATATGCATAATGTATAAAGAAAGTATTGTGACGAGGTCGAAAATTCGAATTCGAGTTTTCGGGAGAGCACGTTTCAAACATCCCTGATCACTAATCGAACATTTTTGAAGTGATGTGTGTGTATGTGTGTGTGTGTGTGTGTGTGAAAGTATATGTGTGTGTGTCAGTGAGCCTGTGGAGACGATATCTCACGAACGATGGAGCGATTCGAATGAAATTTGGTACAAAAATCACAATCCGTGAATACTGGAAGCCTATTGTTTTAAAACATAATTGAATGTTCAGAACCCCCCTAAATTTTCGAGTGAAATTTTGAAAAAATCATCAAAAAATCAAAACCTTTCATAAAGTTACGCAAATAGACATTTCTTATGTAATTTTTCCTTAAAAAACGATTGACATAAACTTTAAAACGCTACCATGAACCGTTCTTGAGATATTGCATATTTTTAAAATAAATATATCAAAAAATCCCATAAATTAAAAAAAAATATTAACTGTTAAGAAACATGTTCATTTTTCGTATGTAATATCATGCGATAAATTTGGTGACATCATTCTCGTGGATCTAACTCATTCCATTCATGGGAAAAGATACTTTGAGTAATACTTTTGTATTTGAACGCCAATAGTCATTTATCTGCAGTAAGAATAACTTATTTCTCCGTCCATAACGCGTGGTGAGATTTTGGCGGCGAATTTAGCGGAATGTCGCCAACTTGGGGACATTTTTAAATGTTGCCAAATTAACGAAAATCTCGCCAAATGGATAAAAATGACGCTAAATCAATGAAAATGCCGACTAATTGAAGAAAATTCAATATCTTAGAAAGAATATGAGTATCAACTATAAGAATAACATTTTTTTAACTGTAAAAGTAGTAAATTCATTGCATTATATAAGGAAAGTCATGTGTTGCCCCCATCAGGTTTTTTTCAATTGTCAAGTTATATTTAGGCTAAGTATAAGTTAATTTGGTACTACAAAATGCATTTGCATGTTGTCATCAAGAAAAATTTTGAATGTTAATGTCCAATCCTAAAGCTAAAAATGCTGTACATCATTATTTCGATGTGAAAGAAGTAAATTCGCTGCATAATAGAGAAAAGTCATATGCTTGCCACATTAACCTTTTTCATTTGTATTAAAATATAATACGTTCTAGGGTAACTCATAAATCATCTAATTGCCAAATTTCATGAAAATGGAACTAACGGTTTTTACGCTAGAGTGTATTTATACTCTACATAGACACATATTCAGAAGCACAGACACAAGCAAGTACAAAGATGTTTAACAGAGTATAGATTATTCGTCTTTTGAAGTGTCTCCAAAATGTTTAAATTCATCGAAAACTCGAATTCAAATTGGAATACTTTTTTTATACATGCACTAGTATGTATTGAAGGATAATGAAAACTAAATGTCTTTTAAAACTGGCAACCATTTGAAATGAGAAGTTATGTGTACCTCTTTTGATATATAAAACGCTAATTATCTAACAGCTATAAACTAAAAACAGTCAAGCTTTCCCACTACCAGTTATAATTATTACCCTCAAATTCATTACCTGTCTAGCAACAATGTTCATAATTTGCATGCGCAATAAATACGAAATCTCTGTGGACCTAAATTATCCTCTACTAATGACTATTTGCAGAGTTTCTCTGTAATATTTGAATGAATACTGAAAGCATAGCACGCTTGCGCAAAGAATGTTTGAATATTTATGAGTTTACCGACATGTGTTACGCACGCTGTATTGTGAACAATGCAGCATCAGTGTACCCGTATAGGCTTGTAAAAAGTTGGTGCATATAGCATTTCTATGTGAAGCAATGTAATATAGACATGCAAATTTCGATATTCTAAAAATCGCTCAAAATATTAAAAATCGTGAGTTTGCAAATTGTTACTTTCCTTATATACATAATGTATAAGGAAAGTATTGTGACGGGGTCGAAAATTCGAATTCGAGTTTTCGACTGGAGAGCACGTTTCAAACATCCCTGATCACGAATCAAACATTTTTAAAGTGATGTCTGTGTGTGTGTATTTGGAGACGATATCTCGCGAACGAATGGAGCGATTCAAATGACATTTTGTACAAAAATCACAATCCGTGAATACTGGAAGCCTATTGTTTTTAAACGTAATCGAATGTTCAGAACTCACCTAAATTTTCGAGTGAAATTTTGAAAAAGTCATCAAAAAATCAAAACCTTTAATAAAGTTATGGAAATAGATATTTCTTATGTAATTTTCCCTTAGAAAACGATTGACATAAACTTTAAAACGCTAGCATGAACCATTCTCGAGATATTGTACATTTCTCAAACAAATGTATCAAAAAATCCCATAAATTAAAAAAAATATTAACTGTTGAGAAACATGTTCACTTTTCATATGTAACATCATGCGATAAATTTGGTTACATCATTCTCGTGGATCTAGCTCGTTCCATTTATGAGAAAAAATATTTTGAGTAATACTTTTGTATTTGAACGCCAATAGTCATTTATCTCCTATAAGAATAACTTATTTCTCCATCCATAACGCTTGGCAAGATTTTGGCGACGAATTTGGCGGAATGTCGCCAACTTGGCGACTTCTTTAAATATTGCCAAATGAACGAAAATCTCGCCAAAAGGATTAAAATGGCGTTAAATCAATGAAAATGACGACTAATCGTCGAAAATTCAATATCTTGGAAAGAATATAAGTATCTACTATAAGAAAAACCTATTTTTTTACTGCAAAAGTAGTAAATTCATTGCATTATATAAGGAAAGTCATGTGTTGCCCACATCAGATTTTTTTTTCTTTAATTTCAGAAATCAGTGGTCTTATGTTAATACTCACTTCAAGTTTATTCTCCATTGTAGGTCATGCTAATCTTGATATCTTTCTGACACCGCCGCTGTTTGACAAATTTCTCATATTTCAAATTTATCTGCTTCGTTCCGCAAAAGAGATATAGCATTCCAAAAAAAATTCAGTACTCTTATAGAGTAATATTTGGTGAAAACGCTGAAATAAACCGTTTTTCGATTTTAACTTTAGTTTTAGAAATATTTAATGTCGAAGTCAAAATATGGAAGCTGCGAGTTTGCGTCCTGGACAAACTAACAACGTCAAGAACACAATATTTTACAAGCATTTGAATGCAGTTCAATTTTTGCAGGATTGAGCCCATTTTTACTTTCCTTATATACATAATGTATAAAGAAAGTATTGTGACGGGGTCGAAAATTCGAATTCGACTTTTCGACGGCAGAGCACGTTTTAAGCATCCCCGAATCAAACATTTTTGAAGTGATGTATGTGTGTGTGTGTGTGTGTGTGTGTGTGTGTGTCAGTGAATCTGTGGAGACGATAACTGACGAACGAATGGACCGATTGGAACGAAATTTGGTACAAAAATCACAATCCGTAAACACTGAAAGCCTGTTGTTTTTATAAGCAATCGAATGTTCAGAACCCCCTAAATTTTCGAGTGAAATTTTGAAAAAATCGTCAAAAAATCAAAACCGCTAATAAAGTTACGCAAATAGACATTTCTTATGTAATTTTTCATTAGGAAACGATTGACATAAATTTTAGAACGCGAACATGAACTGTTCTCGAGATATTGCACATTTTTCAAAAAAATTATCAAAAAGTCATATAAAATAAAAAAAAATATTTCCTATTGAGAAACATGTTCACTTTTCATATGTAATACCATGCGATAAATTTCGTGACATCATTCTCGTGGAACTAGCTCGTTCCATTCAGGAAAAAGATACTTTGAGTAATACTTTTGCATTTGAACGCCAATAGTCATTTATCTGCTGTAAGAATAACTTATTTCTCCTTCCATAACGCTTGGCGAGATTTTGGCGATGAATTTGGCGGAATGTCGCCAACTTGGCGACATTTTTAATTTTTGCCAAATCAACAAACATCTCGCCAAGCGGATAAAAATGACGCTATATCAATGAAAATGACGACTAATATAAGAAAATTCAATATATTGGAAAGAATATACGTATCTACTAAATGAATAACATTTTTTTTAACTGTAAAAGTAGTACATTCATTGCATTATATAAGGAAAGTCATGTGTTGCCCACATCAGATTTTTTAAGTTTAATTTAGTTTGCGAGTTATTTATTCAAATTTGTATGCACTTCAGAAGTGAAAAATATTGTTCCGTGTCGAGTTTCTCTGTCCCGTACTGCAAAACTGTAGCACAAAAAATATGAAATTTGATACGTTTATAGAAAAATGATAGGGAAATACGCTAAAATAAACCATTTTCCGATTTAAGCTTTAACTTTACTCGAAACAGCTTGCGAAGCGACCTCAGGGAACGTCAGAAAGTAGGAGGTGAAGACCGAAGCTTCCTTCGAGTTTCTCTATCTTGTTATTAAATTTGATACATTTATAGAAAAAGTACGGTGAAATAAACCGTTTTTTCGATTTAAACTTTAGTTTGGTTTAAAATATCTCGCAAAGCAAGTCTGCGAGCGACAACGTGTAAGAAGAGTAGCGTCTCTACTTGCAAAGAGAGTTGCAGGGCTGACAAAGCTTAGCGAGCAGGGAGCGAATCCCCCTAGTTTTACAAATAATAGTAATTTTTATACAAATTTTAAATCTAACAAGCAGTTATTTAATATATTTTAGCACATTTATGTTTTTTAGTCACTTTAACAGGCAATTCGGAAGTTCTATATTTTTTTTTAATTAGACCAAAATATTGCTTGCATCAGCGTACTATTAATCCCCAGTAATTTAACTGCAAAAGTTCACGAAATTCCGTTAAATAGTTGAGTTAAAATGGATACATACATCATACAGATAACTACACAATCAGAGAAACTTGTCTTGCTGCAAAAATTTAATCCGTATTTGAGAGTGGGCTCAAAGTGTCTATATTCCTCGAAATCTCAAATTCCAATTTTTAACTTTATTCCAATACTTTTCCTATATATTACCATGTATGGTCCCCAAAATAGAACTCGCTTCTATTTCTGTTCATTAGGATTCCAGTATCAGATTTCTCTATTTGTATGCACATTCAATTTGAAATATCGAAGCGAAATCTCGGTGGACCTAAAATTATCCATTATTAATGACTCTTCCTACAACTTTTTTTTCTAGTTTACGAACTTATAGTGAAATCACATCACGATTCTGCAATGAGTATTTGAATACTTATGAGCTAATAAAACTCGCATTGTAACCTTAACAATACTCTGTAAGGACCATCTATAAGCCAATTTGAAAGGTTTTAATGTATTACAATAGGTTTTAATGTAACACAATTTAATGTATTACAATGTTGAAGCCCATGTGTATCAAATTGTGCAAAACTTAGATTTACAGCTACAGACTGCACACGCAGATATATTTTCTTTATTACGTAAGATTGGTACTTGCAATCGCCGCTGTAAACAAGGCGTAACTGGGTTGGAATCCTCTGCATATTTCTAAACATCGTTTAGCTGAAAATGCTTGCTGAAATTGGAATTCCCTTGAGTCCAAATTTAATATTAAGGCGTTTAATATTTATTTTACATTTTTTTTAATATTCGACATTTGCTATTTTTAGGGTAATATTAAATCTCATGACTAGAATAATTCTTTTAGTTATCCCTGAAATTTTTATCTAACATGGTTGACCATGTATTTCGATGAAACGAAAATGATCAAGAGTTTGTTGCAATATTTACAGGCAAAGGAAGTAGACAAAATGGTTTTAATAGAAATGTAATGTTTAGCGATTTTTGAGATTTATTTAAAAGCAAAATTATGTTTTGTTCTTACTACAAAAGAAATTGAAAGTTAAAGTATTTTTTCACATGCTGTTTCTCCTTATTAAAGCTTTTTTTAGTCTGAGTTATATAAATTTATTAAGCGTTTTAGTCGATATTAAATTGGGTCATCTTGTGCTTTAGATTATAAAGGATCCACAATTTGGAAGAATGTCAGTAGTTATTATATTGACTTCCAACATATGTTAACATTATTCAAAATAATAATTAGTAAAAACACTCAAAATATTTTGACCACAGATACAACAAATTGTTGATCGTTAAGACTTGAAACTGTTTTAGTACATAAGTTCCTGAAAATTGGTAATAGCAATGCTGATAATTATATTTATAAAGATCCTATATATCACAAAATTGAGCATTTAAAATGCTAAGACTAATTTAAAAGTAATTTGGCATTCGCACTGTCAAGATATCTTGGGATTTGAAAATTGACATTCAAAATCTATATATTTCAGGAGAGTAATTGAAAATTTTAAAATAGAAGTATCCAAATGCACTATGTAGATGTACTATGTATCTTAAAATTAATGTTATTTTATACATTTTTTAATCTTTGTGTGGGTATAAAATAACCGCAAAGATTTGAAGTATTTTGATGATACTAAATGAAAAAAAACTGTGGGAAAACTATGTGTTAGAACATATTATTCCTTGCATTACTCACGAAAACCCAAGATGCTTTCAAAGTTGTAATCATCTATGTAAAACATTAAGCCAGCATCCACAATTTCAAGAGGATATTTTAAAACTTTTTTTAAATTGAGATATCTCGGTTAAATTTTACATTGTTTTTATATAATTTGGTCCGCAAACAGTACTTTAAATCAATAATAGTGTAACAAAATACTATTTGCAGTTGCTAAATCTTCAATTCAAAAATTCAGAAACGAAAATGAATGATATGAAAAAGTTTCAACAAATAGTTTTAATGCATTTCTAATTTTATACTCTGAAAATTTACTTAAAATTCATGGAATGCTAAGTACGTATGTAAGTTAAAAAAGTTTGGATAAAGTAACTTTTATTTGACAACATTTATAAAAGAACTTTTCTAAATTATTTTCGGGCAAAAAAATGAAGACTTTCGACGAAATTCGAGCATTGCAAACAAATTGCATTCAAGTAACGCATGAAAAGATATTTTCCAGAAAAGAGCGACCGGCTTTTCAGTAATGCAATTTGCATGCTTAACATGTAAATTGGAAAATCTCTCAAAAGATTCAATTAAGTTTTTGTTTTAACATCAAGGCGTATTCGTCAAGATGTTAAGATAAGTTATTACAAATATTTATTCTTTAAATTGAAAGAATTCACTTAGTTTGCTTACTTTGTTTATTTACTCTCAAATTTGCAAATATGAAAATTGAGAATTTTTTTTGAACTTGAGAAATAATCAAAAATGATAACTGACATTCATGAACACCGTGAAGTGTATTTTGTTGGTCCGGATTTTATGGTATGCAATTATAAAAGAATTATTTATTTAAATTGCGTTTTGTTTAAAATATGATAAAGAAATATATAAATTATGAATTATTTTTGGAACTCCATATCAATTATAATTAACATAATTATCACGTTCTAATATTACTTATCTAAAAGTAATCTAATATATATTATGCCCTCTAATAAACATATCCTTTTCAAAGAATTGCGTGGACATCTAAAGTCAAAATATTGTCAAAACCACTACTTTTAGATATTTACATTTTAAAATATTCCAACGATGAAGAAACTTTTTGGATATGATATTTCTTAATTGAAATGGCGCAATAAAGTTTTGTCTGCAAACGTTCTTAAAATTTGTGTCTTTATATAATTCTTTAAATTTCCAAACACATTTTCTTAAAATTAGATTTTAATTCTGTTCCTGTTTATGCAAAATGTTCCACGGGTATTTTTATTTTTATTGATTGGCATGCAATTTGCATCATATATTTTTGATGATACACTGAATAAAATTAACTACTAGTTTTATAAATAATATTAAGAATTATGAATGAATAATATTCTGTATTATCAAGCAATGACACACATATATTTAAAATGCTTAAAATATACTTTTTAACACAAATTATTTCCATTGATTAACTAATAACACAATTTCAAATTCGTACAAGCTTATTTATCTATGATCTTAAAATTGCACGAAAAATTTAATATACCGATATATATAAATGGATATGGAACAGATGCAATTTTACACAAAACGTGATACAATTAGTAACAAAACAAATTAAATAAATTAACATATTGACTAAATATTTTGATAGGTATATTTAGAAATATTTATCGAAATTTTATCAAAACTTTGTAATTAAAAGGTTATCTAAATTAATGAAATAAATCCATTAATGAAAGCATTAGTGCATTAATGAAACGAAACCATTAATGAAACCATTAATGAATCCATTAATGAATTAATGAATGAATCCATTATCGAAATTAATGAAAATTTCAAAAAATTCATTTTGAACATCACCAGTTTCCTTAACAAAATGAAAGACTTTCATTAGCAAGGGACGGTATGGTAAAAAAATCTGAAGTGAGTAGCACATGACTTTCCTTATATAATGCAATTAATTTACTACTTTTACAGTAAAAAAAATTATTTTTATAGTAGATATTTATATACTTTCCAAGATATTGAATTTTTGTCAATAAGTCGTCATTTTCATTGAGTAGCCTTATTTTATCCATTTGGCGAATTTTTCGTTAATTTAGCAACATTTAAAAAAGTCGCCAAGTTGGCGACATTCCACCAAATTCGTCGGCAAAATCTCGTCAAATGTTATAAACGGAGAAATAAGTTATTCTTATAGCAGATAAATGACTATTGGCGTTCAAATACAAAAGTATTACTCAAAGTATCTTTTTTCATAAATGGAACGAGCTAGATCCACGAGAATGATGTCACCAAATTTATCTTATGGTATTACATATGAAAAGTGAACATGTTTCTCAATAGGAATTTTTTTTTATTATTTTATATGATTTTTTGATACATTTTTTTTAAATGTGCAATATCTCGAGAACGATTCATGTTAGCGTTCTAAAATTTATGTCAATCGTTTTCTAATGAAAAATTACTTAAGAAATGTCTATTTGTGTAACTTTATTAGAGGTTTTGATTTTTTAACGAATTTTTTTTTAATTTCATGTCGAAAATTTAGGGGGGGTTCAGAACATTCGATTGCGTATAAAAATGATAGGCTTCCAGTGTTTATGGATTGTGCTTTTTGTACCAAATTTTGTTCGTCAGTTATCGTCTCCACAGACTCACTGACACACACACACAGACACACACATACTTTCACACACACACACACACATACTTTCACACACACACACACACATACTTTCAGACACACACACAGACATCACTTCAAAAATATTAGATTCGTAATCAAGGTTGTATGAAACTTGCTCTCCTGTCGAAAACTCGAATTCAAATTTTCGACCCCGTCACAATACTTTCCTTATACATTATTGTATATAAGGAAAGTAAAAATTGTAAAATGAACCTATATATTGATCTTGACATTAAGAAAGGCACCCACGTACACTTAGAGGCAAAAGTTTTCATAGGATTTAGTTCTTACTTATTTTTTCTTCTGAGCTTTTTCTTGCTTGCGATATAATGTGCGACAACCTGTAAGTTGAGAGACTATCTGACTTTGCGTATGATTCAGTCTATCAGTAATTTGACTATCTGTTGTCCTTCCATTAAACGGAACAAGTCTGCCAGCTTTCAACTCAGCTAGAGTGTCTCGCACCTATTAACCACCACACTATTTGCCCTCAGACACGAATATTTGTCAGGTAGTCTACTCTTTGCAAACTGTAAAAATCTGATGTGGGCAACACATGATGTTCCTTATGTAATGTAATGAATTTACTATTTTATAGTAAAAAAAATAGGTTTTTCTTATAGTAGATACTAATATTCTTTCCAAGATATTGAATTTTCGTTAAATAGTCGTTATTTTCATTGATTTGGTGTCATTTTATCCATTTAGCGAGATTTTCTTTGATTTGGCAACATTTCAAAAAGTCGTCAAGTTGGCGACATTCTGCCAAATTTGTCGCCAAAATCTTGCCCAGCGTTATAGCCGAAGAAATAAGATTCTTACCGCAGATAAATGACTATTGGCGTTCAAATACAAAAGTATTACTTAAAGTATCTTTTATTAATCTTTTATCTCCAATTTATCGCATAGTATTACATATGAAAAATGAACATGTTTCTCAATAGGAAATATTTTTTTTTATTTTATATGACTTTTTGATAATTTTTTTAAAATATGTACAATATCTCGAGAACGGTTCATGTTAGCGTTCTAAAATTTATGTCAATCGTTTTCTAATGAAAAATTACATAAGAAATGTCTATTTGCGTAACTTTATTAGAGGTTTTGATTTTTCGGCGATTTTTTCAAAATTTCGTTCGAAAATTTAGGGGGGTTCTGAACATTCGATTGCGTATAAAAACAATAGACTTCCAGTGTTTACGGATTGTGATTTTTGTACCAAATTTTGTTCGAATAGGTACATTCGTTCGTCAGCTATCGTCTCCACAGACT